>VSWD01000011.1:27527201-28156042 GCA_033119305.1 Pinctada imbricata | reverse complement strand
CAATTACACACATTAGCACTAGCCTGTGCTGGGAGTGGATTGCAATATTATTCTACAAACTTTCATGTATTCTTTTACTTTTACAAGTATTTTCTACATCTAACATCATGGAAATTTTCATTGACACTCTCCACTGGTACTTGCTATGTGCTGGTACAATCAAATAATTAGCACTAGCCTGTGCTGGTAGAGATGGTCAATACACCATCATAATATTTGTACTTCAAATCCAAAAGGGGCAGACAACTCTTGGTTACTGTTGGTTTGTATTTTTTAACGCTAACCTTGATAGCTTGGATCTCTTTAAGTAATTATCTCAATTTGACAGATGGACTAATCAATCATTGCAAACAAAGTCTCAACTTCTTTCAAAAGTGTCATCTGTCACCTTTTCATTCACACAGCTCACAGATATAAATTCAAGTAGAAAGCACAGTCTCACCAGTCCATCCTACTCTTCCAACAAGACAACAGCATCCAGGTAAGTCAGCCTTCTTTTTCAGAGCCTTCCAACATTCAGACATTTCTTTCCTTCACTGGTACTTGCTATGTGCTGGTTTATTCAACTGATTAGCACTAGCCTGTGCTGGTAGAGGAAGATCTCTAGCTGCAATAGAAGAGAAAACTCCAGATGAAAAGGAAACATGTACGTTGCAAATCCATTGCTGGTACTTGCTATGTGCTGGTTTACAATTACACACATTAGCACTAGCCTGTGCTGGGAGTGGATTGCAATATTATTCTACAAACTTTCATGTATTCTTTTACTTTTACAAGTATTTTCTACATCTAACATCATGGAAATTTTCATTGACACTCTCCACTGGTACTTGCTATGTGCTGGTACAATCAAATAATTAGCACTAGCCTGTGCTGGTAGAGATGGTCAATACACCATCATAATATTTGTACTTCAAATCCAAAAGGGGCAGACAACTCTTGGTTACTGTTGGTTTGTATTTTTTAACGCTAACCTTGATAGCTTGGATCTCTTTAAGTAATTATCTCAATTTGACAGATGGACTAATCAATCATTGCAAACAAAGTCTCAACTTCTTTCAAAAGTGTCATCTGTCACCTTTTCATTCACACAGCTCACAGATATAAATTCAAGTAGAAAGCACAGTCTCACCAGTCCATCCTACTCTTCCAACAAGACAACAGCATCCAGGTAAGTCAGCCTTCTTTTTCAGAGCCTTCCAACATTCAGACATTTCTTTCCTTCACTGGTACTTGCTATGTGCTGGTTTATTCAACTGATTAGCACTAGCCTGTGCTGGTAGAGGAAGATCTCTAGCTGCAATAGAAGAGAAAACTCCAGATGAAAAGGAAACATGTACGTTGCAAATCCATTGCTGGTACTTGCTATGTGCTGGTTTACAATTACACACATTAGCACTAGCCTGTGCTGGGAGTGGATTGCAATATTATTCTACAAACTTTCATGTATTCTTTTACTTTTACAAGTATTTTCTACATCTAACATCATGGAAATTTTCATTGACACTCTCCACTGGTACTTGCTATGTGCTGGTACAATCAAATAATTAGCACTAGCCTGTGCTGGTAGAGATGGTCAATACACCATCATAATATTTGTACTTCAAATCCAAAAGGGGCAGACAACTCTTGGTTACTGTTGGTTTGTATTTTTTAACGCTAACCTTGATAGCTTGGATCTCTTTAAGTAATTATCTCAATTTGACAGATGGACTAATCAATCATTGCAAACAAAGTCTCAACTTCTTTCAAAAGTGTCATCTGTCACCTTTTCATTCACACAGCTCACAGATATAAATTCAAGTAGAAAGCACAGTCTCACCAGTCCATCCTACTCTTCCAACAAGACAACAGCATCCAGGTAAGTCAGCCTTCTTTTTCAGAGCCTTCCAACATTCAGACATTTCTTTCCTTCACTGGTACTTGCTATGTGCTGGTTTATTCAACTGATTAGCACTAGCCTGTGCTGGTAGAGGAAGATCTCTAGCTGCAATAGAAGAGAAAACTCCAGATGAAGAGGAAACATGTACGTTGCAAATCCATTGCTGGTACTTGCTATGTGCTGGTTTACAATTACACACATTAGCACTAGCCTGTGCTGGGAGTGGATTGCAATATTATTCTACAAACTTTCATGTATTCTTTTACTTTTACAAGTATTTTCTACATCTAACATCATGGAAATTTTCATTGACACTCTCCACTGGTACTTGCTATGTGCTGGTACAATCAAATAATTAGCACTAGCCTGTGCTGGTAGAGATGGTCAATACACCATCATAATATTTGTACTTCAAATCCAAAAGGGGCAGACAACTCTTGGTTACTGTTGGTTTGTATTTTTAACGCTAACCTTGATAGCTTGGATCTCTTTAAGTAATTATCTCAATTTGACAGATGGACTAATCAATCATTGCAAACAAAGTCTCAACTTCTTTCAAAAGTGTCATCTGTCACCTTTTCATTCACACAGCTCACAGATATAAATTCAAGTAGAAAGCACAGTCTCACCAGTCCATCCTACTCTTCCAACAAGACAACAGCATCCAGGTAAGTCAGCCTTCTTTTTCAGAGCCTTCCAACATTCAGACATTTCTTTCCTTCACTGGTACTTGCTATGTGCTGGTTTATTCAACTGATTAGCACTAGCCTGTGCTGGTAGAGGAAGATCTCTAGCTGCAATAGAAGAGAAAACTCCAGATGAAAAGGAAACATGTACGTTGCAAATCCATTGCTGGTACTTGCTATGTGCTGGTTTACAATTACACACATTAGCACTAGCCTGTGCTGGGAGTGGATTGCAATATTATTCTACAAACTTTCATGTATTCTTTTACTTTTACAAGTATTTTCTACATCTAACATCATGGAAATTTTCATTGACACTCTCCACTGGTACTTGCTATGTGCTGGTACAATCAAATAATTAGCACTAGCCTGTGCTGGTAGAGATGGTCAATACACCATCATAATATTTGTACTTCAAATCCAAAAGGGGCAGACAACTCTTGGTTACTGTTGGTTTGTATTTTTAACGCTAACCTTGATAGCTTGGATCTCTTTAAGTAATTATCTCAATTTGACAGATGGACTAATCAATCATTGCAAACAAAGTCTCAACTTCTTTCAAAAGTGTCATCTGTCACCTTTTCATTCACACAGCTCACAGATATAAATTCAAGTAGAAAGCACAGTCTCACCAGTCCATCCTACTCTTCCAACAAGACAACAGCATCCAGGTAAGTCAGCCTTCTTTTTCAGAGCCTTCCAACATTCAGACATTTCTTTCCTTCACTGGTACTTGCTATGTGCTGGTTTATTCAACTGATTAGCACTAGCCTGTGCTGGTAGAGGAAGATCTCTAGCTGCAATAGAAGAGAAAACTCCAGATGAAAAGGAAACATGTACGTTGCAAATCCATTGCTGGTACTTGCTATGTGCTGGTTTACAATTACACACATTAGCACTAGCCTGTGCTGGGAGTGGATTGCAATATTATTCTACAAACTTTCATGTATTCTTTTACTTTTACAAGTATTTTCTACATCTAACATCATGGAAATTTTCATTGACACTCTCCACTGGTACTTGCTATGTGCTGGTACAATCAAATAATTAGCACTAGCCTGTGCTGGTAGAGATGGTCAATACACCATCATAATATTTGTACTTCAAATCCAAAAGGGGCAGACAACTCTTGGTTACTGTTGGTTTGTATTTTTTAACGCTAACCTTGATAGCTTGGATCTCTTTAAGTAATTATCTCAATTTGACAGATGGACTAATCAATCATTGCAAACAAAGTCTCAACTTCTTTCAAAAGTGTCATCTGTCACCTTTTCATTCACACAGCTCACAGATATAAATTCAAGTAGAAAGCACAGTCTCACCAGTCCATCCTACTCTTCCAACAAGACAACAGCATCCAGGTAAGTCAGCCTTCTTTTTCAGAGCCTTCCAACATTCAGACATTTCTTTCCTTCACTGGTACTTGCTATGTGCTGGTTTATTCAACTGATTAGCACTAGCCTGTGCTGGTAGAGGAAGATCTCTAGCTGCAATAGAAGAGAAAACTCCAGATGAAAAGGAAACATGTACGTTGCAAATCCATTGCTGGTACTTGCTATGTGCTGGTTTACAATTACACACATTAGCACTAGCCTGTGCTGGGAGTGGATTGCAATATTATTCTACAAACTTTCATGTATTCTTTTACTTTTACAAGTATTTTCTACATCTAACATCATGGAAATTTTCATTGACACTCTCCACTGGTACTTGCTATGTGCTGGTACAATCAAATAATTAGCACTAGCCTGTGCTGGTAGAGATGGTCAATACACCATCATAATATTTGTACTTCAAATCCAAAAGGGGCAGACAACTCTTGGTTACTGTTGGTTTGTATTTTTTAACGCTAACCTTGATAGCTTGGATCTCTTTAAGTAATTATCTCAATTTGACAGATGGACTAATCAATCATTGCAAACAAAGTCTCAACTTCTTTCAAAAGTGTCATCTGTCACCTTTTCATTCACACAGCTCACAGATATAAATTCAAGTAGAAAGCACAGTCTCACCAGTCCATCCTACTCTTCCAACAAGACAACAGCATCCAGGTAAGTCAGCCTTCTTTTTCAGAGCCTTCCAACATTCAGACATTTCTTTCCTTCACTGGTACTTGCTATGTGCTGGTTTATTCAACTGATTAGCACTAGCCTGTGCTGGTAGAGGAAGATCTCTAGCTGCAATAGAAGAGAAAACTCCAGATGAAAAGGAAACATGTACGTTGCAAATCCATTGCTGGTACTTGCTATGTGCTGGTTTACAATTACACACATTAGCACTAGCCTGTGCTGGGAGTGGATTGCAATATTATTCTACAAACTTTCATGTATTCTTTTACTTTTACAAGTATTTTCTACATCTAACATCATGGAAATTTTCATTGACACTCTCCACTGGTACTTGCTATGTGCTGGTACAATCAAATAATTAGCACTAGCCTGTGCTGGTAGAGATGGTCAATACACCATCATAATATTTGTACTTCAAATCCAAAAGGGGCAGACAACTCTTGGTTACTGTTGGTTTGTATTTTTAACGCTAACCTTGATAGCTTGGATCTCTTTAAGTAATTATCTCAATTTGACAGATGGACTAATCAATCATTGCAAACAAAGTCTCAACTTCTTTCAAAAGTGTCATCTGTCACCTTTTCATTCACACAGCTCACAGATATAAATTCAAGTAGAAAGCACAGTCTCACCAGTCCATCCTACTCTTCCAACAAGACAACAGCATCCAGGTAAGTCAGCCTTCTTTTTCAGAGCCTTCCAACATTCAGACATTTCTTTCCTTCACTGGTACTTGCTATGTGCTGGTTTATTCAACTGATTAGCACTAGCCTGTGCTGGTAGAGGAAGATCTCTAGCTGCAATAGAAGAGAAAACTCCAGATGAAAAGGAAACATGTACGTTGCAAATCCATTGCTGGTACTTGCTATGTGCTGGTTTACAATTACACACATTAGCACTAGCCTGTGCTGGGAGTGGATTGCAATATTATTCTACAAACTTTCATGTATTCTTTTACTTTTACAAGTATTTTCTACATCTAACATCATGGAAATTTTCATTGACACTCTCCACTGGTACTTGCTATGTGCTGGTACAATCAAATAATTAGCACTAGCCTGTGCTGGTAGAGATGGTCAATACACCATCATAATATTTGTACTTCAAATCCAAAAGGGGCAGACAACTCTTGGTTACTGTTGGTTTGTATTTTTTAACGCTAACCTTGATAGCTTGGATCTCTTTAAGTAATTATCTCAATTTGACAGATGGACTAATCAATCATTGCAAACAAAGTCTCAACTTCTTTCAAAAGTGTCATCTGTCACCTTTTCATTCACACAGCTCACAGATATAAATTCAAGTAGAAAGCACAGTCTCACCAGTCCATCCTACTCTTCCAACAAGACAACAGCATCCAGGTAAGTCAGCCTTCTTTTTCAGAGCCTTCCAACATTCAGACATTTCTTTCCTTCACTGGTACTTGCTATGTGCTGGTTTATTCAACTGATTAGCACTAGCCTGTGCTGGTAGAGGAAGATCTCTAGCTGCAATAGAAGAGAAAACTCCAGATGAAGAGGAAACATGTACGTTGCAAATCCATTGCTGGTACTTGCTATGTGCTGGTTTACAATTACACACATTAGCACTAGCCTGTGCTGGGAGTGGATTGCAATATTATTCTACAAACTTTCATGTATTCTTTTACTTTTACAAGTATTTTCTACATCTAACATCATGGAAATTTTCATTGACACTCTCCACTGGTACTTGCTATGTGCTGGTACAATCAAATAATTAGCACTAGCCTGTGCTGGTAGAGATGGTCAATACACCATCATAATATTTGTACTTCAAATCCAAAAGGGGCAGACAACTCTTGGTTACTGTTGGTTTGTATTTTTTAACACTAACCTTGATAGCTTGGATCTCTTTAAGTAATTATCTCAATTTGACAGATGGACTAATCAATCATTGCAAACAAAGTCTCAACTTCTTTCAAAAGTGTCATCTGTCACCTTTTCATTCACACAGCTCACAGATATAAATTCAAGTAGAAAGCACAGTCTCACCAGTCCATCTACTCTTCCAACAAGACAACAGCATCCAGGTAAGTCAGCCTTCTTTTTCAGAGCCTTCCAACATTCAGACATTTCTTTCCTTCACTGGTACTTGCTATGTGCTGGTTTATTCAACTGATTAGCACTAGCCTGTGCTGGTAGAGGAAGATCTCTAGCTGCAATAGAAGAGAAAACTCCAGATGAAGAGGAAACATGTACGTTGCAAATCCATTGCTGGTACTTGCTATGTGCTGGTTTACAATTACACACATTAGCACTAGCCTGTGCTGGGAGTGGATTGCAATATTATTCTACAAACTTTCATGTATTCTTTTACTTTTACAAGTATTTTCTACATCTAACATCATGGAAATTTTCATTGACACTCTCCACTGGTACTTGCTATGTGCTGGTACAATCAAATAATTAGCACTAGCCTGTGCTGGTAGAGATGGTCAATACACCATCATAATATTTGTACTTCAAATCCAAAAGGGGCAGACAACTCTTGGTTACTGTTGGTTTGTATTTTTTAACGCTAACCTTGATAGCTTGGATCTCTTTAAGTAATTATCTCAATTTGACAGATGGACTAATCAATCATTGCAAACAAAGTCTCAACTTCTTTCAAAAGTGTCATCTGTCACCTTTTCATTCACACAGCTCACAGATATAAATTCAAGTAGAAAGCACAGTCTCACCAGTCCATCCTACTCTTCCAACAAGACAACAGCATCCAGGTAAGTCAGCCTTCTTTTTCAGAGCCTTCCAACATTCAGACATTTCTTTCCTTCACTGGTACTTGCTATGTGCTGGTTTATTCAACTGATTAGCACTAGCCTGTGCTGGTAGAGGAAGATCTCTAGCTGCAATAGAAGAGAAAACTCCAGATGAAAAGGAAACATGTACGTTGCAAATCCATTGCTGGTACTTGCTATGTGCTGGTTTACAATTACACACATTAGCACTAGCCTGTGCTGTGAGTGGATTGCAATATTATTCTACAAACTTTCATGTATTCTTTTACTTTTACAAGTATTTTCTACATCTAACATCATGGAAATTTTTATTGACACTCTCCACTGGTACTTGCTATGTGCTGGTACAATCAAATAATTAGCACTAGCCTGTGCTGGTAGAGATGGTCAATACACCATCATAATATTTGTACTTGTATTTTTCTCATTGTATTCATGCGCCGAAAGAGACGGTCATGATTTTTAGCGCTCTGAATAAAATGTGAGAAAACCCGTTTTTACACCTTTTTAAGTGGATTTGAGAGCCGATAGTATTTACCACACAGACTGTATATATGCATTACTGATATTTTGAGTGTTTTTGGATGATTTTAAGAATCCTCTTTGTGTGGTAAGTGACTTTGTTTATCAGCGATCAGCGATCCTCCATATTGAGAAGTTCTCACTGAGTACACATACTGTAAACATGATGAACGATAACGATAAACGTGGACTTTCCCTGAGTTCATCGGATCTTTCCCCCTCGATATCCCATATACATAGGAAGCAGAACATTGGGGGATTCGATTTGACAATACAGGTTTTATCCAAGACTTTTTTTTTTTTATCGAACTTGAGATGTATTCTCGCCGTAGCTGCATCCGCGTCTTCGGTGTTGATGAGGGCAAAACTGATACAGACGCTGCTATAATGGATATTGCGTCCAAAGCTGATGTACGTTTAGACCGCAAAGACCTGTTAGTGTCTCATCGTGTAGGAAAACCAAGTAATGGTAAACCTAGAGCTATTATTGCACGCATAGCCAATTATCACACCCGCCACCAGCTTATCCGAAATAGTAAAAAACTGAAGGACGTCGATGGCATGCGATCCGTCTCCATTAACCAGGAACTCACCAAATCGCGGGCAAAACTGGCTTACCAGTGTAGAGATCTAGTGCGCCGTAATTAGGCAAAGTCTACTTTTGTATGGGATGGCAAGATATTTGTTATCGATAACTCTGACAACAAACTCCTCGTAACTAACCTGGATCACCTGCTGAGGGTCTACAAAGTCCTAGGTTGTGATTTGCCCGATGAGTAAATCAGTAATATGTCGAACACGTGCCCTTGTTTATCAACATAGTATACTGTTTTGTGATTGGTTGTGACTGAAATGACGGCGCAGCCGAGTACCCACGTGACATCGACATGACCCGTCCTGCGGGTCATAATTAGTGTCATTTAAGCTCTCATTTTTACTCTCGTACAGCGTATTTGATTCCCTTCATGCAGTACATTCATTAAAATACCTATCGTAAATTATGTACATAAATATCTAAATCCTGTTGTTTACTATCAAAATCTCGTTGGTAATTATATTTTCTATTCTCTAAATATAGGCACCCCTACGTCATCTGTTATGATTAACCTATATTGACCCACTTAAAAGGGAATTCCCCTTCATGAACTTTTCACATCTGTTATTCATTGTATATACGTTTGTTTGTTTATGTTCTAGTTTATTTCACGCCATAATTTTTCCGTGGCAAACGTTGTCAATGTATTTTCTACTTACTCTTTTGATACTGAAGATCATTATAGTATTTTGTAAATACTTTCATGTTTTATTTCACTTTTTGGTTAGTTTTTGCTACCGCACTTTTTCACGTAGTCTTTCAATCCCTGTGTTTATCCTTTTACGACATCTACACGATTTGATTTACTCTCCATACTTTTGCCCTTTTATATTCAAGTACCTGAAAAAACTTGAGCTGATCCATTTATGCTATTTATTTGATACTCGAACACTTATTATTGTATGTGAATTCTACATGAAATACTTGTTACATGAGCATGACCCTGTCCTGGCACTGTCCTATGACATTAAAGATAGCACTATTACATAATGAATATAACTTTGGCACAGTACAGAGCCAGGATAGGATCATTCAATAATCGATGTTACAGTCTAAAAAATTCTATTTTTATCGACCTGAGCTTGTTGGTTAAATGTGCTTTTATTACATCTTTTGTCACTATAATATACTTATTGCTATTGATTTGCGGCGATGTTGAAGTAAATCCCGGACCCATTCAGAGTTTTGATACCCACCAATCAGAAAATACCATAGACGCAAACGAATCATCTGTTAGTGACAGTTCATTCGACAAATTGCTTAAAAGTCGTCTTTCAATAATGCATCTAAATATACAAAGTTTGAAACCGAAAATAAATATCATAAATGCAAGCCTACAAAATTTTGACATTTTATGTTTTTCTGAAAGTTGGTTAAATCCTGATATTCCTGATTCTAATATACTACTTGAAGGTTATGGTTTGCCTTATAGAAAAGATAGACAAGACCGAATGGGGGGAGGAGTAATAGTTTACTGCAGAAATCATTTGTATTCGAAGCGTCGCTACGACCTTGAACCCCTTGGGCTAGAGTGCATTTGGGTAGAGATAAAGATAAATAAAGATAAATACTTAATTGGTACATTTTATAGACCACCTAACTCAGACAATCACATTTGGGATTTAATAGAACATACCGTCGATCTGGCTATAGATACTAGATGCAAAAACATTCTAATCCTGGGTGATTTTAATGAAAATCAATTAAACACTTCAACAGATTCTAAAATTAAGACGATTTGTAATAATCTTAATCTTCAACAACTAATCAAAGATCCAACTTCAATATCTGAAAATTCGTCCACATTGATAGATATTATACTTACTAATAACGCAAATATGATTGCTAGTAGTGGTGTTATAGAACCCTTTCTTGACGTTAATATCCGTTATCATCATCCAATAGTAGCTATATTACATCATGTTTTCATTTAAAAGGAAAGTATGGCTTTACGACCAGGGTAATTACGATAATTATAGGTCAAGGTTATCTCAGGTAGACTGGGATTCTATCATAGATCAAGCTGAATCACTAGATGACAGTGTAGAAAAGTTTACGTCTAAACTACTGAATATCGCGTCCGAATGTATACCAAATCGTTATATAACTATAAGACAGGGTGACCTCCCCTGGATTACGGAATGAAATCAGAAAAAATATGAGGCATAGAGATAGATTAAGGAAGAAGGCAAAGAAAACTAATTCAATATTCTATTGGACAAAATTTAAAAAGCAAAGAAATAAAGTAATTGATCTTCTAAGGTGCGCAAAAATAAATCACCATATAAATCAATATAATAAAATTACTGAAAATAATTTTTATGGTAAGGACTGGTGGAAGCTAGTAAATCAAGTGTCTTTCAAAACATCGAAATCAAAAGAACCGGAAATTTTAATTAACGATAATGATGAAGTTATTGTAGATGATCTGAATAAAGCTGAACAGTTAAACTTGTTTTTCGCATCACAATCTGTTATAGATGAACCAAGTAATAATTTTTCACTTCATGAGCCCGTTTTAAACGAAAATCAACCTAAACTAAACAATATTATAATTACAGAGCAAGATGTTACTGACATCCTAAAAATACTTAATACATCTAAAGCTATTGGTAATGATTACATTAATCCCAGACTGTTAAAAGAAGCATCATCAGAATTATCAGGTCCCTTATGTAAATTATTTAATAAATCTCTCAACACTAAAAAATATCCGTCACAATGGAAACAAGCAAATATTGTCCCAATTTTCAAAAAAGATGACCCCAAAAAAGTAACAAACTACAGACCTATCTCATTACTTTCAGTTATTAGTAAGGTATTCGAAAGATGCGTGTATAAATATCTTTATAATTTCATAAACCAGTATAAATTATTATCCGAACATCAATCAGGTTTTAGACAAGGGGACTCGACTATTAATCAACTTTTATATACAACACACCAATTTATAACAGCTTTGGATGAGGGGAAAGAAATTAGGGTGGTTATTTTTCGATATAAGTAAAGCGTTCGACAGGGTGTGGCATAAGGGGTTACTTTACAAACTTGAACAATTAGGTATTACAGGGGATCTTTTGGAATGGGTCAAAAACTATCTTTCGGCGAGGAGTCAAAGAGTCGTAATTAACGGAAAAGAATCATCATTTATTGAAATTAATGCAGGAGTACCACAGGGATCCATTTTAGGTCCACTCTTTATCTTAGTTTTTATTAATGATATAGTGAATGAAATAGGATGTACCATTAAATTATTTGCAGACGATACTTCGCTTTACATTGTTGTTGAAAACCCTACTCTTGCGGCTCTCGAATTAAATGAAAATTTAGAAAAGGTAAACGTATGGTCCAAGAAATGGTTGGTAAAATTCAATCCGAGCAAAACAGTAAGTCTATTGATCTCAAGAAAACATAATAATTCAAATCTCCATCCTGACCTTGTTTTTGATAATACCATTATTTCTGAAGTTTCTAGCCACAGACACTTAGGTTTAATATTCAACAATAAATGTCACTGGGGTGAACATATCAATTCTATCTGTCAAAAAGCAAACGTAAAATTAAATATTCTTCGCTCGTTAAAATTTGACCTTGACAGACGGACACTCCAATGCATGTACTTTTCGTTTATACGCCCGGCTTTAGAATACGGTGATATAATTTTTGACAACTGCCCCGACTACTGTAAAGATAAATTGGAAAAAATTAACCTCGAAGCAGCGCGAATCATTACAGGAGCCACTAAACTTGTCAGCACTTCTAAACTTTATATTGAAACGGGATGGGAAAGTTTGCAATCACGTAGAATAAAACATAAGTTAGTCCATTTTTACAAAATTAAAAACGAATTAACTCCCGATTATTTGCACGCTTTGCTACCTCTTCAACATGATCAACAACACTCTTATCATACGAGACATGCTGATAATTTTGTCATACCAAATTGTAGAACTACTCACCTTATGAATAGTTATTTCCCTTCAACAGTTCCTATTTGGAATAGTCTGCCTAACCATATAAAAGAATCTAGTACATTAAACACTTTTAAATCCAATCTCTCTGACTATTATGATCCACTAAAAATTCCTCAATACTACTTCGTTGGCACGCGTAAAGGACAAATACTTCACGCTCGACTGAGAATGACCTGTAGTAGCCTAAAGCATCATCTTTATTTAAAAAACAGAATCTAATCCTTTCTGCGATTGCGGAGAAGTCGAAACTACCGATCATTTTCTTCTTTCATGCCGAAATTACCAAAACTTAAGAAATGAACTTATTAATAAAATAAACTGCCCTTTAACTTGCAAAATGCTTCTATATGGCGACGAATCAAAAAGTATTGAATTTAACACAAACTTGTTTATCAACGTACAAACGTTTATCATAAATACCCGACGTTTTCTTTAGCAGAATTTTTTCTCATTTAGCTTTATACGGACATATTTTATATCAAATGTAATATCTTACTGTTGTACAATTTACTAGCTGAAACTATAAACTACATCTTATCACTGTATAAATTTGGAATGTAGTAATATACTTATATCATTGATTCAATGCATACAAATACATAATCTTATTTTAATTACGAAATGTACGAATTCTTATTTTTATCACTTTTATAATATTAAAAATGTACTGTAACATTTTTTGAAGCCCATGTAATGGATCAAACAGCAAAATATTATAGTATATGTATGTTAGTAGATGTCTCTTTTCTTTCTCGCTCTTTTCTCTTTTCCCTCATTTTCTTTCGTCCATTTTCTACTCTAATTTTTTTCCTTCAGTTTGCGCTTAAGTTTATCACGACTCATATGTAAAATGCCGACTATGTAATCATCATATTAGCCTTGGGAAATGAATTTGAATAAGCCAACGCTTTTTTTCAGATCCCGTTTATTTTTCATCATATGTATTGTTCATTCTATACATGCTTATATCTGAATAAATATGTTTAAACTAATATTTGTACTTCAAATCCAAAAGGGGCAGACAACTCTTGGTTACTGTTGGTTTGTATTTTTAAACACTAACCTTGATAGCTTGGATCTCTTTAAGTAATTATCTCAATTTGACAGATGGACTAATCAATCATTGCAAACAAAGTCTCAACTTCTTTCAAAAGTGTCATCTGTCACCTTTTCATTCACACAGCTCACAGATATAAATTCAAGTAGAAAGCACAGTCTCACCAGTCCATTCTACTCTTCCAACAAGACAACAGCATCTAGGTAAGTCAGCCTTCTTTTTCAGAGCCTTCCAACATTCAGACATTTCTTTCCTTCACTGGTACTTGCTATGTGCTGGTTTATTCAACTGATTAGCACTAGCCTGTGCTGGTAGAGGAAGATCTCTAGCTGCAATAGAAGAGAAAACTCCAGATGAAAAGGAAACATGTACGTTGCAAATCCATTGCTGGTACTTGCTATGTGCTGGTTTACAATTACACACATTAGCACTAGCCTGTGCTGGGAGTGGATTGCAATATTATTCTACAAACTTTCATGTATTCTTTTACTTTTACAAGTATTTTCTACATCTAACATCATGGAAATTTTATTGACACTCTCCACTGGTACTTGCTATGTGCTGGTACAATCAAATAATTAGCACTAGCCTGTGCTGGTAGAGATGGTCAATACACCATCATAATATTTGTACTTCAAATCCAAAAGGGGCAGACAACTCTTGGTTACTGTTGGTTTGTATTTTTTAACGCTAACCTTGATAGCTTGGATCTCTTTAAGTAATTATCTCAATTTGACAGATGGACTAATCAATCATTGCAAACAAAGTCTCAACTTCTTTCAAAAGTGTCATCTGTCACCTTTTCATTCACACAGCTCACAGATATAAATTCAAGTAGAAAGCACAGTCTCACCAGTCCATCCTACTCTTCCAACAAGACAACAGCATCCAGGTAAGTCAGCCTTCTTTTTCAGAGCCTTCCAACATTCAGACATTTCTTTCCTTCACTGGTACTTGCTATGTGCTGGTTTATTCAACTGATTAGCACTAGCCTGTGCTGGTAGAGGAAGATCTCTAGCTGCAATAGAAGAGAAAACTCCAGATGAAAAGGAAACATGTACGTTGCAAATCCATTGCTGGTACTTGCTATGTGCTGGTTTACAATTACACACATTAGCACTAGCCTGTGCTGGGAGTGGATTGCAATATTATTCTACAAACTTTCATGTATTCTTTTACTTTTACAAGTATTTTCTACATCTAACATCATGGAAATTTTCATTGACACTCTCCACTGGTACTTGCTATGTGCTGGTACAATCAAATAATTAGCACTAGCCTGTGCTGGTAGAGATGGTCAATACACCATCATAATATTTGTACTTCAAATCCAAAAGGGGCAGACAACTCTTGGTTACTGTTGGTTTGTATTTTTTAACGCTAACCTTGATAGCTTGGATCTCTTTAAGTAATTATCTCAATTTGACAGATGGACTAATCAATCATTGCAAACAAAGTCTCAACTTCTTTCAAAAGTGTCATCTGTCACCTTTTCATTCACACAGCTCACAGATATAAATTCAAGTAGAAAGCACAGTCTCACCAGTCCATCCTACTCTTCCAACAAGACAACAGCATCCAGGTAAGTCAGCCTTCTTTTTCAGAGCCTTCCAACATTCAGACATTTCTTTCCTTCACTGGTACTTGCTATGTGCTGGTTTATTCAACTGATTAGCACTAGCCTGTGCTGGTAGAGGAAGATCTCTAGCTGCAATAGAAGAGAAAACTCCAGATGAAAAGGAAACATGTACGTTGCAAATCCATTGCTGGTACTTGCTATGTGCTGGTTTACAATTACACACATTAGCACTAGCCTGTGCTGGGAGTGGATTGCAATATTATTCTACAAACTTTCATGTATTCTTTTACTTTTACAAGTATTTTCTACATCTAACATCATGGAAATTTTCATTGACACTCTCCACTGGTACTTGCTATGTGCTGGTACAATCAAATAATTAGCACTAGCCTGTGCTGGTAGAGATGGTCAATACACCATCATAATATTTGTACTTCAAATCCAAAAGGGGCAGACAACTCTTGGTTACTGTTGGTTTGTATTTTTTAACGCTAACCTTGATAGCTTGGATCTCTTTAAGTAATTATCTCAATTTGACAGATGGACTAATCAATCATTGCAAACAAAGTCTCAACTTCTTTCAAAAGTGTCATCTGTCACCTTTTCATTCACACAGCTCACAGATATAAATTCAAGTAGAAAGCACAGTCTCACCAGTCCATTCCTACTCTTCCAACAAGACAACAGCATCCAGGTAAGTCAGCCTTCTTTTTCAGAGCCTTCCAACATTCAGACATTTCTTTCCTTCACTGGTACTTGCTATGTGCTGGTTTATTCAACTGATTAGCACTAGCCTGTGCTGGTAGAGGAAGATCTCTAGCTGCAATAGAAGAGAAAACTCCAGATGAAGAGGAAACATGTACGTTGCAAATCCATTGCTGGTACTTGCTATGTGCTGGTTTACAATTACACACATTAGCACTAGCCTGTGCTGGGAGTGGATTGCAATATTATTCTACAAACTTTCATGTATTCTTTTACTTTACAAGTATTTTAGGGGGAGACCAAGATCAGAGGAAATTCTGTCAGATTGTTAAAACGTTCTTACTATGGAAATGAGTGTTGTTCTCAATATTGTACAATAAAAGATGTTAGTAGCATGGCAATCCCTGATAAATTTGAGAGAAAACTTGTAAAAATAATCATTATTATAGTCCCCACGGACTACAAGTACATTCAATGGATCGACGGTGACAGTATGTTCTACTTCAATCCTAGACAAATTTAAGTTAAATCTGATTTAATATTAAGATTTGTTGAGTATTCCTTTCTGAAATTTGATGTTACTGTTTACTTTCACAGATACTTGCAAATGTGACATGACCCCTTATTCCACACCACATGCTCCGCGAAAATTATCGTTTTTTGTTAACTTTTCATACATCATTTTTAAATGAAACAACTGTAAGGAAAGACCCTTGGTTACTTTGATTAAGTCTGATTGTTCAAGATAAATACAGTTGAAAATTAAAACACAACTGCTTGAATTGTTGGTCAAACATTCAGACATTTCTTTCCTTCACTGGTACTTGCTATGTGCTGGTTTATTCAACTGATTAGCACTAGCCTGTGCTGGTAGAGGAAGATCTCTAGCTGCAATAGAAGAGAAAACTCCAGATGAAGAGGAAACATGTACGTTGCAAATCCATTGCTGGTACTTGCTATGTGCTGGTTTACAATTACACACATTAGCACTAGCCTGTGCTGGGAGTGGATTGCAATATTATTCTACAAACTTTCATGTATTCTTTTACTTTTACAAGTATTTTCTACATCTAACATCATGGAAATTTTTATTGACACTCTCCACTGGTACTTGCTATGTGCTGGTACAATCAAATAATTAGCACTAGCCTGTGCTGGTAGAGATGGTCAATACACCATCATAATATTTGTACTTCAAATCCAAAAGGGGCAGACAACTCTTTCTTTACTGTTGGTTTGTATTTTTAACGCTAACCTTGATAGCTTGGATCTCTTTAAGTAATTATCTCAATTTGACAGATGGACTAATCAATCATTGCAAACAAAGTCTCAACTTCTTTCAAAAGTGTCATCTGTCACCTTTTCATTCACACAGCTCACAGATATAAATTCAAGTAGAAAGCACAGTCTCACCAGTCCATCCTACTCTTCCAACAAGACAACAGCATCCAGGTAAGTCAGCCTTCTTTTTCAGAGCCTTCCAACATTCAGACATTTCTTTCCTTCACTGGTACTTGCTATGTGCTGGTTTATTCAACTGATTAGCACTAGCCTGTGCTGGTAGAGGAAGATCTCTAGCTGCAATAGAAGAGAAAACTCCAGATGAAAAGGAAACATGTACGTTGCAAATCCATTGCTGGTACTTGCTATGTGCTGGTTTACAATTACACACATTAGCACTAGCCTGTGCTGGGAGTGGATTGCAATATTATTCTACAAACTTTCATGTATTCTTTTACTTTTACAAGTATTTTCTACATCTAACATCATGGAAATTTTCATTGACACTCTCCACTGGTACTTGCTATGTGCTGGTACAATCAAATAATTAGCACTAGCCTGTGCTGGTAGAGATGGTCAATACACCATCATAATATTTGTACTTCAAATCCAAAAGGGGCAGACAACTCTTGGTTACTGTTGGTTTGTATTTTTTAACGCTAACCTTGATAGCTTGGATCTCTTTAAGTAATTATCTCAATTTGACAGATGGACTAATCAATCATTGCAAACAAAGTCTCAACTTCTTTCAAAAGTGTCATCTGTCACCTTTTCATTCACACAGCTCACAGATATAAATTCAAGTAGAAAGCACAGTCTCACCAGTCCATCCTACTCTTCCAACAAGACAACAGCATCCAGGTAAGTCAGCCTTCTTTTTCAGAGCCTTCCAACATTCAGACATTTCTTTCCTTCACTGGTACTTGCTATGTGCTGGTTTATTCAACTGATTAGCACTAGCCTGTGCTGGTAGAGGAAGATCTCTAGCTGCAATAGAAGAGAAAACTCCAGATGAAAAGGAAACATGTACGTTGCAAATCCATTGCTGGTACTTGCTATGTGCTGGTTTACAATTACACACATTAGCACTAGCCTGTGCTGGGAGTGGATTGCAATATTATTCTACAAA
This sequence comes from Pinctada imbricata, assembly GCA_033119305.1. Classification (NCBI taxonomy): domain Eukaryota; kingdom Metazoa; phylum Mollusca; class Bivalvia; order Pterioida; family Pteriidae; genus Pinctada; species Pinctada imbricata. Next base: position 28,137,805 of record VSWD01000011.1, on the reverse strand, counting down.
CTTTCATGTATTCTTTTACTTTTACAAGTATTTTCTACATCTAACATCATGGAAATTTTCATTGACACTCTCCACTGGTACTTGCTATGTGCTGGTACAATCAAATAATTAGCACTAGCCTGTGCTGGTAGAGATGGTCAATACACCATCATAATATTTGTACTTCAAATCCAAAAGGGGCAGACAACTCTTGGTTACTGTTGGTTTGTATTTTTAACGCTAACCTTGATAGCTTGGATCTCTTTAAGTAATTATCTCAATTTGACAGATGGACTAATCAATCATTGCAAACAAAGTCTCAACTTCTTTCAAAAGTGTCATCTGTCACCTTTTCATTCACACAGCTCACAGATATAAATTCAAGTAGAAAGCACAGTCTCACCAGTCCATCCTACTCTTCCAACAAGACAACAGCATCCAGGTAAGTCAGCCTTCTTTTTCAGAGCCTTCCAACATTCAGACATTTCTTTCCTTCACTGGTACTTGCTATGTGCTGGTTTATTCAACTGATTAGCACTAGCCTGTGCTGGTAGAGGAAGATCTCTAGCTGCAATAGAAGAGAAAACTCCAGATGAAAAGGAAACATGTACGTTGCAAATCCATTGCTGGTACTTGCTATGTGCTGGTTTACAATTACACACATTAGCACTAGCCTGTGCTGGGAGTGGATTGCAATATTATTCTACAAACTTTCATGTATTCTTTTACTTTTACAAGTATTTTCTACATCTAACATCATGGAAATTTTCATTGACACTCTCCACTGGTACTTGCTATGTGCTGGTACAATCAAATAATTAGCACTAGCCTGTGCTGGTAGAGATGGTCAATACACCATCATAATATTTGTACTTCAAATCCAAAAGGGGCAGACAACTCTTGGTTACTGTTGGTTTGTATTTTTTAACGCTAACCTTGATAGCTTGGATCTCTTTAAGTAATTATCTCAATTTGACAGATGGACTAATCAATCATTGCAAACAAAGTCTCAACTTCTTTCAAAAGTGTCATCTGTCACCTTTTCATTCACACAGCTCACAGATATAAATTCAAGTAGAAAGCACAGTCTCACCAGTCCATCCTACTCTTCCAACAAGACAACAGCATCCAGGTAAGTCAGCCTTCTTTTTCAGAGCCTTCCAACATTCAGACATTTCTTTCCTTCACTGGTACTTGCTATGTGCTGGTTTATTCAACTGATTAGCACTAGCCTGTGCTGGTAGAGGAAGATCTCTAGCTGCAATAGAAGAGAAAACTCCAGATGAAGAGGAAACATGTACGTTGCAAATCCATTGCTGGTACTTGCTATGTGCTGGTTTACAATTACACACATTAGCACTAGCCTGTGCTGGGAGTGGATTGCAATATTATTCTACAAACTTTCATGTATTCTTTTACTTTTACAAGTATTTTCTACATCTAACATCATGGAAATTTTCATTGACACTCTCCACTGGTACTTGCTATGTGCTGGTACAATCAAATAATTAGCACTAGCCTGTGCTGGTAGAGATGGTCAATACACCATCATAATATTTGTACTTCAAATCCAAAAGGGGCAGACAACTCTTGGTTACTGTTGGTTTGTATTTTTAACAGCTAACCTTGATAGCTTGGATCTCTTTAAGTAATTATCTCAATTTGACAGATGGACTAATCAATCATTGCAAACAAAGTCTCAACTTCTTTCAAAAGTGTCATCTGTCACCTTTTCATTCACACAGCTCACAGATATAAATTCAAGTAGAAAGCACAGTCTCACCAGTCCATCCTACTCTTCCAACAAGACAACAGCATCCAGGTAAGTCAGCCTTCTTTTTCAGAGCCTTCCAACATTCAGACATTTCTTTCCTTCACTGGTACTTGCTATGTGCTGGTTTATTCAACTGATTAGCACTAGCCTGTGCTGGTAGAGGAAGATCTCTAGCTGCAATAGAAGAGAAAACTCCAGATGAAAGGAAACATGTACGTTGCAAATCCATTGCTGGTACTTGCTATGTGCTGGTTTACAATTACACACATTAGCACTAGCCTGTGCTGGGAGTGGATTGCAATATTATTCTACAAACTTTCATGTATTCTTTTACTTTTACAAGTATTTTCTACATCTAACATCATGGAAATTTTCATTGACACTCTCCACTGGTACTTGCTATGTGCTGGTACAATCAAATAATTAGCACTAGCCTGTGCTGGTAGAGATGGTCAATACACCATCATAATATTTGTACTTCAAATCCAAAAGGGGCAGACAACTCTTGGTTACTGTTGGTTTGTATTTTTTAACGCTAACCTTGATAGCTTGGATCTCTTTAAGTAATTATCTCAATTTGACAGATGGACTAATCAATCATTGCAAACAAAGTCTCAACTTCTTTCAAAAGTGTCATCTGTCACCTTTTCATTCACACAGCTCACAGATATAAATTCAAGTAGAAAGCACAGTCTCACCAGTCCATCCTACTCTTCCAACAAGACAACAGCATCCAGGTAAGTCAGCCTTCTTTTTCAGAGCCTTCCAACATTCAGACATTTCTTTCCTTCACTGGTACTTGCTATGTGCTGGTTTATTCAACTGATTAGCACTAGCCTGTGCTGGTAGAGGAAGATCTCTAGCTGCAATAGAAGAGAAAACTCCAGATGAAAAGGAAACATGTACGTTGCAAATCCATTGCTGGTACTTGCTATGTGCTGGTTTACAATTACACACATTAGCACTAGCCTGTGCTGGGAGTGGATTGCAATATTATTCTACAAACTTTCATGTATTCTTTTACTTTTACAAGTATTTTCTACATCTAACATCATGGAAATTTTCATTGACACTCTCCACTGGTACTTGCTATGTGCTGGTACAATCAAATAATTAGCACTAGCCTGTGCTGGTAGAGATGGTCAATACACCATCATAATATTTGTACTTCAAATCCAAAAGGGGCAGACAACTCTTGGTTACTGTTGGTTTGTATTTTCAACTCTAACCTTGATAGCTTGGATCTCTTTAAGTAATTATCTCAATTTGACAGATGGACTAATCAATCATTGCAAACAAAGTCTCAACTTCTTTCAAAAGTGTCATCTGTCACCTTTTCATTCACACAGCTCACAGATATAAATTCAAGTAGAAAGCACAGTCTCACCAGTCCATCCTACTCTTCCAACAAGACAACAGCATCCAGGTAAGTCAGCCTTCTTTTTCAGAGCCTTCCAACATTCAGACATTTCTTTCCTTCACTGGTACTTGCTATGTGCTGGTTTATTCAACTGATTAGCACTAGCCTGTGCTGGTAGAGGAAGATCTCTAGCTGCAATAGAAGAGAAAACTCCAGATGAAGAGGAAACATGTACGTTGCAAATCCATTGCTGGTACTTGCTATGTGCTGGTTTACAATTACACACATTAGCACTAGCCTGTGCTGGGAGTGGATTGCAATATTATTCTACAAACTTTCATGTATTCTTTTACTTTTACAAGTATTTTCTACATCTAACATCATGGAAATTTTCATTGACACTCTCCACTGGTACTTGCTATGTGCTGGTACAATCAAATAATTAGCACTAGCCTGTGCTGGTAGAGATGGTCAATACACCATCATAATATTTGTACTTCAAATCCAAAAGGGGCAGACAACTCTTGGTTACTGTTGGTTTGTATTTTTTAACGCTAACCTTGATAGCTTGGATCTCTTTAAGTAATTATCTCAATTTGACAGATGGACTAATCAATCATTGCAAACAAAGTCTCAACTTCTTTCAAAAGTGTCATCTGTCACCTTTTCATTCACACAGCTCACAGATATAAATTCAAGTAGAAAGCACAGTCTCACCAGTCCATCCTACTCTTCCAACAAGACAACAGCATCCAGGTAAGTCAGCCTTCTTTTTCAGAGCCTTCCAACATTCAGACATTTCTTTCCTTCACTGGTACTTGCTATGTGCTGGTTTATTCAACTGATTAGCACTAGCCTGTGCTGGTAGAGGAAGATCTCTAGCTGCAATAGAAGAGAAAACTCCAGATGAAAAGGAAACATGTACGTTGCAAATCCATTGCTGGTACTTGCTATGTGCTGGTTTACAATTACACACATTAGCACTAGCCTGTGCTGGGAGTGGATTGCAATATTATTCTACAAACTTTCATGTATTCTTTTACTTTTACAAGTATTTTCTACATCTAACATCATGGAAATTTTCATTGACACTCTCCACTGGTACTTGCTATGTGCTGGTACAATCAAATAATTAGCACTAGCCTGTGCTGGTAGAGATGGTCAATACACCATCATAATATTTGTACTTCAAATCCAAAAGGGGCAGACAACTCTTGGTTACTGTTGGTTTGTATTTTTTAACGCTAACCTTGATAGCTTGGATCTCTTTAAGTAATTATCTCAATTTGACAGATGGACTAATCAATCATTGCAAACAAAGTCTCAACTTCTTTCAAAAGTGTCATCTGTCACCTTTTCATTCACACAGCTCACAGATATAAATTCAAGTAGAAAGCACAGTCTCACCAGTCCATCCTACTCTTCCAACAAGACAACAGCATCCAGGTAAGTCAGCCTTCTTTTTCAGAGCCTTCCAACATTCAGACATTTCTTTCCTTCACTGGTACTTGCTATGTGCTGGTTTATTCAACTGATTAGCACTAGCCTGTGCTGGTAGAGGAAGATCTCTAGCTGCAATAGAAGAGAAAACTCCAGATGAAGAGGAAACATGTACGTTGCAAATCCATTGCTGGTACTTGCTATGTGCTGGTTTACAATTACACACATTAGCACTAGCCTGTGCTGGGAGTGGATTGCAATATTATTCTACAAACTTTCATGTATTCTTTTACTTTTACAAGTATTTTCTACATCTAACATCATGGAAATTTTCATTGACACTCTCCACTGGTACTTGCTATGTGCTGGTACAATCAAATAATTAGCACTAGCCTGTGCTGGTAGAGATGGTCAATACACCATCATAATATTTGTACTTCAAATCCAAAAGGGGCAGACAACTCTTGGTTACTGTTGGTTTGTATTTTTTAACGCTAACCTTGATAGCTTGGATCTCTTTAAGTAATTATCTCAATTTGACAGATGGACTAATCAATCATTGCAAACAAAGTCTCAACTTCTTTCAAAAGTGTCATCTGTCACCTTTTCATTCACACAGCTCACAGATATAAATTCAAGTAGAAAGCACAGTCTCACCAGTCCATCCTACTCTTCCAACAAGACAACAGCATCCAGGTAAGTCAGCCTTCTTTTTCAGAGCCTTCCAACATTCAGACATTTCTTTCCTTCACTGGTACTTGCTATGTGCTGGTTTATTCAACTGATTAGCACTAGCCTGTGCTGGTAGAGGAAGATCTCTAGCTGCAATAGAAGAGAAAACTCCAGATGAAGAGGAAACATGTACGTTGCAAATCCATTGCTGGTACTTGCTATGTGCTGGTTTACAATTACACACATTAGCACTAGCCTGTGCTGGGAGTGGATTGCAATATTATTCTACAAACTTTCATGTATTCTTTTACTTTTACAAGTATTTTCTACATCTAACATCATGGAAATTTTCATTGACACTCTCCACTGGTACTTGCTATGTGCTGGTACAATCAAATAATTAGCACTAGCCTGTGCTGGTAGAGATGGTCAATACACCATCATAATATTTGTACTTCAAATCCAAAAGGGGCAGACAACTCTTGGTTACTGTTGGTTTGTATTTTCACATCTAACCTTGATAGCTTGGATCTCTTTAAGTAATTATCTCAATTTGACAGATGGACTAATCAATCATTGCAAACAAAGTCTCAACTTCTTTCAAAAGTGTCATCTGTCACCTTTTCATTCACACAGCTCACAGATATAAATTCAAGTAGAAAGCACAGTCTCACCAGTCCATTCTACTCTTCCAACAAGACAACAGCATCCAGGTAAGTCAGCCTTCTTTTTCAGAGCCTTCCAACATTCAGACATTTCTTTCCTTCACTGGTACTTGCTATGTGCTGGTTTATTCAACTGATTAGCACTAGCCTGTGCTGGTAGAGGAAGATCTCTAGCTGCAATAGAAGAGAAAACTCCAGATGAAGAGGAAACATGTACGTTGCAAATCCATTGCTGGTACTTGCTATGTGCTGGTTTACAATTACACACATTAGCACTAGCCTGTGCTGGGAGTGGATTGCAATATTATTCTACAAACTTTCATGTATTCTTTTACTTTTACATGTATTTTCTACACCTAACATCATGGAAATTTTCATTGACACTCTCCACTGGTACTTGCTATGTGCTGGTACAATCAAACAATTAGCACTAGCCTGTGCTGGTAGAGATGGTCAATACACCATCATAATATTTGTACTTCAAATCCAAAAGGGGCAGACAACTCTTGGTTACTGTTGGTTTGTATTTTCACATCTAACCTTGATAGCTTGGATCTCTTTAAGTAATTATCTCAATTTGACAGATGGACTAATCAATCATTGCAAACAAAGTCTCAACTTCTTTCAAAAGTGTCATCTGTCACCTTTTCATTCACATAGCTCACAGATATAAATTCAAGTAGAAAGCACAGTCTCACCAGTCCATTCTACTCCTGCAACAAGACAACAGCAGCCAGGTAAGTCAGCATTCTCTTTCAGAGCCTTCCAACATTCAGACATTTCTTTCCTTCACTGGTACTTTTTTTGTTTATCTATACATGTTTATAATATAAGAATAACTTTGTGTGCACAGTTGAGTAGCTCACCTATCTGTCAGAGTTATGGATTATAAGTTTCAAAGTTGCTGTCGTTTTCTATAATCTATCTAATGCCCAGTCAGTACTAATTCTGCCTTTTGATCATTTATATGATATTACCGACTGTCAATCCTTTTATGTCCAAAGTGTTATCTATCTGATCCACCATGCTGGTTTGCTTTACTATAGTACTGCCCTCATGCAAATAAGTGATTACACGTCTTCTATGGAGAAAACTAGGTTATCCTAGGCTATGGTATCCATTTTATAAGCAATTATTAATCATAGCTTGGTTGTGGTGGCTTATGTGACAGTTGCAACCATCTAGTTTCCAATTTTGTTAATTGTGATAGACTCACTTCTATAAACAAGAGCCCCATGGGGCACAATGCTCACCTGATACCCTTGCACACTCTTACCACACTGACAACTGTAATTATACATATTGTAGGTGCATTTTACCAGGGCAGATCCAGATTTTTGTGTTGAAATGAAAGTACCATCAGGATGTGTAGCAATTGATGTAAGAAAGACAACTCTTGCATATTTAGAAAAATAAATTCCCTATCGCTTCTTTGTACTTATTATAAAAAGAAAAAAAAATCAAAAAAATAAATTGAAGGAAAAAATCAATTAATAAATAAAACACCGCTAAAGACGGTATGGCCGGATTGCAAAGTAAGTTTTTGTCACCAACTGGGTCAAGGTCACTAAGTCAAATATTACAGCATACATTGAGAAGTCTTGTCAGAGGCAACCTTCATGTATAATATAAAGTTTCTACTGTATACAGTTCCTTAGATTTTGCTTAAACCAGGAACTTTAACCGAAGTCTTTAACTAGGTCAAAGTCCAAGGTCATGGTCACTGGGTCCAATGTTACGGCATAAATTGAAAGGTCTCATCATGGGCAACCTACATGTATAATATAAAGTTTCTACTGCATACAGTTCGTTAAATTTTGCTTTAACCAGAAACTTTAACCAAAATCTTTAACTAGGTCAAAGTCCAAGGTCAAAGTCACTAGGTCCAATGTTAGGGCATAAATTGAAAGGTCTCATCATGGGCAACCTAAATGTATAATATAAGGTTTCTACTGCATACAGTTCCTTAGATTTTGCTTAAACCAAAAACTTTAACCAAAATCTTTAACTAGGTCAAAGTCCAAGGTCAAGGTCAATAGGTCCAATGTTACGGCATAAATTGAAAGGTCTCATCATGGGCAACCTATATGTATAATATAAGGTTTCTACTGCATACAGTTCCTTAGATTTTGCTTAAACCAGAAACTTTAACTGAAATCTTTAACTAGGTCAAAATCCAAGGTCAAGGTCACTAGGTCAAATGTTACGGCATAAATTGAAAGGTCTTGTCATGGGCAACCTTCATGTATAATATAAAGTTTCTACTGCATACAGTTCCTTAGATTTTGATTAAACCAGAAACTTTAACCAAAATCTTTAACTAGGTCAAAGTCCAAGGTCAAAGTCACTAGGTCCAATGTTAGGGCATAAATTAAAAGTTCTCATCATGGGCAACCTAAATGTATAATATAAGGTTTCTACTGCATACAGTTCCTTAGATTTTGCTTAAACCAGGAACTTTAAAGGCCGACAGGGGACTATATAAGGGGACAGGTAAATTTTCTGTCATTTCCTCAATGACCGCTATAGGGTTAACATCTCTTATTCTTATCTGATTGGCTCCCTTTAATCCTTTTACCTCTATCAATTTTTTGATTGACAGCTTAAAACAGATGAAACAGGGGTATCTCATTAGCATAATAAAGGATTACCTGATGGTTTGTCTTTGATGTAACACGCCGCTCGCAGACGGCGTTGTCTTCAAAGACGGTATGCCATGCCTATCAAGCTTATGTCAATCAGGTATAACTATTTACGACCGGGTGGTTCCCAACGTCGGCCTTTAACCAAAATCTTTAACTAGGTCAAAGTCCAAGGTCAAGGTCACTAGGTCAAATGTTACGGCATAAATTGAAAGATCTCGTCATAGGCAACATACATGTATAATATAAAGTTTCTACTGCATACAGTTCCATAGATTTTGCTTAAACCAGAAACTTTAACCAAAATCTTTAACTAGGTCAAAGTCCATGGTCAAGGTCACTAGGTCAAATGTTACGGCATAAATTGAAAGGTCTTGTCATGGGCAACGTTCATGTATAATATAAAGTTTCTACTGCATATAGTTCCTTAGATTTTGCCTCAACCAGAAACTTTTACCAAAATGTTGACGGCAGACGGACAGACGGATGGACGGACGGACAGACGGACGGACAGACGGACATCGTCAATCTATAGACCAGAATTGCTTTGCAATACGGCCAAAAAGCATTTAGAATCTTAAATGTATACTCAATGTAAATTCAAGAATGAAGGAAAATTTAGAGACCACTTAAACAGAAAATTTTTTGCTTTGTTTACATGTTATGACACAGTACACGTAAATAAACAAAATTTTCTGTTTAAGTATTTGCTAGATATACCTCTATTTTTGACCAGAATAGATTACCATCATATAATTGTTAATGATGCTCGTATGATAAGCCTAAATAAATTCAAATAAGGAAGATTTAGACATTATTTACCTTGTTTAATTGAGGAGGATTCCCATGCAAGAGATTATTTGCATATCACATGATTCGCTTCAGTGTTCAAGAATATCAGAGTGTACATGGGCCTTACTGTACTACATGAATAGAATAACAATGCAATGAATCAAAATTTATCAAATTATCTGTAAACCGAGCTCTCAGACTCAGGTATACATGTTGTAATTTAATCCTCTATTACATGTGCATGGCAGTATCCAAATGACAATCTCGAAAATGTCGTAATCGAGTTGTTTTTACTTGTAAACTAACAATTAGAACATAAGGCCATACAAAATTAATTAAATGTTCTTTTGATTTCCCGCACAATATTTTTCAAAATTAAATAAATAATATCATAAAAATATAAAACACCGCTAAAGGCGGTATGGCCGGATTGCAAAGTCAGTTTTTGTCACCAACTGGGTCAAGGTCACTAGGCCACAGACTAGGTCAAATATTACAGCATACATTGAAAAGTCTTGTCAGAGGCAACCTACATGTTTAATATAAAGTTTCTACTGCATACAGTTCCTTAGATTTTGCTCAAACCAGAAACTTTAACCAAAATCTTTAACTAGGTCAAAGTCCAAGGTCAAGGTCACAATGTCAAATGTTACAGCATACATCGAGAGGTCTTCTCATGGGCAACCTACATGTATAATATAAAGTTTCTACTGCATACAGTTCCTTAGATTTTGCTTAAACCAGAAACTTTAACCAAAATCTTTAACTAGGTCAAAGTCCAAGGTCAAGGTCACAATGTCAAATGTTACAGCATACATCGAGAGGTCTTCTCATGGGCAACCTACATGTATAATATAAAGTTTCTACTGCATACAGTTCCTTAGATTTTGCTTAAACCAGAAACTTTTACCAAAATCTTTAACTAGGTCAAAGTCCAAGGTCAAGGTCACTAGGTCAAATGTTACTGCATAAATTGAAAGGTCTCTTCATGGGAAACCTAAATGTATAATATAAGGTTTCTACTGCATACAGTTCCTTAGATTTTGCTTCAACCAGAAACCTTAACCAAAATCTTTAACTAGGTCAAAGTCCAAGGTCAAGGTCACTAGGTCAAATGTTACGGCATAAATTGAAAGGTCTTGTGTGATGGGCTACCTAAATGTATAATATGAGGTTTCTACTGCATACAGTTCCATAGATTTTGCTCAAACCAGAAACTTTAACCAAAAACTTTTACTTGGTCAAAGTCCAAGGTCAAGGTCACTAGGTCAAATGTTATGGCATAAATTGAAAGGTCTTGTGATGAGCAAGCTTCATGCATAATATAAAGTTTCTACTGCATATAGTTCCTTAGATTTTGCCTCAACCAGGAACTTTAACCAAAATCTTTAACTTGGTCAAAGTCCAAGGTCAATAGGTCAAATGTTATGGCATAAATTGAAAGGTCTTGTGATGGGCAAGCTTCATGTATAATATAAAGTTTGTTCTGCATATAGTTCCGTAGATTTTGCCTCAACCAGAAACTTAACCAAAATGTTGACGACAGACGGACGGACGGACGGACAGACAGACAGACAGACGGACAGACATCGTCAATCTATAGACCGGAATTGCTTTGCAATCCGGCCAAAAATGCTTGCCTGCACCACTTAATTTCTGGCTGAACTAGAACTGCCCTAAAGTGGACGAATTATAGCCCCCGCTGGAAGTTTTTTATAAATGGGACCATTTATGATGCAATGTGAAAAGCCTACCATTTTTAGTATGCAACAAATCTGCTTTCAAATCTTTTTAACTTAAACTGCAACATAAGTCCAAAGTCAAGGTCAAGAGGTCATGACACCAAACTGTAGTACTGTTTGTGGTGAATGTTTGTATGAAATATGAAAGACCTACCATTTATAGCATGAAAGAAATCTGCTTTCAAAATTTCTAAACCTGGCCTAATTTCAACATAAACCAAAAGTTAAGGTCAAGGTCATAAAGTCAAAAGTCATGATACCAAACTGTAGTACTCTTTGTAGTGAATGTGTGTATGAAATATGAAAGGCCTACCATTTATAGTATAAAAGAAATCTGCTTTCAAAATTTCTAAACCTGTCCTTACTTCAACATAAACCGAAAGTTAAGGTCAAGGTCACAAGGTCAAAAGTCATGCAACCAAAGTGTAGTATTCTTTGTGGTGAATGTATGTATGAAATAAGAAAGGTCTACCATTTATAGTATAAAAGAAATCTGTTTTCACAACATCTTAACATAAAATGTTGTACAGGGTAAAGGTCAAGGTCACAGGGTCAAAAGTCATGGTACCAAAATCTGGTACTCTTTATGGTGAATGTGTGTATGAAAGGCCTACCATTAATAGTGTAAAAGAAATCTTCTTTCAAAACTTCTTAACCGGATGGACAGACAGACAGACGTACAGGGTGTTTCCTATATACCCCCTAAACTTTGTTTGTGGGGGGTATAATAATTTTTTAGAGTCGGTTCTGCAAATCTTAAAGTTTCTAGAAGTCTCAGATTGTGCAAATTTCAAAGAATATAAAACACCGCTAAAGACGGTATGGCCGGATTGCAAAGTAAGTTTTTGTCACCAACTGGGTCAAGGTCACTAAGTCAAATATTACAGCATACATTGAGAGGTCTTGTCAGAGGCAACCTACATGTATAATAAAAAGTTTCTACTGTATACAGTTCCTTAGATTCTGCTTAAACCAGGAACTTTAACCAAAGTCTTTAACTAGGTCAAAGTTCAAGGTCAAGGTCACTGGGTCAAATGTTACGGCATAAATTGAAAGGTCTCATCATGGGCAACCTAAATGTATCATATAAGGTTTCTACTGCATACAGTTCCTTAGATTTTGCTTCAACCAGAAACTTTAACCAAAATCTTTAACTAGGTCAAAGTCAAAGGTCAAGGTCACTAGGTCCAATGTTATGGCATAAATTGAAAGATCTCATCATGGGCAACCTAAATGTATAATATAAGGTTTCTACTGCATACAGTTCCTTAGATTTTGCTTCAACCAGAAACTTTAACCAAAATCTTTAACTAGGTCAAAGTCCAAGGTCAAGGTCACTAGGTCCAATGTTATGGCATAAATTGAAAGGTCTCATCATGAGCAACCTAAATGTATAATATAAGGTTTCTACTGCATACAGTTCCTTAGATTTTGCTTAAACCAGAAACTTTAACCAAAATCTTTAACTCGGTCAAAGTCCAAGGTCAAGGTCACTAGGTCCAATGTTATGGCATAAATTGAAAGGTCTCATCATGGGCAACCTAAATGTATAATATAAGGTTTCTACTGCATACAGTTCCTTAGATTTTGCTTAAACCAGAAACTTTAACTAAAATCTTTAACTAGGTCAAAGTCCAAGGTCAAGGTCAATAGGTCCAATGTTATGGCATAAATTGAAAGGTCTTGTCATGGGCAACCTATATGTATAATATAAAGTTTCTACTGCATACAGTTCCATAGATTTTGCTTAAACCAGGAACTTTAAGCAAAATCTTTAACTAGGTCAAAGTCCAAGGTCAAGGTCACTAGGTCAAATGTTACGGCTTAAATTGAAAGGTCTTGTCATGGGCAAGCTTCATGTATAATATTAAGTTTCTGCTGCATATAGTTCCTTAGATTTTGCCTCAACCAGAAACTTTAACCAAAATGTCGACGGCAGACAGACAGACGGACGGACACCGTCAATCTATAGACCGGAATTGCTTTGCAATCCGGCCAAAAACTTTAACCAAAATGTTGACGGCAGACGGACAGACGGACATCGTCAATCTATAGACCGGAATTGCTTTGCAATCCGGCCAAAAATGATACTTCTAGTGATTAAAATATTTTGTTGGGAGCAAATTTGTTGTTCCATATACATGGCACCAAAAGTCAAGGAGGGGGATTGTTCAAAAATCTTTTCCATACTGCTTTGTGCCAGGCTTCCTAGTCACTAGATTCATATGGCCGGGATTCCTTTTCGAGTATGGAAAACATCAGAAATGTATTACTGGGGTAACCTATATAAAAAAAAACTTATTTCACTTGCTCACACCTTAAAAACTGCAATACTTAGAAATAAAACACCGCTAAAGACGGTATGGCCGGATTGCAAAGTTAGTTTTTGTCACTAACTGGGTCAAGGTCAATAGGTCAAATAATACAGCATAAATTGAAAGGTTTTGTCAGAGGCAACCTACATGTATAAAATAAAGTTTCTACTGCACACAGTTCCGTAGATTTTGCTTAAACCAGGAACTTTAACCAAAATCCTTAACTAGGTCAAAGTCCAAGGTCAAGGTCACTAGGTCAAATGTTATGGCATAAATTGAAAGGTCTTGTGATGGGCAAGCTTCATGTATAATATAAAGTTTCTACTGCATATAGTTCCTTAGATTTTGCCTCAACCAGAAACTTTAACCAAAATGTTGACGGCAGACGGACGGACGGACGGACGGACGGACAGACGGACGGACATCGTCAATCTATAGGCCGGAATTGCTTTGCAATCCGACCAAAAACATAGGGTACTCAAAGATTACATAGCTCGCCTACACAGGTTTTTGTCAGAAACCAGGTTAAAGTTTTTGAAAAGTAGGTCAAAGTCCAAGGTCAAGGTCACTAGGTCAAAGGTCATGGTCTCAAATGAAAGGTCTCGTCACAAGGTATCTACATGTGAAATATTAAAGCCCTACCCCTATTAGTTCAAGAGATATAGCCCAGGTTAAAGTTTTGTCTACGGATGACAACGACTGACGCCGAGGGTATGGCATTAGCTCTCCAGACTTTTTCATCCCGGCGAGCTAAAAATGATATTTTCACTCCCTCACACCCTTTTTTTCAAAAGAAAATCCGAAGAACATTTAATTAATTTAGTATGGCCTAATCATTATTTGTTATATCTAGTTGCTAATACTATGTACTTGTTTTGAATGTAAGTCTCTTGTTTTAACTTTAACACATGTACATGTATCTCGTTCATGCTGAATATCAGTATATAACTTAATTTTCATTGTTTTATAATGAAGATTCCGATTGGCTGCGAAATTTTGTTGATACATCTATCGACTTAAGGAGCTGTAAGAATCAGACATAAAATCTGCCCTGAAAAAGTCAAAATTTCAAACCGGGAAATCTGAAGAAATTTCTCAGTAGAAATATCAACTAACTTGATGCATATCTGAATCTAAAATGGTTAAAATGTGTGTTTTTTCCATAGAAATCAACGGAAAAGTTTTCTACAACATTGTTCCACCTCGAGTTACAGAATGCCACTTTTACCAAAGGTGTATATTATTAATTCCAATTTTCTGACCAAGTGAGGTTCTGTAACTCGGGGTGGAACAATGTCCCATAGAAGAAAAATAAAAAAAAAGGGGGGATGGGCTAGCCATTAGATACTAGATAAAGTTGCCCATTTCTTCTAGTTATACAATGGAACAATCTATTCTGAGTGATTTCCAATGAAATATGCAACATACACGAATGAAATAAACGATATAAAGATGTCTTTTTTAACACAGTGTGTATTTCGCGTCTGAAAGCTTACATAGTGGTTTGTTTAGTACAAAATAAAACGGTTTTCAGTTTCCGGATTGTGTATTGTACCAAATACATTGACATACTGGATTCGAAGTTAGTTTTTCTTTTTAATCTTTAAAATAAGAGGGGATCAAAACATAAAAACACTTAAAATTTATGTAAAAAAATCAAATTCAAGGAATTGTGGTCCCCCGCTTTTGGGTGTTTGTCTTTAAAGAAATGCTTACAGACATCCCCCTATTCTTAAGTTTTAATAATATATCTCATATATTATCAACATTCTAAATATGAAAGATTAACTCCAAGAAAAGGTCAAAAGGTCCAAACTTTTGTTTTGTTTCCAAGGGACAGGGCTTATGAAAAGGTATGCACATGTGAAATATTTAAGACCTATGATTTAAATTAAAATCAAAAACTTATGGTCGAGGTTGAAGTTTTTAAATGTGGGTCAACCTCCATGGACAAGGTCACAAGGTCAGAATGTTGTTACCAACAGAAAGGTCTCATCACAAGGAATACACATGTGAAATGTGAAAGCCCTATCATTTTCCATTAAAAAGTTATGGACAAGGTTATAGTTTTTTGAAAAGTAGGTCGAACTCAAAGGTCAAGGTCACAAGGTCAAAAATTTTGGTATCCATGGAAAGGTCTTGTCACAAGGAATACACATGTGAAATATCAAAGCCCTATCACTTTCCATTCAAAAGTTATGGTCAAGGTTAAAGTTTTTAATAAGTAGGTCAAAGTCCAAGGTCAAGGTCAAAAGGTCAAAAATTTTGGTATCAATGGAAAGGTCTTGTCACAAGGAATACACATGTGAAATATCAAAGCCCTATCACTTTCCATTCAAAAGTTATGGTCAAGGTTACAGTTTTTAATAAGTAGGTCAAAGTCCAAGGTCAAGGTCACAATGTCAAAAATTTTGGTATCCATGGAAAGGTGTTGTCACAAGGAATACACATGTGATATATCAAAGCCCTATCACTTTCCATTCAAAAGTTATGGTCAAGGTTAAAGTTTTTAATAAGTAGGTCAAAGTCCAAGGTCAAGGTCACAAGGTCAAAAATTTTGGTATCCATGGAAAGGTCTTGTCACAAGGAATACACATGTGAAATATCAAAGCCCTATCACTTTCCATTCAAAAGTTATGGTCAAGGTTAAAGGTTTTAATAAGTAGGTCAAAGTTCAAGGTCACAAGGTCAAAAATTTTGGTATCCATGGAAAGGTCTTGTCACAAGGAATACACATGTGAAATATCAAAGCCCTATCACTTTCCATTCAAAAGTTATGGTCAAGGTTAAAGTTTTTAATAAGTAGGTCAAAGTCCAAGGTCACAAGGTCAAAAATTTTGGTATCCATGGAAAGGTCTTGTCACAAGGAATACACATGTGAAATATCAAAGCCCTATCACTTTCCATTCAAAAGTTATGGTCAAGGTTAAAGTTTTTGATAAGTAGGTCAAAGTCCAAGGTCAAGGTCACAAGGTCAAAAATTTTGGTATCCATGGAAAGGTCTTGTCACAAGGAATACACATGTGAAATATCAAAGCCCTATCATTTTCCATTCAAAAGTTATGGTCAAGGTTAAAGTTTTTGATAAGTAGGTCAAAGTCCAAGGTCAAGGTCACAAGGTCAAAATTTTGGTATCCATCGAAAGGTCTTGTCACAAGGAATACACATGTGAAATATCAAAGCCCTATCACTTACCATTCAAAAAGTTATGCACAAGGTTAAAGTTTTTGTGACTGACGGACAGACGAACCGGTTTTAATGTCCCCGCGCTTTCGCGAAAGCGGGGGACAAGGTCAAAAATTTTGGTATCCATGGAAAGGTCTTGTCACAAGGAATACACATGTGAAATATCAAAGCCCTATCATTTTCCATTCAAAAGTTATGGTCAAGGTTAAAGTTTTTAATAAGTAGGTCAAAGTCCAAGGTCAAGGTCACAAGGTCAAAAATTTTGGTATCCATGGAAGGTCTTGTCACAAGGAATACACATGTGAAATATCAAAGCCCTATCACTTACCATTCAAAAAGTTATGCACAAGGTTAAAGTTTTTGTGACTGACGGACAGACGGACGGACGAACCGGTTTTAATGTCCCCGCGCTTTCGCGAAAGCGGGGGACAAAAATGCATGTTTGTACATTTTTGTTCACTATTTGACGTTTTCAGACATTGTTACCCTCCTACCTTTTCAAGCTGAGAGTAATTATCAAATCTTACATCAATCTTTTTTTCAATAAAATACTTATGAGAAATCTTCTACATGTAATAGTCATCATGTTTTTATCCTGAATAATCTTTTCCTTCAAAGGAAGGACGTCGCACAAGAAATAATCGAATGATTTCAGGGCTATATAAATTCTAGAAGTCGAATTTATAGCACTATTTTTAGAACCTAGCTTGGATTCCCTAAAATACAAATCAGCTCGTAGCTGAAAAGATCATATATTGATGTTTGCTAAAAATCAAGGGCACAATTTCTGCTCTACTTACTGAAAATGTACTGTGCATGTAGGATTTGATCAGACATTTTTTATAAAGGGAAATGATTGTTCACTACTTGAATCATGGCGATAGCCATACCTTGTTTTCTACTTAGAAGGCAGTTAAATCACTGCGCAATACCCCAAATTTGCAATGATTAGTGTGGGATTAGATTATTATCAGATTAAAGAAACATTCAGTTTTTCATAGGCAGAAGATAACTAAATGATAAGAAATGAATCTTCCATTTTTTCTCTTGACGCAAGTATCACCAGAACATTTTGACAGAAAACTTTTTTAGCATAGTGCTTCCGTCATTGATGCAGTTTTCCATCTACGAGTAATTTTTCTAGTGATCGATACTTGGATCAACAGAAAAAATATAGGATTCATTTCTTAATACACACGGTACTAAAAATAGTACTAGTTTTATAACATTTTCAGGTGTCTTCCTTTTAATTATACAATGGGCGAATAAACTATTGTAAACATTATATATTGTACATTTTTTTATTATCCAATACATAGAGAAATTCCTCGCACTTAATTTGCACTAAGTATACAATCAAGGGATCAGAGCATTCCACTTTTATCATTTTGATTCCATTTCTATGGTTTTTAAACTGGGATATAATCCACAAAATTACGAACCTAAGAACAAGTCATTTTAAATGAAACCAAGAAAATTGGCAGCAACGAAATTACAGTATTTCAAAGTTTCGCGTGCACTGTACAATTGAATACACATTTGAATTTCATGCACACTGTCATTGTGTACAGAAAGTACCTCAACACTCATTCTTGATAAGTAAAACAAATGTCAAGAAATATATACCATGCAATATTTGTAGCTCTCATTTTAAGGACCTACCTTGTTAGATACATGCAGAGAAGATTCCTTTTCTTGGTCTCTTTCATACAGAAACCTATCTTTCATATGGAGGTACATGAACGAAAGAAACTTGTTTCATTCCGATTCTTTTTTCTTCTCTTTGTCTTTGGAAGACAGACTCCATTATAATTTGCAGATTATGCAATCATGATTATATGATACACTAGATCTTACATAGAAGTTAGAACCTCTCACATTACACGAACAACACTTTTGGAGGATAAATAAAAGTATAAAGACATCATATAATTTTATGCATTCAAGAGGAATCTGATGAAAATACTTGTAACCACATACATGTATACATAGCTTTTCAACAATAACCACATCAGATTTACTAATATCCCAGACCTCCACTCCTAGCTCTCTATCCCAACTCTTAGCTCTTTTGTAATGGGCCTCTGTCTTTGATCTGGACAAAGTGGCCACAAATTTTAACAAAATTCCCTGAAAACTTCCTGATTTTTCCATGACCCCTACAAGATTTCCCTGAAAAACGTGCTAAAAAAACAGTGAAGTTTTAAACTGTATAGTACTGTATAGTACTGTATAGTTTTATACTGTTTCTGCTCAAATACATGAATGTAATCTTGAAGTAAACTTACTCACTTTTGGAAAATTGTAATGCATTCAAAGTGCTTGTTCATTAATCATAAAGAGGGAGATTAGATATTCAGTGAATATAAACTAAGTATAATCTGAAAAAGTTACAAGAAGAAAGTATGAGAGTACGAAAAGTACAGGAAATCTGCACCATCCCCAAATTTAAAGTTTTTTTAAGTACATGTAACAAAACTGCTCTTATTTCTGCAAAAATCATGTACATTACTACTCAGACAAGTATTCATATTGCAATGATCCCTGGGTTCATAATGAAGCAAGCCTGAACATTTTTAAGACACAGTATCAGCATTAAATGTCTTCATTTCTTATTCTATTGTAAAATTATGTGAATGTGTACTTAATCTTGTCCGTGTCTTTTTAAAATGTCTTTAGTTAGACTCATTTTAAGTTTCAACTCTTAGAGACACAAGGCATACATGTAAATAAAATACAATTTCAAACCAAAGAATGATAGTTACACCTTTTCAAAAGTTCTCTGCTCTCAGAAAGGATTGGTTCTTGCTTCATCATTTAAGGAGGTATTGAACACTTGGACGCCAAATTCAATTTTTCTAAAAATTTCTTAAATTATATATATCTTGTCTGTCCTTGACTATACAAACTTACATTTAATTCTATCCACAGGAAAATTTTCTACGAGACTTTGAAATATGCATTAGTCGACGTTTTCGTGAATTTCTTGATGACGTCATAATATTGAAAGTGTCATTCCAGTTCTCGTAAACCTGTTGGAAATTAATTTTGATTTAACTTCCAAAATAACCATAAATATATTGCACTTACATATGGAAAAGATAAAATTAATTGTGTTTTAAACATAGGCAGGGTACTTGAATAAAAGATGACACTGTCGCTAAAAAATTGCAATTTCGGCCCAATTTAATGTAGTTGCTAGATAATTATTAGGAATCCTGTGGATGAATCTTTGTCAAAAACTATCAAAATTATTCAGAATGTCCAGAAATGATTTCATGATTAAATGGGAAAAATTGAATTTAAGATTAAAATATTACAAGGCTTTATATTTTCCAATTTTTTCTTCCAAAATCGTCCATTTTCAATGAAGTGACATCCGCTTTCCAGTAACGTAAATTTGTCAACGAATACACTGTAATGAAGCTTTAATTTTCTATTTTATTCATGCTAAGTTTCAATACAATACGTTTATTAATAATGTTTTTATTGCATTTTGAATGCGAAGGTTTGTGACGCCATTTTTTCCAGATTACGTCGAAATGACGTCGTGGTTTGCTCATGGATAAAACTCCAAAAGTCCTAAATTTCGAAAATCGTCATAGTTTCTTCAAATGACGCCGGAAATTATTCAAACTTCATCAGGATACTAAAATGCATATATCAAACAAAGTATCAAATGTTTTAAGGGAGTTAAGACTGTACTTTTCCTAGGAAGCGAGAAAGCAAATTGTGCCGCCGCCATCTTGGTGTTCAAACCCTCCTTAATCATGTACTTGTGTATAAAAAAGAAAAAAAAAGTCATGAATTATTTTATGAAATCTATTGATATATTAAATGTAAATGTATACAATGTATATCAAAACAATGAATTATAAAGATCAAAATAAATAAACACAAACATTACAAAAAGGTAAAACAAATCTCAATGGAAATAGTGTGTTTTATTAATGATGATTTAACAGAGCTTATAATAGAGACACATGTATATGTGTGCACACTCTATTCATTGACAAGTAGTTCTGTAAATGTGTGCACATGTACATTACATGAACTCTATTTTGTCATTCATATTATGTGGTAAAAGATAGCACTCTGAAGCATTTACAAAATTTTATGATAATCAAATACAAGAAATAGATAACATGATTCTATTTGAAAGAAACAATATTCACCCTTCATTTGCAATAAACAACTGCATATAAGCATAAGATGCGGGAAGCATGTAAAGTTCATATGATCTTTAAGTGACCTTGACCTCAGAAACACTGACATGAGTAGTCATGTTGCTGAAAGGAAGTCAAAAATATACACTTCAATTCTCTCCGAGTCACCAATTTTCTACATAAATAGCACTGTTCAAGAACAGGGATGTCGCCTGTCGCATGTTTATCCCTTAGTATGTGACCTTCACCTTAAAAGTAAACTTGACCTATATTGGATGCCAAGTCTTTTTACCAACCTGCAAGTTTGATAGATGTCTGATGTATATCAAGAAAGTTAGAGCCAAATATGTGAAAGCATGACTACCAGACAGACATGATCCCTATATGTTGCTTTTACATTGCAGGCGACATAAAAAGTGCATGGGGTTTTGACTAGAGTTGTACTCGGATGGAACGCAATACTGCCTTCCCAAACAAGAGTTTATGTTAAACTAAAACAGTAAAATATGTTTGGTCCACTAATTACTGGGGAGGAATTTATTACTGTAATAGCAACCCTCTCTAGTTTTAGTTGCCTCTACTTGATTACCAGTTGAAAATGCTCAAAGCAAGTTCAATATTTTGAAACACATGTAAATGTATTTTGAATATTCAATAATTTAATGAAATCTTGAAAGTTACTTTAAACAAGCAGTAGATTCAATAATTACACGAATGTGACTAGATCAATTCTGATAAACTGCATGATGAATCATAACAAAACATAATGAAGATAATTTCATACATGTATTGTTCATGTAAAAGCAATGCAATTCTCACGGTTTTTCTCTAATACATCATACATTCATCATGTATATGTAGTTCCTACCTTTAATGGCATGGAGTGATTCTTTATTTCTTCATTTATTTCCACATTCATACATATATTATAAAATTTGAGAATAGATCTTTGATGGTTTTCAAAATTTTCACTCTCTCTCTCTGTCTGCTCTATCTGATTTTAGCACATTATTTACCCCACATAATTATTTCAGACTCCCAAATAGGAACATGGACATGCAAATGGTATTCTCAAATTTGAATTCTTTATTGAATCTCATTGGTTTCTTACTCATTCCTACCTATACCCATCCATACATAAACGATTGTATGCTTGTACAACCTCAAAACATCAATGTATAATCACTCCTGATGATCACCGTTTGAAATGCTTACTACCCTGATAACCCTTAACCATTCTCTCCTCCAGTGAACGGCCCCCTCTTTCCTCCAGTGAACGTCTGTCTGAGAAGTCTTTCTTTGGTCCCCTTTCTCTCCCACCTTTAAATCCCAGACTCTGCTGCTGCTGTGCTTTGTGCTTCCTCTGTAGGTATCTCTTTTGATGAGCAAGAATCGGGAAAAGTTCTGCAATAGAGGATATCTCTGATCAAACCAATGTCATATACATGTACATATACAAGTATTACCCACTGTACAGAATATGACGGTAGCACACATGTACATGTGTATAAGCAATTTGTACATACATGCACATGAGTGAATTAAAGTGTGATTGCAAAATGACTTAATATATATTCTGAACAATTCCTACAGCAATGAGGCATATCTTATGAAGAAATTCATAAAACAAGATCAATTTTTGTACAAAATGTACAACAACCATTATTGTCCTTATCCCCAGACTGTCTGACTTCATAAATGCTTGTCTGTTACACTGCACTATGTTTAATACTCATCTTTGTATAAATGTATGTCTTGAACTCTTCTAAATATCCTTGTATAAAGGAGTATCTTCAGACAAGAAATGCCAAGTAAGTAGCACGATTCATGTACCTACATGTATATGTACAAAAACACTTTTTTGATTATACATGTATGTACATGATAAACATGTAGCTAACATGGAAATGTCCATAAAACCATCACCAAAGAAAGATGCCCTCACAAAAAGTTCAGAATGTTTAAACCTTGGTATCAACTATCAAACAACATGCCAATAAAACTGTATGCATGAACAAAAATGATAACAATATAACGCACAAAACAAATCAGATAAAAGACCTTACTGCATATGTAGTTGAATTCCTCGTCCCTCTCAACATCCAGTCCTCTTGATTGTAATTTTAGCTTTACGATATCAAGTACTCAGTCCTAGTCAAACCTATCCCTAAGTTTCTTACCTTTCATCAATTATAAAATATCATAAAACAAATTGTTTACACTGAATGAATTTAACAAAATCACATGTGCCAATACCCTGTTGTGTACAGTAAGGAAGACTGAACCTACACAACAGATCATAACTGTAAGAAGAATTTACATGCATGTTGTACATTTAATCCACTATTAAACCATTCAACCAGTAATTTGTGGAAAATACATTTGTACATGTAATGGCCTACAAAAATTACCAGTATTTATGCAGGCAAGCCAGAATTAAGATTCTACCAAGTGTGAGTATATGTACAATGTATATCGTGCAAATAAAAATTAATAGCATGTATATCAACAAAAATAGAAAAGCAAAGTGTGATATAAAATGAAAAATTTACATCACTATACAGTGAGTTTGTTATCATAGTCATAACTGAAATTTATATTGATTTTCAAACTTTTAACACCATAACTTATAGATAGAGGGTTTCTCTTTCTTCAACACAAAGTTCCCTTACCATGTGATTGACCTTCAGGTATGACCTTTATCTTGAAGACTAGATCGATTATTTTCCAGATTTTGTCTTCTTTTTTTTTTTAACTTACATGCTATACAACTTTCAGCAATAAATATTGTATAACAAATAATAACAAAGTTATATGACTGGTCTTCACCTACATGTACACGTACATGTAAATGAAAGACTACCAGGCATATTTAAAGACAACTCTTAATGCAAACTGAGGAGGGGCAAAGCTAACCCTATACTCTATTTCACTTGGCAAGAAATGTAAATAATGACAGTTTCATTTAGTAAAACAGACATACATATATCTATAATTCAATTTTACTTCGAACAATTCCTGTTTATACAAATCCCTAAAAAGGCTTTGATATTTTCCGGTTATATAGAATTTACATGAGTGAAAGAAGATCCCGACGACAATCCCAACAGCACTCACAATAGAGCACCAAATCAAACATCGACAGACCCCCATGTACACATGTATATCACAATGCTAAAATGTCATTTAGATATATATAAAGTTTAAATTCACATTAATTCCTTTCTTTTTCTTGTATACGTATATTGTTTCTGCATAAATAGGCTTTCATTCCTCACTAAAGACAACCACCAAGTGCTTTAACGAACCTGATCTTTCATTGAGGGCGTTGGTAGCAGCAGACATTTCTGCTTGCTGTATGCTGTGTCCCACTCCAGTTGCTAAACGTTCTCCACGGAAGTAAACAGCCACTGTGTATCGCCTTGTGTTCGTAGGACCAATTGACTCTATCATTCTAACAGGGAGAAAATATCATGAAATTGATTACTAGTTAAATTGATGAGGCATAGTCATTAGATATAAGAACAAACTTAATTACAAAGAATTAAAATTGTTTCAACAAATTCATTAACAACTTTCTTTACAATACTCCACAATTTTTTTGCATGCATGTACATGTACGATTTATATGGAAGATCACCAGTAAGCACATTTTCTACATTGAAATTCTTATACATGTAATTCTACACATATGCTATATACATCAGTTACATTAGGTGAATGTGTAGAAAATGTAAAACAACTGTGGTGACTCTACTTTTTTTTGCAATGCTGTTCTCTGTTAGAAGATATCTTTCCTTTTATTTTCTCATCGTTTGGTTATTCAGATTTCCAAAGAGAGGAATATGTGATTAAGATTTTTTTTCTGCTTTATGCGGTAACATATTTGATTTGACACTTGTTATTCTAATTTTCATAATGAAACTTAAGTACAGGTCCACGTAAGGATCAGGCAGTTGAAAAACCTTAAAACTTTTGCAGAACGTTTTTCTCTTGAATGTGTTCAGATCAGCCTCCATATGAATGTTCTGAAGGAAGTTTCCTCATACACTGATGGTGAAGAAAGTTATAGAGGTAGCAAATTTGGTTGAATTATATAGAAAAAATTTTCCCGACATTTTTTTCCTTCATAATCCTTTATAAAGTATGAGGTGAGTATCTCGCTTCACCTTCGCTATCTTGAAAAATGAATATCATTTGTTTGATTTGTACCACATATACTGTATGTCTCAAAACAGAAATAAAAAGTCTTGCAAAAAATTTTGATATACATGTATCACTCCTACCTGATTCTTACGTGGACCTATACTTAACATATTTCAACATGCTTACTTGTATATTGGTATGTCTGGTTCACCGCCATCCAGCTCTCTAAGAGTCAGACAACACTGTTGTAACTGGGACTTGGGATCATTCCAGTCTTGATTCAAGATGAAATCCTACAGATAAAAAAATTCAAATAATGCAACATGCATTGAATTTCTCTTTATAGTTTATACTTCTGGAAGGCAGATTTAGTCAAACTAGGTCAAAGGTCAGAGAAACCATGTCAAACATGAAGCAAATGTAAAATATCAAAGTTGGCATTTAAACCTGTAAATAAGATACATTCATGTATATGTATTAAAGCTATGCCAACACTCTTTACTACGTGTACATGTATGTAGGGAACAAATGGAACAATTGACATGTACATTCACAATATACTGTGGACAGGAAAGCATATGATACAAAATTTTAAATAGATTTCAGTATGTTTTGAGAAATTTCTTCAAATGGTACCACAGTGACAATATATTTACCTTGAGTCTTGGGAAGAAACATACATTACAAAATGCCTGACAGAACTGCAAGTCTTTGTCTACATACAAACTTCCCATGAAAGCTGCAAATAAATGATAAATGTACATGTCTTAGATATTAGATTAATGATACCAATATTTTGATAATGATAAAATGATACCAAATGAAATAAAGAATGGGGCAGATGAAACAACCATGCATGTACATGTATCATCAAACAAAGATCAATTCTTCAAAAATTATTTTCCCATTTCATATTATTCGAGTCGAAACATGAAACTACACATGAAAAGTCAAACATGCATGCAATCATCATGGTTCATAGTAAAAACTTTAGGTACTCACACTAACAAACTGTCACTGCCTATTGTTATACTACCTAAATGTAGCTACATGTAAATATCAAGGTCACTTCTTTGGCATTTGAATAAGTAAAATACAGTTCTTTGGCAGTTGAATAAGTAAAATACAAAGTACATGTACATGCTCAAAAGTCTGTACAATTATTTTCTTACAAAAACTAATTAAAAACACTGTAATTTCCAAGTCTAATGTAACAAAGGTTCTGTAATAATACATCTTTGCGAAGATCAGAGTTATTTCCCATTTGAGACGATATCCGACATAAAACCATTATGATGTCATGAAAATGGTATGTAACGTCAA
The DNA here is from genome assembly GCA_033119305.1 of Pinctada imbricata. NCBI lineage: Eukaryota > Metazoa > Mollusca > Bivalvia > Pterioida > Pteriidae > Pinctada > Pinctada imbricata. The sequence goes on along the minus strand of VSWD01000011.1, from coordinate 28,111,603 downwards.
TTTTATACCGTTATTTCCAAGATTTTAGGGACCGGTTCCATAGAATTTTATGACGTCACAATTAGTTTACGTCAGATACTGTCCCAAAGGGGAAGCAACTCTTGATTTCAAAAATATAGAATACTTATTATAAATGAAATTGCCCATCACATCTTACCCTCTAATAAGTCAGCTTTCTCTTTCGTCTTCATTTCCAGATTTTCTCCCCTTGTTTCTGCGTATATAACATACTGACACATTCCCAAGTCATCGCATACTATTGCCTGAGTACGGTTATTGACAAGAGAACTGCGTAGTAACTATAAATAAACCAAGTGGTCCATTTAAACTGTGAAAAAACATATCTTAATACTAAGGTAATGCAAAGTTTCTCTCTCTAGCAATCATAAAATGATGGAAATACATGTAAGCATCAGTCTGCCTGATTAACTCACTACTCTCTACATTTATCATCCATTTTACTTCAGCATCTACCTGATTTACATGTATCAAACAGTGCCTCATTGTGAGGCTTTAAGCATCAAATCTAACAATATTTATTTCTATTCTGAAATTTATTCTGAATTTCAGATTACATGTGGTACAATTAACTTACGGAGAGATGTCCTTCGTGATGGTCTGGAAAGTGACGGAATAAATACTCAGAGGAAACTAGCTGCAGTACTGTATCTCCTAAAAACTCCAGTCTCTGATTATGTCCCCTGAATTTGGTAAAGTCTTATACATGTAGAATTACTTTTGTAATGGATCCACCATAATATTGAATACCTTTAAATACTCTGTACTTGGTTGTGTCAAAACTAACCGATACGTTAATTAAGGTATCCGATGTACAATAGGGCATTTTTCCATGCCTGGTAAGGTACTATAAACTATATATTTTCTGAAAGGTTATAAAGCCCACTGCTCAGAAATAATAATTTTGGGGCCAGAAAAACAAAGGGGAATAACTTACGGGGCATTTAAGTCGTCCATTTTCTCTATATAGCATATCCAAAATAACAAAGTTGTAAAAGAGTTTTTTTCCTTTGATTTTTAAGACCTGGGAGTCTTATATCTGAACTCAGGGCATCATAACCTTTCAGAAAATATATAGTTTATTGTACCTTACCAGGCATAAAATTTACCATACTTTACAATGGAGATGATTAAAACGCTATGTAAAATGACTCAATTGTACAACGGATACCTTAAGGTGACACATGTTCCTATGGAAGAACCATGCTTTCAAATGTTACCTGATATTAAGATACATGTAAATTCATATGACTTTTGTTTTTTATTTTCAAAATGAGTAAGTGTTTATAACTAGATGTACTATCTGCTCTCTGACATGAACTGTTACAGTGAAAATGCAGTGAGAGATTTCTATAAGCTGCTGCAATTTTGACATTGAATGTACATGTTTACAAGAAAATGAATCGGTTTGAAAGTGAACAAATAATGCTAAGAAAATACACAGTTAAATGCACATGCATGTACATATACACTGTATATGTACATGTGTACTGCATGTATGATCATCAATATAAGTCATAGATAACATATACCTAAATAATAAAAGTAACATGTACTTACAGGGTGAGGTTATTGTATCCAACACTACGCAAAGTGAAAGCTCTGGCTAAAAGACGTATATGATCAAACTTCAGCCCTATAGCTTTTTCAAATTCCACAAGCCTCTGTAAAGATACAAATATTACATATTCCTATGTTAATGAAATCTCATGCAACAAACACTGTGATTAAATAGTAAAGATGGATATTATCTTGATCCCATTATTTTGATAAAAGCCTTTCAAATCCAATGATGTCCTTGCATTTTAAGTTTAAATAAAGGCAATAGACATTCCGATAGAGTATACAAGAAATTACATTTGAAAGCAAGGGCAAGTTTTAGAATCTCTGCCTCTTCTTTTACTACTTCTATCTTACATGTATCTAAAATAATGTGCATTTATAAATGAACGGAGACTACTAACCTTGAGAGCTATACTAGATTCTATCCAATGCCTGTCTCCCTCGGGCTCGTCCTCCTGTAGGGGGTGTACAGGTAACTCTCTCCATACCTGTAATAGGTGCTCCTCCTCAAACAAGGTAGTCCCAAATATCCTGTCTGCTAACTCTATACCACCATCAATGAACAGTGCACCTGGTCAGAGGAGGAGGCTATATATTTTTACCATTAAAATACATGTACAACATGAATGAACATCCCCCCCTCCGGAATATCGTGTCGGCTATCTCTAAACCCACATCATTATCGGAACTATCAAATTTTCAAAAATCATATTCAAAACCAGTGAAAAACCATAGAGGCTGCAGCCTTTTTAACATATACATACACTGCAAATGCATAGATTTAAAGTACATGTACAATCAACAATTTTTTAATTTGTTTTCCTTGAGGATTGTTATTTTTTTGTCCACTTCGCTCAGTTTCAATTTGATGGCTTTTCACCCAGACAATTTTGATAATAGTTACTTTTATCTCTGTGTGACAATTGATGTGTCAATTTTACTATCAATTATTGAAAATTGAAGGGGTTTCAGCAATCGACTATCGAAAGTTGGCAACTATTGTCCCATCACTGATGGACAGAGCACCTGGTGCCTGTTTTACAAAAATACTTTTAAGGAATATTTTGTACTCTTGATCGCATAGTACTTCTTATAAACTAAAAATTGTGATGTTTTGTATCTGAATTTGTATATAGTATGTAGAAATGCTATTAGAAAGGACAACATAATCTAAAGTGAAAAAAGATTTGAAGCTTCTATTTGATGATGAAAGTTACAAAAATTCCTAAAATTTTTCATAAGTATTTTTGTACAACAGGCACCTGGACTTGATCTTGACCATAAATGAACATTTCTGTAACAACATACCCATCAGAGCTTCAAAGCAGTTAGCCATAGCATGTCGTAGATCAGACTCATGGCACAGGTCTGGTCCGTGAGCATAAAGCATAAAATCTTGTAGACGTAGCTTCTGAAAAACACATACAAACATTCAATTCAATACAGTGTAGCGCATATTTCATAAATGTAGGTAGATAGATAGAATAAATCATGGAGATTCAAATTACAAATGTTCATTAAATTTTTTTACCTTCCTGTTTTTTCCAAAAAGCCTTAAGTCATCATTGAGGTTATCTATACCACAATCAGATGAAAAATTAAACAAAACTAGAAAATGGAATTTGTTTGTAAAAAAAATAAATGAAGATAACTTAAGCACATGTAGATAGAAAATAAAACCTTTGCAAGGACAGCCAGATGTTGGTTTTGTACAATAGCAGCCCTGTATGTGGTCAGACCTCCCTCCTCCAGCCAAGGAAACATGTAGTATAAGTGTACACTGTAATAAAATATATAACTTCATTCACCCTGGTATTTATTTTTGAACCATTAGCCCAAAGACAATTTTTAGTTTGTTAGACTGGTCTAGAAAAAATTCTAGTTGCCTACATGTTGAGCTAGAGAGTTTTTGTAAAGACTGGTATCATGAGTATGCTATCTTTCAGTTTCAACATCATGCTCTTACATACACATGTACAAATACATGTACATGTATATGACATACAATTAGACAGTACATACATGTACATGTATATGTATATAGGTATATACATGTACATGTATGTATATTATCAGGATACAATAACCCTATAAAATTCTCATTGTTTTGAAGTTCATCTTGCCAAGAAATATCACAATTTAGTAGTAACTTAAAGATATTATTATTTTTGCATGAAGTTCATATTGCCAAGAAATATCACAATTTACAAAATAGTAACTTAAAGATATTATTATATTTGCATGCACAACAGAACATTTCATAACATAATGATGTTCCATGGTTTTAACATTGAGAATTTTAATAGTGTAAGAACTTTTTTTACATCCTTACCTCGACACAAATTCTACAACAGCATCTCCTAGGAATTCTAATCTCTCATTGTGAGGAATCTCTGAAGCTAGCTCCTCCTTCTTACCCATACGAGACATAATGTTGATGAGGATGTTAATTCCTAAATAGAATTAAGAAATTAAATTATAATATTCAGTTCCTTTTTGGGAAGTTTTAATAAATGTAAGTTTTTAACTGAATTTGACAAAAATTCAGAAGCAATTATGGTACAAGGAGATTTGATCGAAATTTTGAAAGGTGTGTCCATTCCTTATTTAACCTTTTGAAGGAAGTGAAAAAGAAAGTGACATCTTGTGAAAAGTATGCCCCAGTTGACAGCTGATTGCCGGTTAAGACTTACTGGGAGCAAGGTTAAAGTCAAATTGTGTTAACAGAAAGGTCTTGTCACAATTGAACAGACCATGCGCAAAGGGCTATAATGGACATACATTGTACATGTTGTACATGAACTGAGACAACAAAAATACATGTATAATATACTAATAGGTACACTTATCTTTGGAAAAGAGAAAAAAAGTTCCTCAAACAATTACCATTAGAATGAAACATAAACAAAATGAAACATGATTACATGAATTTGATAATGTACCTCGTTTCCTGGTGTGAACATAGTGTATTTTTCTATCTCCATATTCCAGTTGTCGCATACCACAGTTAGACAGAGAATTACGAGCATGGTCAGGATTCAGTCCATAGTTAACTTTGTATGAAGTGTGAGTGAGGGCAAGCTATAAAGATGTAACAAAGAATTCAGTAAAACAAGTAAAATTCATTTTTTGAATAGATATTGTCAATAAGATTTACACACCAACATGTAAATGTATTTATCAATTAATTAACAAGAGCAAAAATAAACATCCTATGTTGTTATATGATACAAACACAAGCATTTTCACAATAATTATTGAAAACAGTTAATGATATTTCCTTTCAACACAAACTGCCCATAAATTACAGTAACAACTCTGGTATCTTAATAGTTCCCTACCTGAAGAAGAGTCCTGTCTTTGAATTTGTAGTCAATGGTCTCCTCAAGAGCGGATAAACATTGATGAAATCTCAAATGACCAAGTAAAACAGGAATCAACATAGCATGCTGAAACAACCACACAAAATGTTATAATTAATTTTATATATTCATTCACATGACAAGCTGCATTTATTACATTTTGTAAGATTTGTTATCATTGTTGTGAATCCATCTGATGTTATTTTACATTTGAAAACGGCATTCAAATTCATAAGAAGCTTTGATTTTAGAAATTATTTTTCCTTGCTATCATTAAGTTTGTGTAAACAAGTACAAGGAAAGAAGGCAAAATATCTAGCACAAAAATTGATACAATTTTCAAACTACACCCCAGGTAAAAATGAATTTTTCATGTACCTGTGTTATATCAGACCAAATTCCTGTTCTATAGAAACCTTCACTACTCAGTTCTACAGTAATCTCTCTCTTCATTGTACTGAAATATACAGAAACATATTGTATTAGGAGAAATTTTGTTGTCATTTAGTAATAAAGAAGTTTGACACTCTCTAGCAGACAGGACCAAGAAACATAGGTAATCACAGATTACGAAGCTCACCTCGTGACAGCAAAATTCAATTCAAACATATTTCTTAGTACATGTATATTGGCTTTTAAAGGCAAAACCACTCAAGCAGAAAAAGTAGGTCAAGGTCATTTTATGAAAGTTTGATCAAAGATACATCCAATATGCAAGTTTGGTACATGAAGCAGTAATACTTTGCCCAATATTGGCTTTATAGAGCAAAATCACTCAAGCAGAAAAAGTAGGTCAAGGTCATTTTATGAAAGATTGATCAAAGATACATCCAATATGCAAGTTTGGTACATGTATCACTTGTACTTTGCTCAATATTGGCTTTTAAAGGCAAAAATCACTCAAGCAGAAAAAGTAGGTCGAGGTCATTTTATGAAAGTTTGATCAAAGATACATCCAATATGCAAGTTTGGTACATGTAGCAGTTATACTATGCTCAATATTGGCTTTATAGAGCAAAATCACTCAAGCGGAAAAAGTAGGTCGAGATCATTTTATGAAAGATTGATCAAAGATACATCCAATATGCAAGTTTGGTACATGTATCACTTATACTTTGCTCAATATTGGCTTTTAAAGGCAAAATCACTCAAGCGGAAAAAGTAGGTCGAGGTCATTTTATGAAAGTTTGATCAAAGATACATCTAATATGCAAGTTTGGAACATCTAGCACTTATACTTTGCTAAATATTGGCTTTTAAAGGCAAAATCACTCAAGCGGAAAAAGTAGGTCAAGGTCATTTTATGAAAGTTTGATCAAAGATACATCTAATATGCAAGTTTGGTACATGTAGCACTTATACTTTGCTCAATATTGGCTTTTAAAAGCGAAATCACTCAAGTGGAAAAAGTAGGTCAGATGCTGCATCCGATGCATGGGTCCATCTCGGCATCCAAAGATGAATCACTTGTGCAAGTTTGGTTACTGTAGCATTATTACTTTGTCAGATACTGAGCTACCCCAAACTTCTTATCCAAATCACTCAAGCGGAAAATGTAGGTCAGATGCTGCATCCGATGCATGGGTTCACCTCAGCATCCAAAGATGAATCACTTGTGCAAGTTTGGTTACTGTAGCATCAGTACTTTGTCAGATACTGAGCTACCCCAAACTTCTTAACCAAGTCACTCAAGCGGAAAATGTAGGTCAGATGCTGCATACGATGCATGGGTTCACCTCAGCATCCAAAGATGAATCACTTGTGCAAGTTTGGTTACTGTAGCATCAGTACTTTGTCAGATACTGAGCTACCCCAAACTTCTTAACCAAGTCACTCAAGCGGAAAATGTAGGTCAGATCCTGCATACGATGCATGGGTTCACCTCAGCATCCAAAGATGAATCACTTGTGCCAGTTTGGTTACTGTAGCATTACTGCTTTGTCAGATACTGAGCTACCCCAAACTTCTTAACCAAGTCACTCAAGCGGAAAATGTAGGTCAGATGCTGCATACGATGCATGGGTTCACCTCAGCATCCAAAGATGAATCACTTGTGCCAGTTTGGTTACTGTAGCATTACTGCTTTGTCAGATACTGAGCTACCCCAAACTTCTTAACCAAGTCACTCAAGCGGAAAATGTAGGTCAGATGCTGCATACGATGCATGGGTTCACCTCAGCATCCAAAGATGAATCACTTGTGCCAGTTTGGTTACTGTAGCATTAGTACTTTGTCAGATACTGAGCTTCCCCAAACTTCTTAACCGGACGCGGACGCGGACGCGGACGCGGATGCGGACGCGGACGCGGACGCGGACGCGGACGCGGACGCGTGGGGTTATAGCATAAGCTCACTCAACTTCGTCGAGGTGAGCTAAAAATCAAAACATACATAATGAATATGGGACAGAAAAAGAAAAGAGTTGCTTAGAGTTATTACGATTATGAGACTTCAAAGACTTTATCTTCTTTCCAGATTTCAATTTGATTGATCAGTATCATTATGGCATTAGGGGTATAATTCTCTACTTCCGGTTGCTCTGATCACAGAAAAATTAAATACCATGAAGTTGGCCGAAGACACACAACTTCGCAGTGGCGGATCAAGTGCCCCCTTTGCCAGCGGGGGGGAGGGGGGAGGCAAGAGGCGAATTTTGCCAATTTCGGACTGAAAATGGGCCAAATGTACCTGTTTTTGGAAAATTTTGTGTGAATGCCCCCCCCCCCTGAATCCGCCACTGACTTCGACAATGTTCAGGACCATACATTTTCATGGCGAGTTGGATGAAAAATTTATTAAAAAGATATCAAATATCTGAAAATATGTAAGATATGGAAGTATTTACATGTAATTTCTAGCTTTTCGACGTGATTGTTATTATACCCCCAATACCTTAAAGACTGCTAGTAATCCAATCTGATTAGCACTAATTCTCATTGATGTTTCAACTTGTTGATTTACATACATGTAGATGTATAAATCCTACCTTTTCATTCTCAGTTCTTGAAGATACTTCTCTTTGTCAGCCAGTTTCTTCTTGTCAGAGAATGTGACTTTTGGCTTGCTATTTAACAGGTGTTTATATTTGACATACTGCTTCCACATCTTCTGATATCTGAACAAAGAGAAATTACAGTATCAGTAACTCCTGCATTGATAATAAATGAAAATGTGTTTTACTATGGTTGTAACAATTAAATCTAATCAGTTAAAAGTACTACATGTACAAACAACAGAAGATATGTCCTTCAATTACAATTCCAACTCTGTACTTTTGAGCTTTCATCCAAGACCTTGACTCTAATACATGTAGCAATCTTGCTACTGCCTGTTGGTCTATCTTGTTTCATCCTGTCTGCATATTGAAAGTGTTAAGGTGATTCTTTTCAGCAGATATGAAAGCCTGTAGAAAGTTCAATAAAGCCCATCATACGATGAGAGACCGTTACACTATTTCAAAACAGACGACCCCATACAATAATAAATTATTGTATATCTTAGTATAGGCACATACATGTACATCATGTACATGACATAATAAATTCTATCCTTCTGACCCACCCAATATAGCTTCAGTTTTCAGACATGATTCCAATGGACAACAAAATAATCTGGAGGGGGTCGAAAACTATCATTTTCACAACCAGAGACCCCATAAAATATAATTCTGCCAGCAAAATTCAAGGTTTCTGGTAATCTGAGAAGCAGAATTCCACTTGAAATTGGAAAAAAATCATGTGAGAATTTTGCTGAAAACGGACATCATTGAAAAGCAGACAACATACATAGGATATTATAAATAAATCTGTTCAAAAAAATATTCTTAACATTAATGTTATAAATTACTTACGTTGGATCTCCAGCATAGCTGAGCTGGGCAGGTCTGATACCAAAGTGTATAATCAGGGGATATTCATTCTCATCATTATCAGAAACCTGTCGGTCTAACTGGTCTATCCTCACTGAACTCGGCTTCTAAAAAGTAAAATACATGTATGAATGTTTACAGTTTACAAGTAGAATCTAGAGACAAAGACATGTTTACTATGGATAATCATGATTACAAATTAAAAATACATGTAAAGAATTTTATATTTGTGAACTTACATGTAAAATGAACCAAACTACAAATAAATGTCATATGAAATTTTGCCACAAAATTTCCTACATGAAAATGCTGAAAAAAAATGAAAACTAAAGAAATGTTACACCTATATGTGTAAAAATTCTATGGACATTCATGTACATGCTTATGGCAAGATTTTGTGCTTTATTAGTTGTCCCACCAGCCCGAACATCCTTTACAGTACTAGAATGTGTCAAATACAAATGTCGAAGTAAAATACATTTACACAAAAAATACACCTACATTTTGTACATGTACATGAAACAAATGTTTTATGTTATCTAAAGCCCTTCAATCTTAATCCTTATTCACTTCTCAAAGTTACATGAAAATACGAGCAGGATTCAAAGTTTATTGAAAGAAATCATATTTGTTAGTTGACAAGGACTTAAAAACTTTGAATAATCATACTGAAGGAAAAATTCTAATGTTACCATTCCAGGCTTTGTGACAACCATTCCACGTATTTGGTCAACATATTTCTGCCATTCTGCTGTATCAAAGTCCTTCAATGAGTCAAGCTGATCTTCTCTTATCAATGGTAGAGAACAATCCAAAAGATATTTTAGCACCACATTCATTGAAAGGAGCTCCTTCCCATTTTCTGTAAGAGAAAATTCATGACAAGCATGAACAAATCAACTAGTACATGTATTTATTTAGATTCGGACATGTTTAAAGGCCGAACTCCAATTTGTTGGTTTACCGGTGGGTAAGCCATCAAGAGTATATGGGGCATTGGGCGGTTCTTATCTCACAGCGTCGATAAAAATAGCAAACAGCGTGCTGCGGCAGAGCGGTGCACGTGTATTGTAGCAGACGAATTTTTTACACAAAATTCACGATTTACTGATGAAAGTCTTGAGTCAGAGTACAATATATAAAAAGTATAACTTTATAAAACTCATAGCCGTCCTATAAATGTCCTTTGTATGATTTTATGCCTAAAAAGACAGATTTTGATCAGTTTTACACATACATGCATGACCTACATGTATATGTACATACAATGTATCTAAATGGAAGCTGGGAATTAGGATTGTACAGGAGAGGCTGCAAAGGGTCATTTCGTCGAGAATATCGCAAAGATGTCTAAATTAAATTCATTTTTTCCATTTTATTTTAACATGTTTTGGAATTGTATATCTACACTTTCCTTAAAATAAAACACCGCTAAAGACGGTATGGCCGGATTGCAAAGTAAGTTTTTGTCACCAACTGGGTCTAGGTCACTAAGTCAAATATTACAGCATACATTGAGAGGTCTTGTCAGAGGCAACCTACATGTATAATATAAAGTTTCTACTGTATACAGTTCCTTAGATTTTGCTTAAACCAGGAACTTTAACCAAAGTCTTTAACTAGGTCAAAGTCCAAGGTCAAGGTCACTAGGTCCAATGTTACGGCATAAATTGAAAGGTCTCATCATGGGCAACCTAAATGTATAATATAAGGTTTCTACTGCATACAGTTCCTTAGATTTTGCTTAAACCAAGAACTTTAATCAAAATCTTTAACTAGGTCAAAGTTCAAGGTCACTGGGTCACTGGGTCAAATGTTACGGCATAAATTGAAAGGTCTCATCATGGGCAACCTAAATGTATGATATAAAGTTTCTATTGCATACAGTTCCTTAGATTTTGCTTAAACCAGAAACTTTAACCAAAATCTTTCACTAGGTCAAAGTCCAAGGTCAAAGTCACTAGGTCCAATGTTACGGCATAAATTGAAAGGTCTCATCATGGGCAGCCTAAATGTATAATATAAGGTTTCTACTGCATACAGTTCCTTAGATTTTGCTTAAACCAGAAACTTTAACCAAAATCTTTAACTAGGTCAAAGTCCAAGGTCACTGGGTCACTGGGTCAAATGTTACGGCATAAATTGAAAGGTCTCATCATGGGCAACCTACATGTATGATATAAAGTTTCTATTGCATACAGTTCCTTAGATTTTGCTTAAACCATAAACTTTAACCAAAATCTTTCACTAGGTCAAAGTCCAAGGTCAAAGTCACTAGGTCGAATGTTACGGCATAAATTGAAAGGTCTCATCATGGGCAACCTAAATGTATAATATAAGGTTTCTACTGCATACAGTTCCTTAGATTTTGCTTAAACCAGAAACTTTAACCAAAATATTTAACTAGGTCAAAGTCACTAGGTCCAATGTTACGGCATAAATTGAAAGGTCTCATCATGGGCAACCTACATGTATAATATAAGGTTTCTACTGCATACAGTTCCTTAGATTTTGCTTAAACCAGAAACTTTAACCAAAATCTTTAACTAGGTCAAAGTCCAAGGTCAAGGTCACTAGGTCCAATGTTATGGCATAAATTGAAAGGTCTTGTCATGGGCAACCTATATGTATAATATAAGGTTTCTACTGCGTACAGTTCCTTAGATTTTGCTTAAACCAGGAACTTTAACCAAAATCTTTAACTAGGTCAAAGCCCAAGGTCAAGGTCACTAGGTCAAATGTTACGGCATAAATTGAAAGGTCTTGTCATGGGCAACCTTCATGTATAATATAAAGTTTCTACTGCATATAGTTCCTTAGATTTTGCCTCAACCAGAAACTTTAACCAAAATGTTGACGGCAGAGGGACAGACGGACGGACGGACGGACAGATGGACGGACGGACATCGTCAATCTATAGACCGGAATTGCTTTGCAATCCGGCCAAAAATTACAAGGAATATTATAACATTTAATAAATCTGTCCGTCCCTAAGTAAACCTCCTCGTTTCTGGCGGGTACTTTGGCGCGGATCTGCATAAATTAGAGTAGACAATGGCCGGCGCTATACAGCATGTTTCTTTCAAGAGAAAATCGTGAAAAAGTAAATATACACATTGTGAAAAGTGAATGTAGTGGTGTCACTGAACATAAAACGGATCTATTTGACTATATACCGAGGATATCATCTCTAAAAGATAAAACTTGGGACTTTTCACATATTGCAGCAACGATATAAGAATGTTTACGAACGAGTGTACAAGTAGCCGTGAAAACAACAGAAATTATTTTAATGAGAAAGTTCTGCAAATAAAAAATACGAAAATGATTTTTCGATAAACACGACAAAGGCATATACTTTATTCATGTTGTCTCTGAAAACTCATAACATACATTATTAATGAGTTTTTGAGTTTTTGGATTCAATATTTTCATCAAATGGAAAAAAAATGTGAAGAAATGAGGTAAAAATTGTTTACGTGTGTAAGCGCGCATGCTGCATGCTCAGAATCTAGTATAATAGAAAACGCGCTATCGGAATGACTCAGCATCCGGTATAAACAAATCCGGCTGCTATTTATACCCCAAGCTCGGCCTTTAACAATGGATGAACATCTACATTTGTGCACAAGTGCAGACTTCCCTTGGGGTAAGCCATAAATATGTGCATAGTAATGTAATGATGATACATGTACATTTTAGTGCTATCATGAAATTTGTCTCATGCACTCATGTGGATAACATGTATTAAGTGTAAACCAATCTACTTATTCCCTTGACTAAAGTTAAAATCAGTCCAATTAGTTCCTAGTGACAAATCATGTACATGTACCTGTATACATACATTGTTTAACAAAAACTTCCCAGTAACAAATCAGACAGTAGTTTGCATCGATTTTTTCCTTTTCTCGTATTTACTTTCCATCACTATGGCATACTTCAGTACCTGGTAAAGATCTGGCAAATCTAGGCATCAGATGAAATCTCGTACAATTCTCATCAGTGCCAGGGCCCCTCCAGTCAAGGTCTACCAATTCCAACAGCTCTGTGAACAGGTAGTCCCGGAACAGGTCCAGGCTCCGAACGGAGAAATTCTACAAAATATGAAAATTTATTCACATATTTCTCATATATGAGAAAAAAAATGAATTGATGATAGAATTCTCTTATACATGTACACGTATGTTTAAAATAAGGTCTGTGAGATCTGAACAGTGCATAGCCTTGTTCTTCTTGTGCATAACATGGGAAAAGCTTCAGGTTTCACAAAATCTAAATATTGTTTGATTTATGATACATGTGCACTTTTTCTTTATAAAAATCTATGAAAGAGCATAAACAAATCAGGTTTGATTCTTACCTCTGGCATGTCCTCTTCTAGTAGATGTATTGTGTAGTCAATGTTAAATCTTATCACCTTACACACTGGCACCTAAATTTGTTGATTAAGATACTTCATAAATCCTTTCTTTGTCACTAAATGTATGTACATTTTATATGCACTTGTTACCATTTTTAAAAGTAGAAAGCTTCACATACATGTATGGCTAGAGACGTGTAATGTAAGAATAAGTTTTAATGTTAATAATTAATGATTACACATTCCATGTAGATCTGTTTACTGAATTAAATTAGGTCTCTTTTACATTTTTGCCCTTTTCATCCTTTGTCAGCAGGATTTTTTTTTACAAGCATATGTAAAGAATTCAGTTGGAAAATTTGGAAAAAGTAAAGATTTACAAAAGTTAGTCTCATAACTCATGAACTAATTAAAAGTAACACAAGGAAATATTTGGGTACCAAAATATAAGTCAGTGCACTTACATTTTCCAACTTAACATGTGAAAAGAGAGAAAATCCTTCAAAGATGTATTCATGGCAGTCATGTAATATGATGGTGGGCGTCTTTGTCTACAAAAGTTATGGATTCAGAGTGAAATATCAATATCAAAAAACATATTTATGCAACAAAAATGTCCTACTTCTAGTATTACATACGTGAACATGTAAGGAAATGAATACATACATATAAACAAGCAAGTACATGTACTTTGTATTGATACATGTAAGTTTGTAAATAAATTGCAGGCCAGAATCTACATGAATTTAAATTCAAGGTTCCCAAAGACTTATTGAGGATAGAGGAGGCAAAAGTTCAAACGAAGTAGACAGCATAAGTTCAAATCTAGTACTAATCTAAATATTAATGGCTTAAAAAAAATAGTAAACAACAATCTTAGAGCAAGCTCTCAGAAATCTCTGAGAAAACTTTTGATGCTTTCTTTTTTTCTATTTCTTTTTATTTCAATACTTACCAGAAAGTTAGTAGGTGGAGACATTGTGATATGATAATGAAATAGCTTCCCACTGTTGGCAGTATTCTGCTCACATTTTGGAAGTGGCTGATAAAATAAATAATAAAGATCATGATATTGCTGTAATAAGTACATTTATTGCTGAATATTTTTCAGATGAATATATACATGTATACTAAAATTTGCATCTCTTTACTGAACATACAAGGTTGGACAAAATTACTTAAATTCTTTGAACAACAAAGAAATTAGTCATTGATTGTGTCATCTTGGTTGAAGAGAAACCACAAAAGTAATGCGAGTGTCATCAAAAGAGGAGAAAAGTATAATACAAGTAAAGATATGATTAACATGTGCGTGAAAATTGTAAGCTCTTTCTTTCTTCGTATTTTAATGTAAATGTTTGTACATTTGTATATACATGTACATAAAGTACATGGACATTAATTTGTAACTGCATTCTTTACTACAATGTATAGTTACACATACCTCTTCCCCTGGGTAAATGTTATGACGAATTCCAGATTTTCTAGCCTTTAAACTACACTTGCAAAGAGGTCCATCATTCATCTAAATAAGCAAGAAAAAAATAAGTGCAAGTGACTGCCTTACACATCCATTACATACAGTATATTGAAAAATACAATGATGATTACATGCATTTTTAAGATGCTTTTTTTTTTTAAGTTTTCTTAAATCACATGTATTCTTTAATAATGGCTAAAAAGATTTATTTCTAAAAATATTAATTAACTTTACTGACATGTTAAATTTTACACTTTCTGTGTATTAAAGTGAAAAGAAATTCATGCCAGTTGGAGAATTCTGATTCTACTTTTTTTTGTAGCTCAATTCTGAAACTACATGTACATGTACGACAGATAGACTGCTTGGCTTATCTAATTGATTTTAAATTTTAACCTGGTCTTACCTCGCCTGGGTCATTATACCAAAGCTCCTCATGTAATCTATAGGGATGTTTCTTCTTTCTGTTTAAAGTTTCCATCCACTCATCCATATCCTCTTCATCGTCATCGTCTTCCTCCGATTCAGAGCTGCTACAACTACTCTCTGTAAAAGAGAATAAATTGATTAAGATTTTCTTTTCTATTGTGATATTCATTGTGATGTTTATGTACCTATTAATGCTAAGATGTACATGTAGGATATTATGCATCACTGAAATAAACAAATTGTGAAGTAGCAAGAAATCTACAATTTTTTCTCTCTTGTTAGTGCTGCAAAAAAACATGAATGATGCAGCAAAAAATTACATGTAAACATGTTGTCTAGTAACATGTAATTGCTTGATCTTTTACTGTACATTTATCTACAAGTAATGCTACATGTATCTCCAGTTGTCTGTCCTTATTAACCAATGTGAGTTTAGTATCAATTTCTACCATCTTTTCCTAATTGAATTAAAATATTCTTTCTTTTTTTTCCTATCAAATCTGTTTTTAGTATCATCATAATCCTAAAATTTATCATTTGATCAATATATTTTACTCTGACGATACATGTGCTTTTATCACTTGGCACTAAAAGTAAGCACGCAAGTATAAAACAAAATACAACAAACAAAAATGGAAGTAAATTCCACAAATGAGAAGAAGACTGTAGACCAACATGGAAGGCAAAATGCAATGTGATGTACTTACTCTTCAAACCTATTGTGATGAATTGGGAAAATAATTTACCAACATTTATACATGTATGTGCACAAAATGGTACATAAGCAGCATCGAATATGGAGTTACAGAAAATAAAAAGAAGAAGAAATCAATGTCTACAGTATTCAAAGTAGAGGGCTAAACCCATCCTTCATAAAGTATGCATCAATAGCATATTTCAATAACACTATAGCTTTAAGACTTACAGGCAAACAGAAACAAGGTATAATACGTAAGATTATCCCAACCATGATGTACATGTACAAGTGATAAAACTAGTCCTGTATAAAGAGTGTTAAAGTTGATACATTGTATCTCACATTTGTACAAATCATATTGGTAAAAGCAAATTCAAAGAAACATAAAAATTTTAATTCATTACATTCAAGATAACAAGTTTAACAACTGAAAAAGAGATTCAGCTATCTTAAAACAAAATTAAAGATGAGGAAATATGAAATATATCTAACTTTCTAAAATGTTTGTAAGCAAATTCTATTCCATTTCATATACTCTGAAACACCACTTAAATTTTCACCAAACAGTCATTATAATACCTGAGTGATGGTGACAGTGATGATGAAGCTTTGTAGGCCTTTTTGGTTCCTCATAAGGTGGGTAACTCTGCTGCACACGGAATGCCCTCATTACAAGTGAATGCTCAAATTTTTCCTCCAAGTCTCTCATTCTCTTTGTGCTGATCAAGAAGCCAGTCTATAAAGGACAAAGTATGAACTTCAGATTGGAATTTCAAAAAGTTTACGTCAATTTGGAATTTCAAAAAGTTTACCAAGTACATGTATCAATCTATTTATTAATAAATAATTTTTTATATAAAAGCTGACCATACGATGGACTCATACAATGGACTATTTGTACAAAATCATTTTGATTTAAGAAATGAATCTTATATTTTTTCTGTTGATGCAGGTATCACCAGAAAAATTGGACAGAAAACTGCATCAATGCGCGTAGCGCGTTGATGCAAAAGTTTTCTGTCCAATTTTTCGGGTGATACCTGCATCAACAGAAAAAATATCAGATTTATTTCTTATCATTTAATTAGGGAAAACAGACTGTTTTCTTGGATCTAAAAACAATCAATCACCGCACTATATTTCGTAAGTCGGAAGGTTTCGCAGTGATACGTCTGCCAAAACAAGTTATGGCAGCCGCCATGATTCAAACAGCGAACGATCGTCTCTCTATATCTTTGGAATAAGGACCAGTTTGAGCAAATTCTACATGCACTGTTAATTTTTGAGTAAGTAGAAAAGAAATGGTACCCTTGAAACAATAAGCAAACATCAACAAATTGTATTTTCAGCAACGAGTTCATTCGTGTTTGAGGGAACCCCCAGTTCTAAAGATGGTGCTATAAATAGACTTCCGTGAAAATTGTGTTGATCGATGTATCAACAAAATTTCTCAGCCAATCAGAATCTTCGTTTCTTGAAAATGATAATGGAAATTAAATGATATGAAGATACTGTAAAAGTCCAAAAGAAATTGTAAATTACATTGGAACAAAACACGTGTGTCTACATGTCTGCATGTGGAACAAATACATGTATGTGTGAATTACCTGTTTGTCCCTTGTGAAGTAAAGATCTGCAGGAGAGCTACGAGTCCATTTAGGAATAATTTCATCTGGTAATTCTATTTCATCGTTACCATACAATGCATTTAATTCCTGGTCAGTAAAAACAGGTTGTTTTTTAGCATCCTCCTTTGTCAAGGGGCTCCTAGATCTTGAACTCCTTTAAGATGAGAAAATTAAAGGACAAGTTACATTCAAATTTGAAAAATCTAACATCAAGTGTTTCTTTTTCATCTACATAACCATGCATATGAAAACAATTCATGAAACAAATTTGACATTTTTCCTTTTTTGTGTGCAAGTGCTAATTCATCCCTTTTCACAATTCTAAACTTTCAGTTGTCAATGATTAGGACTATACACCAATAAACCTCATGGGAGAAAATTACTAGCTTTTATCAAATTTCCTCTCTACTTCCAAATTACTACTATAGTCGTGATAAGACATAGGAGTTAGATCTGCTATCTTAAGCTTAGTAGACAAAGAAGATTAGTAATGACTTATGAACATGATCTAACATATATAAGAAGAGAGATACAGTACCTGCAAGTTCTAACATTTGCATGTGTAATAAGAGAGTTACAGGTATCATTACCTGCGAGTGGGTCTGTCAGAATCACTATTGTCTTTACTATCACTATCTGAATAACGTCTTCTGGAATCTCGGTCTCTACTGTCACCTTTTCTCCGCCTTAAGATAAATAGAAAATAGTATGACACAGAAGAAACTTGTAATAAGAGGACAACACCTTCCTTAAATATTCCTTCAATCTTTTAGTACAGTCACTTTACTGCAAAATCAGCAGGCATTGTGAAGAACTTAAGTTTCTAATTATCTCTATTATCATACAAGAATGAAAAAAGAAGCTCATGAATTACCGGTACTCCTTTTTATATCCATGATATCAAGATTATAAAATTACATGTACTTGTTTTAAAGAAAAGCAATGTTATAACCTTGGTGCATGTAGACAAATTCTGATAGAATATTACTGACATAAGATCCTGAGTACTTGCTTCCTGTAAGGTTAGAATTAGATGTCTTATAGGTAAGAGCAGATGCATAAATTTTTACCATAAATGACAAAATCTTTTTTTTTTTTTTTTGTAATAAAAAGGATCATGATACTTAGTATTAGTTAAACAAATAACTTAAACTTATGAACATTCTAACATAAGCTGTATGTTAGAAAGCCCTTTTATAAAGCTATCAGCATACCTGCCACCCTTATAGCTGTCCCTGTCCCTATTCCTGTATCCTTTCCCATCATCTCTCCTCCTTGAAGTATCCCTGTCCATCTGTCCTTTGTCCCTCCCTCTACTATCCTTATCCCCACCTTTATTGGTGCGAGACTCTCCACTGTCCCCTGATTTACTGTAGTTCTGCTGAGATTTATTGACATTGTCTTGTAGTTGGTTCAGCAGACCTAACTTCACGGTACCAGGAAAGTTTGGAGTCTCCCCAAGGATACCCAGCCCTGTTCCTGGTGGAGGAATCTGTGGTGGGAAAATACATGTTATGCAAGGACATTACTTTCATATGTACTCAAAGCTGAAATTCTTTATACAGGGAAAATTTCATCCCCATTTTAATTTTTCTGCCCTTTTCGCCTACTACAGTCAGGGGGTATTAAGATGGGACTAATAAATTCTGACAAAATGCCATTTGTAATAAGAAGAATTTAATACTGGTCCAATCAGTCTCCTATCTAAATTGAACAAAAATTGGACTGGGCAAATTCAAAGCGGTATAAAGTAATCTAAAGACTGTAATTATGAAAGTTGTTCATCATGTTGGCACAATTACATGTACATCACAGATTTCATGAAATGTATTGGTTTTATCAGATTTGCTGATAAAAATTGTTTGGTCCGATAAAAACTCACGTTATATCCATTATTTGGACCAATAAAATTTCAAAAATGTCCAACAATTCATTGGAGGATTTCAAGAACTCTGAAATCAATTATTAAGGTTGGTCAAAAGTAAATAATGAAAAATATTAAGTAGGCCACAGTAATTGAATTGTTTGTTTTACATACAAAACTATTTCTGAAAAGGTCCCTCCCATCAGCACAAACAAACACAAACACATAATCAATAGATCATTCACTGAAATGTAGTTTTATTTGAAACTTCTGGATATATTTTTTTTCAGGGAAAAAGCTAAGTTTGTAGGTGTTTTTTTCTGTGCAATTTTTTCTTAAGATTCCTACCTGCAGACTAAAAACAAAATATTTCATTACTATGCCCTATGGCAACCAAGCCTTTTTTTAGAGAGTAACAATAAAGCCTGTGTTTGTGAAACACGAATGCCCCCGGTGGCATCATTGTTAGTATAAACTTCATTTTCTGTTAAGTATGTGAAAGGTCAAGTTCAACAATTTTGGTATCAATGGAAAGGTCTTGTTGCAAGGAACACAGATGTGAAATATGAAAGCCCTATCACTCACCATTCAAAAGTTATGCCAAATGTTTAAGTTTTTGAAAAGTAGGTCAAAGGTCAAGATCAAGGTCACGAGGTCAAAACTTTTGGTATCAATGGAAAGGTCTTGTCACAAGGAACACACATGTGAAATATGAAAGCCCTATCACTAACCATTCAAAAGTTAAGCCCAATGTTAAAGTTTTTGAAAAGTAAGTCAAAGGTCAAGGTGAAGGTCACGAGGTCAAAAATTTTGGTATCAATGGAAAGGTCTTGTCATACGGAACACACATGTGAAATATGAAAGCTCTATCACCTTCCATTCAAAAGTTATGCCCAATGTTAAAGTTTTTGAAAAGTAGGTCAAAGGTCAAGGTCAAGGTCACAAGGTCAAAAATTTTGGTAATAATGGAAAGGTCTTGTCACAAGGAATACACATGTGAAATATGAAAGCTCTATCACCTTCCATTCAAAAGTTAGGCCCAATGTTAAAGTTTTTTCGGACAAACAGACAAACAGACGGACAGGCCAAAAACTATATGCCCCCGAATCTGTGATTCCGGGGGCATAAAAATCCCACTTACTTTGATACCATCTGAAGATAAGCTTGTTTGTCCTGATAGCAGTGCTGATGTGACATTTTCTGGTAGTAATGGTGGAGGCATAGGGACAGGAATGTTGGTCAGTTGTGTATTACCAGCTCTGTAATTAACACTGGCAACTCCACTACCCCACATTCCAACACCGCCTGAATGAGGATAGTTCAATCATTTAGATCTTTTAAGAGCCTACAGAAATTTTGGGACATAAAAAATAAAAACTTAACCAAATGAGAAGATGGTGACAAACAATACTAAACTCATGGCTTAAAAATTGAAATAGGGAATAATGAAAAATCTTGCCACTAATTGACTGTATTTAAAGACATGGTTCCTATCATAGTTCTAGATCAAGACAAAATACTTTGATCACTATCAACAGAAAATACAGATTTACATCAAGAACAAGTAGTTCTAGATTATTTCCATTTGTAATAGAAAATCAGATAACTGTATTTAATTATCAAAATGCAGAAATATGCTACTCAAAGTTTTTTTAAGCAAAGGTATATATACCGGTACATATAAATTAGATTTTGAAGATTGATCATTAAAATACAAAACCCCCTTACTTGCTTGCATTTGAGGGATACTCATAGCCCTATTCTGTAAATTCTGTAGGAAGTTCATGCTTTGTTGCTGTAAAGCAAAGTTTTGTTGCTGCTGTTGAATAGCCATAGTCTGTTGTTGATAAAATGCTAAGTTTTGTTGCTGCATGTTCAGATTTGGTTGTTGTAAAGCTAAGTTATGTTGCTGCATAACCATATTTGCTGTCTGCATGGTCATATTAGGTTGCTGAATAGCCATATTTGTTGGTTGCATGCTCATGGCTGTTTGTCGTACTGCCATATTTTGTTGTGACATAGCCAAGTTCTGTTGCTGAATCGCCATGCTCTGTTGCATTGGACTGATGGTATTTCCAATTCCTCCCAAACCATGAGGAAGCTGAAATAAAAAAATAAAGACTCAATCAGTAAAACTGATGGATGCTCCCCCAAGACAATAATTTCAATACCAAAAGTCTGATTTTCTGAGTGTCTTCGACCTTTCAGAAAAGATCACATATTACCTTGACCTTTAACCCTAATATGACCTTGAAGACTTGTCTGAACGTCCACATCATGCAAAACAGTTTGTAAAGTTTGTACAAATTATCCCCCAAGAAGTAAATGTAATGTGTATTACATCCCACTCCTTTTTTTATAGTACACAATTTGAATTTTATTACTTCTCATCAATTTGAAAAATGAAAAATCTTAAAACCTTTAACTTATATAAACAATTTTTTTTTTTCAATAAATAAAATTTCACACCATTTTGATTGTATATGTGTATTTATAAAAAACGTTATCCAAACAAACCAATTATATCTAGTACGGTATATGAAGACGGCACTAAGGTGAGAATTTAAACGATTTCAATTGATTGATTCATAATGTCCTGCGAGGTTTATCATAGAAGAATTTTTCCTTAATATATTGTACATGTATATATTACATCTGAATGCCTATGAGAAGAAGTAAGACTCGCATCGGGACTGAATATATATTATAACTTTTATCGAAAAATGTTTCTGCAACGATTTCTCATTACCATACCTCGGACATGATCAACCTATTGTTGGATTTAAAAGAGCAGCCAAAATATGTCAGATCAATTATAAAAACGAGACATTTACACGTTAAAACTTCTCAACTTTGAAAGTTTTATGTGAACATGAACTTAAGAGGACGCATAATACGAAAGTGAACAATGCATACGGCGGGACGCAGTGATCGGAAATCGATGGGTCCTGGGCAATTTTTATGGGTCAGAGACGCAGAACGCAGAGGTATATTAATCCCTCTTCTTTGTATTGAAGTACAATTGTGGAATATATGACATTCTCATAAATAGCCCACATTGTATATACATTCTCCTAAGTTAAGTGAAGAAATATGTGATTGGGAAATTTAAGAGCCACAACTGGGAAAAAAAGATACTATTTTTCATTGGGAATGGGATGGAATAACAGCCCCAAAAAGGGGCTACAATAATCCATGATTTCTAATCACCATGTCAGATTGAAAATATTAAAGTACTAACAGCGAGTTAAGAAAGCAGAAAGTTTGATTTTACGTGAAATTTAAGATGCATATGAATATCTAGGGAAATGAAAATTGATTTTTTTTAAGTATCATCTTTCCGTTTTCCCTCTACTAATATGAAATAACACGTTAAATCATCTTTTTCATGCAAAAAGTCCATAAAACCTACACTGGTCGAGTTTGAATGATACAATAGCCATATTCTAGACGCGACACATAGATTTACATGTATGCCTGAATGATCAGTGAATATCTAGCTATATGAATAGGAATTGCCGTTGTATTTAACATATTCTACCCTTGTTGAGAAAAATGATTTGGTCAATTTGTAAGCGTAAAATATTTTCTATTATCCAATGAGTACACCAAAATGTCTTAAAAGGTTAAAAAATGTTAGGTTGCTGTTGGTTGCATGCTCATGGCTGTTTGTCGTACTGCCATATTTTGTTGTCACATAGCCAAGTTCTATATTACCATTTCAATTTTCCAATGTTTCTGTTTTAGGTTTGCAAATAGAAAGGAAATTTCCGTTTTCTTAAAAACCTGTTAATACTTTAAAACCCTTAACTTATGAAAAAGATTATGCATTTATCTATCGTTATTAAAAATTTCAAACTACATGTATTTTAACAAAACACTGATATTTTTTTTTTAATGAATTTCGAATGGAGTAATCGGATAAGCCTTTTGATTGATTATCGATTATAATCAGATTCTTATAATTCACTGCAAAACTGTAAAATATTTCAAGATTTGTCCATAACTTACTTTTTACTGACAGCAAATTTTATGTAAACTCGGCAAAATGTTTCATACGAGTACGCATACTGACCTTAGTCTGACTTAACCCAGTGGGCATGTGACGTTGTTGCAACGTTGAATTATGGTTGAATCTTAGTCGTCATGTTGAACAACCATATATCGACGTTTTTTCAACGTTGAAATATAGACGTTGTTTGGACGTTTCTTTTTAACATTGATGAAACGTTGATTTTATGTTGAAATATGGTCGGATTTTTTCATGACTATTATTCAACGCTTACATTTACGTTGAAATTTGACAATTTTTCAACGTATCTTCTTTCTTTTTTGTATGTTATGAAATGGCCGAGAACTATTTATAAACGTTACATATATATTGGTGTCAAGCATGAGAAGTCGTTATATATTTACGGACACCATGCGTTTTTAAGGATGGATATTAATGGAAGAATATACTGACATGTTCTTTGCTCATTTGTTTTTTTTTTTAAATTAATCCTATTCATTGTTGTAAAACTTGCTTTAAAGATTTTTTTTCAACCAAATATCGCCGTTGTGCCGACTTCATGTTTTAACGTTATCTCAACATCGGTAATTCAACTTCATTCAAATGATTGAGCACATTGCACTTAACGTAATACATGTATCTAATTTATGAAATATTAAAGAAGTCCTCTACTCGTGGGTATTTTCACTTACATTTACTCGGACAAACTCAAATTACAAAGTATTGGTAGTTCCATAAAAATATATTGTCTCGTTTATCCATGAAACAGCGATTTGTAGGCCCATATCAACAAGCTAGCGATTTAACACAGAACTAGTCTGCAACTTCCGCCGAAATTGAAAGTACAAATTCGTGACGTCAGATGTGTGTATACACTACAAATTCACACGATGACGTAATGTGAAATATAGTACATGTGTCTCTTTGTTTATATGGTACATTTATAATTATTTTTCGGTTTAACCATTTTCAAAGTAAATAAGACATCAGTGGGTTTTTTTGTACAATTTCATTGTTGAATCCATCCAGGTGGAGGGGGGGGGGGGGGGGGGTTCTTCCCCATTCCTGGTAAGACTTACATGAACACGGAAAATTATTAAATAATGAAGGGAGGGTGAGAGATCGAAATTTTATAGGGTATGAAATCCTAAGTAAAGCCTTTCCTAGTTGTCTAGATGGGATCTCAAATTGATATTCTAATCAGCTTATAAATAGCTAGGAATGAGGGGGGGGGGGGGGCGCAACTGTATTAGGAAGAGGGTGAAAAATGAAAATTAATGTCATTAAATTGACGACACATTTTTTGGCCGTTTCAGATAATATGAAATTTACTTTTTGAAGTTATATAAAGTTGTGAAGGTAAGAAAAATTAAATGATTAGGGTCGACAAAAAAAATTAATGATATGGCCTGGAAAGTTGTCTGTAACTAGCTCCGCTCAGGATTTCAGGAAAAAATTAACTTTCTTGAAATTCAATACCGGGAGAAGTGATCATGTAATTCTAATTCTAATCGTTTCAGAATTAAACGGAAAGTAACAAGCGTTCTTTGTCAACATTAAGTGATCGAGTATCTCAGTACGAGAGAGAGAGAGAGAGAGAGAGAGAGAGAGAGAGAGAGAGAGAGAGAGAGAGAGAGAGAAAGAAACATTTTCATTTCCGAGGTACATTACAAGAATTCAAGACGGACTTAATTTATCTCCGCTCCAAAAGAATATGATCACTGTGTTGCCCAGAACAATAAGAAAATAGATATCCGGAATACATATACAAGTATTTGATATGGTATCTTGTTTATGATTATCAAATATATTTTCTCCGAAATTCAGTCGCGACTCCTTCCGCAGTTTAAATTTACGTCCCCACCCCAATCTATCGAATATTTTGTAAACATGTATCAGGTTATGCTCTGCAAATTGAAAACTGAAGTTCTTGCGTATTTCGATGTTCCACACGGATCCGTTCGATGAAACATTTGATGGACATTTATTTGTTTACATTCAATAAAAAAAATTGTTTTACAAAACAACAATTTTCAAACATGATCGTATCGTTATTTATCAGGGGGGGGGGGGGTCTGGAGACGAGAGTTATGTCTGGAAATTCGGGCGAGAGAGGAGTTAATATTTTTCTTTAACAGTTGTTGCATACTGACTTTTTTCGGCACTTGGGGCCTGTCTATATATGTAAAAAAAAATCTAGCTTGTACCTTTCCTTCTTTCTTTCTTTTTTCCCCGCTCACAAAAATAAGTACATTGAACATGTCGATGACTTATATTTATACACTTAATTCTCACCGATATTTCACAGACATAATTTCTCTCTCTTTTAACATGTACATGGCATGCTTTTTCCAATGTAAGGAAGGTAATATTTATTGAAGTACGTACGTGCCGACTGGAAGTGGGGAGGTACAAATGTCAACAAAGGCGGGTGGTATCAATAGGCTGAACGGGAGAGAGTCAGATTGCCGGGGAAATTATAGAATTTTGTAAATAGGATACCATCTATAAGCGTGATCTAGACGGTTAGGACGTCATGACCCTTTAGATTCGCCAAAAATGCAGATTTTTTCTTTGTTTTACTAGTACATGTAGTTTTTTTTTTCAAAATAGACGGCTTACCCCCACCCCCATTTTCTTTCCGGGGGAAAGGAAGGTTGATTCCCTTAAGATTTTTTATCTATATATGCCTTAGAGTATCTAAGTCCCTCTGAGTCGTTTAAAATATATCAACTGACAACACATGTACGTACGTATATAAATAAATTATGTACAGTAGTACAAGGACTGTTTATAAGTCCTTGATTAGAATTTTTAATGTAAATATTTAGATGCTCTTTTATCATATTTATCACTCATACACTCTTTATTTGATATGTCCTTTATTTTGGCATTTATAAGAGTACATCAGTACATGTATCCACAACATGCATGTACGTTTCTATATATAGCATTATGAAACGTGGTTCCCTTTTACACACTTCTGACGTACTTCCGGTATGTACAGCTATTTTGAGACATTGGAAAAGGTGGTAAAATATGAATTGGTCTATATCAGCTCTGAAAGATATTACATAATGGGGAAATTTCTTGTTGGAATTTAGTTTGATATGAACTGTAATATACACGAAAATCTCCACGACTAGAGAACTTCTTTAAAGTATTTAATTAAAATATTATTGATTAAAACTAACAGATATTAATTCTGTATATTCAATTCCTTTCGAATTAAAAATGAGCAAAGAAAAAAAAAAAACAGAAATAAGGGGGAAAAAAAGAGGAAGAAGGTGGGTTTTCGAAAAGTCAAAAAATTATATCTTTAATTTTATATTTAACATCCACTCAGGTACACATAAATTCCAGAATTATTTTCTTGCTAAAGTGCATGTACAAAATTAGGTAAACGAATTATACACATCTGCGGAAAAGCTGTCGAGCTTATAATAACACGTTCAAGTTACATGTAGCGAGATAAAATCTAAATCTGCTGAGAATCTGGCTATGCTGACCTTCCCATTTGAATTAATTACCATTTACGCGTCACTCTACATTCAAAATCAGTACACAAGTGTGCTACTCCTACAAGAAGGCACGTTCAGAATAATTTGGCATTTGATTTAAACAGAATTTACAACAGAACGTAAGTAAAAGGTACTTATTTTCTTGAAATTTCATGAACCATTATGAACAATTTTTAATCTGATCAGTTACTAGTTAATTACGATCTAACAATTCGGTAATAGCTTTTCTTTCATTGATACAGTACTGATTTCATTTTCCCTGTTTTCAGAAGCAGACAGGGACAAATATGGAGTGATCCATGCACAGACAACATTTATTCCGTTTTCTGTTGGACTTTGATTCTTGCCTCTAAATGTGAAACTTAACTGAACGTGTTAAAATTAGGAATGTTAATTAAATTTATTTACCATATCTACCTATTTGAATTAAATTATGTGTTTATCCGTGCTCCGTTTCAACGTCAGTTTTTGGAAAATTTATGTCTCATTTTCACGCATTTGTCTTGGTTGCTGCAACTCATGGCCATTTACTTTAAAACAACGTTGTTGTGAAACATTGTTTCAACATCCATACACGATCCATATCTAACGTTGCTTAAATGTCGAAATTATGACGTTATTTCAATGTTGTTTCAACTTTCAAATCCAATCAAAACTCGATGTCTTTTCAACGTTTTGTACTGACGTTATTTCAATGTTGAAGCAACGTTGAAATGTCTGCTGGGAAATTATTAGTACGATGTATGAACTGTTTCTCTAGCAAACATAGTGTAATCAAAGATTACAATTTAAGCTCACCTCATGACAGCAAACAGGGAGTAGTCATAGATTACACAATTTCAATTTGAGAATCTGTCCAGTTGAGGAACAACGAAAATGCTAACAACTAAACAAAAAAGAAAAGGGAAGATCCAAATCTTCCTAATACCGGTAGTAATATGTGTACTCAAGAGGAAAATGTAGGTCATGACACAGATTTGTGATCTATTCATAAAGGTGCATCATCTGTGTTAAGTGGAATGGATATATGTTGAAAACATCGTGAGAAATGGCACCCGAACACACTGGACATCAGTTCAAAAAGATGTGCACCTTCATGTTCAGCCCCGGTCACACAGCACTCCACGTCCAAATCACGTTCAAATATTTGCTGGACGTGGTTGTACATGGTAATTTTTGCAATGGCTGTGCTTTTTATGGAGTATGACCGCCGCCGGCTGTTATACTGCTGAAACACTGCCTAAGCACGACTAACCACGTCCAAACAAGTCTAAGGCTAATAGCGTTCGTGATAAGACGCTTTACACACTTTATTACCCGTGATACTAACGCGGAACACACGTCCAATGACCATGGTCTGGCCATGACAGACCGCTCAAGCTTTTGCGTCTGACCGCGTCTTCCCTAAGTTTTAATCACTGTTGGTACACGGATTATCACGTGTTTCTTGTGCGTTGCACGTCTTTACTACGTACACCGTCCGTGGTTGTCCGCGGAATAAAATTTTGAGCAGTTCAAAACTTCTTTCCGCGTCCAATGCCATTCAGAATTTTTACCGCGTCCTACCACGTCTACGAATTGACTGTAGCGCGTCTTAAACAGGTGGGGCACCACCCCTGATTTGCGAGATCATCTCTATAATGAGGCATAATCCCTGAATTGGGTCATGAAAATATCTCGCAAATGCGAGATGATTGTAATCATAATGAGAATAAATCTGAATTTTGCGGAAAGAACGCAAAAGCGCATGACGTTTCCTGTTTGGTCCGAATTTCCTCTGCCCAATAAACATAAAAATGTTTACCGTCAACGTATCGGATGCTGCAATGAAGCAGGAACTTGAAAATTAGAGATGCTTCAGGCTGAGAATCTTACCTACCCCCGACTTTAATGTTTATTTTCACCTTAAAATAAAATTTCTTTGATGGAAAAAGCCAACTGAGATGGTTGTGACATCTTTGAAAAACGTTTCTATGCACTGACCCGGATATGACATTTGCATAATGAGCCAATGAGCATCAATCTAGTTCACTGCCCTACTTTCGTTATCAGTTCCTGTCATCATGTATGGAGAGCAATACGTAGACATAGACTTGTGCCTGTTGAATGTTCAGCAACATTGGATTTTTTTTTTAATGCTCTATCATAATGTCAAGTTGGTATCATTTCAGACTACTGTTCATTGAATTTTATATAATATTCATCATGTTTATTTAATTTTTTTTTCATAGAATAAACGTATTTGTGAAAAAATAAAACGAACTAGATGGCTACTGTTGCAAGCAACAGACGGATTCCTCCTTTATTAGACCTTCCTCGGAACTGAAGTGCTAAAATCCGAATAAAGATGATGAAAAAAGAATAGTTGCTTTAGTGCCTTATTCACTTCAGCAAATGAGTCAAAAGAGCTTAAGTCTAACTTGGGACTCTTATCTATTTATCGACAAAAAAGAAGAGAAAGACGATAAATACCTTTCAAGTTTAGGAAGGCTTTAAACTCCTTTATCTATTCTATCCATTCTGAATCCTTTTAAATTACTATCCCAAAAAGAATTGCACAATGAAATAGCAATGAGAAAATTTCTATAAATAGAGAATGACAACAGCATGAAAGTACAGACAAGTAATGCTACTAAGATAAAAAAGGAAACAGAGAACAAGAATAAAAGAGTTATCTATCTTACTATGTAAAATTCAAATAAGAAGTACTACTTCTGTGAAGAATAAATATTTAAGAACAAAATCCTATCAATCCTACAAGAGTAAATGTTTGTTATGACCTTGAAAAAGTTTATTTGACCTTGAACCAAGGTCATGGATGAAAGATAAGCATTTTAGTTAATTCTCATCAAGATTTCTTTTTATCTATTCAAAGCTCAATATTTTATCAACAAAAGTCTGTTGTGACCTTGAAATCGAACAAATGACCTCGGGTCAAGGTCAAGGTGAAAGGACTTGATGCAAGGAATATTTGCGTCAAGTTTTAACTCTCAATGTCAAATGGTCTTTGTTCTATAGGAAAAATTTTGTTGTGACCTTGAGAATGAGAATTTGACCTTGGGTCAAGGTCAAGGTGAAAGGGCTTGGATCAATGATTGTATTTGTGAAGTTTGAACTGTCAAGGTCAAATAGTCTTTGTTCTATAGGCAAAAGTTTGTTGTGACCTTGAGAATCATAATTTGACCTTGAAACTAGGTCATCATCAATGACTACCTATAAGTAACCTACCATCCAAGTTTCAACTCAAAATCTCAAAAACTGTAGAAATTGGCACTGTGCCAATTTAAAGTTCCATTTTCAACTCAAAATAGCGCGAAAACCGTAAATATTTTATCGAGCATGTAAGCGTATAAAAGTTTGCAAATTTCCCAAAGAACAATATAAAACAAATTTCGTTAAAATCGCACGGTTAGTTTAGGAGTTATAAGGTTTTAAAGTTTTTACCTTTGATGACCTCTAGCAGGGGCATATGTGAACTTTTCGACAAGAAAAAAAATTTAAATTTAGATCTTCATATGCTCTTTCACATGGTACTTTCCGTTTTTTCATATGATGCTGTACTTTTTTGTACAGTGACCGGAACGGTTTGTGGGTAAGAATAATAATAATAATAAGAACTAGATGGCTACTGTTGCAAGCAACAGACGGATTCCTCCTTTATTAGACCTTCCTCGGAACTGAAGTGTTAAAATCCGAATAAAGAAGATGGAAAAAAGAATAGTTGCTTTTGTACCTAATTCACTTCAGCAAATGAGGCAAAGGAGCTTATGTCTAATTTGGGACTCTTATTTATTTATCGACAAAATAGAAGAAAAAGATGATAAATACCTTTCAAGTTTAGGAAGGCTTTAAACTCCTAGATCTATTCTATCCATTTTGATTCCTTTGAAATTACTATCCCAAAAAGAATTGCACAATGAATTAGCAATGAGAAAATTTCTATAAATAGAGAATGACAACAGCATGAAAGTACAGACAAGTAATGCTACTAAGATAAAAAAAGGAAACATAGAACAAGAATAAAAGAGTTATCTATCTTACTATGTAAAGTTCAAATAAGAAGTACTACTTGTGTGAAGAATAAATATTTAAGAACAAAATTCTCTCAATCCTACAATAATAAATGTTTGTTATGACCTTGAAAAAGTTTATTTGACCTTGAACCAAGGTCATGGATGAAAGATAAGCATTTAAGTTTATTCTCATCAAAATTCCTTTTCATCTATTCAAAGCTCAATATTTTATCAACAAAAGTCTGTTTTGACCTTGAAATCGAACAAATGACCTTGGGTCAAGGTCAAGGTGAAAGGACTTGATGTAAGGAACATTTGCGCAAAGTTTGAACTCTCAAGGTCAAATGGTCTTTGTTCTAGGGGAAAATTTTTGTTGTGACCTTGAGAATGAGAATTTGACCTTGGGTCAAGGTCAAGGTGATGGGGCTTGGATCAATGATTGTATTTATAAAGTTTGAACTGTCAATGTCAAATAGTCTTTGTTCTATAGGCAAAAGTTTGTTGTGACCTTGAGAATCAAAATTTGACCTTGAAACTAGGTCATCATCAATGACTACCTATAAGTAACCTACCATCCAAGTTTCAACTCAAAATCTCAAAAACTGTAGAAATTGGCACTGTGCCAATTTAAAGTTCCAATTTCAACTCAAAATAGCGCGAAAACCGTAAATATTTTATCGAGCATGTAAGCGTATAAAAGTTTGCAAATTTCCCAAAGAACAATATAAAACAAATTTCATTCAAATCGCACGGTTAGTTTAGGAGTTATAAGGTTTTAAAGATTTTACCTTTGATGACCTCTAGCGGGGGCATATGTAAACTTTTCGAAAAGAAAAAAAATATATATGAAGATCTTTATTTGCTCTTTCACATGATACTTTCCATTTTATCATATGATGCGGTACTTTGTTGCAAAGTCTCTGGATTGGCTTGGGGGTAAGAATAATAATAATAATAATAATAAGAATAATAAGAATAAAGAAAAGACAATACAATAACAGAAAGGATTCTGACGGAAGTCGGAATCCTTAATAATAAGAATAAAGAAAAGACAATACAATAACAGAAAGGATTCCGACGGAAGTCGGAATCCTTAATTATCAGTAATGAAATATTCAAATATTTCAATTATTTTCTTCTTCTTCAGTTCTTGAATGTAGAAATGGCATGTTATGACATAATTATTCAGGTTTATTATTATTTTATGTCGAACATCACTTATTCATTACTAAACATAATGAAATCTGGATAAAAACGATCGTTCTTGTGACAAATGTTGACCGTTTGGAAAGACAACTCTTACACGATGCATCTCTGATGAACAACAACATTGAATATCATAACCCTAATGGGCCGCCATAGATTATTGACCATGCACTTTCTTGTGACGATGATTTTGCCTCGATGCGCAATCTAATATGCGCAGTAGATTGCTGAAATGAAAGTAGAGAACCTCAGCTCATCACATGTAAGTAAGTTTGTGGAAAAATAATGAAGTTTGCTGGAGAAATTACCAAATTTGTTATGTGAATATGACACTGAAATGCAGAGGAGTTGATTTCAATTTAGCATATTTCAAAGTCGCATCATTATATTGCATAAAACTTGATTTGCCAAGAAGGAATGTGATCTAAATAATCGTGCCATTGGCCGACAATGCTGCGCTTTTTTATTTTTTCAGACGAATTTCACAAAAGTAATAAAACTGAACCGAAAATCTCGAATAAGAGGGATATTTTCGTCTCGATAATGCGAGACCATCCCTCATTATAGAGACGATCTCGCAAATCAGGGGTGGTGCCCCACCTGTTAAAAGCGAACAACAACGTCTGCTTCACGCCCCGGAGATCTTTTTTGGACGTGTTCTGGTCGTGATCAAGCTGTAAAGATCAGTGTGACCAGACCTTTAGGGAGAAGTATGACAGAATGGGTGGGGACACTAAACAAGTGCCTCAATAGTGGCTGTGGAAAAAAGTGCATGTGCCTGTGGTCAAAATAAATTGTCTTTAAATAATTCAGCAAAAAGACAATGCATTTTAAAATTAACAGAGAAGATTTACAGATATATATTGAATCTATTTCATACCCTAAGACCCCTGGGTGATTCACTCCTAGGGTTTCTTTGATTTCCAAAGAAAGCCATCTCTTCTCGCTCATCTTCTGCAGCAAATCATGCAGGTGCGCGATCTGTCTCTCGAGCCCGAAAATAACTCGCGGACATGTGCGAAATAAAAATAAATCAAAAAATAAAGATGTACATTTCACTGATCTGATGGTTTTTCGTGCGACAGTGGTTTATTTGAAAAGGTATAATTTATATAGTCATAGAAAGATTAAAATCTCAATCGGCGAAGAGTTCTTTTATGATATTGATAGAATTTTTCAGAATTTCCTCTGCATTGCATTTGCCAGTGGCAGTGTTTCTAAATTGTATTGATCTCTCAGTTTAATGTATAAACCTTAAATTATTGAAGTGTTCCTATTGATTTTATTCATTCTGAAGGATTTGGACATAAAGATACTGTAACTATCCTGAAATAATAAATATATAACCCCCATCCCCACCCACTGTAAGTTTACTTAGTGACACTTCGACAGCAAAATTTGACACTTTTTTGTGTTTGTTCCAGCCAGATTAACTTAATCTGAATCCGTTTTTTGTTTTGTTTTGTGGTTTTTTTTTTTTTTTTTTTTTTTTTTTTTTTTTTTTTTTTTTGCTATTTATTAATTGTACTAAACATGCTAAAGGTATCAAACCCCAATTATTTTTTCCTATATATTCCTTTGTAAAAAGTACTAATATGACGATTAAATACTCGAATCGCACCACCATTTTTTGCTTTAAACTTTTATATCTGCTAGATAGTATCAAAATAAGGTCAGAAATGGATTCATGCAAAAATCTCAGTCGCTTAGTAGACTTTTAATATCTTTTTAAACCCGAAAGGGGGTATCTGTGGCTCTAATGTTCTACAATTTAACAATTCTAGAGCCTCATAACACATCTGTCATTCCGCGATTAGGATGATGCAGTATCATTCAACATGCTAGAATATTTTTTTCAACTCATCTGCGACTCATTTACGTAAACAACGAAACATCTAGTGTAAAAAGAGTCGTAGAAATTAAATGTAAGAAGACGAGAGATTGAAATAATCAGGAACTATTTGCAATTGGTCAACGAACATTCAAAATTAATTGTGATCTGTAATCTAAAACTCTCAAAAATTTTAACTGAAAGTCAAACTTTTGCATCAGAACCCTTCCTTGGTATCTTTTGATATTATCTATCAAGTTTCAGCTCAATACTTTCATTATTATTCAAATAGTAGCATTTTACAGGTAGTCTATTGATGTCCCCTGAATGAAGTTTTTGATAAGAATTATTTTCAATTACGCTAATTTCACATTTCTGTTATTTCCGCAATTCTACAGATATGTAAACAAAATAAAATGTGACTCTTTCAAATGGCTGAATTCTCATAATTTATGGTGCTAAATCCTGCATATGTACCGTTTTCGAATTTATATGAATTTTCGTTAGGCCTTCTTAGTGTATCGACAAAAAAATAAAAATCAACTTTTAAAACATCAGAAAACTTATTCTTTTGCGATTTCAATAATATTTTTAGTGTAGACCGCATGAGATGTCATATAAAAACATTATTCCAGCAAATAAAGTTCAGCTGTACATGTGAACTACGAGCGGAGATTGAAAAACGAAATCCCCCCCCCTCCCCGATTTCTTTTTTTTTGGGGGGGGGGGGGGTTGGAGCAAGACAATGCTTGGCTATTGGATGAGATCATTTTTATAGTAAAAGTAACAGCATGACACACAGCTAATGCAAGCATGTTGCAGTAATGAAAAAGAAATCACACTATATCCTTACCTCGGCCTCCTTTCCAATTTAAGCACATGTTCGCTCGCCCCTCCCCCCCCCTATTTTCGCCAGATCAGCCCTGATAACCAACGAATTGGCATCTAGCAGTATCATGAAAATGATATTTTCATCCTACATGTATCATATTTTCTCCTTTTCCCCTCGTCTGGTATCTATTTAGTTACACACATGATATCACTGCGCGCGCTTATAGGTATCAGACCCCAATTATTTTTTCCTATATATTCCTTTGTAAAAAGTACTAATATGACAATTAAATACTCGAATCGCACCACCATTTTTTGCTTTAAACTTTTATATCTGCTAGATAGTATCAAAATAAGGTCAGAAATGGATTCATGCAAAAATCTCAGTCGCTTAGTAGACTTTTAATATCTTTTTAAACCCGAAAGGGGGTATCTGTGGCTCTAATGTTCTACAATTTAACAATTCTAGAGCCTCATAACACATCTGTCATTCCGCGATTAGGATGATGCAGTATCATTCAACATGCTAGAATATTTTTTTTCAACTCATCTGCGACTCATTGACGTAAAAAACGAATCATCTAGTGTAAAAAGAGTCGTAGAAATTAAATGTAAGAAGACGAGAGATTGAAATAATCAGGAACTATTTGCAATTGGTCAACGAAGATTCAAAATTAATTGTGATCTGTAATCTAAATACTCTCAAAAAACATTGAATTATTGATATACTAGATCTCTAAAAACAATGTAATGTGTTGCATGTTTGAGTATCAGACTGAAATAGTTGTTTATCCTGATAACAGAACATTGAGTCCTTTGAATTAAGCTCCACAAAGTTCTATGGACTCGTTTTACTGAAAGCAGTCTGTGGACTAAATATATTAATTATTTTAACGGCAAATTTTCAAACATATATTCTAGAAACTAGTACCGTAGTGCAATATCCTCTGTGTGAAAATTTCATTGTTGTCTGTTTTAACCACTTACTTTTAACTGAGCTATGCCTTCTTAACTTTTGCCCAATTCCCATTTCTGCATTTGAGAAATTATGTTTAAACTACATGTACATGTAAACCTTCTCAACTGTGATAATAGGGATTTTATATTTTATGCTTTAAAGGTTGATATGATTCTTTAATTATCATGTTTATGACAGGACAGATTGATTGCGACCATTATGTTCAGCCTGGTGACCTTGATCTTTGACCTTGTTAGCAAAATATTTACCCAGAGCAATATCTTCAGAAATGTGAGGGATATGGCTTTGAATTGGATATGCCATGCATAAATTCCTCTTGACAAGACTTTTCATTTGGAACCATGACTTCTGACCTGGTGATCTTGAAATTTTTAACTTATATCTATATCTACTAAACCATAAGGGGTAATATTTCACTTCTAAACTCCTTATGACAAGATCTTTCATTTGATACCATCACATTTGAACTAGCGATTCTAACCTTGACCTATCATTGAAAAATTAAACTTTTATTATTACTATATGTATTAAAAATTTTTACTATTTTTTATGCCCCCGGAATCAAAGATTCGGGGGCATATAGTTTCGGCCTGTCCGTCTGTTTGTTTGTCAGAAACTTTAACATTGGGCATAACTTTTGAATGGAAGGTGATAAAACTTTCATATTTCACATGTGTATTCCTTGTGACAAGACCTTTCCATTGATACCAAAAATTTTGACCTTGTGACCTTGACCTTTGACCTATTTTTCAAAAACTTTAACATTGGGCATAACTTTTGAATTGTAAGTGATAGGGCTTTCATATTTCACATGTGTATTCCTTGTGACAAGGTCTTTCCATTGAAACCAAAATTTTTGATCTCGTGACCTTGACCTTTGACCTACTTTTCAAAAACTTTAACATTGGGCATTATTTTGAATGGTAAGTGATAGGGTTTTCATATTCCGCATTTATATTCCTTGTAACAAGGTCTTTCCATTGAAATCAAAATTTTTGATCTCATGACCTTG
This sequence comes from Pinctada imbricata, assembly GCA_033119305.1. NCBI lineage: Eukaryota > Metazoa > Mollusca > Bivalvia > Pterioida > Pteriidae > Pinctada > Pinctada imbricata. Next base: position 28,074,929 of record VSWD01000011.1, on the reverse strand, counting down.
ACCTTTGACCTACTTTTCAAAAACTTTAACATTGGGCATTATTTTGAATGGTAAGTGATAGGGTTTTCATATTCCACATTTGTAGTCCTTGTAACAAGACCTTTCTATTGATACCAAAATTTTTTACCTATAACCTTGACGTTTGACCTAAAAGCTATTTTCAAAAACTTTAAAGTGGGCATAACTTTTGAATGGTAAGTGATAGGGATTTCATATGTGTATTTGTTATGACAAGACCTTTCTATTGATAACACAATTTTATACCTTGACCTTGATCTTTGACCTACTTTACAAAAACTTAACATTGGGCATACCGTTTGAATCGTAAGTTATAGGGCTTTGATATTTAACATGTGTATTCCTTGTCACAAGATTTTTCCATTGATACCAAACATTATTAACCCAGTCACCATGACCTTGACCTTTCACATACTTAACAGAAAATGGTGTTTATACAAGCAAAGATTCCACCTGGGGCATTCATGTTTCACAAACACAGGCTTTATTAAAGTATGGGATAACATACACATGCGCTAGTGATGAGCAATCAGACAAATTTTACTATAGATTATCGGGACACTATAGGAAACTATCAAATTTTCAAAAAGCATGTTCAAAACTAGTGAAATACCTTTGAGGCTGCAACCTTTTTAACATATACATACACTGCAAGTGTATCGAAATACAATGTTTAAAGTACAACCAACAATTCAATTTGTTTTTTTCTTTATCCACTTCACTCGGTGTCATTTTGATTGCTTTTCATGTAGACAAATTTGATCACAGTAATATTTTTACCTCTGAGCGTCAGTCGATTGTCAATTTTACTATTATTGAAAATGGAAGGGGGTTTCAACTATCGACTATTGAAAGTCGGCGAATATCGTCACATCAGTAATATATACTAAAGCTAGAAATCACAATTCTTTGAAAGGACTTCTTTCATTCTCTTACTTTGAGAGGAACTTGTTTCCAGCAAGCTTTAATTGTTGTCTTGTTTACATTCCCATTGACCATAACCATGTAAAATAGGTTTCAAACCAAATCCTAGACCACAGCAGCAGAACACTCAAAATTCATCATTAAATAAACAGCAATTGACACACTCAAAAAAATGTAATTATAAATTGACAGTGTTTAAGCTGTAATAGGCTAAGAAATATCTACATCAAGAAGCATTTTAGGATCATGACCTTTACTTTGTACATGGAACATGTACAGCAGTTTTTGTAGGGATAACGATGCTAACAGGGTCATTCTTTACATACACAACTTCATTGTTTTTATTAATTGTGATTTTATACTTCATTCAACATTGTTGATTTTTTTTTACTTCTATGATATTACACACATATCATTTTACATGTACATGTAGTCTGTATTTGTGCATGTTGTGATTGTATTTTTATTCTTTCCTTTCAGGTTCTGTAGCATCTTGTAGTCATGGCAACACAGCAAGTGAATCCAAGTAGTTATTTTAGTAGCTACTCTGATTTGTCAGTCCATGCTCTTATGTTGAAAGACAGGCCCAGAACACTGGCCTACAAGAACTTCATAGAACAAAATAAAAATCTGTTCGCAGGAAAAACAGTTCTTGATGTCGGAGCAGGAACCGGAATTCTTTCATTGTTCTGTGCATCGGCTGGAGCTAAACAAGTCTATGCTGTGGAAGCAAGTAATAGTAGCTGAATCTGTGTAAAGAAATCGTCACATGTAATAAAATGGACGACATCGTCACTGTGATAAAAGGAGAAATCGAAACTGTAGAACTTCCTAATTGATAAGGTTGATATTATCGTATCTGAATGGATGGGCTTTTACTTGATCCATGAATCAATGTTAGACTCTGTTATTTATGCAAGGAATAAATGGCTATCTCCTGATGGTTTTATGATTCCAGCGACAGCAACCCTTTACTTGACTCCAGTTAATATGTCGGCCTATGTGAATGAGAATTTCAGAGTGTGGGAGAAAGCTTATGACTATGACTTTTCCCCTTTCCAAGTGGCTACTATGTCCAATGCAGTACAACAACCTGTTATTACATGTATCAAACCAAGCCAGTTACTTGCAGAACCTGAAGTTGTATCAGAATTTGACTTGAAGACAGTTTCATTAACAGAAATTGAAAATGTTCGAAAAACTTTCTCATTTGAGATTACAAAGTCAGGACTTCTGCATGCATTTTCTCTGTGGTTTGATGTTCACTTTAGTGCTCCCATAGACTCAACAAAGAAGCAATGCGCTTCTCTTGTTACACTGTCTACCTCTCCATTTGCAGAGGAGACACATTGGAAACAGACCAATATTTTCATTCCCATATCTGCATCTCTAGACGAGGGTGAAAAAGTATCGTGCAAATTAGACATCTGCAGAGATGATGTCAATAGAAGGCATTACAACATCTCAATTGAAACATTGGATGATGGGATTGATGAAGAGGATTCTGGGAATGGAGAGGACAGTGACCTATCAGAGGAGGAGGAGGATGTGTCAGGTCACCCTGTCCCTTGTGACTGTGGTGCAGCGAGGTGCCGGCTGATTAAGGCTCTAGTAGAGAGGTATGATGAGGAGGCAGATGCGTTGGAGCACGAAGCTGAGGAGGTGGAGGTGAATGCAGAGGTAGAGGCGGCAAGGACAGTTGACATAGAGACAATGGAAGATGGCAATGCTATTGTGGGGAAGATAGTCCATAGCTTTGACTGTCAATACTTAAGTTTATAGTACTTGCATTAAATAAACAATATTCTTGACATTCATATGATTTTATTTCTTATTCAAAGCACAATAAAGGGTACAGATGACATTTTATACCACTGTGAGTGCAAGATATTAAGATCCATATAAAGGGATTGCCATGTTTGGTGTCTGTTTGTCTGTCCATCTGTCTGGCACCAGTAGTCACACTTTTACATTAATGGCTTTAACTTGCATTATACTTCCGTGAACCTTTAAGAGTTGGTCAGGCATAATCACTCGCCTGTGAAATGGACATGGTGTCGCATAGTAGGCTGTCACAACCATGTCCATGATATATTATAGCTTTTCAACTTTGATCATATAGCCCTTATGTAGCTTTGACCCAACTTCACCCAAGTATTGCAGGGGTCACATTATAATGACACTTCTCTGTCCTAGGTCATAAGATGGAGGTTACTGGTCACTAGCTTGCTTCAATGATTTGTCTGATTCGTTTTCATCCATAATGATTTAACTTTCATTTTGGAGTGTGTTGCCAATTACTCAAAGATGTTCTGTTCCTCACAATTCATGTTGATATTGCTGACTAGATAAAGTTTTAATAGAGGTCATGTGATCATAGTTTTACATAGTTTCTATGGAAACGGTCCTAAAAAGTCTGGGAAATGACGGTATAAAATCGACGTTATCATACCATATTCATGACGTCACAATGGTTTTACGTCAGATACCGTCTATAAGGGGAAAACAACTCTATTCCGCAAAGACTCAATAGCAGGTGCTGATGGCAGTTTTAAATGGTGATTGTCATTTATGAGTTATACAGACTACATTGAGAACCGAAGTGGTCTTACTAGTAACTGGTGGTTATACAATTTAAACAGGAATTTAATCGCACAATATTCTGCTTTCATCATAATGCTACCTATACTGTATGTTTTGGTCATATGTAGAATATGCATGCATGTACAGCAGCCATGCTATGTGGAGTAAGCATGGACAGCCATGCTATGTGGAGTAAGCATGGAGAAAAACACTCGTGAGTCTCATTAGTTCCCTACAAGAAAAGCTGGAAGGGATTTACTGTTTCCACAGTCTGTCAGTCTGTCCGACACACTTTAGTTTTCAAGACTTTTCTTTGCCATTTATACTGATATTGAGCTGAAATTAGGTATTAATTTGTATGTACATAATACATATACTAAGATGCTGATCAAGTTTGAGTTTTGTGTTGATTAGAGAATTCTAGGCAGAGTACAGGACTTAAACTTACATTTGCTCAGTGATCAGATACTTGTTTGACGTTGAGATCAAACAATTGATGAATTGATTTCTTCTTTTTATTACTTCAGAAGTATCCCCCACTTACAAACCAAAGAAGTTGACTACCAACTTCAGCTTGAAATATAAATCATGCATTTACATTTTATCACCCCTTCAATTTATTTAAGAAATGACTGTCTTACTTTTGGTGTTCATGGGTGTATAATTCTGGTTGGACACGTGCAAATTCCGTGAATCGCGAAGCGATTCTCGGAAAATTTGCACGTGTCCAACCAGAATTATACACCCATGAACACCAAAAGTAAGACAGTCATTACTTATATTTACATTTATTCTAAATATCGGTCATTTTTATTTGCATGCACTTCGCATATTTTGCCTGTTTTAGAGTCAAATGTATTTGAACGTTGGTAAATTCTCCCTACATGCAAAACTTGCACGTGAGCAACCCAAGTTATTGGAATATAATTCTAGTTGCCTAATGGGCGTTTAACATGGGGAATCTACTAGTAATGTAAATATTTATCATGGGCTAACACCTTGTATATAGCCAAGTAACCCCAGCCTAGTCTTTCGGAAGGAACTATAAACGGGGGTCCCGTGTCTCGGGTAGGCTTAGGCACGTAAAAGAACCCTCACTGCTTCGGATGGGTCCACTGCATAGGCCAAAATTCCAACATACAGCTTACGTCTACGGACGGTAAGTCTAGTAGAGGCGGAATCTATAACTGATTGTATCTATTACCCTATTAAAGCCATTTACTTTAATATTCTACTTGTAACTGGAATGTTTAATGTTAACGTTTATCTTTAATCAGAACATGTGAACATGTTTGTTACGTTGTTTATGAAAGATGGTATAAATATGATCCTATGATGCTCACAGGAAATCCGTGACATCATTTATATACAAGTGGGTAATGCCCATGAAACCACAGTAGCTGTTTCCATTTTGACGGTAATCAGCATTCGCGGTAAGGAACTACAATTATTTTTAATTTTCTTAAATTTGCATTTTTTCTTTTCATCATTGACAAGCGCGGATCCAGAGGGGGGCGGGGGGTCTGGACCCCCCCCCCCCCCCCTTGAAATTTTCGAAGCATGGTTTGATAAAGCTTATAAATATACATATTTCATGAGATTAAGTCCCGATTCCCCTTTTGTTGTGATAATGTTTGAATAATAAAATGAATTTGTATTGAAAATCTTTGATTTTTAGCTCACCTCGACGAAGTTGAGATGAGCTTATGCTATAACCCCGACGTCCGCGTCCGCGTCCGCGTCCCCGTCCGCGTCCGCGTCCGGTTAAAGTTTTTGGGGTAACTCAGTATCTGACAAAGTACTGATGTTGCAGTAACCAAACTTGCACAAGTGATTCATCTTGGGATGCTGAGGTGAACCCATGCATCGGATGCAGCATCTGACCTACATTTTCCGGTTGAATGACTTTGTCAATGTCTGGTTAAAGTTTTTGGGGTAACTCAGTATCTGACAAAGTACTGATGTTACAGTAACCAAACTTGCACAAGTGATCCATCTTGGGATGCTGAGGTGAACCCATGCATCGGATGCAGCATCTGACCTACATTTTCCGGCTGAATGACTTTGTCAATGTCTGGTTAAAGTTTTTGGGGTAGTTCAGTATCTAACAAAGTACTGATGCTACAGTAACCAAACTTGCACAAGTGATTCATCTTGGGATGCTGAGGTGAACCCATACATCGGATGCAGCATCTGACCTACTTTTTCCGCTTGAGTGATTTTGCCTTATAAGGCCAATATTGAGCAAAGTATAAGTGCTACATGTACCAAACTTGCATATTGGATGTATCTTTGATCAAACTTTCATAATATGACCTTGACCTACTTTTTCCACTTGAGTGATTTTGCCTTTAAAGGCTAATATTGAGCAAAGTATAAGTGCTACATGTACCAAACTTGCATATTGGATGTATCTTTAATCAAACTTTCATAAAATGACCTTGACCTACTTTTTTCGCTTGAGTGATTTTGCCTTTAAAAGCTAATATTGAGCAAAGTATAAGTGCTACATGTACCAAACTTGCATATTGGATGTATCTTTGATCAAACTTTCATAAAATGACCTTGACCTACTTTTTTCCACTTGAGTGATTTTGCCTTTAAAGGCCAATATTGAGCAAAGTATAAGTGCTACATGTACCAAACTTGCATATTGGATGTGTCTTTGATCAAATTTTCATAAAATGACCTTGACCTACTTTTTCCACTTGAGTGATTTTGCCTTTAAAGGCTAATATTGAGCAAAGTATAAGTGCTACATGTACCAAACTTGCATATTGGATGTATCTTTAATCAAACTTTCATAAAATGACCTTGACCTACTTTTTTCGCTTGAGTGATTTTGCCTTTAAAAGCTAATATTGAGCAAAGTATAAGTGCTACATGTACCAAACTTGCATATTGGATGTATCTTTGATCAAACTTTCATAAAATGACCTTGACCTACTTTTTTCCACTTGAGTGATTTTGCCTTTAAAGGCCAATATTGAGCAAAGTATAAGTGCTACATGTACCAAACTTGCATATTGGATGTGTCTTTGATCAAATTTTCATAAAATGACCTTGACCTACTTTTTCCACTTGAGTGATTTTGCCTTTAAAGGCTAATATTGAGCAAAGTATAAGTGCTACATGTACCAAACTTGCATATTGGATGTATCTTTAATCAAACTTTCATAAAATGACCTTGACCTACTTTTTTCACTTGAGTGATTTTGCCTTTAAAGGCTAATATTGAGCAAAGTATAAGTGCTACATGTACCAAACTTGCATATTGGATGTGTCTTTGATCAAATTTTCATAAAATGACCTTGACCTACTTTTTCCACTTGAGTGATTTTGCCTTTAAAGGCTAATATTGAGCAAAGTATAAGTGCTACATGTACCAAACTTGCATATTGGATGTATCTTTAATCAAACTTTCATAAAATGACCTTGACCTACTTTTTTCACTTGAGTGATTTTGCCTTTAAAGGCTAATATTGAGCAAAGTATAAGTGCTACATGTACCAAACTTGCATATTGGATGTATCTTTGATCAAACTTTCATAAAATGACCTTGACCTACTTTTTCTGCTCGAGTGATTTGCCTTTAAAGGCCAATATTGAGCAAAGTATAAGTGCTACATGTACCAAACTTGCATATCGGATGTATCTTTGATCAAACTTTCATGAAATGACCTTGACCTACTTTTTTCACTTGAGTGATTTTCTTAATATACATGTACTTAGAGATATGTTTAAATTGAACTTTGCTGCCGCGAGGTGAGCTTCGTAATCTTTGATTACACTATGTTTATTAATTTTTGGGGACCACATTTCAAAATTTTCCCGGGCTCGCATACGCTCGCCAGAAGTTATTACATACATACCAATTTTTAAAATGCTTACCTTTGCAACCCCTATACATTACACCTTTGTCAATAAACAAACTGAAAAATGCAGGAATAGAGGATGCAAATGACATTATTATCTGACCTTTTTATTCCAATACTGAGAAACTTTCGCTGGCTCGCTACCGCTCACCAGACTATTTTACATATATTTTTATCAATTATCAAGGACACTTCTATTGTTAAAACTGGTTTATTTATACCTCACTTGTAACGGCATGTGCCTATGATTTATATGATTTTTGTAATTGAATATTGTTGGGGAGAGGACTTAGTATAAGTTCTTCTTGTTGTCCAATCCCCTACTTTCTTTTTTGGAAAATTATATTGTATGCCAATACTCAAATAAATAATGTTTAAACCAATTATCAAGGACACATGGTGTAAAATCAAGATTTAATTTTTTTTTTTTTTTTTTTTTTTTTTTTTTTTTTTTTTGCTTTTCAAAAAAATTAGGACCATTGAAATTTATGACCCCTCCTGGAAAAAAAAATCCTGGATCCGCCCATGATTGAAAAAAGAAAGTGTAAAAAATAATCAATGAATGTGAATAAATTTATTTTGATGGAATTGGCGCTTATTATTCAGATTGCGTTTATTTTTAAAAGACTGAGCTATTTTATAATATTTCTTGTTAATCATTATAATTGGCAAAAGGTCAAGGTGTTCTTTAATTACTATGTCAATTTGTCCCATTTCCGCTAAAAATTAAGTTGCCCTAAAATAAGTACAAGTATAAGTAAACCTATGATAGATCACAGGAGCCTGTCGTTTTATTCGAGAAAATAAAATATTGTTCACTACCACACGACTCTGTTAACAGAGTTACGTGAGGTAGGACAATGATTTATTTGCTGAAATAGAACGACAGGTTCATGTGAATAGATTTTTATTACACTAGTATTTATGAGATTAGTTCCAACTAAAAATATAAACGTGCAGGATCAAACTGAAGGAGAATGAAACAAAGTGAAAACCAAGGGTATGGATGTTGCCAAATTCTACAGATGTATGTAAACATGCAAGGTCTTATGTCGACGTGCAATATGATTATGTCGACCTACAAGATAATAATGTGGACATGTAAGATGGTTGAGTTGTATGGTGTTGCTTACAAACAGAAGTATATCTAAATGTCAGTATGAAAAGTCATGTGTCGCCATACTAGACATCTACTAGTAAATTAAATGAAAATATCTTATGTATTAGAGGCAGAAAAATGCTTATACATATTAATGTATTAAAAACGCACGATGTAACTACACGTATATATATTGTATAATATTAGTATGGCATTTATTTTTTGACCATGTTTGATTTTTAGAAGAGACCCTTCAAAAGAATGTAATGTACTTTTAACAAAGTCGCATAAGACAGGTGGTCTCGTAACACAGGTTCATTTGTATGAAAATTGTTAGCATGGGGAATGAAAGTCGCATAGGGAAGAAATGGTCGCAAAGGCAGGATTAAATGTATATTTCTTCATAGCAATTACGCGTTGGTATGTGATAGCTGTTCAGGTGAGGGATATATAGGTCAACGGATAAGAAGTTCGGAGGTGAAAATTCGTATACAACGTTAGATAACATTTATTGTAAACATGTTTGATCGTGCAACTTTTTTCAAAATTATGTAATTCGCCGATAAATCTATAAACCAAATTCACGAGGTAAGAACTATAGGACCTTGAAATTATCATTTATTCGATGAATATTGCACTGATGGTTAACATGTCTATTTTTCCATGTATACTATAAGATCTGTGTTTCAGTAATATTTTAGGACATAAATATGGAACGAGCTGCCAAGAAAGTAGCGGTGATAGGAGCTGGTGCTAGTGGACTACCTGCCATAAAATGTTGCCTGGACGAAGGTCTGGAGCCTGTCTGCTTTGAAAGAACTGACCATATTGGTATGTGATTATGAATAAAGCTTTTTCTGTATAAATAGTGGTTGGTTATACATGTATATACTATATGATAAGTTGTAAACATGGTGAAGAAAAAAAGCGGTGACAGAAGCTGGTGCCAGTGAACAACCTACCATAAAATGTTGTCTGGATGAAGGTCTTGAACCTTGTTTGCTTTTAAAGGACGGACCATATACATGTAGATATGCGATTCTTCTATATAAATAGTGGATGCTTATATATACTACATGTACAGCCCCGACCAGTCGATTCCCTAGCTTTCAAAATTTTCGTCAGCGATAGCTTTCAAAAAATTTGAAACCTATAGTTTACGAAATTTCGTCAGCTATATATAGCTTTCAAAATTTTTGAAAGCTAATCGCTGACGAAAATTTCGTTAACTAAAGCTTTCAAAATTTTTGAAAGCTAATCGCTGACGAAAATTTCGTTAACTAGCTTTCAAAATTTTTGAAAGCTTTTATCGTAAGCTATTTTGTATCGAGAAAACCAAGATGGCCGAAATCAAAGCAATCATCTTCATAATTTGCTTGATGAAATAGTATTAATTATGATGTTTATTCAGATTAAATTATGAAAATATATATTCCTGGATTAAATTAAGTATTGTATCTTGTTTATTTTTATAAGTTTATTTGAAGATTCCGTGTTTCCCAGATTGGTGTGTTCCCCATACACCTACTTGGTTAAAATAACATTATGTTAATTGGGGGTGAATGGGGCCATCAAAAGGGTATGCTTTGCACTAATTAGTTACTTGAATTTACCTGTATTTGCAGTGGCGGATCCAGAGTGGCAAGCGGGGGGGTTTTGTATCGACCCAAAGGGTCGATTCGAGGCACGAAGTGCCGAGCGGGGGAGGGTACGGGAGGGGGCTGCCCCCTCCTGTAGGTGGGGGTCCGGGGGGCCTCCCCCGGAAAATTTTTGAAAAAATGGAATAAAATGGTGCATTCTGGAGCACATTTTCTCCTTACCTTCTCGAATATTCAGACCATTTTTTCCACTCAATTTATGTGGTTAATAAAGATTTCTAAATGAAATAATTTCTCCTTTACTGTTGGCAAGGGCGTAGCCAGGGTGTTTTCGACGTGCACGTCTTTTAAGAAGGGTTGGACCAAGAACTTCAGCTGTCCGGGGTCACGGACACTTTTTGGGGGGATGACTTGCGAGGCCCGAAGGGTCAAGTGGGGACAATATGGAAATATGTTACCCATCCCCTTAAAGGGGGTCCCCCGTGAAAATTTTGAAAAAAATGAAGCAAATTGCTGACCTCTGGAGCGTTTTTGAGCTGAATTTAGATGGGATAACGCATATGATTCGATGTCAGCAGACGATGAACCGTATCTAAGATGAAGAAAACTTGAGATGTGAACATGACATTCCCTAAATATTGTTAGCGATCGTTGTATCATGCGCGGATACAGCATTTTTGGTCAGAAGGGGTCCAAAATTTAAGGAAGTCTACCTATGATGTAGGTACATATATATCGGTGCACATGATGGAGAGGGGGCAATTTTGTTAGCTTTCCTTTCACGTTTATTTTCATGAAGAATTTGCGAGCGTAGCGAGCCAGAATTTTTTTTAGATATGAAATATTAATTTGTGTTTATTCGATCGAAATGATTATTTATAACATTGAATATTTCACTCCTTATATCGGCGAGTGGAGCGAATTTCATGAGAATAAATAGATAAGAGATGTGTCATTTTGCGAATAATCAGATATCTTAAAATGACGAGACCTTGAAAAAGATGAAGGAGGTTACATCCTATGAAGTAAGGGACTGTTCAAAATATGAGTTCCTAAGACCCGAGACAATTATGTAAAATTACTTAGTATGAACAATTGATATTAATTAAGGAATTTTGCAGAAAAAATAGTTTTGTATTTGTAAATGGCGAGCGAAGAGAGCCGAAGTTTTAGGTTTCAAAGCCCTTTCATGCATTTTAGACCCATTTCAATTAGAAATGGGCAAAAGCTGGACCCCACCTCAGAAAATCTCAAGGGGGGGGGGGGTCAAGACCTCCCGGTTCCCCCTCTGGATCCGCGCATGGTTGTATTGAGTTCTAATGAAACACGAGAAAATTACGAAAAATGCATTCAAATCGGTGGTTTCTGGAGTGTCTTTGATTTATTTCTGAACAGTAGTTTGCTTTCAATACTATTTCAAAAGACCCTCCTCCTTCTTTTTGGCAACTGGGGGAGGCGCTCTCCTTTTTTTTCGCGAGACGATGTGGATGTTTTTGCGTACAAATGTACGCCTGGCTTGTTGATTTGTCCTTGCTGTAACATGTACTTAGAATATTGGTACGATGTTGAGTATCATTTGGTTTTGGCTTTGAAAAACTGAATGCTTAATTATAGGCCCCTGGAGCACATTCGAGCTACACAAGTATATAAAATGTTAAATATTTGCCCATTTTTCCGGTTATTTCAAAGTATGTTTTTAACAAAATTTGTAGATGGCAAAAATACTCAAACAGGGTATTTGAGGACAGAAACGTGTAGGTTTCGATCCCCGTACCATTTACATTGATTGTTTGACACACGTACATGTTTTGCAAATTATTTGAACATGTTCATTTTATAGTATTTGTCAATGTTAATTTTCGGGAATAAAATAAGCAGACCCCCCCCCCCCCCCCCCCCCCCTCTGCGACGTACATTACAAAAGCTTCGCGATTGTCTGTACGAATCCACAAATACGCCAATTGATACGGTATCGAATCGATATGCGATACCGGTAGAATGTATCAGAAAATTTTTGTAAATTTTGTTTCAAAATAGTGAATTCTGGTGGACATTAAGAAATTTTTTTATTACTCAGTTTTAAGGGTTTTTTCAGAGTGCTAATGTTACCAAAAAAAAAAAAAAAAAAATTGGGAAAACCGGGGGGGTTTTCCCGAACCCCCCCAAACCCCCCTAAATCCGCCCTTGATTTGTATTACCTGTAAAGGTATTCCATCTTTAAGTGTGTATATATGAGCAACTTCCATTTCATTGTATACAGTATATATACCAGAAAATTTACATCTGACCGGCCAAATTCTGACTAAATGAGGGGAATTTATATATCCAGTGAAACCCTGGCTTCTCTGTGACTGTCGAAAGCTTTTTGAAAGATATTTCACAATCGGTGAATTTTTAAAGTGCCACGCCGATAAAGAGACGGCTTCTTTCATCCTCTAAACTGTGAAGAGGAATTCGCCCGAGGCGTGCTGCAGCCATTGCAAAAACAATATGGCACCCGAGCGTTCAAAAAGCTTTCAAAATTTTCGTCAGCGATAGCTTTCAAAACTTTCGTCAGCGATAGCTTTCAAAATTTTCGTCAGCGTTTGCTTTCAAAATTTTCGTCAGCGATTGCTTTCAAAATTTCGTCAGCGATTGCTTTCAAATATTTTGAAAGCTCCGAGATGACGAAAATTTGAAAGCTCATAGCTTTCAAATTTTTCGTTAACTAAGATTAGTTAACGAAATTTTCGTCAGCGATTTTTCGAAAGCTTTTTAGAGCTTTCAAAATTTCGTCATCTCAGTAGCTTTCAAAAAATCGCTGACGAATAGTTAACGAAACTTTTGAATTTAGCTTTCAAAATGTCGTCATCTCGGCGTTAAACTTTCGACTGGTCGGGGCTGTATATGCATGGTTACTATGTGGACAAAATTTTGTGATTGTTAAAGAAAACAATAAAATCATTAAGATCTGTTTACCCTTAAAAAATGTATCTACCGTAAATTGTACAAAATGAGATCATAATAATAATAATTTCCTTTAAAACGTAATATGGCTGTTTACCGCAGTATGCTCGTGGGTTTCAATGAGGCAGTTACAATAAAGTTTGTTTGAATCAGCATTTTACGTACACTCCAAGTCGAAAACTAGAGTACCAACATCTTTTGAAGCATTGCACACTGACTAACTGTGACGACTTGACTCCAGACTGGGTCCTATTCCTGGTCCTGTCCGAAAGTTGGTCAGACTCTTCGATTATTGATTGATCCACAATTTCATACCATCATCTTTCCCAACATGGTATACTAACTAAACGTAACGACAGGACTCCCTGACGCATTGATCACAGATCGACGCTGTCCAAATTTCATCAGAGAAGCTAATTGATATATAGAATGGGTCGACGATCCGATCCTGGGTTATCTGAAAGTAGATCGAACTTTTTGGATGATTGATCTAGCAGAACTGTGCTTCATATGCCAACTGCGCATGCTTTTGGTGTCCTTTGGCATGTTTTTTTTTTTGTTACCCTGGTCGTTTTATTGTTTTATTTGTGATGCTATCTTACAGTGTGCATACACATTGCTCCAACTCGTTTACAGATTGTCACCCATTTATGTTTCCTGTTTGGTTAGCATGCCTTCATTATCGGGACGTTCTGTTCATTGTTGTAAATTTGTTTGTGTCTTGGTCCCCTGTTGTTGTTTATTGTGGTTATTTTGTCTGATTATTGTTGTTTGTTTTATCTCGTGGGCGTGTTCCACTTTGGTCATGCAGGTCTTTTCCATACCTTCTGGACAGTAAACGTCGTTTTATCTGTTCCCTGCTGCTTCGTCCTATCAATGTTGAGGTTTTGTATTTTGATAGTGCAATAATTTATTATATTGCTGTACTTGTTGATTTGAATGGGTCTACGCAATAAAATCCTCAGTTTGGGAATAAATTTTTAAGTAACTTCTGATGTATTAATTGCAGACTGTACTTTAATTGCTGATTAGGACCCAAAACTGAGTCATTTCTGGCGACGCGTAACTATGCAATTAAATTGTTTTCGTGTGTGAATGTATTAAAGTTAGCTCCAGGGCTACTGCGCTACTTATCCGGACTACCACTATTACACCGGTCTATTGCGAATGAAATGCCTAGGTGAGCTCAAGTGGATCTTAGTTTCTCTTGTATTTGTGTGTCGATGTCTCATTTTGGTTGTTTCTATTTCTATGCTCCCTTTTTCTCGTTTCATGCATATGTGTTCCGCTGTGATCAATGCTAGGTCGACGATTTTGGAATCTCCTCCTTATCTTGCTATGAGCTATCAGAGGTCTCTATAAATATCTTACATCCATATCTCTCATTTTTAGGTGGTTTATGGTATTACACAACATCAGCTATCGACGGACAGGCATGTGTAATGAAATCAACAGTAATCAACACAAGTAAAGAGATGATGTGCTACAGCGACTTCCCTATTCCAAAGGAATATCCAAACTACATGCACAATACATATGTGGTGAAGTACTTCAATCTATATGCAGACCATTTTGACTTGAAGAAACATATTAGATTCAAAACGGAGGTAAATAACGTATATCAATAGATGCTTTAATGAATTTACATTGAAACATTTTCAAATGATAATTAAGAAGAAATCCCTACATGCAGAATACAATGGAATACATACGAATGAGACGATGCAAAAGAGAGGACAGTAAACATAATTACCAAAAGGAGAACAAGAAAACGCGAAGGACAACACCACACACACACAAGTCAAAAGTCATACAGAAATTACCTTGATCAAGCAAAACACAAATCATCTTACTGGTATATGTCGCTTGACTTACAATATATTCCGTATTGGCTTGACTAACATTGTGAATAAAAATCAAGTTGAGCACAGTATACCTTTTCTTTGATTTAATGTAAAAATTGAAAACAAAATGCTTATATATAAAAGCGTACAGGAAGAAAATTTGAAGGTGAGTGAAAGGGGAAAGATTATATCATCATGGTGGTGTTTGGAGAAAAGTTTTTACGACAAATTAATGGCATTTCAATGGACACGAATTGTGCCCCACTCCTGGCTTAGTTATTACTCTACTCAATTAGCTCTTTCAATTGGCTTCAACTTCACTTTCCTATATGCAAATCATTTGTTGTCCATTAATAATCTTGAATTACCTCAGCATCATATATTCAAGTGAATTTAGAAATGAATCTCGGAAAACTACATCAATGCGTGAAGCTTTAGGAAATCCCCTTTTCCAAAAGTAGTGCTATAAGTAAAAGCCCGAGAAAAAATTAAGCGATCTATGTATTCTATGCCAATAAGAAATGATAAAGATGTAAAAAAAAAAGCTCCATCTTCTTGCTAGTATATCATGATTTCTTACAAAATGAAATTTCACCTGAACACATTACATTGTGATAGGCGTAACGATTTTAATGTCCGTATCACAAACTCGTCTTTCTGAGTATCAACTGTCAGTCCCTGCGTGCCTATAACGTCATGCCAGAGTACATTACACAGACTTTGTTCTGTCTTTAAAAACTTCTCATTCAGGTTAATGTAAGTGGTCATCATATCTTAACACAAACAGTACGTGTATAATTAAATTCCGTTGTATCGAATGTTTGATTAAACTCTAGGTTAAACACTTGTACTAATGAATTATGAATTTATTTAAACATAACGAGTTCTTTTGGACGACAGTAGATGATCACACTTCCTGAGTACCTGGTCTTATTTCTACTTAGGAAGTTCAATTCTGCTCAAATCGTAGATACTTTCGTTTTGTTAGCTTTATTTCCCATTTTTGCTTAGTCTTGCATGCCCTTCGGTGCTTTAATACAATCCAGATAAATACACCATTTGCTACATACGTGATAAGTCGGTACCGATTATTCATTGGTTATGTTGGTTTATGTGTCGCCTTTTGGTGTCGTCTTTGGTGTGAGTGCTGTTGAGATTATCGTCAGGATCTTCTTTAACTCATTTCAGTGTTGTGTCTCATGTCTTCTATCTTCGAAAAAGCAATGTCAAGTATGAATTTATATCATTTAACTCATATTTTGCGATTCGACGTGACGTTCGAGGTAGGATAGTGACACTACCGGTATAGCCCCTAATATTAAAATGAACTTTATCTTTTTTGTATCATTATTTGTGGCAAATAGTGCGGTTAGGGTAAACGTCAACATATTCATTTTTCTTCTATAGGTCATGCATGTAAAGAAAAGTTCAGACTTTGCATCATCTGGACAATGGTCTATACAAGTCAAGGACCGTGATACAGGGCAGACAGAGGATCTGCTCTTTGATGCTGTAATGATCTGTACAGGTCATCATGCTGAGAAAAACATGCCAAATTTCCCAGGTATCCACATCACTGTACATTACTATATGGTGTTATCTCATTTTGAACATTTTGATTATTTTAAAGGACTTTGTCTTTCAAGTCCAGGACTGTGCCGTATACCATATAGAGGATCTGGTATTTCATATTCAATTATAATTGAACAAATGAAATATGTCAAACTCCAAATGCTTCGACTCAACAATCCGAGTAAAATTATACAAAAAATGTGTTTAGAACGGCATTTATCTTTCAAAAGTTTTTTTTCTTTTTTTAAACACAGGTGTGGATGACTTTAAGGGAAAGGTTGTCCATTCCCATGATTATAAGGACTTTCATGGATACGAGGATAAGAGGGTAGTTGTGGTAGGCATCGGAAACTCTGGCGGCGATGCATCAGTAGAATTAAGTAGAGTGGCCTCTCAGGTATGTGCAGGTCTGGTCCATGCTGCAGGTTTGCCTGTTCTTAAATGATGCTATTGAATTTGAAGACTTTTGTACCACTTGATGAGTGTCACTGCTTGAGGACCAGGAGTTACCATTGTTTCTTCAACGCATTCAAAAATTCTGTTATCAAAATTTCTTGAAATTTCTAAAACATGGGTTCTATGGCATCTTGTCCCACCAATCCTGCTACGTCTTTCGGAACGTTTTTGGACATATTTTCACACTTTTGGCCATATTACATTGTTTGGATTTAGGATCACTGGCGGGGGTTGGGTGCTCAAGGCGTGAGTGTCTGGTCCATGCTACGGGTTTGCATGTTCTTAAATGATGCTGTTGAATATGAAGAAGTTGAACATGTTACACACTTTGAGGCACAATATACACTGTAACTTATCAACCATATTTAAGAAAAAAAACCCAAGAATTCACAGAGAAGGTACCTTTTCACATAGGTCTTCTTGAGTACACGACATGGATCATGGATATTCAATAGAGTTGGGGACAATGGGTATCCAATCGATCTAAATGTGACAGTACGCTTTCTGAGGTAAATAAATTCTTATACCTTTGTTAGTTTTCACTACATAAATTTCAGACGATAAAATATTTTTCCTTAAATTTCTGTACCGGAGACAATAGTCATTTGTAAAAACTATTTTCCCGTTCTTAGTTTAGGATTAAATAGAGAATAAGTGTCATAATTTGTGTTTTGTTACGGGTATGCAACACACAGCAAGTGCATTTATCGTACATGTAATGCGCGTTAGCGCATTTCATGCGATAAAATGCACTTGCTGTGTGTTGCATACCCGTAACAAAACACAAATTATGACATTTATTCTATATATATGCACCACAGTTGTCTGTTTCATTCTTGTTTTCTGAAATCGCTTTTTCTAGGTAAAATGGTGACGTAACAATTCAGATCACCGCGGGTTCAGTTTGCAGATTAGAACAGCCGTCGCGGCATGTTTCTTTAGATCTTGTGCAGTGTGACGTCACGAGTGTTAATACACGAATTGCAGCACGTTCCTTTCAAAAGTAACATCTCAGGGAATTACATTGGTTGTGCATATATAAAGATTTAATTGCAAGAATGCTGTGAAAATACAAAAAAACCCCATTAATGTTAAGATTTGCATTAGAATTAGCAGGAATTGATCAACATTCATTTTTTCAAAGAAAATATTAATTTTATGGTAATCTAATTTATATAAAGAAAACAATTTACAAAGGAATACTAATAGAGATTATTAGGAAATTGGTGGGAGGAAAATCTATGTAATTCAACTTTGATATTCAGTATTAAGTGAATCAAATTGTATCGATATTACACACTTGAATTACATCTGAGGTGAAATCTAAACCTAAGATGCAATACATATAGACGAGTCTTTTTTAAGTTCCAACGTCGACGTCGACTGTTAAAGTATCTTAATTACCAACCTCAAACCGAATTTTAGTCATACAGGTCCTCCTCCAGTTTAGTATCTCTGCAACAAGTATCGGTATCATACGACCAAGACCAAGAGAAAATATACCTTGTATATCAATAAATTTGTTTCAGATCAATATTTGGAAAACTGCCATCTTGGGTGCCAAATAAATTATGGGAAAAACAACTGAATCATCGATTTGACCATGCAATGTATTCAATGAAACCAAAGCACTGACGTTTTGTCACAGCACCCTACAATTAATGATGATCTACCAAATCGTATCATTAGTGGATCCATAAAAGTGAAACCAAATATCAAAAACTTCACTGAAACCGGCGTTGTATTTGAGGATGGAACAAAAGAAGATGTGGATGCCGTTGTCTTTGCTACGGGGTATATATTTGGCTTTCCATTTCTGGACAAATCTGTCATGGAGGTCAAACAAAACAAGATCAACCTATACAAATATATGTTCCCACCTGACCTCGAGAAGAACACATTATGTGTCATAGGTTGTATTCAACCCATAGGCGCCATCATGCCAATTTCTGAAAACCAGAGTCGACTTTTCACTCGCGTTGTGAAGGTAACACATCTATTTAGAGTAATATGATACAAAAACTTAAAGCTGATTAAGGTTGAATATGTTATAGAAAAAGAATTGCACAAGTATCTTTAAACATTTTTTAGATTATGAATTTTGAAGTGTTCCTGAAGGTAATTATATAACCTTCTTGAAAAAACATTGCAAACCAATTTCACTGCACCAGACGCATGTTTGGGATAGGAAGAGTTTATGACGCATGGAATTGTTCCATTATATTAGTTGCATTATATTCTGGTCCATGCTGTAAATTTATCTGCTCTAAAATGATGCTAATGAATTTGAAGACCTTAAACATTCAATATCTTTATTTGGTTTCTCATAAAAGGGAGCAGTTTCCTTGCCTTCGTCAAGTGAAATGTGGAGCGACATTCATAGTAAGTCCTATAACATGGCCAAGCAGTATGTTAAATCCTCTCGTCATACCATTCAAGTTGATTATGTAGAATTCATGGATGAAATAGCAGAAATGGCAGGACATAGACCGAACCTCCGTAAGTTAAATCTTCTAAGAAATGTATGACAAACTTAGTAAAGTGTACCTAAATTGTATTTTTTTCGTAAATTTGTGCATTTACTTTAGATTGCGCTGCTCCAAATTTCCTGTAGGGTCGATTTCGTAGAATAGTTAAATAAAATCTTAAATCTAGAATTAAATGAGTCTAAGTAAAGCGAAGTAAAACAGAATCAGAATAGATGAAATTCTAATCAAGTGGTATACACAATCTTGAAAAAAAAAACCAAAACAAAACAACTTAAACATTCTGAAAACGAGCAACATTGTTCTACTAAGGGAATGAGAGTAAGCATATCTTTCTTGCTAGCAAAGATCCGTCACATTTGGTTCACAATGTGATTAATTTTGTTTCTATCATATCATTTACTCATGAGAGAGAGAGAGAGAGAGAGAGAGAGAGAGAGAGAGAGAGAGAGAGAGAGAGAGAGAGAATGTTTTCCAATGCTTATCAATGTTGTTTAAGAACTGTGAAGCAATACATTTTGAATATTTCAGATGCATTAATCTTGAGAGACCCAAAGCTAGCTTTGAAATGCCTTCTACAGGGTTGTACACCTTATCAATACCGACTTATGGGACCAAATTCTTGGAAAGGAGCTCGTGACGCAATAATGACGCAGATGGACAGGGTGCATTATCCACTGAAGACGCGTCCTCTTGGTTTTGAAGAAGAGAATGCCAAGGGCAACTTTTTCTTGCTATATCTTGTTCTTGTGATCGTTCTTGCTTATGTTATGTACGGATTATTATGAGATACAGAATATTTTCGAAAACATCCTCAATTTACAAATAAATGTGAATCAGGATTCGGTGATAAATCTTCGATTTTTATAACCGAATCAAAGAAGAATGTTGAAAGTCTGGTTTTGATTTATAGACTTTGATTTACGTTACAGATATATTGACCTTCAGATACTAGTAATGCATATGTTTCATCAGTGGTTTTCGACGGTGATCGATATAGAGATTTCAGAAGAACTTAATTATTTCTATTTGATGACACAGATATCAATTAATAGTTTGTATTGTCAACATTAAACATCGAAACATCGTGTAAAGAAAAATTCGGTTTTTTAGCTTAACGGGTCGAATATGTGGATAGATCATGTCGTTTCTTTGGCGTTGGTGTCCGTGCGCGGTCAAAATAGTTTTTCCTTGCACTATCTCATGTCAAACATGACGACAAATGAGACCAATAAACTATCGGTGCCGACTAAGGACGGTCATCTGCAATGTTAGAAGCAAATGGTAAGCTTATCCAATTACATCCGAAGAACCACCCCTCTTGCTTGATTACCGATTGTTATTTCTTTTCCGCTACAGAATACAAATCATACAAATCAAGGACACGTAGTGACCTGTGTATTGCCTTGTCTTTCCTCTTGGACAACATTTATGTAAGATTTGGTGAGAATCTCTACAAGCAAGATCCCTATGGGTATTAATTATTCACCTCTTGTTGCAGGTTATCGATTTTGTGCTGTAAACAGGGATATGGCCATTATCCATATTTGTCATTTATTTTATACTTGCATGAAAAAGAATTTATCCGAAATCTTCAAAAGCAAAGAAAACACGATGATGTGAAATGTTTCATTGGTACTTCTAGGTACCTGGATGATATTCTTTTAGAACTTATAGAAATGTTATTTATCCACAAGAACTGACTCTAAACAAGGCAAACGTTACAACACAGAAACACCATTTTGGACCTAAATATCAAAATTGTTACATGTAATGGAGAGATTCATAAAAGTGTGTATGACATAAGAGATGATTTTGGATTCAACATAGTAAATTTTCCCTGGCTTGACGGAGATGTTCCTAGATTAC
The DNA here is from genome assembly GCA_033119305.1 of Pinctada imbricata. Classification (NCBI taxonomy): domain Eukaryota; kingdom Metazoa; phylum Mollusca; class Bivalvia; order Pterioida; family Pteriidae; genus Pinctada; species Pinctada imbricata. Next base: position 28,053,659 of record VSWD01000011.1, on the reverse strand, counting down.
CGTCATACGGTATCTACATTTCACAGCTCATCCGGTATGCTAGAGCAACTGAGAGAAAGAGAATACTGATGTTTTGGATTTCTATAGTAGAAATTTACAAATTACCAAGAACCTTTTACGTCAAGGCTTTCGCTAGTAAAGACTTTCTGGAAATTTTACAAAAATTATTGTCAACTTCTTTTGAAGTTCGGACCTATACATTGCTTTGGCTATTTTATGGTGACATATACTTTACAAAATAAGGAGGATCAAAAGTAGACAGAATTACCATCGAAATTGTTTTAGAATCATCACACGCCATTTTACACCGTGGATATGATCCTTCTGTCATCACACGGACAGGACCAATTTACAGCCTTGAACCATCGCATTCTTTAAAGAATTGCCCTGTGACTGCGTGTGACAATAGGACTCTTTGACGGTCCCTGTCAAAACCTCTTTAGAGAAGTCAGGACCCCGACCACCTGTACTCCTTGAATCTCAGTCGGACCTCTCGGGTGATCACATGCATGAGCTCGCTACAGCCAGCACAGCGCAGACTGTTTTTCGTACGCCTTCTGTTTTTATATCAATTTACATATTCATCTATGTGTTTCTTGGGTCCCTGCGTCAGGCTGTCTGTTTGTATCTTCATATTACAGTGAGGAGGTTATTTTACGCCACAATTGTATGTTCTTTGAGACCTCTGGGTAATCGGAAAAGCGGAAGGGTTGTTCGCACGTTATCCAGGATAACCACACCGTCTGCTACTGACGTGGCAGATAGCCATCCTCAGTCGGCACCGATTGCCTATTAGTCCCGTTGGTAGTCATTTGTGTTTGATATTTCTATGTGAATTTGCGTTCCTTGTACCATTTGTAATACGGAAGTTTTCCAACTCTATACCTTCATGAAGAACATTTTAAACCAATTTTTCTGCAATCTGTGTCTCATTCTGTGAGTGTCTGCTTTGTGTTTTTGCAATGGGTGTTTAGGACTTTTATTGTTAGTGCTGCAACTGGGTGTTGTTGGAATTCCCCTGTTTTTGTGTCGCCTGCGAAGCATAGGGTCCGTCAGTCCGTCCGTCCGTCTGTCTGTCACGTACACTTTGGGTGTCACAGCCCATAACTTTTGATTGGGAAGTGATATGGCTTTGATATTTCACATGTGTATGTCTTGTGACAAGACCTTTCGACACATGCAATAATTTTTGACCTAGTGACCACGACCTATATATTTGACCTACTTTTCAAAAAAATTAAGAATGGATATATCTTTTGATTGGTAAAGGTTAGGACTTTGGTATTTCACACATGCAATCCTTGTGGCATGACCTTTCTACACATACCATAATTTTTGACCTTGTGACCTTGACCTAGATATTTGACCTACTTTTGAAAAAAAGATAAGATTCACTATATATATTGATTGGTAAGTGATAGGGCTTTGATATTTTACAATGTGTATTCCTTGTAACAACGCCTTTCTACACTATACCATAATTTTTGACCTATTGACCTTGACCTACATATTTGACCTACTTTTCAAAAATATTAAGATTGTATATATCTTTTGATTGGTAAGTGATAGGGATTTGATATTTCACAGTGTGTATTCCTTGTGACAAGACCTTTCTACACAGACCATAATATTTGACCTTGTGACCTTGACCTAGATATTTGACCTACTTTTCAAGAACAGTCAAATTGGCTATATCTTTTGACTGGTAGGTGATAGGGCTTTGCTATTTCACATTTATTTTCCTTGTAACAATGCATTTCTATACATACCATAATTTTTTACCTTTTGACCTTGACCTAACTATGTGACCTTCTTTTCTAAGAAATTAAGGTTGTATATATCTTTTAATTGTTAAGTGATAGGTCTTTAATATTTCTTATGATTAGACCTTTTCGTTACCAATTTTTACATAGTGACCTTGGCCTAGATGATTGACACTATTTTCTGAAAATTTGAGAATGACCACATCTTTTGATTTGTAATTAAGAGGTCTGATATTTCAAATGAATTTCATTTGACAAAACTTTTCTACTGTTACCAATAATTTTGATCCACTCTCTAGAATAATAATCAAGCCGCTTCGCAGGCGACACAAGCATTCCTTGGATTGCTATTTTCTTGTATAACTCTCAATTGTTGTGTAAAATAGACTCCTCATTACAAGATGATGACATTAAAAAGACATGAAGACGATTGGACCCAATTAACGGATATCAAAATAAATTATCATATTGAAATATATATTTAATCGTGATAGACCCAATTAATGGATATCAAACTTCATTATCATATTGAAATATATATTTAATCGTGATAGACCCAATTAATGGATATCAAAATTAATTATCATATTGAAATATATATTTAATCGTGATAGACCCATATTAATGGATATCAAAATTAATTATCATATTGAAATATATATTTAATCGTAATAATGTTGTGTACCATATGTGTGTTTCGACAAACGTACCCGAAACGTGCATGTCGATCTGGTTCATGCTGCAAATTTATTTGTTAGTAAATGATGTTATTGAATTTGAAGACGTTTAACAAGTGTACCATCAGTGATACTGGAGGCCGAAAGAGTCGAAATATGAACTGCAAATGTATGACCAGCAAAAGTCTAAATATGACCTTAAATGTATACCAATGGGCCAGCTTATGACAGAACTGTGCCATCAGGGTAATATTCCTTACTTTGAGAAAAAATTATCAAGTTTAAAAACAAATTTCAAGTCAGTGCAAAACACAGTAAATCTACGCGAACTATATACTCGGGACATACACAGTCTACCAACAGAGATACATACCCGGTGGTTGGAATTATCATATTGAAATGTTTAGTCTATCGTTATAATATTAGTAAGATTAAGTGCATTTATTTTAACTTTCTGTATTTATCGTCGCTTTCGGGGATATTAATGGATACAAATAAACGGGGATAATTTCGTTCATCATAATGCAAATGAGATTTAATCTCTTTCTATTTTTTTCTAAATATATATGTACATTGATTTTGTGAGACCTCCCTAAGGGAGTGATTTCAACTCACATATCAACCTTTCTCGATCCGCCAAGGTGTTTAGATGAGTAAAAAGTATATATACAAGCGTAAACTATCGCATGCATGAGTATGCATAATGTTTGATTTTATGACAGTATTCAATGTAGACCTCGATGATATATTAATTGACCGATGCCTGACTGAAAATCGTGTTCTTACATGAACTCGGATGGGAAGTGAGAGAGGACTTGTGCACCGATCGGAAAACATCTGCGAAGGTACAAAGTTTCAAGTTAAGTATATTTTAAAATCCGAATAATTTCTTTTTCATATCCAATTTGATTTGAATCAGGTCTTTTCTGTTACGTTATACAGTATCTGCATACAATTCGTTTCAGTTATTAACTTATAAGAAATGAAAATCCAAATTTGATTGATTAGGTCAATTGTAAATTGTTATGTGGCTTGTCCAGATAGCTAGGCTAAAATACTCGACAAGGTACGGAATACGGAAAACGTAGTAAATTGGCACCAGCTGCAAGGAAAAGTATGATTTTGAGGATCACTGACGACGGTTTAGTACCGAAAACGTGCATATCTGGTCAATGCTGCAAATTTATCTGCTCTTTAATCATGCTATTGGTTTTGAAGACGTTTAACATATGTACCACTTGGTGAATGTCATTGCTGGTGGACCAGGAGTCCCCGAGGGCACATATGTAGCCAAGTTCGATCAACTTCGGTTGATCGTCTGTTTTTTTCAACGCATTTCTTGAAATTTCTAAAACGTGGGTCTTGTAGCATCATATCCCGTCAATCCTGCTACGTCTTTCAGTACAATTTTGGACATAATAAATATCACACTCTTTGGCCATATTACATTGTTTACCAAAATCCTTTGAATTTCTAAAACGTGGGTCCTGCAGCGTCATATCCCACCCATCCTGCTACGTCTTTCGGTACATTTTTTAACATAATTTTCACAGTCTTTAGCCATATTACATTGTTTAGATTGAGGATCACTGACGAGGGTTAAGTATCCGAAACATGCATATCTTGTCCATTCTGAAAATTCATCTGTTCTTAAAATGATGCTATTGAATTGAAGACGTTTAACATTTGAACTACTTGGTGATTGTCACTGCTGGTGGACCAGGAATCCCTGGGGGCACATGTAGCCAAGTTCGATCAACTTCGGTTGATCGTCTGTCTTTTCAACGCATTCGAAAATTTCTGTTACCAAAATCCTTGGAATTTCTAAAACGCGGGTCCTGTAGCATCATACCCCACCCATCCTGCTACGTCTTTCGGTACATATTTGGACATAATTTTCACAGTCTTTGGCCATATTACATTGTTTAGATTTAGGATCACTGACGAGGGTTAAGCACCCGAAACGTGCATGTCTGGTCCATGCTGAAAATTCATCTGTTCTTAAAATGATGCTATTGAATTTGAATACGTTTAACTTTAGTAATTCATGTATCTGTTTCATATTAATCCGTAAACAATTCAAAAGCTCTTTTTCAAAGGACATATGCGATAGGTTATAAACATGGTGAAGAAAGTAGCTGTAATAGGGGCTGGTGCCAGTGGACTTCCCGCAATAAAATGTTGCCTGGACGAAGGTCTGGAACCTGTCTGCTTTGAAAGAACTGATCACATAGGTATGGGTTCATATTTATACTGTTCTATTAAGAGATGATAAAGTATTGCATAGCTCAAGACCTTGTGAGGTTCAACACAAAGTCGCTTACTTAAGAAAGGAGGGGATCTCCAAGAGTCAAACATGCCATAGGCGAAATTTTAGGTATTATTAAATCTACTTTTCTAAAAGAAAGGAGAGGATGTCCAGCAAAAAAATCAGTTGCAGCACCAACAGCAAAACACCTAAATACCCTATGCAAAAACATATAGAAGACAAGCAAAGCAAGAGCCGTAATATGGACATAGAACACCAAAAACGACAACGAAACATTTAACACAAAAAATCTACACGTAAACCAATGAGACTAAAGAGCAATCGGTACCGATTTAGGACGGCCATCTGCCATGCCAGTGATAAATGGTGTAATTATCCGGATAACGTGCGCAAAACCCTCCCTAAAATGCTAATGTATGATAGAAGAGTTGGGGTACTTTGCATCTTTTTCTATGTTTTTATTTTATTGTATCTGGAACTCTCGGTTGAATGCACTCGTGAGCTCGATCAAGCCGGCAGTGCACGTAATGCTCCGTGTAGAGCTGGTAAAAAAGTTTCCCGCAAGGGGTTTGACAGTAAGTGTTTTGAATATTTTCCCTGACATGATCGCTATAGCACTTTCTATATAGACATAACCTCAGATAGTGCATGCATTTTAGATATTGTTTTCATTTTCGAACATGAAAATCGACGGCGGGTGCGGCTAGCCAAACAGGGGGTGCTTTCTCCTCCCGGGCACCTTGTCCCACCTCTAGTTTGCTAGGGGTCCGTCGATTCTCAATTATGTTCTCTGTTTTGGGTGCTTGTGAGATTATCAGCAGGATGTATTTACGTTTTTGATATCCATCTATATATTCATCTGTTCGATACTTGGGCCTCTGTATGAAGCTGTCTTTTTTGTACGAAGCTGTCTAGTTTGTTTCATCATCTTAAAGTGAGAAGACTAATATTCACAACAGATGTGTGGTCTTTGAGACCACCGAGTACCGGACAAGTGCGAGGGTTATGCGCACGTAAATGAACTATAGATGAATATCCTCAGTCGGCACTTGTTGTCCATTGGTCTCTGTTTATAAGTAGTCTTATGTGTTGAATGTTTTGATGTAATCTTTATTGTTTGATCTACCTTGTATTTTCCAATTTTGGCGTTTCGATGTTTTGCTACGGGTGCTGTGCACAATCGAGTCGTTTTGGAGATCCCCTTATTTTGTTGATGTCTTGATCCATTCGTTTTAAGGACTTGTTCAAATTCTTTTACTACAATATTCTACATATACAGGTGGTTTATGGTATTACACGAAATCAGCTATTGACGGACAGGCCTGTGTTATGAAATCAACAGTCATAAACACAAGTAAAGAGATGATGTGCTACAGTGACTTCCCTATACCAAAAGAGTATCCTAACTACATGCATAATACATATGTTTTGAAGTACTTCAATCTGTATGCCGACCATTTTGGCTTGAGGAAGTATATTCAATTTAGAAAAGAGGTATGAAATTAGAACGGAATATTTGAAGACGTTTAACATTTACCAAACTAACAATTTCCCTCCGTATGACCAAGAAAAGCTTTCCTAAGTAATGATATTATTTTATCTTGGTCAGGAAGGCATAAATGTCTTATTCAAGTTTTAGCAAATAATTCATATATACTGTCTGATTATTTCATTGTACCATTGGATAAGCTACAATTATGAGTAAAATCAAAGTTTATAAAATTGTAGTGCTAAAGGCTTTTCTTCAAATGTTATTTAAGCTACAAATGTAGATGTTAAAACTTCATGAAGAAAAAAATTCATTTTTAAATTGATAATGAAATATTTGAGATGATACAGCAAAATGGAATCAAAATTATAGGAGATGCAAAATTTTAAAGCAGCGATTGAATAAGAACCATATAAAAGAACAAATACTTTTTCAAAAATATTCATTTAATTTAATAAACATTACTAGTATTATGGTAATATATTGCCCTCCCACAAAGGTCCTGCATATAAATAGGAAACCAGATTTTGCATCGTCCGGGCAATGGTGTATACAAGTGAAGGACAGTTATACAGGACAGACAGAGGATCTCCTCTTTGATGCTGTAATGATCTGTACAGGTCATCATGCTGAGAAAAACATGCCAAATTTTCCAGGTAACATTATATTCTGATTAAAAAAATTATAAGAATAGTAAAAGATATTTAATAATTAAATTTGTTCATTGATCTTATTTTCGCTTATTGGCGAAATCGTTACTATGAATATAGTCAAATCCAAGATAATATGGGATTCTAAAGCATTTAGCTTTCGCTAGGGCTAAATTTTACCAATCTCGGTACCTTGCCGTAGATACTTTGTATGATTTAAAATCACCTAGCGCTTGCTAGTAATCAACATTTTTCAAAATCAGGGATTTTTTTCAAAGTCAGTTGATGATAATTTTTAAAAGTCAGTTGAGGTTAATTCAGACATCGAAAAGGTAGCCAATGCGAGTTAACCCCCCAACCATCTGAGTGAAGATCATCAATTTGAAAACATTGAACTGCTCAGGTCTATTTATTATCTACATAATATTACGGAAGTGTTCCTACTCCATACGTTCATGAAGACAATTTCAAACCAATTTTTCTGCACCAGACACGTATTTCGAATATGAAATTTTCATAAGTGATGCTTCCAGTGGAGTCAACAAAATTCATTTCAGTAGCGCCCTATTTAATTTTTTGAATTTAGAATTGTTCATTTACTTTACAGAGAGTACATGTTCATTATCTTCATGTAGGAATGGATAAATTCAAGGGGACGGTTACACATTCCCATGACTATAAAGACTTCCATGTATACGAGGACAAGAGGCTAGTTGTGGTAGGCATTGGGAATTCAGGAGGTGACGCAGCAGTGGAGTTATGTCGAGTGGCTTCTCAGGTATGTTCGATTAGATCGGGCTCCATTCAGATAACAGTTTTAGAACTAGAAATTTCGATCACTTGACACTGCGGTATAATATTGTAATACCAAGGAAGGTTAGAAATATAAACATATGGAAATTGTGCACAAACTAAATATGAAATATCAATCTCAAAAATGGCATTAGTGACAAAAAGAAAAAAAAAAGTAATTGAAAAAAATGCAAAATTATTTTAAAAAAAAACCCACACCTTCTAAATATTTCTTTGAAATGCAAACTATCAATATAGAATTCATGAGTATCACCGACTAGGGTTGAATACCCGAAACGTGCATGTCTGGTCCATGCTGTAAATTTATCTGCTCTTAAATGATGCTATTGACGCAAATTTCAAGACATTTTAACATTTGTACCACTTGGTGAGTGTCACTGCTGGTGGACCAGGAGTCCCAGAGGCCAAGTTCGATCAACTTCAGTTGATTGTCTGTTCAACGCATTCAAAAATGTCTGTCCTGTGTCCTGTAGCATCATATCCCATCCATCCTGCCACGTTTTTCGGTACATTTATGGATATAAATAATTTTCACACCCTTTGGCAATATTACATTGTTTGGAATGAGGATCACTGACGAGGATCGAGTACCCGAAACGTCTGGTGCATGTCTGGTCCGTGCTGCAACTTTATCTGTTCTTAAATTATGCTGTTGAATTGAAGACGTTTAATATCTAGTAATGGCTTCAATTCGTTTGAAATTACCTAATAAAATATATTTGCAAATATTCGTAACTGACGATATTTTTTTCTATAAATGATAGGTTTTCTTGAGTACACGGCGTGGGTCATGGATAATCAACAGAGTTGGTGACAATGGTTATCCTGCTGATTTAAATAGAGGTGCTCGATATATGAGGTAACATGTCATGAGCAAAATTGGCAGTTTCTTTTCTTATCTATTGTAATCTTGAATTACCTTTTCCAAATATTTCGAAATCCAGTCTTTGCAAATAAATATGATATATTGATATAAAGTTTGATCATTTACACTACCCACCATAAATAAGTTGTATAAATCCAGGTGGTATAAACATGAGAAAATTCCTGAAAACCTCATCCAAATATTATCTCTTTTCAGCTTTAAAATGCAAGGACTTTTTTTTTAAAAACATATTGCTTGTATAATTTATCTTTATACAAAAAGAGAAATTCTAATATGTTTGGATTTTTTTCTGTTGAAAATTGACATTTTTATGGAAAAATTGCAAAAAAATCTATATTACAGAAATGAAGTCGGGAAATTGGCTTGAATTGATAGCAATATTGGAAATCTTAAGATTTTCAAAACGAAGGAACAAAAATCTTTAATTTTTTTTTGAAAACAAGAGAAAAGTATGAGGTGGGCTCTTAGTAAAGGTGGGTAGTATATATACCCAACAAAAAAAGAAACGCACCACTTAATCTTCATTCTATAAAATGAATTATGTAATATATAGGTATTCTATTCTTTTTCATCATAAATCGTATGTATACGAGTGACTTATTCTGTCAAACGCCAAACAAATCCGTCTTCATGATCAGACACAGCACAATGATAAAGACACTTGGTTCAAAACGCAATGTCACAAAATGGCTTTTAAGAATTCCGTTCACTTTTTAGAAATGATTAAAGCTGTTTAACCTATCCAAACTGATATATCAGGCATTGTGATTTGTTTTTTAAATGATAATAAACAATTTTCCCTGAATACAAATTCATTTAATTGCTTCAAATGACGTCATCAAAGAGAAAATCTTAATTTGTTAAAAACATCCCAAACATAAACTCTTTTGAAAATGAAGTCCGTGGTGTGATATTTTTCGCCCTTAAATGTGTCGCAAAGCACAAAATTACCCTACTACAGCTAGAATATGACCTTTTTTTCGCAAGCACAGTTTTCAGAAACAATACCTCGATCTTGACTGGCCATTTTTACGTGCATTTTCAATGGTTTTGGACGTTAGTTTTAAGCTTTTCTGGTATTTCATTTGCTTATTTCAATGCGATATTAAAGATAAATCTGCAACAGATAAATAAGAATGACTGAAGACAAAATTAGTGTTCCTTTGGGATCAGAATTACCGAATATTGATATCTTTTATTGTAAAACATACCGCAATATACGGATATTTCCACTAAGACATTTAATTTTCAGATTAATTGGCATATTTTGACTACATTTGAATGGAGAAACCAGTATTCATCTATATTTTTACTGAAAATTTGCTGAAAGTGGTCAAACAGCAAAATTTCAGAAGGATACCAAACCTGCGGCCATGCAACAGGAGCTAGAAATAACGCGCTTTATTCAGCACTATCATTGAGATATGTTGCGAAAAAATGATCGAAACGTGTTTTATCCTCGGTAATTCGAATGCTGGAAAAAGAAAACTATAATCAAATGTCTAACGAAATTTTCATGATCAATTGAAAAAAAATCACTATATAATATGATGTGCGTTTCTTTTTTTGTCGGGTATATAATTGTCATCGAACCAATTTCGTAAGGCAATAGAAGGAGTATGCGAATCTGTGGAAGCATCTCCACGCTACAAAAAAGAAAAAAAGTTAAAGTTAAAAGCATAGTTCCTGAATTAACTTGTATTCAACACCGAAGAACCCATAACGTATTTTAGAAATCAAAATATATGTTTTGTAAATCAAAATATCTTTTTCAGAGCAATGTTTCAAGTACTTCCATCTTGGGTTCCGAATAAAATGCGAGAGAGACAAGTGAATCGTCGTTTTGATCATGCAATGTATTCAATGAAACCAAAACATGCTCCCATGTCTCAGCATCCGACGGTCAATGATGATCTACCAAACCGTATTATATGCGGATCAATAATTGTGAAACCAAATATCAAAACCTTTACGGAAACTAGTGTGGTATTTGAGGATGGAACAAAAGAGGATGTGGATGCCGTGATTTTTGCAACGGGCTATATATTTGGTTTCCCTTTTCTTGATAAATCTGTCACAGAGGTCAAGGATAACAAGGTCAACCTTTACAAATATATGTTCCCACCTGACCTAGAGAGGAATACATTATGTATCATAGGTTGCATTCAACCATTAGGTGCCATCATGCCAATTTCTGAAAACCAGAGTCGCCTGTTCACTCGCGTTGTGAAGGTAAGATACACCAAAGCTTGAAATCTTAGGGAGAAAAAAGAATTGATAAAGATAGTTACAATTCATATCTTTTATCATAATGCTGAAGAGATCTCTAGCAAGGAAGTCTTGTACTGACTACAGCGGAACACACTCGCAGGAAGGAGCGAAAAACAAACAAAACAACTTTAACAAATAACAGAGGCAACCAGACACATGTAGATATTAAATTGCATTGAATGGTGAATAAGACATATGCATTTTTCAATGAAATAAGTTCCTTTATAAAATATCTAAAAGTATTTCACATCATAGGGAACAGTTACCTTGCCTTCATCCAGTGAAATGTGGAACGACATTCACCTGAAGTCTAACATCATGGCCAAGCAATATGTTAAATCCTATCGTCATACCATTCAAGTTAGTTACATACAATTCATGGACGAAATAGCAGAAATTGCAGGCCATAAGCCAAATCTCCGTAAGTTTCCTTTTCTATAGAAGCATTTTTATTTACAAGCATGCACTTTTTTAAGCTTAAGTAGAAATTTAAAGCTAATCATACAAGTTTTAGGATTACAGTTATGCTAAACAATCAATAAGAAAGAAGGAAAGAAAGAGAGAAAGAAAGAAAGCAACTAAGAGAGGGATACTTTTCCTGGTCTGTAATAAGTAAAATTGAGTATTGACTAGCAACACGTTTTAAATATTTCAGATGCTTTATTCTTGAGAGACCCAAAGCTAGCTATGAAATGCTTTCTACAGGGTTGTACACCTTATCAATACCGACTTATGGGACCGAATTCTTGGAAAGGAGCTCGTGATGCAATAATGACGCAGATGGACAGGGTGCATTATCCACTGAAGACGCGTCCTCTTGGTTTTGACGAAGAGAAATCTAAGGACAACTTTTTCTTATATCTTGTTCTTGGAATTGGCATTGCTTATATCGTGTACTATTACATGTTTATATCATTTTGGACAGAAGAATAATCTAAACATTGAGCAAGATACTTTTTAATTCTTAAATCTGAAAGTTCTGTTAATTAGCCTTCATTAATCATAAATTGTCTCATCAATGATTTCCTATGGTAATGAATACGCAAGATCGTAAATGCAGTCACCTACCTAAACCATTGTTCAAAACTTTGGCACCTTTTCTGCCCAAGTAAATTGATGACGTCATAAAAATAGAGAACAATCAGGGAGTGCGCGAGAACATTCGTATAGTCTTGGTTAGAAGTATTTGCGATAAATTACAGGACAATTTTTTCAAAAGAAGACCTGAATACATGTCAAAGGTCCATTTGTATTTCCTATATCAAAAGCATAATGAATACTATAATACATGGATACGTTGTTATTATTTTTTACATGAAAATATCGCGAAGAACTGACAATGTGTTCTCAGATACATTGAAGAGCATAAAGGTTCATTGTTAAAAAGCTTTATAACGTGTGTTCAAAAAAGATGGGCTAACAGTACTGAGATAATTTGCTTGAAGAATATGGTTAAGATATGGAAAATACAATGGTGCACCGATCAGAGCGGAACAATCTACGAAAACTGATCAACTGCAACAAATAATTGTAATTATCACATATTAAGTGCGCAATCAGATATTGCCTGGGATAACCCATTAAAGCGACTGCTGTCGCTTATTTCCAATGGGGTCCTCTTATGATGCTACATTTCAAGAATGTTAAACTAATGTACTAATTTATAATGGTCATGTGTTCTTTAAAGTCAATATAATCATTTTCTTAGATTATTACTAATTGCCTGGAGCATATGAGACTTTGGCGAGAGAAGTACCGGGCACTATTGCATTTTGCTTCATGGGGTTACACTACAGAGCAGATAGAATTACTTTCACTGTTAAAACATGAGGATATTATTTGTAGGTGGCGCCAGGAAAATTCACTTTGGCTTTATTTAAATTGTTTGGCATGAAGTACTACTGACGAGGATTAAAATATCCGAAACACGTGTCTGGTACAACAAAATTGGTACTATAGAACATATATTTCAATATTGACAATTCATAGCATCATGACAAATGCGTGATTGAATATATTGATGGAGTCCATGTGATGAAGTAAACCAGAGAATGCCTTGTTCTATGCTCTGATAATGTTGATTGGGAGGACTTTTATTCTTCTCAGGGCAAAGCACCCACACAAACAGAAGGGAGGAGATCTCCAACAAGACCCCGTCGCAGCATCAACAGCAAAACACCAAAAACACCCGATGCAAAAACACAAAAGACGAGTACAGCACGAGACGGAAAAGAGACATACGACATGTAAACATCAGACACAAAAGACTACACATAAACCGACGAGACCAATGGGCAACCTGTGCCGACTTTGGATGGCCATTTGTCACATATGGCAAATGATGTGGTTATCCTGGATTACGTGCGCACAACCCTCTCACTTCTCAAATTATCAAGAGGTCTCGACGAACGTACAATTGAGGTGTAAAACAACCTCCTCACTGTAAGATGAAATAACACAAACAAAACCGCGAAACATAGAGGCCCCAGAAACACAGATGAATATGTAAATGGATATAAAAAGAGGGCATGCGTAACACAGTCCGTGCTCTGTCGGCTGTAGCGAGCTCATGTATGTAATCACCCGAGGAGTCCGACTGACATTCTGAGAGGACAGGTGGTCGGGGCCCTGTCTTCTCTAAAGAGGTTTGGACAGGGCCCGACATGGAGTCCCGTCGTCACTGTCAGTCAGAGTACAAGTCTCAAGGATGCGCTTGTACAAGACTGTAGATAGGTCAAGTACCAAGTCTAGTGTCCGTCTGGAGACATTAGGATCATATCCACGGTATAAAAGACGTTTGATGATTCTGACGCATTTTCGATGGTTATGCTGCCTACCTTTGATCGTTCTTATTTTGTTTATCATATCACCATAAAAGACAGGTTGTGTAATACCCAAAGTAATGTACTCTGTTGCGTGTAAAGATCCGAATTTTAAAAGAAGTTGACCGTAATATTTTTAAAATTTCCAGAAAGTATTAGCTAGTTTATGAAAGCGGAAACATTGACCTAAAAGTTTTTTTTGGTAATTTGTAAACTTCTACTGTGAAAATCCAAAATATCAGTACATGCTCTAGCGTACCGGATGAGCTGTGATATGTAAATGCCGTGTGACGGTAATCTTGGATCATCACCGTCAAGCCAGGGGAAATTTACTACCAATTTATCTGTTCGTAAATGATGCTATTCAATTTGGAGACGTTTACATTACTATGTTGAATCCAAAATCATCCCTTTTGTCATATACACTTGTATGAATCTGTCCGTTCACAATTTTGATATTTAGGTCCAAAAAGGGTGTTTCTGTATTTGAAAGGTTTGCCTTGTTAGGTGTTAATTCTTGTGGATAAATTTCATTCTTATATAATTCAAAAGCAGGATTGTCAATGGTTAGAATATCATCCAGATACCTAGAAGTATTATTGAAATATTTCAGATCATTAAATTTTCTTTGCTTTTGAAGTTTTGGATGAATTCTTTTTCAAAAGTGTATAAAAATATATCTGCAACAAGAGGCGCACAGTTAGTACCCATAGGAATTACTACAACCTGCTTGTATAGATCCTCACCAAATCTAACATAAATATTGTCCAAGAGGAAGAACAAGGCATTACACAGGTCACTACATGTCCATGATTTGTATGATTTGTAGTCTGTCGAGGAAAAGAAACCCTTCGATTCAGATGTACAAATTTAAGTTTTTTGCTCTCGATCAAACACCATTTAATGAGATTAGATAATCGATCATTAATTTTGTCATGAGGAAGTGTGGTGTACATATTAGAGAAGTCGTATGAAGAAATCGTATTGGCTTTGGAATTTCCAGATTTCATTTTGTCAATCACATCCCCTGAATTCTTGATAGACCAAAATAAATTTACATCGTTCCTGTTTAGAACCGTTTCACAATATCTAGTTATGAGTTCTTTAATAGCAGTAAGTGCTGACGTCATATTTCTAGACAAAATTGTAGTGGAGCAGTTACTAGAATTAGCAATAAATCGAAATTTGTAGGAGACTTGTGCAGTTTCGGTATGCAATATAGTGTTGGGAGATCCAATTTAGAAATAGAGATATTGAATGAAGACAGTTCACTGTTATGTTTGCTTAAAATGTCAGATGCACTTTCATTGCTTTTGATATATGTATTAGTAGACGAAAGTTCCGAAACCAAAGTTGATATGTAGTAACGTTATTTTAGACTAAAAACACTAAACTACGAGACGGAAATCAGCAGTATCATTCCCTGGTAATTTGATATATCAAAATTCGATCAATAAAAATCGATATTATCTTCTTAACGAAATACGGAGCATCAGTCTACCCTGATGTAGTTGAAAGATGTCTCATGGGTCTGCTGCTAGTCTTTTCCAAGAAAACCAGTTCTCCAACAAGACAGGCAACAATATCAAAACAAATTGCTCCTATGTTATTTTTTCAATTACTTTATGTTTACCAATAACCAAGAATTATTTTATTCGTTCTAGTTTAAACAATATTTTATTCAAAATATTTGAAAAGGATTGGAAACCAGGCGGAACCTATTTATGTCCTCTTCCGGCTATTAAATAGTGTAAAAAAAAACTTAAAGCAACATCTAAGTTCAGTATTAACATTCTGTGTTTGTTGAGCTGCTATTCATGTTGATTAGGC
Organism: Pinctada imbricata; assembly: GCA_033119305.1. Classification (NCBI taxonomy): domain Eukaryota; kingdom Metazoa; phylum Mollusca; class Bivalvia; order Pterioida; family Pteriidae; genus Pinctada; species Pinctada imbricata. The sequence goes on along the minus strand of VSWD01000011.1, from coordinate 28,038,189 downwards.
TAATAAGGTTGTGCACACGTAATCCAGGATAACCACACCATTTGCTACTTGCGTGGCAAATGGCCGTCCAAAGTCGGCACCGGTTGCTCATTGGTCTCGTCGGTTAATGTGTAGTCTTTTGTGTTTGATGTTTATATGTCGTATGTCTCTTTTCCGTCTCATAGTATGCTCGTCTTTTTTGTTTTTGCATCGGGTGTTTTGGTGTTTTGCTGTTGTTGCTGCAACAGGGTCCTGTTGGAGACCCCTCTCTTCATTTAGATTTGTGATCAGAAAAATACCTGTAGTTATCTATAACCCCATTCAATTTGCTTTTGGTATAGGAAAAAATTGTTTTTCTATACACTTATCTATCTGATTCTTCATTATGAACTACACATTATCTATACAAAAAACTTCTGTCCTTGCAATGTCTACATTTACAAAGGAATATGACCATGCTTGGCAGTTATGATTATCTAAATTCAGGATATTTCAAATGAGACATTTCAATGTTCAGAACACATTTAATTGGTGCTGAATAAGCCGCAAAGGTACGACAAATAAGTCGAATTAAGGCCCTTGAAGCTTCTATCAGACTAGGGGCGCTGCACATGGTTGCCAATTTCTCAGAAAGGCGTTTCATTGAAACTTTTTTCTCGTATAAATGGTCACACTAAGGCCTTATTCTCGTGCATCTCAAACTGAGTTAAGCAATGTACGCAATTCAAAAGCAGTGGAATAATTCTGATCGCAATGCACAAGGTCGCCATGAAAGTGCTGTAAACTCAGAGAGACAGAATGCGATCCCCAGACGTTCTGCAACAGCAACCTTGTTGTCCTCTTTTACGCTCTTAACGATGAATCGAGATTGTTTTATACATGCTCAAAACGCCGTCGGCCATAATCAAGAACCAGTCAGTGGACCAATTTAATCTCAATATTTCTTTTTTTCCGCGGTAAACTTAAGATAACAGATCATCTGAGAGATCGACAGCAAACCAGTGGTATTCATAAAATCAAAATGAATTGAATTCATATAATGTCTTAAACATTTTTACACCAAATGTGATTATTTGTTTAAACAATTTATGCGATCTTTCTGCATATATACATACATATCTCCCACATTGAATCGAAGCAGCAGATGGCCTTTTGGAAATGTTAAAAATAATCGGAGCATTTCAATCTATTCAAACCGCGGGATCTAGACAGCTTTCCATGTATGAGTGTTGGACATGTTTTTTGTTTTATATTTTTCGCAAAATTTGTTACATAATATTCAAGTGGATAATACTGATTAAACTGATATACTTTGTATCTATTTTATTCCTGTTTTACAGCTTGAGGGGTCCAAAATCATTTTCAATATTTGTTTCGAAATAGAAGTTGTCTAAGAAAAGACTGTATTCTTTGAACTATACCAGAAAAGAGGGGATCTTCAACAACATTCGGTTGCACACCCACAACAAAACGCCAACACACCAAACGCAAAAACACAGAGTAGACATGCACAGCAAGAGGTCGACGCAATAGGGACAGGAACACCCTATACAACAGCAGCAACAAAAATGACTGCACATAAACCGGAGAGACCAATGGGAAATCGGCTCGGTGCAGACTTTATCATAAAATAAGAATATGTATAATTAATATTCTTTACGAAATTATAGTACTGTTGAGATTGCATTATAATAGATTATACCGGAAAAGTTACACATAGAGAATAAGTGTCTTAATTTGTGTTTTGTTACGGGTATGCAACACACAGCAAGTGCATTTATCGTACATGTAATGCGCGTTAGCGCATTTCATGCGATAAATGCATTTGCTGTGTGTTGCATACCCGTAACAAAACACAAATTATGACATTTATTCTTTATATATGCACCATAGTTGTCTGTTTCATTCTTATTTTCTGAAATTGCTTTTTCTAGGTAAAAGGGTGACGTTAAAATTCATCTCACCGCAGGTTCAGTTTGCAAGTTAGAACAGCCGATGCGGCATGTTTCTTTAGATCTTATGCATTGTGACGTCATGAGTGTTAATACACGAATTGCAGCACGTTCCTTTCAATAGTAACATCTCAGGGAATTACAATGGCTGTGCATATATATCCAGTTGGAAAATTCATGATCACGAGCTTTTGTACAAAATTGGCTGTTTCCGTAATAACATTCAAACCCCATAATAACGACCCTCACACTAGAGGTCAAAAAATATAACGTAAATAAATCCATCAGATGTACGATCATGCATGCATGATGTGTAGTTTAGTCACATGTTTAAACCAAATCTAAAAGGTAAATGTATCATAAATTCAATGAACGTGACGTCTAGATGTATAACTAAACGCTTTTTTAACTATATGCACACAAATTGTAGGAAAACTAGTGGATAGGATATCATACTATTCATTCCAGTCTAGTTTTTCGCCTTCCCATGTACGATACATGGTGATCGACATATGGAATCAACAGTAAAGAAAGTAGCGGTGATAGGAGCTGGTGCCAGTGGACTACCTGCCATAAAATGTTGTCTAGACGAAGGTCTGGAACCTGTCTGCTTTGAAAGGACTGACCATATAGGTATGCGACCATAACTTTACTTTTGTTATATGAATTGTTCTAGGGACAGCTTGACAGTAAAGGGATACCAGTAAAGAAGGTATAGCTGATATAGCTCTGGAACCTGTCTATTTTGAAAGGACTGACCATATAGGTATGTGATCATATATCGATCGCTCTTACAGCGATGCCTCATGAATACATGCAAGTAAAGCCAGTGGACTGCCTGCCATAAAATATTGTTGTCTAGACGAGGGTCTGGAATGAAAGAACAGGCCATATAGGTCTGTGATTTAAAATTAAAATTAAATATTCTGTTGTTGCCTTTTTAAAAGAAGATAATTGAAAGTGTGTATTTATTTTATATGATGCGGAAACCAAACTAAATTCCAGTAAAAAGTGTGCAAATATTCCTTTATAACTTGAAATAGTCTGTAAGGATGTGTTGATGAAATTATCATTCTAATTCAATGTCGCTATGTCTAATTCAATGTCGAATTTCATTGGTTGTTTGCTCCTTTGTAACGGCAGTAAAACGAGAACAATCTAGGCTTTGACTTTGCAAACTTCACATTTTGCCTTATATTCACAAAAATACAGATAGCATTAGAATTGGAAAAACTAGATACTGACGTTATATTTGCGGACGGTAAATGCTGCATGATTTTACGCCTGTGCAAACATCCGTTTTTCTGGCTCCGCTAACGCGCCGTCCCCAGAAAAACTCAGTTAACGACCGTAAAATCAGCATTTACTGTCCGCAAGCATAACATATCGAAAGCTGGTTATTCCCTACGTCATATGATCCGGTCAACTATGAAACTCCTCGTTATGTATAATCGAGAAATTTCACGTCTAAAATCATGGTCATTTCTTATTCTTTAGGTGGCCTATGGTACTACACGGATTCGGCAGTTGACGGACAGGCATGTGTTATGAAATCTACCATCATAAACACAAGTAAAGAGATGATGAGCTACAGTGACTTCCCGATGCCAAAGGAGTATCCTAACTACATGCATAATTCATACGTACTGAAGTACTTGAATCTGTATGCCGACCATTTTGACCTGAAAAAGTACATACGTTTCAAAAAGGAGGTATGAAATGGATTTAAATTCGTTTTATCAATGATGCTTTTATGTATTTTTTTTTACTCAGAATCTATATAAGTATTGATCATGATTTCGAACGTCCAATATGAATTTTATCTTTATCTGCAAAGGAACAAAATCACTGGATAAGTCAATTCAAATTCAAATTCTCCATTGAAATCATAAAATAAGTGAAATCCCTTTTTAATGCAGCATTCAGAGTATTTGTTTGTTTTGCTTATCATTGTTTTCCGATAGGTCTTGCTTATAAGTAAGAGTCCAGACTTTGCATCCTCTGGACAGTGGTCCATACAAGTGAAGGACCGTGATACAGGACACACGGAGGATCTGCTCTTTGATGCCGTGATGATCTGTACAGGTCATCATGCTGAGAAAAGCATGCCAAATTTTCCAGGTATCATATCTTCTAAAGCCTTGAATGCCTTTTATTTTATATCGAAAGAAAGCTGAAAACATAATGACAAAATCACAGAATTAGCCAAATGTTTCATATATACTTCTCTACACGGCTGCTTTTATCTACGAAACCAAAGCTAGTTCTAAAGAGATGTTTGAAATAATTATTTTATTTATGGATATACAAACGATGTCCCTCGTTTTTTTTTAAGTTTTGGCGAAAACCCCGGCCTCGTCATATAGTCCTTTTATATTGATAAGCACTGATTTTCCAATTGGTCTCGACGGTTTGTGTTTAGTCTTTAGTGTTTCATGCTTCCATATCGTATGTTTCTTTTGCGTCTCCTGTTGTTCTTGCTTAACTCTTTGTTTTTGTACGGTGTGTTTGGGTGCTTCGCTACGGGTGCTGCAACCGGGTCTGGTTGGATATCCCTGGCTTTCTTGTCAAAACTATACATTTAAGAACCCCAAGGGATATATCATTAAAACAGATAAGAGCCTAGGATCGCGAAGTACATATTCATGCCTCTGAATTTTAAAAATACAGGTATGGATGAATTCAAGGGAAAAGTTATACATACCCATGATTATAAAGACTTCCATGGATACGAGGACAAGAGGGTAGTTGTGGTAGGCATTGGGAATTCCGGGTGCGACGCAGCAGTGGATTTAAGTAGAGTGGCGTCACAGGTATGTTTCTTAGCAAATAGGCGGCATGGATGGCATAAGTTCATATTGTGTACTAGTATTTAGATTGAAAAATGTTGAAAAAAGAAAATGAAGGAAACATTTTAGTTGATTTATTGAGCAAAATGTACATACATATCAGCTCATAGTGAAAGAATGTGAATAAACACGGCATAAGTGAACCATCGAAACATGTCATAAAATAAATCTCACATCAATATTAAGAATCGACATTAATTTGAATTCCGGGGATTGAAAAATGAAATCTTGGTTATACATATACATATAAACAATTGTTTATCTCCACGGAATTTTTTATGAATAATTTGGAAAGTACAACGTCGCAAATTATTTTTCCTTGAACGGTAGGTCTTCTTGAGCACAAGGCGTGGTTCATGGATAATCGGCAGAGTTGATGACAATGGTTATCCACTTGATATAAATTTGAATGTACGCTTTATGAGGTACTGATTTTTTTGCATGCTCATAATAAAGTACTACTTTTTTAAGAGTATTTTATCTCGTTTTGTCATTTTTTTAGAGGATAATATGAAGATCTTAGATTTGCCAACTACCGGTTTTATGATAAAGACATCATATATTTGCCAGTGAGACTCAGTACATCTATTTCAGAGCTGCATACGGACTATTGCCGTATTGGTTGCTGAATAAAGTCTACGAGAGAAAACTGAATTTTCGTTTTGACCATTCTATGTATTCCTTGAAGCCAAGTCACTCTCCGTTCTCCCAACAAACAACAGTCAATGACGATATACCATACTGTTTAATAAACGGATCTATAAAAGTGAAACCAAATATCAAAAACTTTACGGAAACAGGCGTGGTGTTCGAAGACGGAACCAAGGAAAATGTAGATGCCATTGTTTTTGCTACAGGATATACATTTGGTTTCCCTTTTCTGGATAAATCTGTCACGGAGGTCAAGGAAAACAAAGTCAAACTATACAAATATATGTTCCCACCTGACCTTGAGAAGCACACATTGTGTGCCATAGGTTGTGTACAGCCTCTTGGGTCCGTTATACCTATTTCTGAAAATCAGAGCCGTCTTTTCACCCGAGTTATAAAGGTACTGAAACTGTCTTATTTGTAAGAATATCATCTGAAGTTAAAGTATTCATATTATCTTAATTTGTAAGCATAATAATTTGAGCTTGACTTTCAATGACCATGATCACTGATCTTAATTTTTAAAGTATTCACATTATCTTCATCTTTAAGAATATTATCTAAAATAAGAGTATTCATTTTATCTTGATTACAATGCTACATGTACACGCTGGCACTTTAAAGTTCAACAAGAGGAACAACAGAATGAAATATGCATGTTATATTGGCGAAAGGAAAGGAAAATTGAAATTTTGAAGGTTGAAATAGTAATTTCAGGAATAAACTTCTGTTTTGATTTGTATAATTTTTTTGAAAGGTCTCAGTTTTTTTTTATGTATGAATGAAAGTTATTTCACTTCACAGGGAACAGTTGCCTTGCCTTCTCCGAGTGAAATGTGGCAAGATATTCGACAGAAGTACGACATCATGGGCAAGCGATTTATTAATTCCCGTCGTCATACACTACAAGTTGATTATATAGGATTTATGGATGAAATAGCAGGAATGGCAGGACATAGACCAAATTTCCGTGAGTATTATTCATTAAAATCACAAAGTAAACAAAAGTTAGGGCAAAGTGATGGTGGAAAATAGGCATTATATAATGAAAAATTAAGAGCGGCGAGCGAAGCGAGCCAAAAAATACAAAAGTAAAGAGATTAAGCATAAAGAAGAGTGTTCTGAATCAATGATTTTGGATGAAAAAGGGGGTCCGGGTCCCCTGTCCCCTCTAAATCCGCCGCTGAAACATTCTGCAAAAGCTGTTCTTACCTGCTAACAGAACCTTGGTGATCTAAATCTTAACGTAACTTTTACCCCCCCCCCCCCAAAAAAAAAACCCCACGTTTGTTTAGAAAACAAGACTGACAATTGTCAGGGAGCGTAGCGAAGCGACCCTATAGATAGGAAAGTCTATATATATATGTAAGTTCCTATTTTAAATCGACTTTTGAAAGATACTTAACTTTCAGAAACTGCCTATACTGTATTCTTTTCGACACTTCCGCTGGAAACCACAGTATCCCAGTAGAATGTTCATACCGTGATGAATGAATAAAATTTTGTTTGAAATCAGTAAATCGATCAGTATTTATCCAATTTTAATTTCCTTTGAGTTTCTTTTTAAAACAAAGCTAATTTACTAAACCGACGTAACTCCAGCCTTCTTGCAAAAGTAAATAATGACGTAATGTCAGTGCTCAAAAGGTTATGGCGTCAAGTATGACGTTACATTATGTGCGACTTTGCACGTGAAGTTTGATGTTCGTGATCCGAACGAATATCTTTATCGATAATTTAGAATGGTTATTTTACGTATACTAACGAACGAATTACGAATTCAAAATTAACAGAATTTGAATGAATTGTAGATAAGATAAGATAAGATAAGATAAGATAAGCTTTATTTAAAGTCGGCATGTCAGATAAACAATACAACACAAGCTCTGATGAGCTTTTAGACCGACATCAACATATTTACAGGTAACAGGTATAACAATTATAACATATATCATGCAAGCATTTAAAGTCAATTTGAAGGAGCAAAGCATTTAAAGAAAGCATAGAGCACATCCACGATAAGACACACAGTTAAGACACAAGCATAAGCAGATAGTACAATGTAAGCTCATAACATAACGTACAACAGACATGAGGCAGACAATACTAAGATTACTAGCACAAGACAAAAAATAAAACAAATACAAACATAACATAATGACATAATTACAAATAAAACTAAACTACAAGAAGCACTAAAATGTGGTAGTGTAGACTTATGTAAACACGTTAAGAAACTAAATGAAACCAATGGCACAACAAGTATCACAGCAACTATACAATACTAACTAAGTTCTAAGACCAGATCACAGAGCACAAATAAAACAACATCACAGAATACAAATCAAACTAAAAGTTAAATCGAAATCACAGAGACATCATCACATTTGACAAAGACAACATAAGAACAAAAACTACGAATATTCAAATCAACTTAAAACTGAACAACATTTACAGGTATGCTGCAGCCGAAGGAACTAGCGGCACATACTACAGTGACAGGCATCCCCATTCCAATGTTGGATAAGTGATTTAAAATGGTTAAAATTTGATGCCTGTCTGAAATTGTCTGGAAAACTATTCCATAGGACGGCTGCAGCATACCTGAAGGAGTTCTTACCATATGTACTTGTCCTGACTCTTGGTACCTGTAAAATATTTGTATATCTAAAATTATATTTGTTGTCTCTAAAATTCCATAGATCTGTCAAACAAGGGGGAGATAAATGATGTAAGATTTTATAAGTTTCTAAAGCCATGGTGCGTAAGCGCCTTATTTTTAATGAGGGAACCTTTGCTTTGTGTAAAAGTTCATCATAGGTAGAAGCATGATCATCATATACAAATCGCAGTGCTCTTTCTTGGAGTTTTTCTATTTTCTTGGTATTAGTCTCTGAACAGAAATGCCAGGATAAAGAACAAAAATTAAAATTTGATAACATAAAGGAATGAAAAATAGACAATCTGTTCAGCCTGTTCAAGTGTTTTCCAAGCCTCTTCATTACATTTAGTTGAGTTGCAGCCTTCCTACATAAATTTGATATGTGGGTTTCAAAAGACAGTTTAAAATCAATATCAACACCTAAAAGCTTTACACAATCATCACACTTGATATCTACATTCTTAATGTTAAAAACTGGTTGCAACTCATGTGTCTTCTTCCCCACAGCAATGGCCTGAAATTTGTCGGGGTTGGCCTGCATACAATTAAAATCAAACCATTCAATAAGTGCATTGCTGTCATGAACAAGTGATCTTACTAAAATATCAAAATTTGGTGAAGACATAGACAAGGTGTTGTCGTCTGCATAATTGTACAATTTGCCAATTTGATAAATAAATAGGCAGATGATCAGACAATCGGGTGCTTCAAAAGTATGACAATAACTTCGAAACAAGCTATCCTCCCTCGTAGGCAATTCCTAGATTCATATTATGCATATATACAATAAATGTCATAATTTATGCTTACATATGCACACAGCAGATGCATTCACTTGCATTACATGTAAAATAAATGCACTTGCTGTATTTTTATACATACTCAAAATAAAACACATTTTATTCTACAAATGAAGACTATCAATTTTTATAGGCCAAAGGTTAAGGTAATCTATGGAAACGTTGAAGATCTTGTTTCCTCTCCAAATTGAACATAAAATTATTTGAACTTCTCTAGGCTTTGCACACTTTGGTGATATTATCACTTAATGTAAAGGGATTGTAGATTCTAGTTTGTTTTGGTAGAAAAAGTCATGCTCAGATAGGCACAGAACAAATCCTTTTAAGCATAAATCAAAAAGGGGAAATTAATCACGATATAATTGTAATACAAATTCACTCAAAAATACTGGCCAACAAAATACATATGTGCACAATAAATTCACTATGACGACGATACAATGATCACAGCGGAACTCAAATGCATGAAAAGGGGGAGGCAGAATCGTAACCCACAAACCCGCCTACAAATTGACGGAGACAACAATAACAATAAGATAAACGACCAATGATAAAGACTTGTGCGAGTGGAACAACAAACACACTCCACAAAAATCATGTCAAAATATGATTATATTTATCAATTTATAAATTGAAGTGAACGGTTTAATCTATTCCATAATTGGAGTACTAGTATGAACCAGTATTACAAAGATATATATTGACATTTTTAGATGCCCTATTCTGGAGAGACCCGAAGCTAGCTTTGAAATGCATATTGCAGGCCTGTACACCCTATCAATACAGACTAATGGGACCGAATTCTTGGAAAGGAGCTCGTGACGCAATAATGACACAGATGGACAGGGTGCATTATCCACTAAAGGCACGAACTCTTGCATTAAATGAAGTTAACTCTAAGGGATATTCATTTATATTATATCTTATGGTTCCAATTTTCTTTGCTTCTCTTGTGTACATTTTGTTGTGAGATAGAAAATCGAACTAGAATCTATCTTAATAGAAACAATCGATTTCCAAAAGAACATGTTTTGAGAAACTGCTATCTGAGAATACTCACTTCTTTTCATCTCTATGTAAGCAAAGACTGACTAATATACCCAGCTCAGATCATTATGCTGGAGTTTGTACCTATACTATTCATGAACTGTGCATCTGGTCTAAGTATTTCAGGCTTTACTTCATATGAAGAACTTTATATGTTGTTAATGGCAATTACGTATGAGACCAGAATGTGAATTCATACGGTTGCATACCCAGGGAAAGAGGTTAACAGTGAGCTGTGTGAATTGTAAGAATAAAGGAAAATAAAGAGCTGATTTTTATGGTCATTTCTTTGTTCATTAAATGGTTACCCGATACAAGCCATGATACTGGAAACGCATTCTCCCGTGAATTAAGCTTTGGCTTCCTTTTAGACTTTGGGTTTCCTTTCGGCCTCCTTTTTGGTCCTACTTACTTGGATGCTATACTAGTATTTGCATTAAAAATTGAATTGATTAATGTGATATGATGTTTATCTTTGCAAATTAGCACAGCGCGTTTTGGCCGCGCCACCTAGAATGCATCCTAAAATGCATTCCGAATGTGAACTTGACTCTGGATAAGTCGTCCTTCGTGTTAATATGGGGCTGTGTCAATGTCTCGGTCTGTTTGTCCATTGTATTTGCATGAGAAAGTTTTGTACTATGTATTATTTCCATAATTTGTAAGCATTTCAACTGTGATTTTCTTGACTCTGGTTTCGGCTTTTGTGTTTGACTTTCCATACTGCAAATTTATCTGTTCTTTTAAAAATGATGCTATTGAATTTGGAAACATGTAATTCATAGATTGCTTACTCTTTATCTTAATTAAAAATTTCTTGCTTTAATGCACATGTAATATAGGGCTATTTAAGCACAAAACAATTCATATCTCTTCACTGATTGTCGTATTCGAGAAGATGAAATGTAATATAGAATTATTTTTATCATTGTGCGTTCTCTAGACCTCTGGGTAATCGGAAAAGGTGGGAGGGTTGTGTACACGTAATCCGGATAAAAACGCCATCTGCTACTAACGTAGCGGAACGTAACGTAAAAGCGAAATGTAACGTAATGGGTCTGGTTGGTTTATGTGTGGTCTTTTGTGTTTCATGTTTCTATATTGTGAGTTTATGTTCTTGTGTGTCTGCTCTGTGTTTTTGCATTGGGTGTTTTGGGGTTTTGCTTTGGGTGCTGCAACCGAATATTGTTGGAGATTCCCTCCTTTCGTTAAAATACCACAATCAACAGTCCCAAATATAGATGGTTTCGTTAATAGATGGATTGCTAAAACACAGTGAATAATATTTTGAAAAACAGTTAAAAAAAAGAACATGAACAAAGATACTAGTCTTTTACCAGAGACAGTGTTCAGATGAAATAGTTATAAATAAAAATTAATATGAACAAGTAAGATGTTTAAATATTTTAATAACATTTATTTAAAAAAAAAAAACATTTTAATCACCGCCAGACATTTCGATAATTTTTAGTATGTACGTAGTCCTTAAAATCTCGGATTAAGCCCTGAAGCTCTCCATACATTCAAAGTTAGTAATTTTAAGAATGTAAAGACCACGAATCGACAGGTTTCGATCTCTAACAACTCTCTGCTTCTTTTGGAGAATATCCTCGGGAAAAGTGTACGTAATACTTTACTTCCCGTTGTCGGATGTCATACACAAAACTGCATCTCAGGTTAGCATTGCAGCCAAGAATTATAAAAACAAACTTTCATATAAATTCCTGCAATTTTAACTACTTGAATGATTTACTCTCTAAATTGCTTGTATATGAAAGTATAATAAACTAGATGGCTACTGTTGCAAGCAACAGACGGATTCCTCCTTTATCAGACCTTCCTCGGAACTGAAGTGTTAAAATCCGAATAAAGAAGATGGAAAAATGAATAGTTGCTTCAGTACCTTATTCACTTCAGCAAATGAGTCAAAAGAGCTTATGTATAATTTGGGACTCTTATTCATTTTTCAACAAAATGGAAAAAAATAAATACCTTTCATGTTTACGGAAGCTTTAAAGTCCATGCTCTATCAATATCAAAATCCTGTACAATTACTTTCTCAAAACAGAATTGCAGAATGATTTTGCAATGAGATAATTTCTATTAATAGAAAATGACAACAACATGAAAATACAGATATGTAATGCTACTACGAAAAAAAAAAGAAAAGAAAAAAGAAACAGAGAACAAGAATAAAAGAGTTATCTTTCATATACTATGTTAAGTTCAAACAAGAAGGACTACTTGTGTGAAGAATAAATAGTATAGGACAAAAAGTGTGAATTCTACAAGAGTAAATGATTGTTATGACCTTGAGAATGATTATTTGACCTTGAACCAATGTCATAAATGAAAGATAAGTATTGTGATCATTATCATCACGATTGATCTTAATCTGAGCAAAGCTCAATATCTAATCAACCAAAGTCGGTTGTGACCTTGAAATCGAAGAAATGACCTTGAGTCAAGGTCATGGTGAAAGGGTTTGATGCAAGGAATATTTGTGAAAAGTTTGAACACAAAAGGTCAAATAATCTTTGTTTTATAGACTACATTGAATTTGTTGTGACCTTGAGAATGAGAATTTGACCTTGGGTCAAGGTCAATGTGAAAGAGCTTGAGTGAACAATTGTATGTATGATTTTTGAACTCTGAAGGTCAAATAGTCTTTGTTCTATAAGCAAAAGTTTGTTGTGACCTTGAGAATCAAAATTTGACCTCGGGTCAAGGTCAAGGTGAAAGAGCTTGGGTTAACGATAGTATGTATGAAGTTTGAACTCTGAAGGTCAAATACTTTTTGTTCTATAGGCAAAAGTTTGTTGTGACCTTGAGAATAAAGATTTGACCTTGAAAGTAGGTCAACATTAAATGACCACCTATAAGTAACCTACTATCAAAGTTTCAACTCAAAATCTCAAATACTGTAGAAATTGGCACTGTGCCAATTTAAAGTTCCATTTTCAACTCGGAATAGCGCGAAAACCGTAAATATTTTATCGAGCATGTAAGCGTATAAAAGTTTACAATTTTCCCAAAGAACATTTTAAAACAAATTTCGTTCAAATCGTACGGTTAGTTTAGGAGTTATAAGTGTTTAAAGATTTGACCTTTGATGAATTCCAGCGGGGGCATTGGTGAGCTTCTTGACAAACAAAAAATAGTTAAAGAAGATCTTGGTATGCTCTTTCTGATGGTACCATCCCTTTTGCTCTGTGTTAAAAGACCTTTGAATAAAGTGTCTGGAAATGATGAGGGGGTAAGAATAAAAATAATAATAATGATAAGAATAATAATAAGAACTAGATGGCTACTGTTGCAAGCAACAGATGGATTCCTCCTTTATTAGACCTTCCTCGGAACTGAAGTGTTAAAATCCGAATAAAGAAGATAGAAAAATGAATAGTTGCTTCAGTACCTATTCACTTCAGCAAATGAGTCAAAAGAGCTTATGTCTTATTTGGGACTCTTATTCATTTTTCAACAAAAAAGAAAAAAAAAACATAAGTAAATACCTTTTATGTTTACGAAAGCTTTAAACTCCATGCTCTATCAATATCAAAATCCTTTACAATTACTTTCTCAAAACAGAATTGCACAATGATTTTACAATGAGATAAATTCTATTAATAGTAAATGACAACAACATGAAAATACAGATATGTAATGCTACTAAGAAAAAAAAAAAGAAACAGTGAACATGAAGAAAAGAGTTATCTTTCTTATACTATGTTAAGTTCAAATAAGAAGGATTACTTGTGTAAAGAATAAATAGTATAGGACAAAAAGTGTTAATTCTACAAGAGTAAATGATTGTTACGACATTGAGAATGATTATTTGACCTTGAACCAATGTCTTGCACGCAAAATAAGTATTGTGATTATTCTCATCACGATTAATTTAAATCTGAGCAAAGCTCAATATCTAATCAAACAAAGTCTGTTATGACCTTGAAATCTAACAAATGACCTTGGGTCAAGGTCATGGTGAAAGGGTTTGATGCAAGGAATATTTGTGTAAAGTTTGAACTCCCCAGGTCAAAACGTCTTTGTATTATAGACTAAAGTTCGTTGTGACCTTGAGAATGAGAATTTGACCTTGGGTCAAGGTCATGGTGAAAGAGCTGGGTCCAAGCATTTTATGTGTAAAGTATAAACTTTAAAGGTCAAATCGTTTTTGTTCTATAGGCAAAAGTTCGTTGTGACCTTGAGAATAATAATTTGACCTTGAAAGTAGGTCAACATTAAATGACCACCTATAAGTAACATACTATCAAAGTCTCAACTCAAAATCTCAAAAACTGTAGAAATTGGCACTGTGCCAATTTAAAGTTCCATTTTCAACTTGGAATAGCGCGAAAACCGTAAATATTTTATCGAGCATATAAGCGTATAAAAGTTTACAATTTTCCCAAAGAACATTTTAAAACAAATTTCGTTCAAATCGTACGGTTAATTTAGGAGTTATAAGTGTTTAAAGATTTGACCTTTGATGACCTCCAGCGGGGGCATTAGTGAGCTTATCGACAAACAAAAAATAGTTAAAGAAGATCTTGGTATGCTCTTTCTGATGGTACCATCCTTTTTGCTCTGTGTTAAAAGACCTTTGATTTAAGTCTCTGGAAATGATGAGGGGGTAAGAATAAAAATAATAATAATAATAATAAGAATAATAATAAGAATAAAGAAAAGACATTGCAATAACAGAAAGGATTCCGACGGAATAGTCGGAATCCTTAATAAAGAAAAGACATTGCAATAACAGAAAGGATTCCGACGGAATAGTCGGAATCCTTAACTATAGACTCTGATCTTGTCGTATATCTGTCTGAGCGAAACTCGCCAGAAACTTGGTTTTGTGTACTACATCCGACAAGGGGGAGTAAAGAATTATAAAACAAAGGAGGGAATCTCCAACAACTCTCGGTTGGAGCACCCACAGCCAAACCCCAAAACACTCAATGCAAAAACACAGAGCATGCAAACACAGAAAGATATACGGAACACCAAATTACATAGAAACATCAAACACAAATGACTACAAATAAACTAACGAGACTAATGAGTAATCGGTGCCGACTTATGACAACCATCTGCCACGCCAGTAGCAGACGATGTGGTTACATGTATCCGGATTACGGTACGTGCACTCAACCATTTCTTCGATTACCCAGAGGTCTCGAAGAGCATACAATTGTGGTGTATATAGCCTTCTCACTGTAAAAAGACCATACAAACAGACAGCATATAACGCCGGGGCCCAAGAAACAGACAGATCGATATGTAAATGGATATAAAACAGAAGGCGTCCCTGTTCTGCCGGCTGTAGCGAGCTCATGCTTGTTATCACCGAGGAGTCCGACTTTGATTAAGAGAATTCGGAGTTTCGAAAACAATTGGAAAAATAAGGACGTGATCCAACTCTTTACCTTCCAACCTTTTTTTAATGCAAAGGACACGTATTTCGGATAGTAAATCTTTATCACTAGTACTTACACAGTAGCGTATCACGTGGTATGCAAATAATCTCTAGCCCGTAATCCCCTTCTGTTAAATAGGGTAAATACAGTCAAAATCTACTTTATAGGAAACTGTTTTAAGCCTATCATATGAGCATCACTATCATATGCTGGTAAAACGGATTAAAAAAATTTTTTTTTTACATGTACATGTTATGATATGGTGCACGTAAACGTATGATAGACCTAAAATAAATTCATATAAAGTAGATTTAGAGAGTATTTACCCGTTTAATCAGAGATAATTCCCGGGCTAGAGATTATTTGCCTGTCACGTGATATGCTACCGTGACTTATAATACGTTAAACTCCGAAATGATTTTCAGACACAGTCAATTGTACTTTAGAAGCGCCCTCTAATTTTATGTTTTTGAATCAAGATTTTTACATTTACTTTGTAAAGAGTGCGCGGCTCCAAATTTTCTGTAGGATTATACAAGACAAGGCAGATCTGGGACAGTAAAAGCAAATCAAATTGAAACGGTATATTTAATTCTGAAATATCTTTCATATTCGTACATCATATTTCAATATATCAAATACAGAACATATTTCAGTATATCAAATGCAGAAAGTGTTTCGTTACCTTATTCGCGGCTCTCTTCTGATCAAGTGACAGATATTTGTCTTATTTGCAATTTTCCTCTATTTTTGACTTTTAATTCGAATTTTCTGTATAGCACTTTAAGAAATTATGTTTTTATTCATATTTTGTAACCCTTCCCCTACAAATACCAAAGAAATGATTTAGGACATAATTTTCACAGATTCTGGTCATATTCCATTGTTTAGATTGAGGATCACTGACGAGGGTTTATTAACCGAAACGTGCATGTCTGGTCCATGCTGACAATTTATCTGCCCTAAAATGACGTTAAATATTTGTACTAACGGATACTAGAATAAGAGAAGGAATAAGATTAGTTAGATCTGAATGTTTGACAATTTAGGTTTTGTATAAACGTTTTTATATGTTCAAGCGTTGCAAGTTATAGATATAACTATTCGAATTATTTACAAATCCTGTGAGGCCAGACAACGTGCTTACATGTATTCCGATAAAGAACAAAAGATAGCATAATATAGGGTATCATAATATACACTATTGAGAGGATGTTAGTATTTAACCTTTTTAAAAGCGAACGTGACAAGAAGCATAAATTCAGTGAGTATCGTATTGACATATTTCAGTATCTATTATTTATTTTTGTAGAAAAGGAAATAACGTTTTTTTTAATACCCTCTCGTGCCGGGGAGTTTGAACTCTTTTTATCTTTATTTTCATAATACCACAGAATTCACTTCGGGGCTTCGTAGTTGCCTTGTTAATGGAGACTTACACTATCTTGTCATATCCTCCTTGATCTTTGACTCATTAGCTGCGATTGTTACTTCTTCTCTGTTATACTTTGATTACTTATGAACCTGACTGCTCAGTTAATTTGTTCCTACATGTTATACTTTTAATTTTAAGCAATAACCCTAGACTACTGTGCTACCTATCGAGAGTTAGTAACCGTTCTCTTTTCCAATATGTTCTTCAAAGAAAGGGTGTAAATGCACTGAATATTAGATTCAGCACAAATTGCCAGCTGGTTTAGATATATAACCCTAATCAGTTAAAACTTTAAACTTACTGTCGAAAAGAAAAGTCATTTAATGTAATTGATTTCCAAAATACTTGGCATTAATTTCCTAAAAGCGAGCTACTAGTAATCTAATTTGATGCAACCGCCAAGTTAAGAGCGGGGACAAAAGTTTTACTGTCAAACTGTCATTAGTAAGGGTCCAAATACAAACTTCAAAATTAAAATGTACTTGTACAAGCAGAAAAGTCTACATCCAACAATTTGTTAATATTTTTGAAAATATGTGGGGATATGACAAGATTGAAAGACTAAGAAACGATTTACTATTTTAATGGATTCCCAGAGATTCTACCATGACATACCGAGCTCAACAAATAGCCAATTAAAGCCAATATATTTACAAACAACAGTTAGCGATATCTTAAAGGAGATCTCGAGGTACTATAATCAAACTGGAAATGGAACCAACAGTGAAGAAAGTAGCGGTGATAGGAGCAGGTGCCAGTGGACTACCTGCCATAAAATGTTGCCTGGACGAAGGTCTGGAGCCTGTCTGCTTTGAAAGAACTGACCATATAGGTATGTGATTATGAATATAGCTTCTTCTATATAGTGGTTGGTTATATATACTATAAGGTAGGTTGTAAACATGGTGAAGAAAGAAGCGTTGAAAGGTGCTGGTGCCTGTGGACTGCCTACCATTGTTGTCTGGACGAAGGTCTGGTACCTTTCTACTTGGAAAGGATTAATCACATAGGTATTTTATCTACTTTTTATTATCCAATTCAATTTGAAATTTCACTTGGCGCTGATAGGACGTTTCTGTAAATACGAAATTAATATGATGGAAATGTTCAGAACATAAAGATGAAATAAAATGGATATATTAAATAGATAAATTGCACGTCGATCTTTGTGGAAACGCTCACGTTAAATGATTCAATATACCTCAAAAAAGTATTTAAGCAAGTATTGTCAAGAAATCAAATACACCCTTCAAAAAGAGAATATGTATAAATCAAATGGATGTGTCATAAGTGGGTGAAAGACAAGCACATAATTACAATATAAGAAGTTTTCGTGATAAGCAATGAGCAAACAAAGCGAGGGAAAAAACAAAACTTTTAAAAACATAATACATTCTGATTAGGAGCAAAATTGAACCCGACATTTGAATAAAATTAGGTGCCTAGGAAAAGAAGGCTTGTTTATACAGTATTCATCTTTTTAATACCATTTTTGAATAGATGAAGCGACTTAATCTATTCAAATGGGTTACAAAAATGAATGTACAAACTGAGTGTTTTATATAATGAGAACCATGTTCATTAATGAGGAAAGAAAGGTAGTCTTAAATTTGAGAAGTTATGATACATGGTCAGGATATGGTCAGGTGCCCCAAAAGAGCATTTACCGATTAAATCTGAGGAAAATTCAAAATTTGTTGAAAATGGGCGTTCGGTAATCATTCAATTCTGTCATATCCAGAATCATCTTAGAATGAAAATTTGCGGTGCAATATATATCTACCTTAGAATGCCGTAGGTGCTGTTGTCCGTCTATCGATGATTTGCCCCAATATTGTTTTTTTTTATATAAATGTCGTTAAATATTTTTAAATCATGTATTACAGGTGGTTTATGGTACTATACAGATTCAATTGAAGATGATCAAGCATGTGTGATGAAATCGACAGTAATCAATACTAGCAAAGAAATGATGACGTACAGCGACTTCCCTATACCAAAGGAATTCCCAGTTTATATGCATAATAAATACGTCTTGAATACCTCAACTTGTATGCTGAAAATTTTGGACTCAAGAAATATATCAATTTCAAACTGAAGTAAGAATGAAAAAAAAATCGTAAGATAACTTCATTACGGTACAGTTTTCTCAATTTTCATTTTTCCATAAAGAAATATATGTCCAAGAAAAGAATCCGATATACATGTATATGAAACTTCACCAGTTTCTCGTTAACCCTACTTAAAGATATCGTTTATGTTCTTATTCGCATATTTTCAGGTTTTACACATTAAAAAGAGACCAGACTTTGCCTCCTCTGGTCAGTGGGACCTTTTGATTAAGCATGAAGAGAATGGAAACACAGAAAATCTTATTTTTGACGCAGTAATGATATGTACGGGACATCATGCAGAGAAAAACGTCCCACATTTTCCAGGTTATTGACATCTAAGACATCTGACATCTGAGATCCCCTCCTTTGTTGTAAAGATAATTGGACTCGTGTTTCTTCTTAATTGTGGATTTTCAAATTACAAGTGCATGTCAATCCAAATTGGAAATGACTTAACTAAACAGAAATGAATTGTTCTAGCTTTCATGCCAAATATTAATTAACCCAATCCTTCTGATTGCTAAAATCTTCTTAGGAAAGTCATGACGTCACATTTGTTCATGTTTGACTTGTTTGTCAAGGTTAAAACATTATTACATCTTTGATAATGCAGATTTTATTTTTTCTTTCTCATAGGATTAGATAAGTTCAAAGGCAAGGTAGTCCATTCACATGACTACAAGGACTTCCATGGGTATGAGGACAAGCGTATCGTCGTAATAGGTATTGGTAACTCAGGAGGTGATGCAGCAGTGGAACTCAGCAGGGTAGCATCTCAGGTTAGTCCAAGTAGGAGACAGCCTTTCGGGAAACTATGAAAAACAATGCTTAATGAAAATTTTAAACATTACTAGTAATCGAAATTGAATAATCTGCTAAGAAATATAAGATGTTTTCCTCTTATTTCGAAGAAACATAATGTACTCTCTATGATTGAGGTTTATCTGTCAATTTGGTCAACCGATGCTAGATACTTCGAAGTTATGGTTAGATTACTTCGGTTATAAAACCTTTTGAGAAAATTGAATAAGCTGTTATCGTTGCAACGCGATCACGTTGGGAAACAAGTTTTCAAGCACGTACAATACTTTTATCGTTTCGAGTATGGTGTGCAAAGATCAATAATAATGGTTTCAAAAGAGCTTCATGAAAATCTACATGAAGTTTGCAGTTCGATTTACATCTCTCTAATTTACAGGTATTTCTAAGCACACGGAGAGGTTCATGGATTTTGAACAGAGTATCAGACAATGGACATCCTGCTGACATGGTTGCGTTCAGACGTGTAACAAGGTTAGAATAAGCAAATCATCATCATCATCATCATCATCATCATCATCATCATCATGTACGCTAGTTTGAGATACAATACCTCTTACCTTTTTCGTTCTCAGAGCTATGCAAAAGAAGCTACCGATTTCTAATTTGAAGAAGGACTGGGAGAAGAGACTGAACAAGCGTTTTGACCATGCAATGTATTCATTAAGACCAAAACATCCACCATGGGCGCAGCATCCTACTGCAAATGACGAACTTCCCAACAGAATCATTAGTGGGACAGTAGTAGTGAAACCAAACGTCAAACGTTTCACGGAAAACGGTGTAGAATTCGATGATGGAACGTTCGAGGACAGCATTGATGCTGTTATAATGGCAACAGGATATATATTTGGATTTCCCTTCCTTGATTCCTCGGTGCTGGATGTCAAACAAAACAAAGTAAAGCTTTATAAATGGATGTTCCCACCAAACATCGAGAAGCCCACATTGTGTGTTATAGGCTGTATTCAACCTGTGGGGGCCCTCATGCCAATTTCAGAAAATCAGAGCCGCTTATTCACACGTGTGGCCAAGGTAATAATTGTTTAATTTCATTTTTGAATTAAATCAAATAAATTTCAGCATTTGCTTTATGTTTAGGTGTTTTAGTGTCAAAACAGTATAAAGGGACTCTTATTGTATAATTTCAAATGACACGAGAATGTTAAATTGATTGTCGATCGTGGTGATTTCAATAAATATAGACACACTCTATATGTTGAGTACTTGAACAGGTCCTCAGTACGACTTTATTGAATTGGTCAATAGGATAGATCATTTGGTAACTTAAAGAGAATGATTCGTCAAAACGTTCATATACTTCATATAAAGATAATGAAATATTTGATCCTAAAACGTCTTTTATATCCTATCGAAGGGGATAGTGAAATTGCCACCTTCCAAAGATATGTGGAAAGACATCAAGCTGAAATCCTACATCATGGCAAAGCGTTATGTGGAGTCACAGAGACACACCATACAAGTTGATTACATAGATTACATGGACGAACTGGCTGAAATAGGAGGATATAAACCGGACCTTTGTACGTTGATTTACATGATTCTATTAGATTTTGTTATACTGATAAGGTTTTATAATACGGTAATTAAATGAGATATTTATAATTTATGTTTTGGAAGAACTGAAACAAAGAGATTGACGCATTTTGTGTCGTAGATATTCCCTTTTTTCTATTGTGTAAAATAACTCATTTTAGTACTTAATACATGCATGCAATATTGAACTTGAAGCTTCTTTTAGCAAAGGAGAATAGAAATAAGTACTAACAAGTTTTTGTAGATGGTGTAGATGTCCAGGATCCTTTCTCTTTGAAAAATCGAAAAGTGGGTTAACTTAGAATCAAAACTCAAATTAATTATATGAGCTATTATTCTTAAAAATACTAGTACTATTTGTTTCAGATTTGCTATTCCTAAAGGACCCAAGACTTGCTATTCGATGTTTTTATGGATCTTGCACTCCATACCAGTACAGATTAATGGGACCAAACAGCTGGCCAGGCGCTCGTGAAGCAATTATGACTCAATGGGATAGAGTTATCTACCCATTAAAAACACGCCCTCTTGGTTATGAATTGGACAAATCAGGCATAGTGTCATCAAAGTTGTAGTGATTTAATGACTGAATTTATAAAAATAAATGTTAAATTTTGAATTTATGAATTTGTCTTTTTTGAAATAAAACTTTAAAAAAGAATAAGCAAAATTCTTCCGGAGGGAAGATTATATCAATACATAACATGCTTAGAAGGATATCCCCACCATGATGACGTTGTAGTGGTCACAATAGATCACACACGCATCAAACTCGAAAAGGTAACAAAAGACGATAACAACGAGAAAAATTCTATCACATCATTAACACATAAAGGATAACAATATATATTTGATTGTTAAACGTTTTCAAATTGAATACCATCATTTAAGAACAGATAAATTGGCAGCATGAACCAGACATGCACGTTTCGGGTACTTAACCCTCGTCAGTGATCCTCAAATCTAAACAATGTAATATGCCAAAAAAGTACGAAAGTAACTATGTCGAAAAAGCGTACCGAAAGACGTAGCAGGATGGGTGTGATATGAATAATATTCAAAGAGTCCAACTGAAAAAAAACGACATCTGTCGTAAGTGGCAACATTGAAAAGAAATGTATCGGCTTCCACAAAATCGAAATGGCTCAAATAAATAAAAGCTATTCTAAATTTCAAAGATTTGTGCAGTTTTAACCATGAACATAGATTAGTTACTTTATGATATTACCGGTATTTTCCCATTTGATTAGACCAACAGACCGAAAATATAAGAAGATTTAAATAGTGTTTCTCAAATGTTTAACGTCTTCAAATTTATTAGCATCATTTTAGAGCAGATAAATTTACAGCAACCGAAATTGATCGAACTTGGCTACAAGTGCCCTCGGGGACTCTTGGTTCACCAGCATTGACACTCACCAAGTGCTTCAAATATTAAACGTTTTCTAATTCATTAGCATCATTTTAGAGCAGATAAATTTACAGCATGGACCAGACATGCACGTTTCGGGTATTTAACTCTCGTCATTGATCCTCAATCTAAACAGTGTAATATGACCAAATTTGTGAAAATTATGTCCTGAATATACCGAAAGACGTAGCAAAATGGCTGGGATATGATGCTACATGACCCAGGTTTTAAAAATTTGAGAAAATTGTGTAAACAGAAATTTTCAAATGCGTTTGAACAAACCACCAACCGAAATTGATCGAACTTGGCTATATGTTATTACTTAGTTCTTGGCATATCAGGTCAGCAGTATCTTTTTTCGTGTTGTGTGCTGTCTCTACTGTTTTGCTGCATCTCCTCGAGACGAAGTGTACGTAATACCTTACTCACTCTTGCGGAGTTTCGCGGCGGAGACTTGTAATGGCTGAAAATTCGAATAAAGGACTAGCAATGTAAGTGCTTGTTAATGTTTTTGAATGATCTCATGTGCATGTATATGAAAGTACAATAAAATAAAGATATATAGACTCCGATCTTGTCATAAATATTCACCGAGCAAAATTCTCCGGATGTGCTGTTTTGTTTATGACATCCGAGAAGGGGGGTTAAAGTATTACGTGCACTTGTCTTGAGAAGATGGTTGTTTAGAAGCGGCATATATTTTTCACAAAGGGTAATAAAGCCTGTAAAGTAGGTACACAACAACTATATTCGAAGATATGTAATGCTCACTCCTCCCGGGCACCTGGTCCCACCTCTAGCTTGCTAGGGTCCGTCGATGCTCAGTTTGGTGCTCTATTGTGAGTGCTGTTGAGATTATTGTCAGGATCTTCTTTAACTCATAATACTGAAGTTGTAAACAAAGTTTCATTTAAGAAATTCGTAATGGTCACAGAAGAGAGTCCTCAAAACCAATTTTCTTTAAAGCGTGATAACTATTAAAAGTAGGTCGATAATAAGCACGATCAAACCGGACAAGTGACTCATTACTCTGAAACTCTACGCTAAGTTTCATCAAAATATCTGTAACGGATTAAGAGAAAACGTCGAAAAATTATTTCCTCAAAGGAGTGAAACAACCAGACTCAAACTTGATACATACGTGCATGTGGTAAAGAGATAGATCTACAAAAACACTTCCATCCAAACATGTGTGATACTAAGAAAAGACTGGAAAACCAATTTTCATCAATTGACAACAAATTCTATTAAAAAAGATAAAGAATCTTATCAAATATCGGTAGCAGTAACGGAGAAAAGCCAACAGCAATCATAGTTATACTTGATTTGTAACTTATCTATATGAAGCTCCACACTAAGTTTCATTTAAATATCTGGTACGATGACGAAGACTGGAAGACCATGGTGACACAGACAGACAAACCAACAGAAAACCTATTATAGTCCCCTCATCTTCACTGGTTTGGGATCGACTCAAAACCAAAAAAATATATACGTTCTAATTCCATATATACATCGTTTCAAATTTAAAATTACAAGATTATTCTGAATAATCCAAATTTTGTCATTCAATGTTCACGCGGAATGATATGGATCGTTATTATCTAAGTTTGACTTAGAAAACGAAAACATAAAGCTGCACGGACTCCACAGAGTTATTTCTGACAAATACATATATGACATGGTTAGGAGATAAAAGTTTTACCTACGTTAATATATAGGCTAGTTCAAGGTCAATGCTAAGGTGCCTGATAAGGATCTTTTACGAAACTTCGTTAGCGCAGTGATTTCTTTTGACATATATATAAGTCATTTCGTATTTTGATCCCATAAACGTCAGAGTGATGCCACAAGTAAAGAAAGTGGCTATTATAGGAGCTGGAGCCAGTGGACTACCTGCCATAAAATGTTGTCTGGACGAAGGTCTGGAACCTGTCTGCTTTGAAAGAACTGACCATATAGGTAATTAAAGTACATAAAACAGTAGCTTTTGAGTCTTCGTGGTTGTCCGAAGAATGCGCTGTCAAGTAAGAGTATTGTTGAAATCCTTGTAGAAAGTTCACATCTATGCTACAGCAGCATGATTAACACTATGATCTTTTTATGTATCATATGTATATAGGAATTTCATGTTCTATATTTTGTGATGCATTTACGTACATTTGTCTTCCAATTATGCACCTGCATAAGTAGTGTGTTGGGATTGGGTTTTTTTTTCTTTTAAAAAAGTCAACATAATTGGTAATACTTGCTCGGAACCACTACGAGGTCTTGTTCCCTTATATTTACCACTAGTATTTTAAAAAAAGTTAGTTTAAATCTGCAATTTAAAAAAATAAATAGTTACAATGATTCTTAATCAATATTATTTTTTCAAAGAAATCTTGATGTAAATATAAGCAGGAATTACTGATATCAGATTCGATGAAAGTAATTATAAGCTTGATTTGAATCAAACGTTTTTGTTCATTAAGATAGATCAATGTCTTCTAAAGGAAGGTTTTGAACTTCAAAGGTATTCAATACTAGGAAAATATCAGGACATTTCTAAAAGTACAGAATATCATGGAATGGGTAAGCCAAGACTGTAGAAAAAGACCAATCATCTACCGCCACCATGATGGTGTGTATCAGGATCTTTCCGACAGAATAGACGTGCATAAAGACAGAAAACAGACCAGTGGTAAAATAATGTGTATAAAACATTACCCAAACCATAAGGTGATATTATAAAATAAACATGGTCAAATAGACAAACTAGTACTAGAACATCAATTTAGAAATAACAGTGATAAAATGAGAAAAACACATATAGGTAAAGGCCTATGAAAATAAAAAAAAAACACGAACTAATGGAAAAACATATGGGTAAAGGCCTAACGAAAATATAATACACAAACTAATGGTAAAACATATAGGTAAAGGTTTATGAAAATAAAAAAACACGAACTAATGGTAAAACATATAGGTAAAGGCCTAATGGAAATATAAAACACGAACTAATGGTTAAACATATAGATAAACGCCTATGAAAACATAAAACATGAACTAATGGTAAAACATAAAGGTAAACGCCTATGAATATATAAAACACGCACTAATGGTAAAACATATAGGTAAACGCCTATGAAAATATAAAGCACGAACTAATGGTAAAAACATACAGGTAAAGGCCCATTAAAATATAAAACACGAACTAATGGTTAAACATATAGGTAAAGGCCTATGAAAAAATAAAACACGCACTAATGGTAAAACATATAGGTAAACGCCTATGAATATTTAAAACACGCATTAATGGTAAAACATATAGGTAAACGCCTATGAAAACATAAAACACGAACTAATGGAAAAACAAATAGGTAAATGCCTATGAAAATAGGTAAAGGCCTATGAAAAAACGGTGCAAACATCCGTTTTTCTGGTTCCGCTTACGCGTCGCCAGAAAAACTCAGCAATTACCATCCGCAAACATAACGTCAGAAGCTATTTATTCCCTAACTAATGGTAAAACATTTTCAGGTGGCCTATGGTATTACACAGAGGATGCTATAGAGCATCAGTCATGTGTGATGAAATCCACTGTCATCAACACCAGCAAAGAGATGATGTCTTACAGCGACTTCCCCATTCCAAAGGAGTATGCTATTTTCATGCACAATACTGCAGTGTTAAAATACTTCAATCTGTATGCCGACAAGTTTGGACTGAAGAAATATATTCGATTAAAAACAGAGGTACTAAGATTCAATATACAAATGTATATATTAGCATCTTCCTGATTGACGAGAAACAAATTTCAAAAAAATAATGAAGCTTCTTTCAAATCATCAGGATCATAAACATGATAATTAAAATACCTTTCCGCTGAGTGCCTGGGTTTAGAGAAGTTAAGCTTGCTATTGGTTGTTCTTTGCTATGTTCAAGATTAATAAAATAACCTTTATTGGAATCTTGATTTTAGGTTCTTCATGTAAAGAAGAGAGCTAATTTTGCAACCACCGGTCAGTGGGATCTGAGGATCAAAGATAAAGACACAGGGAAAGAGGAAGATATGGTGTTTGATGCCGTTATGATTTGTACTGGCCATCATGCAGAGAAAAACGAACCTAAATTTACAGGTATAGAGAGCAAAAAAACCCAAACAATAACAATATCAACAACAACAACAAACTTAGACTTCATAGCTCATGATCAATCTCAAATTTTCTCTTTAAGCATGAAATAAACAATGAAGAAATATCATTATTGCCTACGAACAGAAAAAAAGGTAATTCATAAAAAAAAATAAGCAAGTATCTAAGTATGCAAATGGATCGATTATTCTTACAATTATAAAATTGAAAATGTTTCAATGTATGACTCTCATCATGCTTCAAGAGTGAAGGGTGTATTAAATCAGATAGATAAATAGTAAAACTGATGCTGCAAGAACATGATTGAAGTTACATTTCAAAAAAGTTAAAATGTTATTTTCTTCTTTGTTAATATGTGCAATATGTGACAAACTCGGTGTGTTTAAAGGCTAGAAAATAACTTTCTGTTCTAAAGGTTTGGACAAATTCAAAGGTAAAATAGTGCATTCACATGATTACAAGGAGCCGAAAGGCTACGAAAAGAAACGAATAGTCCTGGTTGGAATTGGGAATTCCGGAGTGGACGCTTCTGTTGAACTGAGTCGCGTGGCTTCTCATGTAAGAGTAAAATGACACGTTATCAAACAGCAATTCTTAAAAACAGTACAAATTATAAATTTGACAACATATGACTTTCACAATTAGGTAAAAACTTAACTTGGTATTGGTAATTTCGACTTCTTAAATAAATGTACATATTCGTTTAGGTGTTCCTTAGTACAAGAAGAGGATCATGGGTAATGACCAAAGTTGCAGAAAATGGTCACCCAATAGACATGGTCCTCTCCACAAAATTCTTAAGGTATCTTGCATACATCTTAATTAACAATTGCTATAGAGAAAATGTTAATAATACAGTCACTCATCTTGTTTATTCTTTTCACACGCATATTGGTAATCATGGGGGAGGGGTGGGGCAATAATAGGTGAGCATGCATAACACATACATTTGTCTTGATTTTTCTTTAGATCACTTCTTCATGCACTACCATTTTTTATCACTAACTGGTACCTGAAGTCGAGATTAAACTATCGATTTGACCACGCCATGTACTCACTGGAGCCAAAGCACTCCCCTATGTCCCAGCACGGCACTGTCAATGATGACCTTCCCCACAGGCTAATCAGTGGGGGCCTTACAATCAAACCAAACGTCAAATGCTTCACAGAACACGGTGTCGAGTTCGAGGATGGAACCAAAGAGGAAGATATAGATGTAGTATACTTGGCGACCGGTTACATCTTTGGTTTCCCATTTATAGACAAATCGGTATTGGAAGTAAAGAATAACAAGGTGGACCTGTACAAGTATGTTTTCCCTCCGGATCTGGAGCACCCCACAATGGCCATCATTGGATGCATACAGCCGATAGGAGCTGTGATGCCAATAGCAGAAAATCAGTGTCGACTTTTTACACGTGTGACAAAGGTACGAAAATTGAAATAACAATTGTAGCCAAATAAAGAAAAATATGATTGTCCCAACTCTTTTACCAAAGAGCAGCCCTCTTGGCATACAAAAATCATATTCCTTGCACCAGACATATATACATGTTTCGGATATGAATCCTCATCTGTGGTGGTCTACTCAACTTTATTCAGATAAGCTAAAGTATAATGAGTAAAAGAAGATCCTGACGAAAATCTCAACAGCACTCTCAATGAGCACAAATTTGAGCATCGACGGACCCCTAGCAAGCTAGAGGTGGGATCAGGTGCCCGGGAGGAGTAAGCATCCACTGTTTGGTTATAAGTCATAAACAATTATGTTAAAATTTTCAATTACATAAACGGTTAATCGTAAAAAAAATTGCAAGATGTATAAGTGAGTAGTAGACTTTTAAAAGTTTATTTGCTTGCTTGTTTTATCCGAATATTTCTCTATTGTTCTTCTTTGTTTCTTGTTTTCTTTCTTTCTTATGTTTTTACCACGATGAATACTGCTTTTACATTTAACAACACATCAGAATACCTCTGCGCATTTAAATTGAAATGATTGCATCTTTAAGTACATCTATTTTTCTACACGTAGGGCTTGTTGAGATTACCATCGTCCTCAGAAATGCACGATAACATACGATTGAAAAGAGACACCATGGCCAAACGGTACGTGGAGTCATCACGTCACACCATACAAGTGGACTATGTAGATTACATGGACGAACTGGCTGAAATCGCCGGACATAGACCTGATCTATGTAAGTGTCCTTCTACTCATCGTAAAGCCGTTTGTTTGCCTTTTTAAATACATCAATATTTAGATTTAAACTTATTTTAATGAATTTAAGGTCCAACCCTTGTTACTTTTATGGTTATTGTTATAAATCTCTTACCATCTAAAATATTTTTGAAAACACTGTGTCTCTAATACGTGTTAGACACGTTAGACGGAAGATTTTAACTTTGATGGAACATATGCTAATCTAATAACATATTCTTCAACTAATTGAAAAAAAAAAAGAATAAAATAATAAATATCAATTTGCAATGCAATTGGTTGCTTACGGACATGTCTAATGTGTAGAATTGGTTGACATGACCAAAGATCCAAATCTGAGAAATATCCTCTACTTCTTTTTTTACCAGTCGATCTTCTGAAAAAGGACCCCAAATTAGCCATGACGTGTTACTTTGGAGCCTGTACGCCCTACCAATACAGACTAACAGGGCCAAACGCCTGGGACGGCGCCCGGGAGGCAATATTGACCCAGTGGGATCGCACGTGCTACCCTCTTAACACACGTCCACTTGGATTTAATGCTGATAAGTCACAAAAGACAATATTCATTCTTTACTTTGTTCTAGTAGTGATCTTGGCTGTGCTAATTAAGTATATATTTATTTGAAAAATGTGTGTTAGATAACTATGCACTGTTTGCTCATCCTACTGAACATTAATGATAGAGTTCTTCGTTTTCTTCTGAAAATCCATTGAATAAAGTTTGATTTTAACACACATTGGTTTATATTAATACATTGTATTGCATTATTTCTAGAATTATGAGAAATTCAAGGTTGACTCTGTTAGCGAACACACAAGATGTACACATACGTCTGCATTTTTATATGAAAGTATATCATGAGAGAAATCTCAAATATAATGATGATTTATCAATATTATCTTTGATCGATACTTCAATATAAAAAAGTTCGGCAAAAGATTCTAGTCAATGCCAATAATCCCATAAAATTGATTCTGATTGGTGTTTAATTTTCAGAGGTTCAATAATCCATAAGAAGTGAAGGAAATGACATTATGACATTCTTGTAAAACCAGACAATATATGTGTAAAATTAGAGCCCACGTAGATGTCTGCCCCTCCATAATGAGAAAATGACCTATTTTTTTTTTTATAGATCTGTCTCCTCCTTTATACATGTATCGTGTATGATTGCTCTGGATTTTTCTTTTCATGTTCATTCAAGTCATGAATTTTCAGAAAAGTATGAAATATCCGTTATTTGATGTTGCAGTAAATATTTTACAATGAATCTGATTGTTTTGGTGTTGTTTTGAAGCGTTTCTTTAATTGTTGATAATTCTTGACTTTCAAAAACGTTATCTTATCAGTTTTTGCTGCTGAAGTGTAAACATGTTGAATCAATTGAATTGTATCAGATTAGAATCTCTGAATACTGAAACTTTTCTTTGTTATCATAGAAAAAAGTTCTTCTTGGGTTCTGTTTACTATACATTCATTATGAAGAATTTGATTGAAGTAAATAAACGTTTATGTGAAAATAAAAATCATTTCGTTGATCTCGTCAGAAAAAATACACATTGATATCGATGACTTAAATAATCCATCTAGTCAAAATCAATATACTTTGAAATTTTAATTCTATACAATATTTGTACAGAATTTGTATAAAATATCTACATTTATGACAGAATCAGTGTACTCATCATCGTGCTGTGTTGTTGAATTTCAATAAAAGAGTATTGCAGAGAACAAGTTTCCAGTTTTAATTTTACACTTCTGAGAAACACTATTTGTAATCAATGGTTTTTTAATTCTAACTCGATGGAGAGTATTGAGTTCTGCAAAATGTTTGTTGTTGTTGTTGAAACTATTGTTTTAACGGAATAAAATATGACACAGTTACGAGAATCACTGGTACTATCATGATTATAGAGGATGAAACAATATACAATTGATTATATGGCAATAACAGGGTATCTACAGGATAATGACATGCATGGAAATAACTACACAAATATTAGTTGTTGACTTTAGTCTCAGCATACCATAAGGTCCAACCGACAGTCAGGAGTATCACTGATTTAGTCTCAGCATACCATAAGGTCCAACCGACAGTCAGGAGTATCACTGATTTAGTCTCAGCATACCATAAGGTCCAACCGACAGTCAGGAGTATCACTGCTTTAGTCTCAGCATACCATAAGGTCCAACCGACAGTCAGGAGTATCACTGCTTTAGTCTCAGCATACCATAAGGTCCAACCGACAGTCAGGAGTATCACTGCTTTAGTCTCAGCATACCATAAGGTCCAACCGACAGTCAGGAGTATCACTGCTTTAGTCTCAGCATACCATAAGGTCCAACCGACAGTCAGGAGTATCACTGATTTAGTCTCAGCATACCATAAGGTCCAACCGACAGTCAGGAGTATCACTGCTTTAGTCTCAGCATACCATAAGGTCCAACCGACAGTCAGGAGTATCACTGATTTAGTCTCAGCATACCATAAGGTCCAACCGACAGTCAGGAGTATCACTGATTTAGTCTCAGCATACCATAAGGTCCAACCGACAGTCAGGAGTATCACTGATTTAGTCTCAGCATACCATAAGGTCCAACCGACAGTCAGGAGTATCACTGATTTAGTCTCAGCATACCATAAGGTCCAACCGACAGTCAGGAGTATCACTGCTTTAGTCTCAGCATACCATAAGGTCCAACCGACAGTCAGGAGTGTCACTGCTTTAGTCTCAGCATACCATAAGGTCCAACCGACAGTCAGGAGTATCACTGCTTTAGTCTCAGCATACCATAAGGTCCAACCGACAGTCAGGAGTATCACTGCTTTAGTCTCAGCATACCATAAGGTCCAACCGACAGTCAGGAGTATCACTGCTTTAGTCTCAGCATACCATAAGGTCCAACCGACAGTCAGGAGTATCACTGATTTAGTCTCAGCATACCATAAGGTCCAACCGACAGTCAGGAGTATCACTGCTTTAGTCTCAGCATACCATAAGGTCCAACCGACAGTCAGGAGTATCACTGATTTAGTCTCAGCATACCATAAGGTCCAACCGACAGTCAGGAGTATCACTGCTTTAGTCTCAGCATACCATAAGGTCCAACCGACAGTCAGGAGTATCACTGCTTTAGTCTCAGCATACCATAAGGTCCAACCGACAGTCAGGAGTATCACTGATTTAGTCTCAGCATACCATAAGGTCCAACCGACAGTCAGGAGTATCACTGATTTAGTCTCAGCATACCATAAGGTCCAACCGACAGTCAGGAGTATCACTGATTTAGTCTCAGCATACCATAAGGTCCAACCGACAGTCAGGAGTATCACTGATTTAGTCTCAGCATACCATAAGGTCCAACCGACAGTCAGGAGTGTCACTGATTTAGTCTCAGCATACCATAAGGTCCAACCGACAGTCAGGAGTATCACTGATTTAGTCTCAGCATACCATAAGGTCCAACCGACAGTCAGGAGTATCACTGCTTTAGTCTCAGCATACCATAAGGTCCAACCGACAGTCAGGAGTATCACTGCTTTAGTCTCAGCATACCATAAGGTCCAACCGACAGTCAGGAGTATCACTGATTTAGTCTCAGCATACCATAAGGTCCAACCGACAGTCAGGAGTATCACTGATTTAGTCTCAGCATACCATAAGGTCCAACCGACAGTCAGGAGTATCACTGCTTTAGTCTCAGCATACCATAAGGTCCAACCGACAGTCAGGAGTATCACTGCTTTAGTCTCAGCATACCATAAGGTCCAACCGACAGTCAGGAGTGTCACTGCTTTAGTCTCAGCATACCATAAGGTCCAACCGACAGTCAGGAGTATCACTGATTTAGTCTCAGCATACCATAAGGTCCAACCGACAGTCAGGAGTGTCACTGCTTTAGTCTCAGCATACCATAAGGTCCAACCGACAGTCAGGAGTATGACTGATTTAGTCTCAGCATACCATAAGGTCCAACCGACAGTCAGGAGTATCACTGCTTTAGTCTCAGCATACCATAAGGTCCAACCGACAGTCAGGAGTATCACTGATTTAGTCTCAGCATACCATAAGGTCCAACCGACAGTCAGGAGTATCACTGCTTTAGTCTCAGCATACCATAAGGTCCAACCGACAGTCAGGAGTGTCACTGCTTTAGTCTCAGCATACCATAAGGTCCAACCGACAGTCAGGAGTATCACTGATTTAGTCTCAGCATACCATAAGGTCCAACCGACAGTCAGGAGTGTCACTGCTTTAGTCTCAGCATACCATAAGGTCCAACCGACAGTCAGGAGTATCACTGATTTAGTCTCAGCATACCATAAGGTCCAACCGACAGTCAGGAGTATCACTGCTTTAGTCTCAGCATACCATAAGGTCCAACCGACAGTCAGGAGTATCACTGATTTAGTCTCAGCATACCATAAGGCCCAACCGACAGTCAGGAGTATCACTGCTTTAGTCTCAGCATACCATAAGGTCCAACCGACAGTCAGGAGTATCACTGATTTAGTCTCAGCATACCATAAGGTCCAACCGACAGTCAGGAGTATCACTGATTTAGTCTCAGCATACCATAAGGTCCAACCGACAGTCAGGAGTATCACTGCTTTAGTCTCAGCATACCATAAGGTCCAACCGACAGTCAGGAGTATCACTGCTTTAGTCTCAGCATACCATAAGGTCCAACCGACAGTCAGGAGTATCACTGCTTTAGTCTCAGCATACCATAAGGTCCAACCGACAGTCAGGAGTATCACTGCTTTAGTCTCAGCATACCATAAGGTCCAACCGACAGTCAGGAGTATCACTGCTTTAGTCTCAGCATACCATAAGGTCCAACCGACAGTCAGGAGTGTCACTGCTTTAGTCTCAGCATACCATAAGGTCCAACCGACAGTCAGGAGTGTCACTGATTTAGTCTCAGCATACCATAAGGTCCAACCGACAGTCAGGAGTATCACTGATTTAGTCTCAGCATACCATAAGGTCCAACCGACAGTCAGGAGTGTCACTGATTTAGTCTCAGCATACCATAAGGTCCAACCGACAGTCAGGAGTATCACTGCTTTAGTCTCAGCATACCATAAGGTCCAACCGACAGTCAGGAGTATCACTGATTTAGTCTCAGCATACCATAAGGTCCAACCGACAGTCAGGAGTATCACTGATTTAGTCTCAGCATACCATAAGGTCCAACCGACAGTCAGGAGTGTCACTGATTTAGTCTCAGCATACCATAAGGTCCAACCGACAGTCAGGAGTATCACTGATTTAGTCTCAGCATACCATAAGGTCCAACCGACAGTCAGGAGTATCACTGCTTTAGTCTCAGCATACCATAAGGTCCAACCGACAGTCAGGAGTATCACTGATTTAGTCTCAGCATACCATAAGGTCCAACCGACAGTCAGGAGTGTCACTGATTTAGTCTCAGCATACCATAAGGTCCAACCGACAGTCAGGAGTATCACTGATTTAGTCTCAGCATACCATAAGGTCCAACCGACAGTCAGGAGTATCACTGATTTAGTCTCAGCATACCATAAGGTCCAACCGACAGTCAGGAGTATCACTGATTTAGTCTCAGCATACCATAAGGTCCAACCGACAGTCAGGAGTATCACTGATTTAGTCTCAGCATACCATAAGGTCCAACCGACAGTCAGGAGTGTCACTGCTTTAGTCTCAGCATACCATAAGGTCCAACCGACAGTCAGGAGTATCACTGCTTTAGTCTCAGCATACCATAAGGTCCAACCGACAGTCAGGAGTGTCACTGCTTTAGTCTCAGCATACCATAAGGTCCAACCGACAGTCAGGAGTATCACTGCTTTAGTCTCAGCATACCATAAGGTCCAACCGACAGTCAGGAGTATCACTGCTTTAGTCTCAGCATACCATAAGGTCCAACCGACAGTCAGGAGTATCACTGCTTTAGTCTCAGCATACCATAAGGTCCAACCGACAGTCAGGAGTATCACTGCTTTAGTCTCAGCATACCATAAGGTCCAACCGACAGTCAGGAGTATCACTGCTTTAGTCTCAGCATACCATAAGGTCCAACCGACAGTCAGGAGTATCACTGCTTTAGTCTCAGCATACCATAAGGTCCAACCGACAGTCAGGAGTATCACTGATTTAGTCTCAGCATACCATAAGGTCCAACCGACAGTCAGGAGTATCACTGCTTTAGTCTCAGCATACCATAAGGTCCAACCGACAGTCAGGAGTATCACTGCTTTAGTCTCAGCATACCATAAGGTCCAACCGACAGTCAGGAGTATCACTGATTTCTGTACTTTTTTCAGATCAAACATTTGGATTTGATTTTATTATCTGTTTTATTCAAGGCAACTAAATAACATAATGTTTGTGGACATTTTAATTTCTCATAACTCTATCATACATGCACATATGAGCTCATTTGATGCAGCACCATGTATGCTTAAGAATCCATTTTTTCTTATAAATTCTCAATTTAGTACTTTTTCTCTTGAGACTTTTTTGTCGAGCAGCATGAGGCAAACTTTCATTTACATTCGACATTCTTCATTGCAAATATCTTTATGTAGTCCTCGTACAACTTGTATCTCAAACACGTGTCTGATGCAGGAAAAATTGATTTGGAATTTTCTTCATGAAGGTATAGAGTTGGAACACTTCCGTATTATTATTATAAACACTTATTTCATGTTGCAGTGTGGAGCAGTTAAAATCGTTCCCCGTGACCTGATGTTAAGAAGTGTATTTATTACTTCTTTCCAGCTCTGTCGCCTGAAAGAAGCCTTGTTTTGGCCATTTATCGATTTGACATCATAGACATTTTTTTTTGCTGTTTCGAAAACTTGTCATTCCATTCAAAACTATCACCGAAATTGAAGGAGGTTAACATTTGAGCACCATCCCTCCTAT
Organism: Pinctada imbricata; assembly: GCA_033119305.1. Classification (NCBI taxonomy): domain Eukaryota; kingdom Metazoa; phylum Mollusca; class Bivalvia; order Pterioida; family Pteriidae; genus Pinctada; species Pinctada imbricata. The sequence goes on along the minus strand of VSWD01000011.1, from coordinate 28,002,221 downwards.
GCTATTTTGATATATTTTAAATAGTTTATTTGGATATGCTACTGAATCGACCCTACAGGAAATTTGGAGCCGCGCACTCTCTGTAAAGTAAATGTACAAATCTAAATTCAAAACATTAATGAGGGCGCTACTGTAATGAATTTTGTTGGCTCCGCTGGAAGCATCACTGATGATAATTTAATATTCGAAACACGTGTCTGGTGCAGGAAAAATTGATTCGGAATTTTCTTCATGAAGGTATAGAGTTGGAACACTTCCGTATTATTACTATAAACACTTATTTCATGTTGCAGTGTGGAACAGCTAAAATCGTTCCCCTTGACCTGATGTTTAGAAGTGTATTTATAAATTACTTCTTTCCAGTTCTGTCGCCTGAAAGAAGCCTTGTTTTGGCCCTTTATCGATTTGACATCATAGATATTTTTTGCTATTTCGAAAACTTCAAAACTATCACCGAAATTGAAGGAGGTTAACATCTGAGCACCATCCCTCCTATGCTATTTTGAACATATATTTCATTTTGATATGCTACTGAATCGACCCTACAGGAAATTTGGAGCCGCGCACTCTCTGTAAATGTACAAATCTAGCTCCGCTAGAAGCATCACTGATGAGAATTTAATATTCGAAACACGTGTCTGGTGCAGGAAAAAATTGGTTTGGGATTTTCTTCATGAAGGTATAGAGTTGAAACACTTCCGCATTACTCTAAATCAGCCCAAGCTATGTCACTATAGTACTTGATATGCTTTTATTAGACATTTTTCACGTTTGCGGACCTCGCACTTCGGACATTGTACTTCGAAGGGACTGTGTCACAAATTAAATTGTTGGTGTTATCCCAATGTACCTAGAATACTTATGAAACAGAATGTATTAGTTTTTATGTGTGCATATACATATTTAACGCTATCCATTGTAAATTCGTCTATTGTGTATTTAGATTATACGTTTTAATCACACCTGATTTCTTTGATATGACCCATACAAGTGCGGAGTTCGAAGTACGTCAACTTGAAAAATGTCTATTGTAGGATATCCCCAGAACCTTTGGTGAAGGAAATAAGTTTATAGAATATATCTTATAAACAGTGAATGAAAGTCAAACACAAAAGCCTATAGACCAGATTGAAAAAAAAACATACATTCGAAAGGCTTACGAACTTTGAAAAAAATGCAATTGAAAACACAACTTTCTACCGCGAAAAGAAAAGATTACAAACAGATAGCTCTAGAGTAGCTAACACTAACACTAGCTGCACAGAAACAGGAAAGACAACCTATTCAATCTCCAGTGCAAGTGCGGAAGTCATTGTAAAATGATTTTTAAGAAGACGTCATTGTAAATTGTCCTTCGTGTTTCTGTGCAGCTAGTGTCATTGTCTAGAGCTATAGGTGGCTTTGTTAAATGTTAAACGTCTTCAAATTCAATAGCATTTTAAGAACAGATAAATTTGCAGCATGGACCAGACATGCACGTTTCGGGTAATTAACCCTCGTCAGTGATCCTCAATCTAAGCAATGTAAGTAATATGGCCAAAGAGTGAACGTTATTATATCCAAAAATGTACCGAAAGACAGCTGGATGGGTGGGATATGATGCCACAGGACCCATATTTTAAAAAATTATGAAATTTTGATAACAGGAGTTTTCGAATGCGTTGAAGAAACGATCAACCGAAATTGATCAAACTTGGCTACATGTGCCCTCGGGGACTCTTGGTCCACCAATGTTAAACGTCTTCAAATTCAATAGCATCATTTAAGAACAGAAACGCGTCGCACAATATTACATGAATCATGTTACATATATAATGCAAGCATATTTAGTATCCAAGTAGGTAGGACCAAAAGGAAGCCCAAGATGTACATAAATTAATCATTTTCATGAGACGGATATTTTTTTAGAAAATGAAAACCCCTTCATCGTTTGCTATCTACCAAGGTAACCAAAACTTGACTAATGAACTTTTTTTAATTTTCCAGAGGGTAAGTATCAAATTCGGTGATACTAGTACCCCAAACCAAACTCTTTTACACATGATGTTGTATTGAGTCATTGCCCTGTCTGCCCGGGTCTTTACCTATTTAAGATTTTGTATTTATATCAGTTACATGTTAGTTATTTTTGTTATTCTTTTATTTATTAAACCGATAAAGTGATATTCACAATTTGCAACCTATCATCACGTATACAAATGAATTGATAACAAATCTTTACTATCAGGTGAAACGTAATTTCCGGCCATTGTATATTTAGCGGATTTTATAATCTGAAGTGTAAAGGTTGGATGTTATATGTGCATATAGTCAACTGATCATGTAGTGTCCGCTGTCTAAATAACATTCCTTCATATGAAGCATATCTGACCGGTAAGCATTTGTTTTGTTTGTTTTTTTTATTTAATGACTATATATACCTCGATAAATATCAATTTAAACCAGACTTGTCAGAATGACAACATAGCTCGCCGGTGGCAACCATATGTAAATTGCAACAACAACAATAAAAAAGGTCTTATCACAAGGAATGCACATGTGAAATATCAAAGCCCTATCACTAACCATTCAAAAAATATGGCCAAGGTTAAAGTTTTTCAAAAGTAGGTCAATCATCTCCAAGGTCAAGGTCACAAGGTCAAAAATTTTGGTATCCATGGAAAGGTCTTGTCACAAGGAATACACATGTGAAATATCAAAGCCCTATCACTTACCATTCCAAAAATATGACCAAGGTTAAAGTTTTTCAAAAGTAGGTCAATCATCTCCAAGGTCAAGGTCACAAGGTCAAAAATTTTGGTATCCATGGAAATGTCTTGTCACAAGGAATACACATGTGAAATATCAAAGCCCTATCACTTACCATTCCAAAAATATGACCAAGGTTAAAGTTTTTCAAAAGTAGGTCAATCTCCAAGGTCGAGGTCACAAGGTCAAAAATTTTGGTATCCATGGAAAGGTCTTGTCACAAGGAATACACATGTGAAATATCAAAGCCCTATCACTTACCATTCCAAAAATATGGCCAAGGTTAAAGTTTTTCAAAAGTAGGTCAATCTCTAAGGTCAAGGTCACAAGGTCAAAAATTTTGGTATCCATGGAAAGGTCTTGTCACAAGGAATACACATGTGAAATATCAAAGCCCTATCACTTACCATTCCAAAAATATGGCCAAGGTTAAAGTTTTTCAAAAGAAGGTCAATCTCCAAGGTCAAGGTCACAAGGTCAAAAATTTTGGTATCCATGGAAAGGTCTTGTCACAAGGAATGCACATGTGAAATATGAAAGCCCAATCTGTATTGGTTTAAAAGTTATAAGCAAGGTTAAAGTTTTTGTGCACGCGCACGCAGACGCAGACGCAGACGCAGACGCCAACGCCGACGCCGGGGGTATGACAATAGCTCTCCGGACATTCGTCCCGGCGAGCTAAAAAGATTAAAACACTTTATTGTGTAATAAGATTGCATGTATACACCTTATTAATTTATACGAGTACACGTCTAAAACCTTCGTAAGTTAATTAGATACTTCACTAGTACTCATCCTCGTGTCAATAAACAGAAATCTGTTTTAAGATTTTCATCTTCCAAAAGTAGCATACCTTGCTGCGTAAGATAAAGAGATTTTCGTAAAAATCGAGATTATATAGATTGGTAGTTAAGTTTAAATCTGACTCATTCTGATGGAGTGAATGAAATTTAAGAATGAAGATGAAAAGCAATAATTCGAAAAAATCTTAATCAAAGTACTGTTCTCATAAAAAAAACCTACTGTTCTATTTATATAAAAACCACTTTAGGGGATCAAGTGCAATAATCAAAACAATTAATTGGAGCCGAATATAAAGGAAGTTTTTGACATGATTATGGCAGGAAAAAATACTGAAAACTTATCTTTGAGTTATTTCTATCAAAATCGAAACTGTAAGGAACATTCGGAATAACAAATTAAACAAAGAGCTCTTAATTCAGTAAAAGATGCCGCCTGTGAAGAAAGTAGCGGTGATAGGAGCTGGTGCCAGCGGACTACCTGCCATTAAATGTTGTCTGGACGAGGGTCTGGAACCTGTCTGCTTTGAAAGGACTGACCACATTGGTATTTCCTCTTTGGTTGCATCATCAAACCTTAGAAAAAATCAATTTAATTTCAAAAATGATCTTTATTCCATGCTTTATCAAAATTTTATGTCGTCAAAACGCTTTATTTTGCTTGCTTTTTTATTTGTAATCAAAGAAACTCTCTGGTCAAGGATTCTGAACTTTTACTGTTTGGTGAAAGGAAAAGAGCTAAAAAAAAAAACAACCTAAAAACAAATTAAATTTGAACTTTATTATTCCTTCTTTTTCTTTCTTTTTGAATCAGGGGGTCTATGGCATTATACAGATTCCGTTGTTGACCATCAAGCTTGTGTCATGAAATCTACGGTAATTAACACAAGTAAGGAAATGATGTCATACAGTGACTATCCCATACCGAAAGAATACGCAGTTTTCATGCACAACTCATCAGTACTCAAGTACTTCCATCTCTATGCCGACAAGTTTGATCTCAGAAAATACATCCAGTTCAAAACAGAGGTAAGAGAAAGAAAACATAATATGTGTTTGTCAAACATTATAACCCAGTTGACTATGCACCGACCATCGATATAGGGACATAAGAAATAGCAACAGTTGACCAAAATCATTCTGTTAATTTCAAATTGTTCAAAAAATCATTTGGTTTGGCGACTATCAAAATGTTCGAAATTACGCTATAATGTCAGATATCTCTCTTATCAGGTGGTATACGTCAAGAAAAATGAAAATTATTCCAAAACCGGCCAATGGGATCTCAGAATCAAAAATCTGGAGACCGGTAAGGAGGAAGATCTGGTGTTTGACGCGGTTATGATCTGTACTGGTCACCATGCTGAGAAAAATGAACCAAAATTCACAGGTATTTTATGACTGAAAAGGACGAGTTTATGTCTTGCATGTATTCTCATTTTGATCTACATACCAAGTGGCATCCATGAGAGTACTTGCCAATGGTCTTGTAAAACTATAAATTTGTAGAATGTGTCCATAGTTTTCTCGAACACAACAAAGATAAAACTAGTACCTTTCAATACATATTGACTAAATTATGGTGGTTGACGCATTGGTATAGGATAATGCAGACAGATGTTATAAAGACTCATTGTCAATATAGTCATAAGGGCTGAATATGTTCATCCTAGTATATGTAGACATGTATCTTGAAAAATGATAAATTGATGATTTCAAAATGACACAGATACGTAACCTAACATAAAATTTAAGGATTTTTTTTGCACTAATGATGAAATCGATCAACTTTCTAATTACAGGTTTGGAGAATTTTAAGGGTAAAGTCGTCCATTCGCATGATTATAAAGACTCAAAGGGGTACGAAAAGAAGCGAATTGTTGTTATTGGAATCGGTAATTCTGGAGGAGACGCCTCTGTAGACCTCAGCCGTGTTGCATCTCAAGTAAGTCACGTGACCTGTAAGCGAGTGTTCGGAAATCTCACTTTTTTTCCTTTAGTAAAACAATGCATGTTCAAATCACAAAAATATCGTACTTTTAATGCTTATTGTTACAAATATAATAATCTTGTTAGGTCTAACTCACACTTTTTGACGATGACATGAAACGTATGGACACACGGCAAGGATAAATTGAACGATTTTTTCATTTAAAATTTTAAGAGTAATCAAGTAGGTGAGAATTAATAATTTGAATTCCAATGTGAATAATTTTCAATTCAATTTCGCTCGCTTTTTGTAAACATGACAGGTATTTTTAAGTACAAGAAGGGGATCTTGGGTACAGAACAGAGTGGCTGATAATGGACGACCGATAGATATGGTACTGTCTACAAAGTTCTTCAGGTTAGTTTAGTATATATACCAATCTTGTTATCTTGTAAAGCCCATCGAAGGACGCGACTTTAATCACCGGAGGTGCAAACGCCTTTTAAATTGGTGAATCAGTTGATGTTTCAAATGAATTGGAAATCTTGATTACCTGCTCTCTTACCAACATGAATTTTCTGAGTAGAGACTATGGGGAGTTGGCAGACGAGGTTGCATATCGCAGATGAAATACTTCCTAATAGAATGTGATGAAATAATTTGTGTTTATTAAAGTTCTTCATCTCGAAGATTTTTTTTGAATGAGGCTCAGCTATCTTCATTTAGGTACTAGTACTCTGTCATTGAAGTAAAATTCCCTTGGCAGAAGATATCATTTTTGTACCAATAAGAGCTCGGTATCCTTTTTAAAAACTTTTGAAAATTATTTGTCAAAATGCTATATTTCCTATAGAATGATCAAATCCCAAAAATTAAAAGCGCTTACACACTTTGTAGGACACTTCTGCACGTTTTACCTTGGTTTGTCACCAACTGGTACTTCAGATACAGGCTTAACTTCCGTTTCGACCACGCCATGTACGCACTAGAACCAAACCATTCCCCAACGTCCCAGCACGTGACTGTCAACGACGATCTTCCCAACAGGCTGGTCAGTGGCGCCATTATTGTCAAGCCAAATATCAAGGTCATCTCTGAAAATAGCGTGGAATTTGATGACGGCACAAAGGAGGACAATATTGATGTAGTCTATCTGGCTACAGGGTATATATTTGGGTTTCCATTCTTGGACAAATCGGTGCTAGAGGTCAAGCAGAACAAAGTTGATCTTTACAAGTATGTCTTCCCGCCCGATCTTGAGCATCAGACGTTGGCCATCATTGGATGTATTCAGCCAATTGGTGCGGTGATGCCGATTTCAGAAAATCAATGTCGACTTTTCACACGTGTCATAAAGGTACTACGTAAAAGAATGTTCTTTGTTCAGTTGTACCAAGCTTCTCTTTCGTTTTCTTGGTCATACGACTTGAGAAAAGTATATATAAGCTCATGAAAAATAGCGATACTTCCGTCGTCGGACAGGTGATAAATACTCCTCCCGGGATAAACATTACACCTCCGTCCTGCTATTTTAAAAAGATTTTCACTGTCATTTTTTCTTGTCATTAGCCCGATATTTCGTATTTGATTCGAAAAGAATTTCTTTTCATGACTTTACTGATTGTCGTTTCAAATGGTCGTTGCAACGTTGAACATAATTATTAATTATTGTATGCAATTGAACAGTATAATTTTGGTCTCATTTAGGGTTTTGTGAAGCTCCCATCTTCCAGTGAAATGTGGAATGATATTCACCTTAAAGCAGACACCATGGCCAAAAGATACGTGAAATCACAGCGTCATACCATACAAGTGGACTATGTAGATTACATGGACGAACTGGCTCAAATAGCCGGACATAGACCTGATCTGTGTAAGTAAAAATTTCGATGCATCGTGTCCATAAAAACAAGGATTTTTTCCGGTAATCTGGGATTGGGGTGGGATCTGTGCTAACGTTGCGAAAATTAACGATAACTAACGAAAATTTGCTAGTGGGTGTATTTTGTGAAAATTCAGCTGTTGCAGAGAGACGCTTTTCACAAAAAAAAAAAAAATAAACAAATAAAATAAAATTTAACAAGTTATTGGAATGTGTATATCTAGTAAATCTTTGATACAATTAATGGAGAAATCGAGAAATAATTCTCAGTAAATTTTCTACTTATGATGAAATAAATCGATCTCATTTTGAGGATAGTTCTATAGATAAATGGTGGTTGGGAATTTCAAGAGCCATCGATTGGGAAAATAAGATTTTTGGTTGGGATGCATGCCGATCAACGGTCCCCAATACTAGTAGTGGCAAATAATTCCTGGAAAAAGTATTAAAGAAAAAACAAAAGTTCTATTCACTAGCACATAATTTCGTATAATTTTTTTTAACGTTTTAAATTTTATTGACAGTTAGCCTACTGAAAGAGGACCCACAGTTGGCCTTGACGTGCTATTTTGGAGCATGTACGCCCTACCAATACAGACTGTCAGGGCCAAACGCCTGGGGTGGCGCTCGGGAGGCAATATTGACCCAGTGGGACCGCACGTGCTACCCTCTGAAGACACGCCCTCTGGGATTTGAGAAGACACCCCAAACTCTGATTGCCCTCTATGTGGTCTTAGCTATTTTTATAGCTTTCTTGATAAACTTTATATTTCTGTCGTAGAATGACATGAAGAAATGTAGTCTTATTGGTTATTTCAAAAGGGTGAAAACTACATATATATATAAAGAGAACTCACATTTTTTGCTTTGCTCATAAATATTAAAGACAATTCAGCAAAAACAAATTCGTCCATTTCTTCAAGTGAAGTTGTCTTGTGGATTATTACGATTTGAAAATGATTAGAAATATACACATGGATGTTTGTATTGTATAATTAGAATATTCATCATCTCCAACTTTCAAAATGAATCAAATTGCTGGATTCCCAAGAAATCAGAGCCGTATTGCTGATTCACCGCTAATGAAATAAAGCCTGTGTTTGTGAAACACGAATGCCCCCGGTGGCATCTTTGTTAGTATGAACACTATTTTCTGTTAAGTACATGTATGTGAGGTCGCTGGGTTAAAAGTTCAAAGGTCAAGGTCACGAGGTCAAAAATTTTGGTATCAATGGAAAGGTCTTGTCACAAGGAATACGCATGCGAAATATGAAAGCCCTATCACTTACCATTCAAAAGTTATGCCCAATGTTAAAGTTTTTGAAAAGTAGGTCAAAGGTCAAGGTCACGAGGTCAAAATTTTTGGTATCAATGGAAAGGTCTTGTCACAAGGATTACACATGTGAAATATGAAAGCCCTATCACTTACCATTCAAAAGTTATGCCCAATGTTAAAGTTTTTGAAAAGTAGGTCAAAGGTCAAGGTCAAGGTCACGAGGTCAAAAATTTTGGTATCAATGGAAAGGTCTTGTCACAAGGAATACACATGTGAAATATGAAAGCCCTATCATTTACCATTCAAAAGTTATGCCCAATGTTAAAGTTTTTGAAAAGTAGGTCAAAGGTCAAGGTCAAGGTCACGGGGTCAAAAATTTTGGTATCAATGGAAAGGTCTTGTCACAAGGAATACACATGTGAAATATGAAAGCCCTATCACTTCCCATTCAAAAGTTATGTCCAATGTTAAAGTTTTTCGGACAAACAGACAAACAGACAAACAGACGGACAGGCCAAAAACTATATGCCCCCGAATCTTTGATTCCGGGGGCATAAAAATTAAGCTCACGTTTGATCTTTTGCAGTGTTTGTACTACAGGGTTCTCTTTTTAAAATGGATGTGAAGAGGACCTTTTCAGATTTTGTTTCCTTTTTTCAAGGGTTGTGTCTCTATGTATAATCCATGCAAAACTGCAAAATAAAATGTGGTTGTAATTTTAAATACCTTATATTTTCTTGATTATTAATTAGGCTTAATTCATCAGGCTAAAACTATCATGAAATTCTTTCAAAGTAAAACTAAAGCAAGTGTGAATGGTGATAGTTGGAGTATGCTCTCGACTGTTGCAACCATTCCCCCCCCCCCCAGAGTTCTCTCCAACTATAGATGTATTGCTAATGACACGAATAGAATGCTTATATAAATTTGAAAGGAATAGTGTAAACTTTGTGTACGCTTGGCACACAATTGTCCAATTGAAATATATGTATCTCTAGGAGTATATTCAGATATACATTGTACCAACAGTCCATACACAAGAGTACAACTAGTCAATTACCGAACATGATAATCTATGTATTTAGCATATGTGAGAGGGAACTTATCGACTGCAGAGGGCAACTAATCAACTACCCCATTCACAGTTACTGTCTGTTCACTGTAAAATAACAAATTAAAATAATCAATTAATAATGAAACAACTATGACATGTTTTATCTTTTTATTAAGAAATTATATAGAAAATTTTGTTTTTTACAAGGAAATGTCTACAGTGTATCACATGACTGATATGTACAAATGTATGATATTTTCTCACAACTATGTGTATAAAATGTATAGTAGCAATATGAATAAATGGGTAAAAATAATGTGTAAATATAGTCATTTTTCTACAACCTAATTAAGAAAATTTGTCACAAAATTAGATCCATACAACAATGTATTACATGCATTACATTACTTTATTAAAAATCTTCTTCCATAATTGTGCGTAGAAATGAGCTGAAAATATTCATTCTATATATACACTACAGGTTAGAAAGAAAGATAAAGAGAAATTTAATTCTGAATTTCAGCTAACTTCTTCAGTTCAATCAATGTATGAGAAAAAATCCAATGGCATGATTAAATACAAAATTGTGATTTGAAAAGGAAGTGAATGCTAAAAACAATTGCTATAAAGTTTGCTGTACAGTAAAAATTCCATAAAAATCATATCAATTTTGTACAACTGCATAAACTATACTTTTTACATAGAATGAAAATGGCACTAGGTTAGATGCATAATATACATGTATATACATGGACATGGATCAGAGCATAATATAATTTTTTTTTTCATGAAACAAATCAAGTGAACAAAACTCCTGCAGGAATGCAAATACTAGTGTAATGTGTCAATTCTATCTTAAAACCTTTCCGTAACTATGCCTGCTAATAATGCAAATTAAAATCTTAAAAATTTATCAATACTTCAATTTTTTTTTTTTTTTTTTTTTTTTTTTGACTTATGGAATGCATAAGGAATGACTGTTTTGAAATATCCATTTATAGATGAAATATAGAGTGATTGATATGTTAACTATATCACAAAAAAAATTGTGAAAAAAATTGTATAGATGTATGTGAAATTAGCTCTAGGAATGTATAAAGTTAATCTTTGATATGTAGTCCACATAATTAAATATAACTTTCTTTTCTATGTTTTTAAATTTTAAGAAAATAAATGTTTTAATTTTCCTTTGATTATGACAATCATAATGTGAAACAAGTACATTTAAAAGAGTCAAGTTTCTGTCCCATGTGTGGATCAACAATTTTTTTCTTGGTAGATCCAGATCATTCCAAGGGTATAAACCTCGGGATTAGAAGACTACTTAAAAGTATAAGAAAATTGTTTTGATCTTTTTGTTCCACATCAAGATTCATATATCATTTTGTTTACACTCAATAAAGTTCCAGCTTTGGAATGCTTCTTTGGGAAAGATAGATTGTAAAATGGAATAGTTATTGCTAAAACAATTTCACTATCAGTGCCGTCTAAAAACCGCAAGGCACATTAATATAATCATGACGATGAACGATGGCTTGGTGAGGGCAGAGCTGTTCAACACCCAGATGGTGTTAGGTAAGGTGTAAGGATTGATGCCAGAATCAAATCTCTGTGGACAGTCATCAACTGTTATAAGAAACGATCAACCATTAAAATTTCATAATCCTTTACATTGTAGTAATAGTGATTAACTTCATGTTTAACCATGATTAGATTACAACTTCTATTCTTACTAAGAGTCGTACAACATTCATGAAAGGAGAGGGTGACATTAACTCATATGAACATGGCGTGAAGACTCTAGCACATAATTTTAGGATATCTTAAAATTAGGACGTAATGTTTTTGACACTAGTAATTCATAATAGTTAATTAATCTTTTGATAACAGTGAATACTAGAACTGCCCTAAAGTGGATGAATTATACCCCCGCGGGATGTTTTTTTTTTTATTAATGGGACCATTTATGATGCAATGTGAAAAGCCTACCATTTATAGTATGCAACAAATCTGCAGTCAAATATTCTTAACTTAAACTGCAACATAAGTCCAAAGTCAAGGTCAAGAGGTCAAAAGTCATGATACCAAACTGTAGTTCTCTCTGTGGTGAATGTGTGTATGAAATATGAAAGACCTACCATTTATTATATAAAAGAAATCTGCTTTCAAAACATCTTAACATAAAATAATGTATAGGGTGAAGGTCAAGGTCAGAGGGTAAAAAATCATGGTACCAAACTGTAGTACTCTTTATGGTGAATGTGTGTATGAAATATGAAAGGCCTACCATTAATAGTAAAAAAAATTTCTGCTTTCAAAACATCTTAACATAAATTGTTGTATAGGGTGATGGTCAAGGTCACAGGATCAAAAGTCATGATACCAAAATGTAGTACTTTTTATGGTGAATGTGTGTATGAAATATGAAAGGCCGACAATTAATAGTATAAAAGAAATCTGCTTTCAAAACATCTTAAAATAAAATGTTGTATATGGTGAAGGTTGCGGTCACAAGGTCACAGGGTAAAAAAAATTCATGGTGCTTAATGTAGTACAAAATGTACTCTTTATGGTGAATGTGTGTATGAAATATGAAAGGCCTACAATTAATAGCATAAAAGAAATCTGCTTTCAAAACTTCTTAACCGGACAGACAGACAGACGGACAGGGTGATTCCTATATACCCCCTAAACTTCGTTTGCGGGGAGAATATTTAAAGGGCAACTGACATAATGATAGTCCTTTCCTAAAGATTTTCAACCACGTAAACACTTGTTAGACACACTTGCACAAAATCAAATCGTCTCTGAATTTTCCTTAGATAAAATTATGGTAAAATAAAAAACAGGAATGTAATCATACCATAGATCTATCAAGCACAAAGTGTTTAGGCCATGTAAAATAAAATCTATGTTTCTCAGACACCGCCGCGCGCTATAATTTGCCGCCGATGAAACGTTTTTATTGCAACTTCAGAAAAAAATATCCGCCGTGCATCATCCTGATCGTCGATTAAAAACGAAGTATCCATTTATTCATTGAACATATTTATTGTCCTGTAAAATCGTCCAAACAGTACCTGATGAATAAATACTTTTAAAAGCCCGTATAAATCACGGCGCGTTCCGTATTAACGTTACGGGTAAAGACTTTTACCCACGCGCCGTTTAAAAGGAATTGTATAGGATATACTAACAACGTGCCGACACGTGTCGCGGACATTTAAACATCGAGTATTACATTTATTAGAACGTTGGTATAGTTTTATTTATTGATCTCTACAGCATATATGTTAAAACCAATGCCGAACAATAGCAAGTGTCCATTGTAATACTTCCGAATCTATTAATAATGACGTTCACGTTGTAACAAGTATAAGCAAGGACCGCCGACGAACGCAAGAGAAACGTAGTTAAATCCTTAAATCTATGAATAAAAGAATGTATATTGTACCCGTGTACATTATTTTATCAGACGATGGTTAATGCTCACTTCATTCGATTTCTAAAGTCGAGGATATGCGCTATCGGCCACATTTTTTACCATATGAACTGATCCATCCGAGGAAGAGAGGGGTCTTATTTAATTTGAACTGGGTTTTAATAAGGTGTGAGCAAATAATACACGTCGAGTCTCTTACGCGATTCTACTAATGTACTCACGGCAATCAAAACATGTCATACTTCCTATATTTGTATCTGTTAGCTTCTTCCATTCAGACAGATGAGCTACGTCTCCCCGTTCTGAGAAGGAATAGGCTATTTTACTTTTTAAAAAAATCAACTTATTTACAGGAGAAAGGCATAAATCTTAATGTACATGTACCATTATTTTGACTGATGATTCAAAGACCGTTTTCTATGAAGAAAAATGGGGGGGGGAGCATAAGATTTTTTTGCCTTATATGAATAATGGGGGAATTAGACAGGGCATACAATTTTTTGCTTTACATGAATAATAAGAGTACTCTTAATTGAAAAAAAAAAACAAAAAATAAAAACCCTACCTACCTTGCCACTTTTTTAAGACCCAATTATCTGAGAAACATAGAATTAATTTTACATGGCCTTATCAAAGGAACACTAATGTTTCTGTTTTTCTTAAAAAACAACTATTTACTTGCTAAAATATCCAATGTCTGTATGCTCTAAGATAATACTTACAAAGTCTTTCTGCCTCTAACATCTCCAGTACCAGACCCGTCCCTGGTATTTGGTAATCCTTCGCTGTCTGTGCACGATTACATCGAGCGTTCTGAGCTCGTGACATCACCACATCTGTCCAACTCAGTCTCTCATATACCTGTTAACCAGTTAAAGAAATATCAAGAATTTGTTCATTAGATATGATCAGCATTTAATTTTTTCAGTTTCTGCATTTTTTTACGACATTACATCCTTATGCAATTGTAATGAAAGATTACTCCAAAGGGTATCCAAAAAATGAAGTTGATGAGGAGAACTAATATTTTCCAATGGATGGAATAACAGAGCAGTGCATCATCATTCTAATGCCCTAAACAATCTTATAAATTTTAAAGTTCTAATTTTACTGGTTAATGCATGCTGTCTTTGATCATTTTTTGAAATATACAGATTTTGCATCAGTCTGTTAGTCTCTCCTTTTACTATTGAGCTCTACATACAATGCATATCAAGGAAAACTTACCCAACATCTGAAGTCTGAGATGGCATCCTCCTCGTCCCATGTAATAAGGTATGACTTGTAATCCTCCATCCAGAACCCTACACAGGTCAACTCATGGTCAGATACATCTGTAAAGAGTAAATGTTCACATTTACTGTAAACAAGTTTAATTTCGCAGTGTCAAAATTTGCGGTTTTCTAAAAGTAACCAATTGCGGTGGTTTTAACTCTGCGGTATCGAAGATTTCAGGAAAATAATACCCTAACACTTTTGATATAAAGATTTTAAGGCAATAAGTATTACACGTAATAAGTTGTAATAAGTATGTCAGTTTTGTATAGGTTTCAGGAAAAAAAATCCAAAAACCAATTAAGTGACACAGATGGACAAACAGACAGAGTATAAACATATAGTCCCCTCAGTTTCACACTTAGGAGACTACTAAAAGAGGGAATCTTATTTGCCTCATATTTAAGTTACCTAATCTTAGTGATACTAATGCATAAAATAAACTACATAATCTAGAAATTAGAAAATATATGACACTTTTTCTCACCATATTCTCCTATGGGTCTTCCTCTGTAATCCACGGTCTCACAGTACTCTGCATCTAAAAATATCTTTGACAGATCGTTTGTACAGGATTTGATTTCCGACACGATAATACGGCAGTCTACTTGGACCCTAGGTTTGTCTGTTACTCCTCTAATCCTGGTCTGATACTTCTCGTTTTCTCTCGTGGCGAGTTGGTTGAAGTTGTATCGTCCACCGATTGGGCAAGGAATAGGTGAGGGAGGATTCACTGTGAAAAAGAATACATTTATTTAGATACATGTACATGTATATTTCTGATCAAGAATTTTTTTTAAGCACGACCAAGCTACTGTCCGTATATTAATTGAAGCTTTTTAATTGTCAGTGAGGAAAAAGTATAATTTATAGTGAATTTACAGCTTTTTAATTGTCAGTAAGGAAAAGGCAGAATTTATAATGAATTTAAAATCTACATACAAATGAGAACTTCATATTTCCAGTCTGTATCATCTCTGTTGAAAGTAAAGGACATCCAGCTGCAAGCTTCTCTAAACTTCTTGGTCAGGTAATCTGGATTCTCCATTTCTTCCTGGGTGAGCCTGTTTGGCTTACCTTTAATCAAACAATCACCAAGTTGGATCATTTTCTCTTATGATAATAAATAGCAGAATAGAGGTATGATTATGGAAAGAAGATAATATGTTTTAAAAAGAAATATATATGAAAAATGTCTCTGGTTTAGGGTACCACATGTGTACAGCATCATATGAAAGTAAAAATCATTCAGACTAAAGGGGGTATTCTACGTGTTGTCCATTTACAGATCTACTGACTAATACATGTATTTCTAGGGCAGATTTCACTTCATAATAAAAGCCACCTATACTCACCAACTCTGTATCTGACAATACTATGATGTCGGGGCATGATGTCAAAGCAGACAAAATCCACCTCGCTGAAACAGAAAATTACACTTTATAGAATATGATATACATGTATTGTATGTGCATGTCTATTGAAATGGATATAATCTTAAACTAATGGTCACATTTTCTGTCTTTTGTTTTTAAGAGATATAATTTATTGGATACCAGAAATAACTTAAAATTATTGTCATGTCACTCGATAAATATGTTAAAGATATTAGATTGGAATGTGAATGAGTGTCTGTACACTTTATTAAAAGGCATAAAATGTTAAAAGTTCTCAATTTATCTAAACCTTCCATATTTATTCATTAACAATGCTCATGTAAGGTCTTCTGATAGTTATAGTAATGAACTCACCATTTTCCAACGACTACTTTGGTCATGAGGTAGCGAGTTCCGAGAGTCTGTTGGCATGAATAGTGAGCATCCTGGAACTCAAACTCATTAATTGCAGTGTTGAAGTTGATGTGAGTCTCATTAACGCGCACGTTTGATTTGTATTCCTGACCCTGTGTAAACCATTCTCCTGATATGTTCCTTGGAAGATTGCACTTTGGAATCATGAAGTCTGTTGGTGGTGGAACTGTAAAACAATCAATTATAAATAAAAACATCCCATTGTTTTGCTGAGCTCGGGTAAGTGGCAAGAGATTCTAATCTTATTTTCTGTGAAGTGCATGATAAAATGCACTTCAATACAATTACAATACAAAAGAATAAAATCTAGATTTTCTTTAAAATAACTATCAAATAATCCTATCAATCAAGGTGTTCACATCTTCACAGTAAATTGCGTTCTACAAGTGCTATATTTGCAGACGGCATGAAGTATTTACATATATGTATGTGTTGATGTACATGTAATACATTCACATACATTCAAAAAGTATCCAGGGCTCTCAAACCAATATTTGGGACTGGGGCAGAGGGCCTTTGAAATTGGGGAAAATAGCGGCATTTTCTGAAAAATTGGGAAATATTTTAAAACATATGCTTTGATGCCTTTTGACTAGAAAATGAGAATTTTTAACTCACTTTGTTAAATTTTCCAAGACTGGTGTCAAATTGGGAAAAATGGTCAATTATATAAATATGGAAAAAAGATACTATTTAGCATTTGTAGTGGGGCCCAATATGGGCCCCAAATTAGGCTGATCGAGGGCCCTGGTGTTTTATTTACACTTGCTTAGGATCAGTAAAAGAATATACATGCATACGGTACAGGGATTGGGATCAACGGACAACCTACATGTCGACCTAGAATGTTCAAAAACAGGTATTTGGCCTGTCAAATGTGTGAACCTCAAGATACAACATAATTTGTCCTTATTTACATGACAGCATTAAACGTTGGTGTATTGACTTACTTCGAGTTAGCACTAATTTCAGAGGGCCATTGTAGATACTGTTAAGACTGGTGCAGTCTGGAAAGCGGGACATCACCCATCGAATCTGATTCTTGGCATCTTTCTGGTTCTTCAAGGTCATCTAAATTTACAGAGAAATCAAATCTCTTAAAATTAATTAAAATGAATGAAAAATAGCAGTTTAAATTGAAAATACTTTTAAATCTGAAGATTTCAAGCTTTCCAATCATTGTAAATAAAAGCTTTCTATACACTGAAGTATTATTTCTACATGCCTGATTAATATTCATGAAGCAAAATTTCAAACATGTAAATTAGTCTAAGAGTACTAATATATGATTTTTTGGAAAATAGTAATGCACAAAGTCTCCAACTTTAGCACTCTAAAAAATCAGTCACATACACCTGATGACCTTAAAAATTCAAGAAACACATAGAATTTCCTATAATAGCAATACTTACAAGACACTTGTATTTCTCTCGATCGTCTTTTTCCACAGTATCAGCCACAGCAGCGTAGGTGTAACCTATTCCACTTCTTACAGCAAACCAGGTTCCCATACATTGATATCTGATCTCTGTATATGCAAATTACATATTAGGCCGTGTAAAATAAATTCTATGTTTCTCAGATAATTGGGTCTAAAAAAGTGGCAAGGTAGGTAGGGTTTTTATTTTTTGTTTTTTTTTTTTCATCAAGAGTGCTCTTATTATTCATGTAAGACAAAAAAGTTGTCTGTCCTGTCCCCCCCCCCCCCCCCATTATTCATGTAAGGCAAAAAATCTTATGCTGTCCCCCCCCCCCCCCCCCCCCTCCGTTTTTCTTCATAGAAAACTGTCTTTGAATCGTCAGTCAAAATAATGGTACATGTACATTAAAATCTATGGCTTTCTCCTGTAAATAAGTTGAGTTTTTTTAAAGTAAAAATAACCTGTTCCTTCTGAGAACGGGTAGTCATAGCTCATCTGTCTGAATGGAAGCAGATAATCGATTCAAAATTTGATATACGAAGTATGACATGTTTTGATTGCCGTGAGTATTTAGTAGAATCGCGTAAGAGACTCGAAGGCTGTTACAGTATTTGCTCACATCTTGTTTAAACCCAGTTCAAATTAAATACGACACCTCACTTCCTCGAATGGATCCGTTCATATGGTAAATAAAAATTTGGCCGATAGCGTATATTTTCGGAAGTCGAGTCTGGATGAAGCAGAATCTTTAGAAATCGACTGAAGTGTTCAGCATTAACCTCCGTCTGATAAAATGGTGTACACGGCCCGGGTACAATATACATTCTTTTATTCATAGATTTAAGGATTTAACTACATGTACGGTTCTCTTGCGTTCGTCGGCGGTCCTTGCTTATACTTTTTACAACGTGAATGTCATTATTAATAGATTCGGAAGTATTACATTGGACACTTGCTATTGTTCGGCATAGGTATTTACATATGCTGTGGAGATCAATAAAAAAACTGTACGAACGTTTTAATACATGTAATACTCGATGTATTAAACACGCGAATAGCCAGTCGTCCAAGTGTCCGCGGCACGCTGTTAGTATACTAGTATCCTATACAATTCCCTTTATTAATAAACGACGCGTGGATTAAGTCTTTACCCGTAACGTAAATATGGAACACGCCGTGATTTATACGGGCTTTTAAAAGTATTTATTCATCGGGTACAGTTTTGACGATTATAAAGGACAATAAACATGTTCAATGAAATAAATGGATATTTCGTTTTTAATCGACGATCGAGGATGAGACACGGCGTATATTTTTTTCTGAAGTTGCAATAAAAACGTCTCGTCGGCGGCAAATTATAGCGCGCGGCGGTGTCTGAGAAACATAGATTTTATTTTACATGGCCTTACATGTATTCTTAACAGTTTTGTGATAAAATACTTTTTCCCTTATATGCATGTAACTTTCGACCTATTCTCTTAATATTGACAATATATCAATTGCTAATGTCAAAATTACAAGGAAAGATATGAAAATATTCCTGCATATTTCAAACATCTTAGAACAAGAAATACAAAGTGTAAAAGTGCTATAGGGCCTCAAAGGGCCAGTTTACATTGTACATGTACATTGTATATGTAGTATAGGTTGCATAATGCATAAAATATTCAAGATACATGTACGAGGGGTGATTGATATGTTGTGAGCCTCGTATTTAAGGATTTGAATTTTATCAGACATTTTGCATTATTTTTTCTACATAATCCCTTTCAGTATTTATACGCTTTTGCCAATGGTGTTTAAGGGCCTCAACACCACTTCAAAAAAACTTTTTATCTTGACAGGTCAGAAAGCCATCCACTGCAAGTATGACGTCATCATCAGACTGAAAGTGGGTGCCAGAAATAGCTGCTATCAGTTTTGGGAATACATGTAGATGAAAGTCTGAAGGAGCAAGATTAGGTGAATAAGGCAGATGCGCCATCAAATTAAGGCCACAATCATGAATGGCAGCCATGGCAGTGAGACTTGTGAACAGGAGCATTTATGCCCTGATGGAACAACACGCCTTTAACTAGTGAATTTCCATGGCATTTAAGTTTAATATTTTCTTGTAACTGTATCAGAAGTGAAGCATAATAATTATGTGCCATTGATTGTTTGTTGTTTTTGGATATAATCTATCAGCAGAATACCTTCTGCAACCCAGAAAACTGAGGCTCACAATATACATGTAAAATCAACCAAAGTCAAAGATCAATTTGCTTGTCAACATATACATACATGTTTACATGTAATATAAGCTTAAGGTCAATGTGTAAATCCCATGTGTAAAACATAGGGTAATCAAAGACTATATAGCTCGCCTATACAGGTTTTTGTCAGAAACCAGGTTTAAGTTCTTGAAAAGTAGGTCAAAGTCCAAGGTCAATAGGTCAAAGGTCATGGTCTCAAATGAAAGGTCTCGTCACAAGGTATCTACATGTGAAATATCAAAGTAGTTTAAGAGATATAGCCCAGGTTAAAGTTTTGTCTACGGACGACGACAACGACGAATAGGGTATGGCATTAGCTCTCCAGACTTTTTCGTCCCGGCGAGCTAAAAAGTGAGACACGTGTAATGATTTGTACTGTATCAATCAGTCCTTGTACTATGGTTAAAAAAATTTTCAAAATAAATCACAAACAAAGACAAAAGATTTCCAAGTCAAGAAATAGAACAGAAAAATTCCAAGGAATGTACATGTTGCCTATAAAACATAATCTATATATAGCATCACTTTAAGATCAATATGGTGTAAGACAGACGAACAGACAATGTCAAAGTGAACCATGCTTTGAAGGCAACATAAGAAGTGAATACTTACGTTCATTTTTTGATGTGGAGACTGTCTCACATTTCTGGTAGGTCATTCTGAAGACCTGATTGTCGACGTACGGTGACCCAGGGTCCTGACACGCCTTAATCTGACTGTTAGGGTTGTTACATATACCACCACCACCCTCATCAACTTCATAGGAAAACTGGTATACACCCTCAAATGTGGTGATACAATTCACAATCTTTGGCGTCCTTCCTGAAATTGCAAAAAAAAAAAAGTGGTACAAAAGTACAAATTAAGATTTCTGTGAAATTTTGTCCTATCAGACACTGCTATAATTTACTAATTTGTAGACTGTTTCCTTGGCCAATATGCAGTGAATATTTTGAGCAATAGTATTGATGACTTTTATTTGTATGTACAATGTACTCAAATAAAGAATTTCATTTAACAGGAAATGCAGACAAACAAGTAGAAACATAGAAGATGAACGCATAGAAGCATATACATGTACATGTAGTATCACATAAAGTATTGTATAAAATTTGTACAATTTATGTCAACTAAATACATGATTAAGTTCACAAATTTTTGTATGAGCATACCGGTACATGTAAATATTTGAAATATGTTCTACATGCAACATCAACTTTTATAACTTTTATCTACTTTTTGCTAAGAGTAAATTTAATTGTCGGTTTCATCTTTAGTTTATCAACTGAGAAAACCTATCACAGTGACTTACTGAAAAGAGTGACCGAATCATCAGTTGTAGGTAAACCATAGATAGGATTCATGGCTTTACATGACTGTGTTATATTGATGGATACGCCTGAGTTAGCTCTCACACAATCCTCTGTAAATATAGAATATTGTAAATATAATTTCTATTTCTTTATGCAATGTATAAAGGAGTAGGTGCGATAACCTGCCATTTCGGCCCTATTTTTAAAGTTGTTTATATATCCATTATATGTTAGTTTATAAAACGTCAAATGTATGGTGAATCCAAATCAGGAAAGCCTTTTTGATTTCATGGTCCCATACTGAATAATACGTCGCTCAAAACCTCTAAAAACTTTGAAATCATTGAAAATATCAATAAATGAGCTATATTTCGATACAAAACTATGAAATCAAGTAGCACTCCAGGCCTTGCCCATGAATATATTTGTATCAATCGATGGATTTCTGATTGGCCTTTCAATTTGCATAATTTTTTGTGGGCGAGGCCCGGAGCGTAGATGAATTTTGAAGATTTGTGTGTAAAATACAATGATTTTCCTTAGTCTTGCATCATTCAGGGTAAATGACGTCAAAACATGACGTCATACATCACACGCATGACGTTAAGAGGGCTCAAAATTTTGACGCTGTATTTTCTCAATCCTTCAACATTGCAAAAAGTGATAATCAATAATTCGTTTATCAAAAGCATTTTTCGTCGAAATTATAGGGCCAATATGAGGGGTTTTTGCACATATCCTTTGATTGGTTCTTTGGTAGCGATACAGCTATAGGTGTTACATGTACTTGTAAAATTAAACTGACAGCAAATCACGTAAGAGTACCCGCATCCAAAGATGAAATGTACAGTCAAAGAAAATTCTTTTTTATTAACCCTGCTCTAAATTAATCAAACAAGAAAAATCATTATGACCATTTCTTCATAAAAATGTCAAACGTGGAGTCAACAACTTACGTCTTCTATACTGCAGAATATTTGGTGTTCTCCATAAAACATCAATACAAAAGAAACATGCAGCAGTTTGGTCTCCTGACGAAGAACTGAAAAGACAAGACATGAAAAATACTTTTAAATTGTTATTTTTATTTGAAGCAGTAATTTTGTAGGGAATTTGTTTGAAAAACATAATAAATCATTAAGAAAGGCTTTTGGATTTTAACAGGTATTATCTTTTATTTTTTAACTCTTGTCGGTGGCAACCATATGTAAATTGCAACAACAACAATAAACCAGACTTGTCAGAATGACAACATAGCTCGCCGGTGGCAACCATATGTAAATTGCAACAACAACAATAAATAACTCCTCTGATTAACAAGTTAAAGTTTTTGAAAAGTAGGTAAAATTTCAAGGTCAAGGTCACTAGGTCAAAATTTATGGTACGGCATGAAAGGTCTTATCACAAGGAATGCACATGTGAAATATCAAAGCCCTATCACTTACCATTCAAAAAATATGGCCCAAGTTAAAGTTTTTGAAAAGTAGGTAAAATTTCAAGGTCAAGGTCACTTGGTCAAAATTTATGGTACGGCATGAAAGGTCTTATCACAAGGAATACACATGTGAAATATCAAAGCCCTATCACTTACCATTCAAAAAATATGGCCAAGGTTAAAGTTTTTCAAAAGTAGGTCAATCTCCAAGGTCAAGGTCACAAGGTCAAAAATTTTGGTATCCATGGAAAGGTCTTGTCACAAGGAATGCACATGTGAAATATGAAAGCCCAATCTGTATTGGTTTAAAAGTTATAAGCAAGGTTAAAGTTTTTGTGCACGCGCACGCAGACGCCAACGCCAATGCCAACGCAGACGCCGACACCGGGGGTATGACAATAGCTCTCCGGACATTCGTCCCGGCGAGCTAAAAAATGTACAATGTAGTAGCTATTTAGATGTTTACATGTATCAAAATCTAACAATTCATTCTTAAATTTCTTTTCTATCATGATTGAATTCAATTTGATAATGATAAAAGCACTGTTAAACACTGTTATGCAACCATTAAACTTTTTTGCAAAGGAAAATGTTTGACCTTGACGATGACCTTGACCTTCTGTTCCTACATGTATTTTACTCTCCATACTCTCCGTAGACTTTGATTTATTCAAGTTTTCCCTTACATTGTACATGTATATATCAAACCTAGATGTACTTACACCTCTCTCATGAGCATGGTAAAGTTGTTTCCATCCTGTCGTATACCGTACGAGCTGTGATTATGTCTCTGGTAACACGTCAGGTACGAATCCTCGTCCGATCTATCCCATTTATCTTCATTAATGAGGGTGTAGATGTTGGCTCCAGCATCCCCCTCCCTCGAGTACCAATCTCCATGAAATTCTGGAGGAATTTTGCATCCCACTGAACCCTGATTTTGAGATTCTGTTGGCGAAAAAATTAGAATACAATAAATTCAAACAGAATATTAAAATGTTCCCACCCTAAAGACTATATACATTAAAAAATTTTCCCTGACGTACAAAAAATGTATATGTAGCTGATTGTGAACTTTCACATACCTGTCAATTTTTGAAATTCTTTAAAAGAGGGAGAATGTGTATTAACCATTTTCCTGACATTTCTGATGACAAAATTATTATAAATTGTGACAATTTAAGGGGTATCGACAAAATTTTATCGGCCATATTGGATTTGACGTGAAGCATACTTGAAAATCTGTCGTTCTGCAGAATTAAGACTCCAATTTTAACCATTTTAATACTAAGTTTTCTTTGCCTCAACATCGTCATTTTCCCATCATTTTAAACAAAAACTGCATCAATATTTTTACATGACAACCATTTGAACTTAGTGCACCGAACTGCGCAGCTACAGGTTTGCAGGATTCATGATTAATACTATAACCTACCTTAAACGTTACTATCATCATATGTCTACAAACATTTGTCCTTCAATTTTGATCATACTTTCTCAAAATACCGGGTATCTTCATTTTACACACAAGGGGCTAGTAGCCATATCAACATAGAAATGAATCCAGGGGCGGATCCCCAGAATGTTGCACATTTGTAATTTGTCACCTATAATTCACATGACTATCCCACTTTTCTAATATATATCATGTAAATAATTAATAATTGAACCGCAAACAGTCGAAATTCTAGTGAATTACCCCAGGAACTTAAAAATCGTTTATTTTTTCTACCTATATTGGGGTGGATCGGCACGTGAAAATGGCTACCTGTAAAAACTCGTGTTCGAAAAGACTCCGTGTTGTATTAACAAGAGATTTATATGATATTGAGACCTTGTACTCAAAATCGAAGGACAAGTGATTGCAGATATAGTATCAATGTAATGTTTAAGGTAAGTTATAGTATTATTCATAAATTCTTCTGAGGTGCAGCTGTGCAGTTCGGTGCATGAATTTAAAAAAGTTTCTAATGTTAAAATCTTAATGTAATTTTCCGTAGAAAATATGGGAAAATGTAGCTATTGGGGTTGAGAATACTTGGGATTAAAATAGTTGAAGTTGGAGCCATGACTCGGTGTAAGGAAAGATTTTCAATAACACACTACAAAAAATCCAATATGGCGAATAACGGTTTGTCGATACCCCTTAAGACCGAACAATAAAACAATTCATTCTGAATCACAAGTATGTCAATGATTCATATTGTAGTTTTAATGTTCCTTAGTCTATTTAAGCTCTAAAAAGCTTATCATTTATTTAGACTTACTCACTTTAAACACAAATTAGTAAATTATTATTCAACAAAATGAAAAATTGTGTCTCAGCTCTGATGAGTCATGACTTGAAATTCAAAATTATTCCAAGGGAAAGTCAATATTCTTTTTCAAATGAAAACTGATTAATAAATCATTTAGAGAGCCCTAAAACGATAGACTCCTTGGACAACGCAGAGATATAAATATTATCTAAGTCTAGTGCGAATCGCCTCCGTTTACACCTGCCCAGGTAATGTAAGAAAACGTGAGTGCGCGTGCTTCTTTTACGTAGTTATTTTCATGATTCTTCATAAAAAAATTAAGTCATAAGTAGCAAAAATTAATCATACCTGATAAATGTAACGTTAAAATAAGCACTAGCAAAGGGATCAGGAAATGAAATCCTCTTCGAGAGGACGCCATTTTGGTTTTGAATTTACCTGGCGCAGGTAAATATTGTGAGACACTTCGGATACAACACATTTTTTTTCGTACGTGATCGCTTCGTGCAGGTATTCCTATGTTATTTTGAGGGTTACACAGGGATCGAACCTTCTTGATCCGTGCTGTGTGACACAAAGATGGAATTAATCTCCCAATGAGCTATGACCAATAAGGTTATCTTGAAATCAATTAAAGCATTTAATTGAATATAAAAAAGAATCGATATTTCATACAATCAAAATTGAAATTATGATAAATATGAAAATCGAAAAAAATTGATCCAACTCACTTGGGCGATTAACAAAATGAAGCCTACATGTAGTTACCGTGCAACGGAGAAGTGATATTTTGTCGTGTCCTCTCCGTTGTGCACAGTGGATTCATGCATATTTCTTGTCTGAAAATTAACGATTTATACCCATAATTTGGTATAAATTCTGTATTAATTATGGAAATTTTGATAGATACCACCATAAAATTTAGCTTAAAATTCCAGAAAATTTTCCGGCTCGCTTCACTCGTCGCGTGTATAGAAAAAAATTGGGCTCGCTTTGCTCGCCATAGTATTCATTTCATTAACGGCAAAGTTCATATTTTAAAATATCAAAAGAATGCATGTTAATGGAGAGAGGACTTCCTTAAAGGCTTAAATATACTATCAATATAATGTATTACTGTTAAAAGATGCATGTATCACCTTAAAGTCTAATTTTATATACAAGCTTTCAAGGAGGACCTTTAAAAGTTGTTGTTTTTTTTTACCAATTTACAATTCTAAATTTGAAAATTTGTCTTGTAGACCCTCTCCTCAGACCCTCTTACTTGTACCTTATATAAATTTTGTTCACTGAGGATTATATTGTCAAATTCTTTTATCTCTCTGTTTAGAAGTGAAGTGAATTAAATTTTTGCATAAAAATAAAGTTATATTTTACAGTTTTGAGTAAAAATAAGGCACGGTCCATTTGATATTGGGGGGGGGGGGGGGGGCTTGGGTTTTTTGTCGGAGCAAGATTATTTTTTCGCCCCAGACCGAGGCAAAATTATTTTTTTCTTGCAAAGTTGGAGCAAGGAAATTTTTTTAACAAAGTGATGCGCATATTAAGAATGTTCGTGTTTTATCGATAGAAATTATTTATTTTTTTACTCAAAACTCTTAATATCAATATATTAGTTTAATTTTATGCAAGCATATTCAATTCACTTTTAAACAGAGAGATAAAAAAATTTTACAATACAATTCTCAATATTTTATATAAGGTACATGTAATTATAACATACATGTATAATTTATGTATATAAGGGGGTCTGAGGGGAAGGTCTCTTGTATAACTTATGATATCTTCAAATATATGAACTTTGTCATTATACAAATATGGACTTGGTCGAGGTCATTATGTCATTTTGTTATACCCTTGTCAGTATCTCTATATAAAATCCCCATAGGAAAAATGCCTATAAATTCGAATATTTGACCGAGCGGTCAATATTTACTTCAATATTGGCCCTAGGGCAATATTTCAAAAAATGTTGACCGATGAACGGTACATCCTTTGTGACGTCACGTCATTGATGACGCTATTAGCTCTACCTATTTTTCCGCGCTCTTTCTCTTATAGAAGAAAATGAACGTAAACATGCCGGGCTAATCGGTTCGTTGCTGCAGTATTGATGTAAGGTATAACAAAACAATTATTGACTGGGAATTCGGGCAATATATGATTTGTTGGACCTTCAGACAAAATATAGCCCTCGGCCTTCGGCCTCGGGCAATATTTTATCTTCAGGTCCAACAAATCATATATTGCCCTCATTCCCAGTCAATAATTGTATAATAATGACCCGATGAGATTTGAAATATTGACCGAGGTCGAAGGCCGAGGTCGATATTACAAATCTCATCGGGTCATTATAATGACATAATGACCGAGGCCAAGTCCTTATTTGCTATATTATATAACGGATTTAAAAACAACATTTGATTAAAGTAATGATTCAAACTAATATGAGCGGATAATTTTTAATTAAGAATTTAACAATTAATTGCATTTTTTTTGAAAAGTGTATCTTAACTTTTAAAATGAAACAAAACAACTATCTTAATTCTTATCGTAAATACTGAAATCAGGACAAATACCACACCGAGTCATTATCTTCCGTCAGCGGTCATTATCGGAAAATAATGACTCGCGCTCCAGCCAATCAGAATCGACGTTACATCCTGGTTATATAATATTATACAAATATGGACTTGGTCGAGGTCATTATGTCATTATAATGACCCGATGATATTTGTAATATTGACCGAGGGTCATCGGGTCATTATAATGACATAATGACCGAGGCCAAGTCCTTATTTGTTATATTATATAAGTAATAGTTAGACTATATGTGATTAAAATAATGATTCAAAACAATATATACACATAATCTTTCATCAAGAATTCAATTGATTCAATTAATTGCACTTTTTGAAAAATGTATCTAAACTTTTAATGTTTCACAAAATAACTAAAAAAATTTTTCGAAAATACTGAAATCAGGACAAATACCACACCGAGTCATTATCTTCCGTCAGCGGTCATTATCGGAAAATAATGACTCGCGCGTCAGCCAATCAGAATCGACGTTACATCCTAGTTATATAATATTAGTAAAATATATAATGTTTTTGATAAAAATTTTCGATACAAATTGAAAACTGCGGCGAGCGAAGCGAGCCGGAAATTTTTCAAGAATTTTAGCAAAATTTTATGGTAATTCTTCAAATTCAGATTATTTGTAAGAGCAAGATTATTTTTTCTGTCACACCATAAGCAAATTAATTTTTTTTTCATCAAAATTGAGAGCAAAATTATTTCTTTCGAAAAAAACCCCAAGCACCCCCCCCCCCCCCCCCCGAATATCAAATGGACCGTGCCTAAATAATTTCTATTGATTAAACACAAACATTCTTAATATATTGCACATCATTTGTTAGAAAAAAAAATTCTTGCTCCAACTTTACACGAAAAAAATAATTTGCTCCTGACAGGGCGAAAAAAAACCTTGCTCCGACCCCCCCCCCCCCCCCCCGACTATCAAATGGACCGTGCCTAAAGATTATTTAAACGTGACAGTGAAAAGGGTTGCAGAAATTCTGATGCGTTAAAAAAAATCGACGGTTTTAACAGAAAGTATACGGTTTGGTTGGGGTAAGAGGGAGAAGGCGGACTAAGGGAGGTAAACATAATAGAATTGCTAGAAAAACTATGTGCCAAGATTTTACATTTGGGGGATGCAGGATGATAAATTTGGAAATATATATAAAAAGTCTGAAAATTACTTGGATACGTAGACTTCTACAGGCAGATAGATTAAGTAACTGGATGAATTTATTTTTGGATAGTAACGCAATATGTTTGAACACATTTTTAATATCAGGGGATGATTACTACTTCAAATTATCAAAATCAGTTAAAAATATTTTTTGGAAAAATGTACTATCAAGTTTAACAGATTTTATGAGAATTATACCTTTGGACAGTAAGGACGATATCCTTGATGAACCTCTTTGGCTTAACTCAAAAATAAAGATAGGAAATGAATCTATATTTTACAAGGACTGGAGTCTCAAGGGTATCCATATTGTACAAGACTTGTTTAATGAATATGGAGACCCTTTAAATTTTGAATGTTTTAGAAACAAATATAACTTAAACATACCTTTCACCTCTCACTTAGGATTAATAAACACAATTTTATCAAAATGGAAAATTTTGAAAGATATGTCCCATATAAATGAAACTCCCTACAGACCAAACTTGATAAAATATTTACTTAAGGAAAAAAAAGGTTGTAAGACATTCTATGATATATTTCTTAAATCGCTTTATGCTAAACCAGCTTCAGAGAATAAATGGGAAAATGAACTAAATACTGAAATAAATGCGGAAAACTGGAAGACAATTAATGTTAATAACTTTAAAATCACAAAAGACTCTAAGCTCATCTGGTTTCAATACAGACTAATACACAGAATTTTGGCAACAAACAAATTTTTGAACTGCATAAAAATAAAGAACAATCCTTATTGTGAATTTTGTAATCAGGAAATCGAAACATTGATTCATATTTTTTGTAAATGTTCGTTTGTGAAGATTTTCTGGACTTCTTTGGAGAGAATTATTTTTAATAAAACTGGCCTAGATATTAAGTTCACAAATGATGAGATCATACTGTTACAACATAGGAATAATTCAATAAATTTTATTATACTGTTAGCAAAATATTACATATACAGAAAAAGATTTTATGATAAAAACTTAGATATATCAGATTTTATTCATGTTGTTAAAAACTATTATGAAATGGAAAAATTTTCAGCACTTTTAAATGCAAAAAGTAATAATTTTGATAAAAAATGGAACTGTATAAAAGGAATATTCAATTAATTCAATTAGTATAAAATATATACTTAATGTTTTTGTTCAATATATATGCAATCTAATTCGTTCATGTACTATGTATTGGTGTGAAAGTGTTGTGTGAAAGTGTATGTATGTGTACGTAAAACGAAAATGTTCATTCTCCTATAAAGAACATTGAAATATTTATGTCATGATCTGAATGAACGACAAAAATAAAAAAATAAAAAAAAATAATTTTTTTTCATCAAAATTGAGAGCAAAATTATTTCTTTCGAAAAAAACCCCAAGCACCCCCCCCCCCCCCGAATATCAAATGGACCGTGCCTAAATAATTTCTATTGATTAAACACAAACATTCTTAATATATTGCACATCATTTGTTAGAAAAAAAATTCTTGCTCCAACTTTACAAGAAAAAAATAATTTGCTCCTGACAGGGCGAAAAAAAAACCTTGCTCCGACTCCCCCCCCCCCCCCCCCCCGACTATCAAATGGACCGTGCCTAAAGATTTTTTAAACGTGACAGTGAAAAGGGTTGCAGAAATTCTGATGCGTTAAAAAAAAATCGACGGTTTTAACAGAAAGTATACGGTTTGGTTGGGGTAAGAGGGAGAAGGCGGACTAAGAAATTTTGATCGGGGGAGGGATTCCAAACCCAAGCTTACCTTTCTTCTTAAAGAAGAAAGGTAGAAGCTGGGGTCATTTTGATTAAAGGTTCAAATGCACTCGACCTTCTATGTGGCCTGTAAATTAAAGATATGGCATAACAATTATCTCTTTCTTTCTTTGTTTCGAAATCCGGTTCAAATTCAGGTTCATTATAAGTATTTAACACTTGACCTTTCACTACCAGGTGCAAGTTCACATATTTAATTCTCGACCTTTACATTGATTCGGACATATCATATACCACCTTGAGCAGTAAAATGCTGTCAGGATTTTTAGGTGCATTTCTTGGTAAGTTCGATTTTTCTTTTCATTTGAATTGAAAGAAAAATCGACTGTTACAATACTAAACCAAAAAAAAAAAAGTTTTGGTGCTCCATGTTGACATGATTGAAACGAACGATATTTTCTTTTTGCCCATTAGGATAATAAATGCTTGCTTTCAATGGGGGATTGCGGCCATTCCATAACTGAGAAAATGTTTAGCTAATTGAAATCGGAGAAAGGATATTTTTTTCCTATTTTGATAATTTTCTATTTGGACCGACTACTCCGCCCCTCCTCTAGATAAGCACATGAACCTCTTATTCTAT
This sequence comes from Pinctada imbricata, assembly GCA_033119305.1. Taxonomy (NCBI): domain Eukaryota; kingdom Metazoa; phylum Mollusca; class Bivalvia; order Pterioida; family Pteriidae; genus Pinctada; species Pinctada imbricata. The sequence goes on along the minus strand of VSWD01000011.1, from coordinate 27,971,211 downwards.
CATTTTAAAGTGTCTCTTCGTTTTATTTTAAAATATAAAAAAAATTGAATGTTCGATGCATGTATATATACTATGGTTGATTCATTTCAGTTTTCAGTATAAGCGATGGAGCAGTAATCAAAAGAAATTTCTACGGACAACCAAATTCCTATTATTGTAAGTGATAAACCAAGTCAACATTTCCACGTACTCCAAAGCCTTTTATTCTAAGTACGATTACATGTAACAAACAAACACACACACACACACACCCTCACACACCCTCACCATCACACACACACACACACCCTCCCTCACACACACACTCACCCTCACACACACACACACACACACACATGAATAAATGAATAAAAACAAACAAACAAACCCAAAACAAAACAAAACACACCCCCTCCAAAAAGAAAAACCAAAAAAAGAACCCTAAAAAGAAAGAGAGAAAGCAAAAAAAAAAAAAACAAAACAAAACTAAACAAAACTAAACAAAACAACACAAAACAAAACAAAACAAAAACAAAAACAAAAACAAAACAAAACAAACCAAAAAAAACAAAAAAAACAAAACAAAAACAAAAACAAACAAATTAATACACCAAAGAAATGAAGAAAAAGGATAAACTCTCGTTGGTTATGAATATTCATGCAGAACAGAATACCATTATCCTTTTTCAGAAACTAAGTTGGATAAGTTACATGTACAATAAATATTTTTGATTTACAATTCACAGACATTTTATGCTGGCACTATCCTTTAGCCAACAGAAGTATTATAACGATTTCTTTGTTCTACATACATGTATGCATAAATCATTTCTGAGACAAAGTCTCTCTTTAGTTTGTTTGTTTGGATTTTTTTTTTTTTGCCTTTTTTTCTATTAAAAAAGGAAATACAAAAATAAACGAACACTTGTTCCTCGGAATATCCGGGTATATTTTCTGTGGTGATTATCTCAGTTAGAGGAATGACAGGGAGATGATTGGAAAGGGGAGTTGACCACACAAATTCATGTTAATTCTATCATATCTGATGCACTCGTAGATTCGTCCATCTGTCTGCTACACTTTGCATCCGTTCATCCGCAACTGGAGTTCAAATGTAATATAGAAAACAATTAAGACAAACTTATCATTTTAGAAAGATATTGATCAAATAATCCTTTTACTTGAATGGCGAACCCTGCTATAAAAATGTATATCAAGACGTTACACATTGGCTAAGGTTTCTTTCCCCATACTTTCAAAAGAAATGACAAATTGATCATAATATTATCACAGACGCTGATCCCTGTCGTCCTATACCATGTGGAAATGGAGGGGCTACATATGATCCCAAGCTGAGAGCATGTTTATGTAATAACAAAATACGTAAGTATTACTTAAGAAATGACTGTCTTACTTTTGGTGTTCATGGGTGTATAATTCTGGTCGGTCACGTGCAAATTCCGTGAATCGCGAAGCGATTCTCGGAAAATTTGCACGTGTACAACCAGAATTATACACCCATGAACACCAAAAGTAAGACAGTCATTACTTATATTTACATTTATTCTAATCATCGGTCAATTTTATTTGCATGAACATCGCACATTTTGCCTGTAACAGCGTCAAATGTATCTAACTTTAGTAAATTCTCCCTACATTCAAAACTGGAACGTGACGTCATAATAGCAACCCAAGTTATTGGAATATAATTATAGTTGCCTAATAGGCGTTCAACATGGGGAATCTACTAGTAATGTAAATATATGTACTTGTGTGCGGAATCACACTTGATTTTCTTTTCAAATAGTAGGTCCGAGCCCAGTAATCCGGATATGATGACTATTTGTAATATTACGTTGTATATACATAAGCGTTGGATGGCATACCTTTTCCGGAAGAAAATTCAGCTTCTTTTAATACATGTATGCTGGTAATCATGCATTTGTTGTATCTGAAGAACAAACTGGTTTAATGTATGTTTTTAAAATTAGAACCACCTAAGATACGATTTCAGCAATCTAATTAAGATTCAGCTCTCTTTGTTTAAATTGCATAGTGCAGTTTACCGAATAAAGAGAGCTGAATTTTAATTAGATTGCGATTTTAAATATCTCAGATGATAACAAATGCGGATCTCAACGATTTCTAAAAAAAAAAAAAAAATGAATAAATAAATAAAAAAATAATAAAAAAAAAAAAAAATAAATAAAAAGAATGTGCTCTAATTGTAGAAAAAATGTTTATAAAACTTTTTGATTTTGATCCTGATCTTCGTAAAAAAGAAATCCTTCCACCTCGTCTGCAGATCCGCTCATGGTCTATTTTTATATGCTTCTCGTACAATAAAAATCCCATTTTAAAAAAAAGTTTTGTGTTATAATATACAATATAGTATGCACATATATTCAAGATTCAATATTAGAAACTATGAGCTTCAGCAAACTGCAACACGATTATGCAGAATGCAATGTTTCATTCTACATTCTGCATTGTACTTTCATTTAAAATAAGTAGACGACCATTTGATTATGATATTCTGAGAGGAGGTAAGGAGGAGGGGGGGATTAGGACTCGGGTGCTGTTTACCTATATTTGATGGAAATTAGTTGTTTGTTGCTACCTAGAGGTCGGATTATTTGTTTTCAACCTTTTCTGAGTCTGAGTATAGATATATATTTTTAAAAAAGTCCCTTCCCCTCAGGATCGAATGGTCGTCCCCTAGCTTATGGTTTATATTTTACAGTTTGCAGAACGAAACATGAATGTACAATTGCCGTAACAGGATGTCCCACAAAGCATATGACATGTAATGCACCTAATTATACCTGTAGCTGTAGAGGTAAACCGGTATGATTTTTTTCTTTTGACTCTTGAAATTCAGACGTGGATCCAGAGAAGCGGAAGATCATTTGTATCATAAACTTATTTTGTCTTATTAGTTCTCCAATAGAGGGAGGGGGGGGGGGTCAGACGTATCTATAGAGGGACCGCTAACTTCTTCTTTTGTGATTTTCTGGATTTTTTAGTTTAACGGGACGGATTTAAGTCAAAATATTTCATTTATATGGCCTTAATTCAAACCTTTGAAGTTTGAGCGTTGCATGCTGACAAACAAATAAGACAGTTTTCGGGGGGGGGGGGTGTTCAAGGGGGAGTGTCCTGTCCATCAGGGGAAGGGTTCGGTCTGTTGTTTTGGAAATCAAATACATGTATGTAAAAGAAAATCAGCATTTTTGGCAAATTACAGGGGGGAGGGGGGGGGGGGAGAGGCCTGACCCACCTACCCCACCCCTAGATCTGTGCTTGCCTAAATTTATTTTCAATATAGCCAAAAGACTGTTTATGAATGCTATATTACATAATCCATATAACACAAAAATGTTATTTCAACTGTTTGAATTTAGAATATCTCTTAGTAGAAAACAAATAATTATTCATTTTTTTTCACTTTGTTACAGATAATAGTTCCGCCTAGTAGTAGTAGTATTGGAGGTTAGTCATTTTAATCAATCATTTTACTAATATTTTTTTTTTAATTCTTCCGTCTTCATTAATAGGATATGATCTCTTCTCCTTCATTGACGTTACACTGTCCTGATATTGACATTCAAGTGAAAATATTCATATTCGTGTCTGATTGTGAATGCATCTGATTATGGCGAATAAATTCTGTAATGCGAATCTATTCAGAAATTCTGGGGTTGCAATGATGGGATTATGAATTAAATTAAAAATAAAAATGACTAAAAATCTGTAAATGAAATAGCAAAAGTGAATCACCAGTTGAGAACAGGTGCCCGGGAAGAGTAAGCATCTCATGCTAGCTGGTAACACTCATCACTTTACCCACGCACATAAGGTCAAAACCAGCGAATACATGTACATGTATGTATTGTATGGAGAGGGCATGAATAATGTTGAAATAACTTACGCCCAATCCAATTTCGTTTTCTATTGGAAATAAAATATGTTTAAACAAAAATGTATGTGAATTTCGATGATTTGGTTCTACCTTAAAATATCAGTCAACATTGTGGACAACGGGCAGTTTTAGTGATGAGTATTTTCATTGCATAATCCAGAAAGATTTTGCAGTGACAAAAATTTCAAGATCGTCGGAAACAAACGATCTTATAGCGGAATACATCGGAGAAGGGGCCGTGGTTGTCCGACGATGATACTGTCCTATGGCGAATTTGAAATATTAAAAAATAGCAATCCAAGGAATGCTTGTGTCGCCTTCGAAGCGGTTTGATTATTATTCTAGAAAGTGGATCAAAATTCTTGAAAAGTAGGTCTAGGTCAAATATCTAGATCAAGGTCAAAAGGTCAAATTTTATGGTCTGTGTAGAAAGGTCTTGTCACAAGGAATACACATGTGAAATACCAAAGCCCTATCCCTTACCAATCTAAAGATATATCCATTCTTAATTTTTTTGAAAAGTAGGTCAAATATGTAGGTCAAGGTCAAAAGGTACAAAAATAATGGTATGTGTAGAATTGCATTGTTACAAGGAAAATGCATGTGAAATATCAAAGCCCTATCACCTACCAATCAAAAGATATAGCCAATATTACTTTTCTTGAAAAGTAGGTCAAATATCTAGATCAAGGTCAAAAGGTCAAATTTAATGGTCTGTGTAGAAAGGTCTTGTCAGAAGGAATATACATGTGAAATATCGAAGCCCTATCACTTACCAATCAAAAGATATAGCGAATCTTATATTTTTTTTTCAAAAGTAGGTCAAATATCTAGGTCAAGGTCACAAGGTCAAAAATTATGGTATGTGTAGAAAGGTCTTGCCATAAGGATTGCACATGAGAAATATCAAAGTCCTAACACTTACCAATAAAAAGATATATCCATTCTTATTTTTTTTTGAAAAGTAGGTCAAATATGTAGGTCAAGGTCACTAGGTCAAAAATTATGGTATGTGTAGGAAGGTCTTGTCACAAGGAATACACATGTGAAATATCAAAGCCCTATCACTTACCAATCAAAAGATATAGCAAATCTTATCTTTTTTTCAAAAGTAGGTCAAATATCTAGGTCAAGGTCACAAGGTCAAAAATAATGGTATGTGTAGAAAGGTCTTGCCACAAGAATTGCACATGTGAAATATCAAAGCCCTATCACCTACCAATCAAAAGATATATCCATTCTTAATTTTTTTGAAAAGTAGGTCAAATATGTAGGTCAAGGTCACTAGGTCAAAAATTATGGTATGTGTAGGAAGATCTTGTCACAAGGAATACACATGTGAAATATCAAAGCCCTATCACCTACCAATCAAAAGTTATGGGCTGTGACACCCAAAGTGTGACAGACAGACAGACAGACGGACGGACAGACGGACGGACGGACAGACGGACAGACGGACAACGGACAAAGTGATCCCTAAATGTCGCTATGCTTCGCAGGCGACACAATTTTTTCAAAAGTAGGTCAAATATCTAGGTCAAGGTCACAAGGTCAAAAATAATGGTATGTGTAGAAAGGTCTTGCCACAAGAATTGCACATGTGAAATATCAAAGCCCTATCACCTACCAATCAAAAGATATATCCATTCTTAATTTTTTTGAAAAGTAGGTCAAATATGTAGGTCAAGGTCACTAGGTCAAAAATTATGGTATGTGTAGGAAGATCTTGTCACAAGGAATACACATGTGAAATATCAAAGCCCTATCACTTACCAATCAAAAGTTATGGGCTGTGACATCCAAAGTGTGACAGACAGACAGACAGACGGACGGACAGACGGACGGACGGACGGACGGACAGACGGACAACGGACAAAGTGATCCCTAAATGTCGCTATGCTTCGCAGGCGACACAAAAAACGAAACATTTGAATCTGCTCTATGACAATAGTTTTATGTCATGGGACAAAACATTTGAAAGTAGATGAAACGAGTTATATGAAATAAAAGTAGTTTTAGAAATAAACAAAGCATTTTCTTACTTTAGGCCAGGCAACATGTAACCAGTTTGTATGCGGTGGATCAGTATCAACATATAAGTCATCTATAGACCTTTGTACTTGTGGACTTTCTGCCAGTAAGTACAATGTCAATCAAACTACAACATGTAGTAATTGTATGTAGTAGGCATCTTAAAGATTAGCGTACATTATACAAATTTACTTGATTATGAAATAGGACGATGTTTTAAATATTTCACCACGGCGGTGATCAATCGTTTCGATCGGACTGAAAATGATCGTGAAGTGCACATTTTCAGTCATCTTTGACGAAAGAACATGAGCGGATCCAGGATTTTTTTTCAGGGGGTCATAAAATTCGACTTCTTTGAAAAGCAGAAAAAAATGTGTTTGTGAAACACGAATGCCCCCGTCGGCATCTTTTTCAGTAATTGTAAAATGTTCAAACTCCAAGGTCAAGGTCACAAGGTAAAAAAATTTGGTATCCATAGAAAGGTATTGTTACAAGGAATACACATGCAGACTATCAAATCCCTATCACTTGTCATTCAAAAGTTATGGCCAAGGTTAAAGTTTTTCAAAAGTAGGTCAAACTCCAAGTTCAAGGTCACAAGGTCAAAAATTTGGTACATGTATTTCATGACATGACTCAAATGGCTACTAAAACAAACTTCATTTTACGACTAGTTAACACGACGATTTTAATTTTGTATCACAAACTTTTTCTTTCAAAGCAGCAATACACACCGCCTGCCTACATGTTTGGAGTCTCGATTTCTCAAACACATCTTGCATGTTTTCTTGTTGCAGTTTGTTTGCCATCGCACTCCTGTAAACACGTTCTAGATCTATATCTATGCCCTGCAGCAAACCGAGTTTGTGATAAAATGCAATGCAAGTGTAAAATGGTATGTGTACCCCTCTTTTACCTCAAGATACATTGTATGAAGTACACTATACAATTATCTATATTTGAATTAAATGAATCTTGGACTTTCAAGGTGTTACAAATTTGGTGGGGCGGGGTCCCAAGCTGTTAAAGGGGGGGGGGGAGGGTCCACCATATTGTTTTGAAAAATAAAATAAACATACGTTAAAACGAGAAAATCAGCATTTATGGCGAATTCTAGGGGTAAGGATCCAGAGCTCCCTCTACATCCGCGCTTGTAAGTAATTAATTTATTGAAAATATAATTATTATCGAAACTGTTATATATTCTTTTTCTTTTCAGAACGGTAATGTTCATCGTAGGCATAGTAAGTACACATACACGTTTACCAAAGAAAATGGCTTTCACACAGTGGCCATAAAGGGCCGTTTAAAAAATAAAATTATTTCGTTCCCTCGAAAATTATTTCGTTCCCTCGAAAGTTATTTCGTCCCCTCGAAATAATTTAATTTTTCACACGGTCCTTTACGGACACCTTATTTTCATTAACATGGTCAAATTCTTAATTAGTCTCCTACCGGCAACGCCGAAGGTGACTCTTAGTTTCTTATATACTAATATGCAATGAGGGAAATAATTTAGAAAGACTATTCATGAAGGAAAAAATTAAATCGAATTAGAAAATTTGTCTTGATAAAATGAGAAATAGAATTTAAATGAATTTTAAAACTTTTTCACTAGAAATGCTTGTTTGACCTTTGTACGTCGCATTGACTTTGAAAGTGACCTTGACCTACATTGGGTGCTGAGTCTCATCATGCTTTGCCATCCCTGAAAATTTGAAAGATGTCTGGTGTATATCAAGTAAATTACCCCCCCCATGAACGTAAAACAAATAATATCTTATGAGCTTGGCCTTATATGATTCATTCAATGTTTATGTTGTTTAGAGTGTAACTCTGTCAGTGATTGCACTACTCAGCTACCATACTGTCAAGTCCAGTATCGGCAATGTAACAAATCACAGTGTCAATGTGTCATCCCTAACACAACGAGTGCGACGACAGTTAATATTACTAAACCAACAACGGCAACGAAATCGGCAAAATTAACGACAAAAATAACAACGATACCGACCACAACAAAACGTACAACGGTAAAAACAACGACAACAAAGAGCACATTGGCTTCTACTCCAACTAAGAAAGCAACAGCATCAAAAACTGGACCTCAGTTTGCATGGCAGACAATTTATATTCCTGGATAATAAATTTTCATAGAGCTTTTCTTCAAGTTTCATCCTTATTAAGGAAAAGACATAGAAAAAAAAGATTTCCAGCACAACCACAATATAAAGACAACGGCGGAAGACACATTTAAGACGGCAACAAACAACGAAAACTACACGAAATATTCACAAACAGTCCGATAAAACAGCGGAACAAACACCCAATACGGCAACAAACAACGAAAACTACACAGAATAATCATTATCAGCCCGATAAAACAGCGGAACAAACACACAAGACGGCAACAAACAACGAAAGCTACACAAAATAATAACAAACAGTCCGATAAAACAGCGGAAAACACATTAAAGACGGCAACTTACAACAGACAAAATAATTACAAACAGTCGGATAAAACACGCCAGTCGGCGACAAACAACGAAAACCACACGAAATAATCACAAACAGTCCGATAAAACAGCGGAAAACATATTTAAGACAGCAACAAACAACGAAAACCACTCAAAATAATCACAAACAGTCCGATAAAACAACGGAACAAACACGCAAGACGGCAACAAACAACGAAAACTGCACAAAATAATCACAAACAGCCCGATAAAACAGCGGAACAAGCACGTAAGTCGGATATAAACAACGAAACCCACACCAAATAATAACAACAAACAGTTCGATAAAACAGCGGGACAAACACATTAGACGGGAACAAGCAACGAAAACCACAGAGAATAATCACAAACAGCCCAATAAAACAGCGAAACAAACAAGTAAGACGGCAACAAACAACTAAAGCAATACAAATTGCCCTATAAAACAGCGGAACAAACACGCAAGACGGCAACACAAAACGAAAACCATACAGAATAATCATGAACAGTCCGATAAAACGGCATAACAAACACGCAAGACGACACCAAACAAGGAAAACCACACAAAATAATCAGTAACAGTCCGATAAAACAGCGGAACAAACACGCAAGACGGCAATACAAAACGAAAACCACACAAAATAATCATGAGCAGTCCTATAAATCAGCGAAACAAACACGCAAGACGGCCACAAACATCGACACCACACAAAATAATTACAAACAGCCCGATAAAACAGCGGAACAAACACGCAAGACGACAACAAACAAAGAAAACCACACAAAGTAATCTTTAACAGTCCGAGAAAACGAGAGTAATCATACCAATAGTAGAAAAAACCCAACCAACAAACATAGGCACATTATAAACATGAATGATAAGGGGTAAAAAGAGGAAGATGCCAGTTAAAGTAATATTGTCTTATTTTGACAATATTTTCTTCATCGTATTCATGATTTTATTCTATGTAAAGATGAAGAAAATAAAAAAATGTTACGCAATTTAGTGCAAGATATTCATGTTAAGATAAGAACTTGAAAGATAATAAAACTTCTATCGCATGTCTTGAAGATAGTCTAGGTCAAGAACTGTTATGGAGAAACCCTGCTAGATACATATAGTAAACGATGCAATTGCAGATAATTCTCTATGCGATTGGTAAGACTAAATAATTTTTTCAAAAGTGATGCCAAAGTTAGTCTAGAGAAAAGATTATTTTTTATAGATATATTGTATGTTTATCAACAAAAATAGTTGCATATAATGCTCAAAAATCAATATCCTGCAATATTCAGCTCTAGTGTACCTCGTGCAATTTGAAATAAATATATCCCAGAAATGAATATGTAATGGACCTTAATTAATAATTTAAAATAAGTCCAGAACCTGGTCATATATATCATATTTTGAGTTTCTCTATATCTGCCAACTTGCGTGACATCGATGATTTAGAGCTAATGTAAACAAACATCAGAATCACAACGCTGCCACCATTTATACCCATATGATATGAATCACCCTATAATGCCGTCTTGCTTTAGAAGCATAAAAAAAAAAAAAAAAAAAAAAAAAAAAAAAAAAAAAACAAGCAAAAAAAACAAAACAAAACAAAACAAAACAAAACAACCCCCAAAAAACACCCCCCCCCAAAAAAAAGGGGTCTCATAAATCTATACAGGACTTTCGTAAATTTTGTAACTTTCTGAGTTTCGACGCGCTCAATAGTTATGAAAGCTCAAGGTACAGATGAAATGAGATAAAACTTTAACCTGACCAAAATTAAAAAGTTTGAGCGTAATTGAGATTAATCCATGGGAATGGATGAAAAACTCTCGCTTGATCAACATTCGATTCATTTAGTATTTCCTCATCTTAATTTACTAGCGTATATGATCGTTTCTTCAAACGCATTCAAAAATTCCTGTTCGCAAAGTTTTCTCGAAATTTCTGAAAAGTGGGTCATGTAGAATCATATCCCATCCATCTTGCTACATCTTTCGGTATTTTTTTGGACATTACTTTCAGTCTTTGGTCATATTTCATTGTTTGGATTGAGGATCACTGACGAAGGTTATAAGTAATCGAAACATGCATGTCTGGTCCATGCTGCAAATTGTTCTTAAATGATGCTATGAAATTGAAGACGTGTATTTATGATCTGCTATCTTCCTGATAGTCGCTGCAGTTTCTGAAGAGGCTAACAAGTCATCGAAACGAAACCTGTTTGGAAATATACCAGGTATCTAGACTTTCTAGTTTGCTGTAGATGCTTTTTTTATATTTTTACGATATCTTAATCTTAAAATTATTCAAATATATCAGATGTCTGTCAAGTGTCTCGTAGTGGGGACGGTTGTGGGCACGTATCCCCGATAAGAACACTATCTGTCAGAACGAATTTTCTTCTTTTTTACATCGGTTTGCTGTCAGAACACCCAAGTTACAAACTTTTTCATTGGAAAAAAAATATAATCACATGTATTGACTCTTATTATCAAATTATCATTAAAACTCGAACTGATCAAAACGAAAATTTTAGAGGATGCTCCTTTGGGAAATTCTTACGGTTGATATTTTCGTTTTCTATAATAAAGGTTTCTACGACGTATGCCATAACATTCCGTGTGGTAGTTCAACGGCACACTTTGATATTGGATGGAAAGTATGTAAATGTGGATCAAAGGCTGGTTAGAAATTTTACTATTATTAAAAATTGAAATGCTTTCTTCCACAACAACAACAACAACAACAACAACAACAACAACAACAACGTCTTTTCATATTGTATTTGACAGTTTTAAAAAACAACACCATTCTTCGCGAATTTATTACGAAGATTAAAAAAAACCCCCAGGTTTACAGTAATTTTTCTTAATTTCTTCATTTTCCAAAATTTATTGAGAAAAAAAAACAAGCTCTGTCAGGTACAGGAATTATTGATAGCGTGTTGTGGTTTTTCAGTGTGTTTTACAAAGGACACTTGTTATACTCCGCTTAAAGGATGTCCTGTGTATAACGTGGCTTGTGAAAACCAACGCTGTGAATGTAAATTTCATCTGGTAGGTTTACTCATTTGTATGCACATACTTTTAATTACATTTTTTTTTTCTTTCATGTTCGAAGGATCAAATGTTAGACTGAAATATTGATATAGTGAAAAAATAGGCAATGATATCCCAGTACCAAATCCTTGTACCGTAACGGCAAATGTCACACACTTTACTTGCCGGAGCGAATTCATGTCATGTTACTTTATAAGGAGTTCAAACAACGTTCAGATAAGGCAAGGGATCAGCCCTGCCGCCTGTCGATTTGGAATACTGTCTCCACGAGTCATGGAATCAGGTCCGTGAAAACGCACAATACCAACGACAACGACCAACGACAATGACCTAAGCCCCCCCCCCCGCCCCTCCCTGCAGACTTTATATTTAAAGTTAATTAATTAATGATTATTTAAAGCGCACCCAAACAGAAATCAAAATAATTGTACCTGCAATGAGGACGTTCATATCTAGATTAATTGCGTAGAATCTTACCTTTGATTGGAAATCCGGCTGTCTCCAGACACGCACAATCCTAGTCGACCGCCCCCCCTCTCTATATAACAAGGTCGAAGTCTTATATCATAGGACTAACACAAGCCATAAAAATCCTCATTGTGAAGATACCCTATAAACAAGAATGTTCGACGTTTGGGAATAAGAGCAAGAAGTAGAAAAGTGCTCTGCTGGATGAAGCGATCGATATCATGCGCCATCACCCGACAAATCCGACCACTTTTCAAGACCTGCCTTTATAGGCGCCGTTTTGGTCAGAGTTCTTCTCTAAGTCCCGAATTCAAAGTCCAATTTCATAAAAAATACAGGTCATAGAATTGATCGCCCTTAGTGTTAAGATTTTTCATCATGTTCAAGTGTCTCACATCTTCTTCACTAGTCGTGGTGGTCGATACACTATTCTTTTCTTTCCTGACTATCAAAGATATATATCAAAAAATAAAATCCGTGCTGCCGATACCGAATTCTAAATGAAAATTTGTCCACTTTAACTTCTGTATATTTTCAAACACCAAAAGTATTGAAATTGGCTGTATTCATCGAGCATTTTGTCGTCTCTTTTCAAGCCATCGTTCCATTCTTCAACGGGTAAGTCCAAATCAGAAGATACCAAATTTGAATACTAGTATAAACTTAAAAAAGATGAAGGAAAGAGTATCTTATCTTTATGGAAGGTTATTTTTAAGTAAAAGTTGATAATTGAACATTTTAATGATAAATAGAATGAGAAAAAACACTGAAAATACATTACTAAGAACAAAAGAAGGAAAAAAAAAGAAAGAAGAAGACAAAAGGAAAAGAGACCCAAGGGGACCAAATCGCACAAGCAGGAGTACACTGTACATCAAAACTTTGTAGTGAAATTATACTTATTGTTGGACAGAAGTGAAAAATGTAATTTAAAATCATACACATGTTATATGTACTAGTATGTACATCTTTGTAAACTAAGGGCGAATTGTGATCAATTTGGTGGAGGCCCTTGAGCATTGCTTCCTGTCAGATTTTGTCGATTATGTGTAAAAGTTTCGGAACATTCTGTGCAGCAGTTACCGAGCTCGAGGAGAAGTCGAAAATCTGTCAGCCAATCAGAGCCCTCGACAGCAATGTTTGTTGACCGATCTGCCAGAAAAGCACAATTTGGTAGTGGCTCTTGAGACCCCCTTTCTTGTAAGGTTTCGAGGATTTCTGTGCAGCGGGGTTGCAGTGGTTGCATTTGGGAGATGTCGAAAAGGTGTCAGCCAATTGTTGGCCGATCGACTCGAAAAACACAAACTTGGAAGGGACCTGGAGCACTTAATTGCTCCCTGTCAGTTTTCGTGAAATTCTCTGCAGCGGTTACTGTACATGACGAAAATGCTTTAGAAAATAAGAACAATTGGCGGCAATATTTGTTGACGCCGGACGACGGACGGTGTGCTATGGCAATAGCTCACTTGAGCTTCGATAAAGTGAGCTAAAATTATGAAAAAAACAGTTTCATGCAGATTTTTGTTTTTGTTTTTCTTTTGGTATAAATATTCAAAGTACAATTCTGCTGTGAATGGAGTCAAATTGGAGGAATTCGAAGAATCTACTGATGAGAACATTTTGATATTTTTTGTTTTGTTTTTTAAAAGGAGACAAGTGTAGTCATATACCGTGTGGTTCTTCGGTAGCTACTCACGACCCTTTTGTACACCTATGTAGATGTGGGTTACTAGCACGTAAGTTACTCTCCTTCGTACACGTGATTATAATGCAATATTTCGTTAATAATTCGAAATCTAGTAGAAACTGATATTCAGTTTTCGATTCTTCACATTTTACAGTATGTGATACAACGGAATCTTGCAACGACGCCTTATTTTACTGTCCTCATAACCAAAGAGCGTGTGACAACCATGTGTGTACGTGTAGACCACCTAGTTCTGTAAGTAGCTTTCTTAAAGAAGGTAAAGAGCTTCCGTATTATTATTATAAACACTTCTTTCCTTTTGCAGTGTGAAGCAGTTATAATAAACTTGTTCCCCTTGAATAGATGTTTTAAGTATAAAAATTATTTCTTTCCAGCTCTGTCTCCTGAAAGAAGCTTTGTTTTGGCTCTTTATCAATTTGACATCATATGTATTATTTTGCTATTTCGGAAACTTGTCATATTTTTCATCCAAAAATATCGTCGACGTCAAAACAAACTTGGTAGAGGACATTGAATACTTGCTTCCTGTATGGTTTCGTGAAATTCTGTGCAGCGGTTGCAGAGGAGAAGTCGAATATGTAAAAAGTTTACGCCAGACGGACGGCGTGCTATGACAATAGCTCACTTGAGCTTCGCTCAGGTGAGCTAAAAACCAAAGGGCGCTATCGAAATACATTTGGCTTTGTCAGACAATCACTTCGGCATTTAATAAGTACCACTGAGGAGGATTTATAACCGAAATACGTACGTGTCTGCTGCATTAGAATTGGTTTGAATAATTCTTCAAGAATGTAAAGAGTTGGAACACTTCCGTATTATTTCCAAGGCAAATGAAGGTACCATTTGCGTATACAAAAATATAAAAGTTACAGAATGAAAGAAATGATGAATTAGAAAAAAAAAATACTGTTTTGAAAGGGTTAAAATAACCTTCTATAGATGTAATATTACATCGCTATGTAGTATCATTTTAATTCTATTTAAAAAATAACCAAAACTTTTTCAAATAAAATTTTTCAGGCTAAAATTTCTACAGGTATGTAAATATTTTCTGTGTATAATTGATGTCTACTAAATGATATACTCACCCAAAATTTCTCATCATGGAGTAAAAATAAAGCTACTTGTCCGACTAGGGTCTCTTAATTTGAAGATGCACTCATCTGGGTAATTTAAAGTCAATCCATTCCAATTTTTTTGTATGAAAATAATGTTTAGAATGATTACACATTTACGTTCATATACGTTGTCAATTAACCCTGTCTCATATGAGACCCTTCACAGGACAAACGAAAAGCGATCGCATAAGGCAGGTGGTCAATTTGAAGTCTTAAAATAGAGGTGGTCGTTAAGACAGGTTTGACTGTATCACATTCTGTATCTTTTCATTGCCATTGACTTACTTTTCATCATTATACATATTTTAGTAACAAACCAGAAGAATACACAGACATCACCTGTTTCTAAGAAAACAACTCTTTTACAAACGCACCATCATTCCGAGAAACCAAAAACTACAAATTCAGCAACTTCCAGTATCAGAACTACAATGACAACAAGATCTACATCGAGAGCCACACAAATCAGAAGTACCGAGACAACGCTCCATTCAACGATTCCAGAGGAAACAACACCCTCTCCCTTAACAACGACTCAAAAAGTTTGGGTTACGGTTCAAAATTCATGAAAACAGTTGTGCACCCATTTTTAATAAAGGAGAAATTTAATGTCTACCGTTTTCATTTCATCACATGTCGTGCGCACGAGTTACAAAAGTCGTGAGCACGAGTTAATAAGTCGTGAGCACGAGTTACAAAGTCGTGAGCACGAGTTACAAAGTCGTGCGCACGAGTTACTAAGTCGTGCGCACGAGATATTTTTTTCTCTCACCATGTCCCTTCTATGCTTCCGTACATATGTGATGAATAAACCAATATTTCCCCCAAATGTTTTATACTGGCTGATACTGGTAGTTACTCTCAACAATTCCAACATCGATTCACCGATTTTCGCCAAACTTTGAAGAATTATTCAACCAACCACACTGTCACGTCCATAGCGGAATGCACATGTCAAAACAAACAACACTAAGCAACCATAAAAGACGCCAATGAAACACTCTTTTTTCAAAGAACCTTAGGGTCAGAAGCTCAAACAAAATAACAGGTGCACAACAAGAACACATCTCTCTATCAATTATGCTTTCTGAGAATCGGAGTTCACATGACTACATTTAGTAATATAAGAGAAAATGACCTCACCCATTTCCGAAGACCATGGGGATTAGGAGCTCAAACAAAATATCAGGTGTACAACTAGACCATAGACCAAACAAAAATAATTAGGTAACTATCATTTATGGTCTCAGAGGAGTTGCAGTCGCAAAATTGTTTTAGGACGTCAAGTAGACCAGTAGAGCTAAAGACAAATCATTTTCTTTCTGCTTCTTCATTCGTTCCTTTCAGGTTGGTTGGGTTTCAATGGTTGAGTAAAAATGGAGGACTTTAAATAGTTGAGTTTGAATGTAGTTGGTTGAGTTTGAACGGTAAAGTTTGAATTTTATTCATTGATTTGAAATGGTTGAGTATGAATTGTTGTTGGTTGAGTATGAATTACTGTGTTGGTGGTCAAATTTGAATGATAATGTTTGAATTTTAATGTTTAATTGTGTTTTAATGGTTAAGTTAACTTTGAATATTGGCCAAGTTTGAATGTTGTTGGTTAACTTTGAAAAGTGTTTTTGAACTTTTATTATTTAGGCCATACCAAATTAAATAAATGTTCTTTGGATTTTCTTGTGAAAAAAAGGGTGCGAGCGAGCGAAAATATAATTATTTTATTTATTTTAAATATTGCAGTTTTTAAGGTGCGGGCGAGTGAAATAATTTCATTTTTGATATAGGTTACCCCAGTAATACATTTCTTATGTTTTTCGTACTCAAAAAGGAATCCCCATAGAAATCTGGTGACTAGGAGGCCTGGCACATAGCTCTACAGAAAAGATTTTCGAACATTCACCCCTCCTTGACTTCCGATGGGACAACAAATTTGCTCCCAACATAATTTTTCAAACACAAGAAGTATCATTTTCTTCGAAATTTGCACAATCTCAGACTTCTAGGAGCTTTAAGATTTGCAGAAGTCAGAACCGACCCTAAAAAAATCTTGTGCCAGAAATTTCGTGGTGCGGGAGAGCATTTTTTTTTTATAATATTATTTTTTGAATTTTGAAAAATATGGTGCAGGAAATCCAAAGAACATTCAATTAATTTGGTATGGCCTTAGTTTTGAATGGTGTAGTTTTAATGTTGTCGATTGCGTTTGAAAGGTTGATTTGGAATGCTTCACTTTGAATAATCTTTGTTGAGATTAAATGATGTAAGTGTGATACAAACACATTTTATATTTGGACAGTCAGAAAGCCAATAAATAGTCTACATCGGTTTTATCCAGTAGGGACAAATAACTGAAACCAAGATATAAAATTGAGATAACTTTATTGAGCAACATGTTTCAACAGATACCAGTAGAAAGGCACAGGTACAAAACATATTAAGGCTTTGTAAGGCAATTTTTTGGAGGGTGGGGGGTTAATCACATGGATTGTCAAGCTTTAATTAAGGTGATGGCGATGTAATAAAAAGATGCTTTTTTCTCGTTTTTGAACAGCAATATCAGAAGCTAAATGAAGACATGATGGCATGTACATAATTTATGAATTCATTTTGAGAAAGAAATTGGGGGTGGGAAGTGAAAAGTTGTAAATTACATCTTTATGTAATAGAGTGTTTCAACATTAAATAAAAAGGTAATATTAAAATAATTATAATATATATTAATTTTAACTTTTAAATATATCCTTATTGAAGTTATAATTCTTATATTTTTTTTAATAATAATTTTCACACACGTCTTACCGGTACTTCAAAAATAGCAATCCAAGGAATGCTTGTGTCGCCTGCGAAGCGGCTTATTCTAGGAGGTGGATCACATGGTTCAAAATTACTGATATCACTATAAAAGTCTAATGAAATTCATATGTGAAATATCAGACCTCTTACTTACCAACTGAAAGATATGGTCAATCTCAAATTTTCAGAAAATAGTGTCAATCAACTAGGTCAAGGTCACTGCATAAATATTTTGGTAACAAAACAAAGGTCACATTATATGAAATATATGCGTGGAATATTAAAGCCCTATCACTTAGCAATCAAAAGATATGCGCAATTCTAAGAAAAAATGTCAAATATCTAGGTCAAGGTCACTAAATCAAAATGGTATGTTAAGAAAGGTCTTGTCATAAAGAATACACATGTGAAATATCAAAGCCCCATCACTAACCTATCAAAAGATATAGCGAATCCCACCTTTTTTGAAAAGTAGGTCAAAAATCTAGGTCAAGGTCACAAGGTCAAAATTATTGTATGTGCAGAAAGGTCTTGTTACAAGGAATATACAAATGAAATTTCAAAGCCATATCACTTACCAATCAAAAGATATATACAATATTATTCTTTTTAAAGTAGGTCAAATATGTAGGTCAAGGTCAGTAGGTCAAAAATTATGGTATGTGTAGAAAGGTCTTGTTACAACCAATACACAAGTCAAATTTCAAAGTCCTATCACTAACCATTCAAAAGATAATGCAAATTTTAACTTTTTTGAAAAGTAGGTCAAATATCTAGGTCAAGGTCACAAGGTCAAAAATTATGGTATGTGTACAAAGGTCTTGTCACAAGGAATACATGTGTGAAATACCAAAGCCCTATCCCTTACCAATCAAAAGATATAAGCAATCTTATTTTTTTCGAAAAGTAGGTCAAATATGTAGGTCAAGGTCACTAGGTCAAAAATTATGGTATGTGTAGAAAGGTCTTGTTACAACCAATACACAAGTGAAATTTCAAAGTCCTATCACTAACCATTCAAAAGATAATGCAAATTTTAACTTTTTTGAAAAGTAGGTCAAATATCTAGGTCAAGGTCACAAGGTCAAAAATTATGGTATGTGTACAAAGGTCTTGTCACAAGGAATACATGTGTGAAATACCAAAGCCCTATCCCTTACCAATCAAAAGATATAAGCAATCTTATTTTTTTCGAAAAGTAGGTCAAATATGTAGGTCAAGGTCACTAGGTCAAAAATTTTGGTATGTGTAGAAAGGTCTTCTCACAAGGAATACATATATGAAATATCAAAGCCCTATCACTTACCATTCAAAAGTTATGGGCTGTGACACCCAAAGTGTGACAGACAGACAGACGGACTGACTGACGGACGGACGGACGGACGGACAGACGGACAACGGACAAAGTGATCCCTAAGTGTCGCTATGCTTCGCAGGCGACACAATAAAACCTTCTGAAATTCTTTGAAAAAAAAAATTTAAGACAAATTTAAAGCATTTTACATGTATAATATATGCAGTAGAAAAATAACTTTAAAAAGATAAATTTTACCATTTACTAAAGCTATATAAGTATAAATAATACAGGTATAGGTATGCAATACACTGCAGATGTACCCTTTATTTACGAGTAATGAGATCTACATGTAAACTGTATAGCTTGACAATGATCGTTCTGATAATGGTACAATATACGTCCCAGTTAAGTTTATTCAAAAGAGCTGTGACCTTGACAGAAAAGATTCTCTTACCATGTTGATTCTTAAAGGCTACTCAGTATATGTGATAAAAAGGTCTTTGAGCTAAAGGTAAGAGTCTGCATGATCAGTTGACTATGACCTTGATCTTAGAGCTTGAAATTCGAATAGGTTCTGTCTCTTCTCATAATGTTCAATAATGGCAACAATGAAGTGACAATGATCCATCAATATGTCATCCAGAAAAAATATGAGATAGATGGCCAGAAGGACAGACAGACAGACTAAGTACGCAAGGACAGTCAAACAGACAGACATCATCATCCATCAGTATACACTTCTGAAGATGAAGATTAAATATTGAGCTCAATGCAACCTTGAGGAATAAGTTATATTGAAACTACAAAATGTAATACCTTTTTGGGTTATGAGTAAAGGTTAAAGGAAAGACATATTGTATCACTGAGCAAAAGACGAGGCAACATATTAATCTAATCTTAAAGAAAATTGAAAACATAATTTCATATTTCAAAACAAACCAATCATAACACTCTCAACATAAAATCTGAATTCAAGTACAAAAATGCTCTGTTGACATATTTTTCACTCAAAACATTGTTTTAAAAACTGACATGCATGCTCAATCGACATAAAATGAACAAGAGATAATGATGCGATACATTAAAAAATTCTTTAAAAAAATACCGTAACTGTTACAATATTCTTAACACTACTTTTGAAACAAAACAAAAAAAGGTAAATGTTATGAAAATGTAATTATGTAAAATTGTTAACAACCATTAGAAAATCTGAAACAAAAATAATCTTAGGTAAAGCATGTATGGCACATATCTACTTTTGAGAGACATAAAGAATGCAGATGTATAATATATTTATAAACATGATTTTATCATAATGAAAAGAAATCTACAATATTTGCAAGAAAAATGAGTTTTGGAAATATGATGAGATCATTAGTCATGTCATGTGACCTTTAAGATTGACATTGTACATGTACTTATTTCGTTGCATCAAATATGAGCAAATACAGAAAGATCAAACGAAGACAATTAACTGATATCATGAATAAGCTTTTCATTAATTTCAATTCATTACAAATTTTTAAAAGTACATGTATGAAATGCTTATTATTTTTAAAATAAGCAATGACAAAATATGAATGCTGAGAAAATAGGTACATGTACAGTTAAGTGATCTGATTCATAAAGTGATAAGGAATACGCAAATTCTTCTGAATGAAAAATAGAATTCATTTTTCAGAATAAATCTATAACAAATAAGACATTAAAAGATTCTATAGCTTTAAAGAATACAAGTCTCACCTGTACTCAAGATTGACCTAAAATTTGTTACCTTGACTATGTAGCATGTAATGTGAAATTGTGACAGACAGACAGACATACAGATAGATAGACTGATGCTAGACAAAGTGATCCTTACGGAAACTTAAAATTAAAGGCTAGTCTCTGAAAAAAGACTTTGAATATTGTATATTCATAAACAAGCAAACATCAAATCTAAAATTTTGAACAAAAACATAAACTCCTATATACATCTAGCACTATGTAGCTCTGTTATATCACAGAATTGAAATATCAAAGTTGTAAAATTCACTATCACTATACCATGTTTAACATTGGTAAAAAATTTCTTCCACTATGGTACATTTGAACAATGTTACTCATACGAGCCTATCCTGTACTCATACCTTGAACATCCACATATTGTTTTTTTTTAAACAATTAACATGCCGATAGATTTTCACACAGGAAAGGAATGTGTAAACAGACTGTACATGCATGCTTCAGAAAGCATAAAAGGCGTGTATGAACTGCAGGAAACAGAAAGCATGATAAATGATGTACAGAAAGCAGAAAAGTTAGCATCTCAAGGGGATTGTCAGATGAGCAAATATCAGATACCTGATTAATTGGAGGTCATAATTTTCAAGCTACTGGAATGAACACTAAAATCCCACTATTTGCAAATCATACAAGCAAAATAGAAAAAGTAATAATCATTCATCTCTAATGGCATTTTCAAATCTATCTATAATAAAATTACTAAATCATTGACCTACTAAATTACTTATGTAATCTTCGTACTGTCTTAATGAATTCTCGTTTGACCTTGTGCTATTTACCATCTTACCTACTGAACATTTTTTTTTACTACAGTGTTTTGATCTACTAATCAAGTGTAATATCTATTGACCTAATATGATATATAACAGTTTTGACCTACTAGGTCCATGTGATGTCCTTTGACCTGGCAAGTATTCTTATGAAGTGTTATTCATCATATCCTAAAAGTATTAAGTTCAAACTGTCTCAGTTATATAACTTATAAACGTATTACAGGTCAAGGTCGCATTGTTTCTTGCACTTAATAATTACCACACTTTTTCAACCAGAGAACATGGTTATCATGGATACATAGTGGGTACATTAGAATTTGAAAGTATCATGCATAACTTCTTTAAAGTTATATCCAACCAACAGACATACATATATCACATAAAAGCAATCACTACAGTGAACATACAGTATCAAAATCACAGGATTCATTCCAGTTGTTCAAATGTTCAGCCATTTCAATAATATAATATAAGTTTCTTAATTAAACAATGATCAAACTTGTGATTGTATGCAATGAAATCAATCATGATTAATTTACTGTGCATGACGGTATATATGAAAGCACTTGGTGATAACCTGATGTTATGTGTACAAAAACTGGCCGAGACTGGAACATGTTTCTCAACTTATCAACAGTACATACACTCATGGAAGCTCTTGGAGTTATCATGGAAGACAATATCTACCTGTAAGTACACACGAAAGATGGACAGAAAGACATATGAGAAAAAGGAACAGATGACAAATTTTAAAAATTCTTTATAAAAACATGAGCTAATCAATCTATACTATGTGGATTTCAAAGATCTATGATA
Organism: Pinctada imbricata; assembly: GCA_033119305.1. NCBI lineage: Eukaryota > Metazoa > Mollusca > Bivalvia > Pterioida > Pteriidae > Pinctada > Pinctada imbricata. The sequence goes on along the minus strand of VSWD01000011.1, from coordinate 27,948,960 downwards.
AAGATTTCACTATCATTTTCTTTCTTGAGGTGGAACCTTGATGACAATGTCCTTTCTTAGTCTATGGTGAACACAGCATACACATTTCAATGTTTCTCCTTTAATCTCAAGATTCCTCAAACTAAATTTACACGTAACTTCTCGTAAAACATCATGCAAGTCGATTTCTTTAGCTTGATCTTTTATTTTTTCATTCAATGTTTCTTCTAAGGCCCAGAACAGCCATCCTCCTTCACGCTCATGGCTGTAAGCATATTTGCCTGCAAATAAGAATCCAAATGTAAACACATGGACACGCACATACATACTTTTAGCCTCAATAAGTACAGGTAAAAGGAATGACAATGTAGTTTTCAACTATTAGTATCTGTATATACCAGCCAGATTACTCTTAATACATCGTTCAAAATATTACTGCATCTGAGACTAATCAAAATGTTCTTTTTAAGTCAACCACTGGTCACAGAAAAGAGGTAGATTCACATCTCCAAAGTGATAGTATACCTTCCACGACATTTTTCGCGGCGTTTTACCAAGTTTTTGTGCTTTTATTTCATCAAAAGTGCATACATAAAGAGAGACAAACAGTTCATATTAACAAAATACGTTATTTATGGGTAGCACAATAGGCTTTGGCTGTAGATCTACAGGAAGTTTACTTTAATGTTTCAGCTGACAGAAGTGACTCATAGCAACATTTCTCATTGTTAATTTTCAGCACAAGCAGAGAGCACACCTTTTTTGCAATAACACTATCTCAGTACATGACTTTGGCAAGCTTGCTATAATGGTCGGCTGCTCCAAAGGGCAGATTATGCTCTGCAAGGTTCTCACAAAACAAACCCTTAGCTAAGTTTGTTACTTGGTTGATGTCGCTTGAAGCAATACTGGTGAAAATCGACCTCATTTTAAATACACTCCTTTCTCAAGGAGTATCTTACTGTTTACGCGATTCTCATATACGCTCACTTTGTAGACTTCCGGTGCGCAGTGAAAAGTAGTTCCAGATTGTGGCAGCAGTTTCTCGATACCAAAACTTGTGTGTGGAAATTTCTATCAGAATCGATTATTTTGATACATGTATATGACAGAATAAATATCAGATTAGTTGAGATTTGCCAGATGAAATCTGATATTTTTTAAAAACTGTTGTGGACTTGGGACTACTTTACATTTGGGCTTTATCCAGCAAACATGGTCCGTGCCCCATTTGAAATTCATGCACCCACGTTAAATGATTAGCTCGCAAGGCAAATATTTATTGATATGCTCCAAATCTGGCTATTTCAATGGGTATTGTAACATCATGGTTGATGTTTGCCGAAACAGTACTGCTGTGTTCTCATCAGATACTAAAGACAATGTCTTGCTGACTCAAAAACTAACTTCATTCTGAAGTTCAAGGTTATCAGAATACACATTGTAGTACTAAACATAAGTATGAACACTTTACCTAAGTATGGACACATATTGTCACTGTATATCCAAATATTACCACATCAACACTTACAGTGAAAAAATGCTATGATCGCTGAGCGATATAAGTCCCTTACCGGCAGCATATACATGTATTTATGTCCTGCAACTCTGCCTATAAAGAACTCTTCAAATAAACACAAAAGTAAACTTACTGTCTGTGCAGCTCAGTTCTGAGGTTGTATCTCATTTATTGATTTGAAAAAGAGGTCAAGCATGACTAAAGTTGAACTTGCTCTGTAACTATCCAAGACTAAGCTGAGTACCAAATTTTACCTGAATATCTCTATTTGTTGCAGAAAAAAGTCTGGAAAATTGACAAAAACTGAATTTTGCAAGACATTAAGGGGCATAACTCCTCGAAAAATAGGTCAAGTGAGACAAAAGTCGAACTTGCTCTGTTACTATCCAAGACTAAGCTGAGTATCAAATTTCACCTGAATATCTCTTTTTGTTGCAGGAAAAAGTCCGGAAAAAAGACAAAAACTGAATTTCCAAGTCATCAAGTGGCAAAACTCCTCAAAAATAGGTCAAGCATGACGAAAGTTGATCTTGCTCTGTAACTATCCAATAGTAAGCTGTGTATCAAATTTCACCTGAATATCTCTGTTTGTTGCAGAAAAAAAGTTCGGAAAACTGACAAAAACTGAATTTTGCAAGTCATCAAAGGGGCATAACTCCTCAAAAAATAGGTCAAGCGTGATGAAAGTCAAAGTTCCTTTGTAACTATCCAAGACCAAGCTGTGTATTAAATTTCAGATGAATATCTCTATTTGTTGAAGAAAAAAAAAAAGGAAAACTGACAAAAACTGAAGTTTGCAAGTCATCAAGGGGCATAACTCCTATAAAAATAGGTCAAACTTACTCTATAACTACCCAAGACCAAGCTGTGAATCAAATTTCACTTGAATATCTTTATGCATTGCAGAAAAAAGTCTGGAAAACTGAAAATTGGACAGATGGACGGACGGACCGAGAGGAAACGGGAATAAAAAAGTCTGGAAAACTGACTAGAACTGAATTTTGGAAGTCATCAAGTCATCATTAACTCCTCGAAAAATAGGTCAAGCTTTATAAAAGTTGAATTGCTCTGTAACTATTCAAGACCAAGCTGTGTATCAAATTTCACCTGGATATCTCAATTCGTTGCGGAAAAAAGTCGAGAAAACTGAAAAACTGATTTTTTTCAAGTCATCAAAGTGCATAACTCCTTGAAAAATAGGTCAAGTGTGATGAAAGTGGAAGTTGCTCTGTTACTATCCAAGACCAAGCTGTGTATCAAATTTCATCTGAATATCTCCATCCGTTGCAGAAAAAAGTCCGGAAAACTAATAATAGGACAGACGGACAGTCAGGTGGACAGACAGACCAAGAGGAAACTAGAGTACCCTTTGGCGTTGCTGGTAGGGGACTAATAAGATGTTACAGTAAGTTGTGAGTTAAGTTTCTTTCAGGGCCTTCAGCCCTTTCATAATATTTTCCGCCTACAGTTTGTAAAATTGTTGTGTTTGTCAATGTCTCTGTGTTTTTCTATGTCGTATTGGTAATCGTTCATGCAACCAAAAAAATAAAAATAAAACCTGTGTTTGTGAAACACGAATGCCCCTGTTGGCATCTTTGTCAGTAAAACAGATCAAAAGTAGTATCACATTTGAAGTCAAGGTCACAAGGTCAAATTTAGTATCCATGCCAAAGTCTTGCCACATGGAATTCATATGTGAAATATGAAAGCCCCATCAATTTCCATTCAAAAGTTATGCCCAAGGTTAAAGTTTTTCAAAAGTAGGTCAAACTCCAAGGTCAAGGTCACAAGGTCAAAAATTTTGGTATCCATGGAAAGGTCTTGTCACAAGGAATGCACATGTGAAATATGAAAGCCCTATCACGCATCATTCAAAAGCAAAAGTTATGGCCAAGGTTAAAGTTTTTGAGGACAAACAGACAGACAGACAAACAGACAGACATACCAAAAACTATATGCCCCCGAAACTTCGATTATGAAAGCATAAAAAATAAAGCCTGTGTTTGTGAAACACAAATGCCCCCGGTGGCATCTTTGCTAGTATATACACTATTTCCTGTTAAGTGCATGTAAGTGAAAGGTCAAGGGCAGGGACACTTGGTTAAAAATTTTTGGTATATATGGAAAGGTATTGTCACAAGGAATACACATGTGAAATATCAAAGCCCTATCACTTACCATTCAAAAGTTATTCCCAATTTAAAAGTTTTTGTAAAGTAGGTAAAAGGTCAAGGTCAAGGTCATGAGGTCAAAAATTTTGGTATCAATGGAAAGGTCTTGTCACAAGGAATACACATGTGAAATATCAAAGCCCTATCACTTATCAATCAAAAGTTATTCCCAATTTAAAAGTTTTTGTAAAGTAGGTAAAAGGTCAAGGTCACAAGGTCAAAAATTTTGGTATCAATGGTAAGGTCTTGTCACATGAAATACACATGTGAAATATCAAAGCCCTATCACTTACCAATCAAAAGTTATTCCCAATTTTAAAGTTTTTGTAAAGTAGGTAAAAGGTCAAGGTCATGAGGTAAAAATTTTTGGTATCAATGGTAAGGTCTTGTCACAAGGAATACACATTGAAATATGAAAGCCCTATCACCTCCCATTCAAAGTTATGTCCAATGTTAAAGTTTTTCGGACAAACAGACAGACAAACAGACTAACAGACAGGCCAAAAACTATATGCCCCTGAATCTTTGATTCCGGGGGCATAAAAATAATCAAAGGCGGCATACTTGTGCCAACCATTGCTTTATGTTACACTCACCTGATGCTGAAGCAAATACGACCATCATGTCATTCAGACATACTTCTGGTGTATAAACGACATTCTCCGGCTTCTCGTCTTCCTTCATCTTTGCTACAAATGGTTTCTCCATAATCATAGCTGGTGGAGGGGGCAGTTCCTCCGATGGTACAGGTAGCTTGATATTCTGAATATCTACAGTTGGACTGGATACTGGTGTGTCAGATATTTTGGGTACAGGTACTGTTTCCTAGAAATCAAACTGTGGCCATTGAGACTTTTTTTTTTTTCGAAATATGACATCATTTCTAATTTGAGACTGTATCCATTTAAAATTTGTATCTAATCTTACTATGTAACTATGAAAGCCTTTCTCATAAAATAAACTGAAACACTTTACATTTTTGACAACATATAAGTGGGGCTCTTTCTATTGAACTTAGATCTATCTATTGCTTACTATTTCAAAACCCTTCATCCACCGCTGACTGGGGTGTAAAATAGCAGAGGAAATAAGTTACCTTCATTCTTCTTCCCTTTGCGTCTGCCATGCTTCCCCCTTTAACCTGACCGAGGAAAGACTTGTTGGTTGTTGAATCCGTACTCCTCTCCTCAGTGTTAGGATCACCAAGTACTGCTACATCTGTTCCTTCATCTGTTTTTGTAGAATAACCAAGTTCTGATACTGAACTGCAAGCCTATTATTAAATAAAGGAAATTTTTAATGAGTTTATGAGGCAATGATGCCTTCAGACAACAAACAAAGGTTGTACAATGACCATGGATCTTGTGTATGGGCCATTTTCTATTATTTGCAATAAAAGGCAACATTTGCATGAATTGAAATTGAAATGAAATCATAAGGAGGTTAAAACGTAATGTACATGAAAATATTTATCATTTCCTTTTCAATATATGGCTTTGGTTCAAGGTCATGGAAAATCCATGAAGAGATTGAAAAGTTAAAGTTGAGATTTTCATATTTTTCCTGTTACCTTGACCTTACAGATATGACCTTGGTTCAAGATCATGGCAACCCATGGACCATTGAGAACAATTCTATGAAATGTTCATGAACTCCACACAAAGATTATTTTTTAGCAAAGACAAAATTTATAGCATTTCTTTTCCCTGTGACCTTGAACTTGCAAAGATTACCTTGGTTCAACATTAAGACATATCTGTAGGTCCTGGGAAACAAGCCATGTCTGCTGCTGTATTAGTAGAATAATTTGCTGGAACTTTCATTCGCGTTTTATAAAGTAAACTAGTTCGCAAAGACAATCATTCATGGATCCGCACTTGCTAGTATTGAGTTATGCATGTGGAATTCAAATTCACTGAGACAAACTTTCGTGGCATAAAGATGACTGCAAAAGCAGTGGAGATTAATACACCTTGAAAGATTCTACATATACAGTACATAACAAAACAAATCATAGCCTGGACATGACTGATAGATATACAGACAGACAGTCAAAAAAAAAAAGATCTGAATCCACTCCATCTGAGATAATTTCATACATTTGGAAGTACATATTATGGTAGTGTTACAAGTTACCGGATAGCGCTAACAGATGTTTAACGGATGATTAAATTGCCCAAATCCTTAGTCAGTTGGTCATGCGTTTGTAAAAAATAGCCACTTCTTGAGGCTCTCATGATTAGTTTTGAACAGATACGTACCCTACGCACACCTGAGATCTACCAGAATAGTAATAACTTCACCATACGAGTAACAGAAAAGAAATGGATAAAACTGAAATGCAATGTAGAAGAATCGGACAATGAACAGACATCTGTTTCTCATCTGTTGGACTCCAGTAGCTGTCCCTTTATACATCTCCACTTTATCCTTTTCACGTGATGTCCCTTCGTGACTCGAGTTTACTGGACATCAACAGACAACTATCAGATATGTAATGGATGAGTACCCGACAAAACGGATATCAATGGATGCGTAATGTACATCAAACGGACGCCTTAGTCCGTTCTGTCCGCCTATAAGTTTTGAGCATGTTAAAACTTTCCAAAAAACAGAACGGAGACCAATGGACATAACCATATGAGTAATGAATTCAATGGACTAGTAATGGATGACTAGCGGATGAGTAACAGATGCGAAACAGATGCAAATGGAGACCAAAGGATATCTGTTACTCGTCTATTCGCCTTATCTAGCAAGGTGTGATAGAGGTATTACATTGGTTTTTATTCGTAAATAGACTTTTACAAACCTGCAAAAGGAATGTCTTGTTGATCCCTTTTAAGTCTGTTGTCTGGAATAATCTAATTATATCTGACGTTTTAACGGCTTGTCCGTCTTTACAAAATATGTGATGTTCCTTTATTGCTGGACCATGAATTTGTCTGTCAATGCTCTCTTCTCCATGGGATGATATCACACAAATTATCATTTCTGGTTTCTTCTTCAGACTTTCATACTTTTTTACACCTAAGAGAAATATTGAAATTATGAATGAAAATTCAATGTATACTAGCTTACATGATATGAAATGCTTTTGGTCAAACCTAGTAGGTCAAGGTCAGTAAAGTCTTGCTACAAGCAATAAACAAAGGAAATATGAATACCACGTCTTGAAAATTTTGCCATAAACAGTGATTTTCTATAGGAAAGTAAAAACCTTGGTCAAGGTCACCAGGTCAAGATTATAAATGACAAGTCTTAACACAAGCAATACACATATAAAATATGAACACCATTTCTTTATTTAGGGGTTACCATGCATGTGTTTTACAAAACTGACAGAGTATCGGCGAATCCCATCAGAAATAGAGTTTTGACAAAACGGATATTTCTGACAGGGGATTTGCCGATACCCTGTTAATTTTTGTAAAACATCAGTATGGTAACCCTATTCTAATGCTTTGGTCAGTAACGTGCTAGAAAATGTCTGCTTTTAACAATGTACGTCGTCATATGACGTCATAGCAAAAACTGCAATGAAACATGAATCCCCTTGCAGTTTTTTCAGCACTCAACCAGTCAAAATGCACGTTGTAAACAGAGTGCATTAGAATTAATGAATAAAATTCAAAATTTAATTATTAGAAACCCCATCAGTTACACCAGCTTGCCTTGTTAGAATTTTCACTTGGTGAAACTTTAAAGATTTTCCTACTGTTCAAAAGCATTAGCCTATACTGTACTTCTTAAGGACGTACACAGGACTCAAAATTTTTTAATTTCTATACCGAAGAGTTCACTGTATGATACTACCGAGTTTCCGTTTTGACTTCGTTGATTGGTTCATTGTTATATACTTATGTGACAACTATTCTGCTCATCTGATGAGTCCCTGAATAGCCGCAAAAGTACAGAGACCATCTCTCAGATTGAACACCTCAGGATATGTTTATGTATCGTTCAGATTCTGAAGATCAGTGCATGATATCATTGTCTTTCTATCCACGGCTATCAAAGTCTGACAGTACACACAACCATTGACAATCAATTTCTCAAATAAAAAAATAATTTGATAGTATAAATGTGCATATGTATATAAAACTTGTTGGATTCCTATAGAGAAGGGGCTCCATCCCATTTTTTCAAAATCTGAAAATGAGCATCACAAATTTCAAAAAGGGAGATCTAAACTGAAGAAAAAAAAACACTCCTACATAGTACATAATTCTCAGATACATACAGAAAGTCATAGACATTGGAATCAACCCCCCCCCCCCTTCCTACACACAGCTTCCTTTTATTTTGGATGTAACATTTATCTCAAATTACCTGACTGATACATGTACTATTCATTTGCAAAAAATGCATTTGGGTAATTATTGCAGAAAAAAAGAACGCATGTACCCATGCACAGATGATACAAATACAAAGTGAAAAAGAAAGATAACTCTAATTCATTGCTCTGTATATATTGTCAAAACTTCAACAATCAAGTGCCATTTTCTTGAAATTTACTTGGGTAAGGTGCTATTTTCTTTTTTTCAGGTTCTAAGATAAAATACTAAGGATGTTCTGTTTCAATTTTGAAATAAAAATATACTATAGAAATAATTTGAAAATTATAAGATAAGGGCAGAAACCACTGCATGACTCCATAAAGAGTAAGAAGTTCATAAAAGTCAAAATGTATTTTGGAAGCGTTATATAAAGTTCTATAGAATCTCAATATTTTTATGATTTAAAATGCCACTCAAAGTTTGAAAGACATACAAGAATCAGATTTGCAGGGATTGACCTTAAAGCAGAAAGAATACTTCACTTATAGATTCCATATGTCATGACCTCTGACTTTTGACCTGGTGGCCTTCACTTGAAAGTTTGTATATGTATCAAAGCTTTAAACAGGACTATAAGTATTGAACCTTAAGCTTTCATATTTAATCTATAGATTACTAAGTTAATTTTTTAGCAATACCTTAAACACATTGTAAATAAAGTAAACATCAACTGAAACAAATACTTTGCAATCCATGCCAACCATGCTGACTTTAACAGATTATGGTTTAGTCTGTACAGTTCAATACTCACAACTTCTGAAATATTCTAAGGTTTCATCTGCTGTAAGTTGTTGTGTCCTTATAACCTCAAAACCCAATTTTTCGAAGCAGCCTTTCATTCTGTCAAGATCTTTGCTGCTTGTCATTCTTGATTTAAGGTCCTCACTTTCAAACTGATGATATCCAACCATACATACATAGCCTGCAGGCACCTGAGGGACATATTCATCTGGACCTATGTCAAATTGGGGCATTTCCCTCTCTGTCTCTGGCAGAGATGGGGCATCTGGATAGGAATTTCCCTTGTCTTGGGTAAAGGGAAATGCTGTCTCAGGGGAAGCTGTGGTTGAAGTTGTTGAACGTGGGGAAATCCTCTCTGGAGCCCAACTAATATGCAAAGGGAAGAAGAAAATTATTAGCTCAAAGAATGATTATGCATATTCATATAACTCATAGAAATTTGAAAATATATGTATTTTATGATTTTGTATTCCAAGCTATTGCTTTAGAATAATATGAATTCTATCGAATGCAATTATGCAAAACAACTGCAAATATACAAACAGCACAAAAAGCAGTAAAGATTTCAAGACAGTGTTATGTTATTTTGACATCATTTGTCATCAAATGCACCAACTAAGACATCATTAGTTTCAGATGGTAAACCCCCCTGGAACTGTTTTGCATAATACATGCACTGTAAAATTACTTATACATTGTATTTCCATAGAAGCAGCTATAGTAAAATCTATCATTGCTACATTGTAACTTGAACGCCATTTCATAATGTCGAAGGGTTCCAACTCTATACCTTTTTGAAGAAAATTCCAAACCAATTTCCATGCACCAGACACGTGTTTTGAATATTAAATTCTCATCAGTGATGCTTCCAGCGGAGCCACAAAAAATAATTTCTGTAGCGCACTCTTTAATTTTTTGAATTCAGATTTGTATATTTACATTACAGAGAGTGCTCAGCTCATAATTTCCTGTAAGGTCGATTCAGTAGCATATCAAAATAAAATCTATGTTCAAAATAGCATTGGAGGGATTGTGCTAAGATGTTAAACTCCTTTAATTTCGATATTTATCGGTGAAATGGTAAGTTTCCGAAATAGCAAAAAATATATATATGAAGTCAAATTGATAAAGGGCCAAAACAAAGCTTCTTTCAGGTGACAGAGCTGGAAAGGAGTAATTAAGAGAGAAAATCACATACCATCGAGCATTCCCTATGAAAATCATGGAAAAAGCAAAAATTTACATTTCAAATTTTCTTATTTCATCGAAAGAAAATGTAGGATTCTGAAACAAAACCATGCATGATATTGATATTTAGTCAATTTTTCATAGTTTTCATGGCATTTAAAGTTGTTACCATGGATACCGCTATTTTGTATATATCAAAATGTCTAGAACAGCAAAATGTACACTATGTTTTCTTTAGTTTAAATGAAAGATGTCATTATTTCTGAAATGTGATATCATAGTTTGAGGTTTGGTCTTTAAGAATGATTATAAAAAAATCCTCTGCATATATTGAATATGTTGCTATGGTAACCGGAAGTTGACCTAGTTTTCATAAAAGGCATCAACTAAATTTCATCATTTTTTAGGGTCAGCTAGTTCAAATCTGCAACCAGGTACAAACTAAAATATACTGATTCAGTATAGTACAAAAGTTTATTGAGTTTGATGAAAAATAAAATTGGGAAGCCTCCTAACCGTTGCTATGGAAACGAAGCTTAAACTTTCTTAATTTTGTGTAAAAAAAATGACCAAAAATGATTTCTTACACTTTTTCATCTGTATTGACTGGAATCATTCTTTATTTTGCCGTAAAATCAATTTATAAATGTTGCTTTGGTGTTAAATGAAATAACTGAATCCTTTTATATATTTTTGTGTTTCCATAGCAACCATTTATTCCATAGCAACTCCTTAAAATAAGAGATTTCGGGACCAAAAATTTAGATTGTGTTTTAGTTTTATGCCTTTTAGAGTGAAACATTGACACACAACCTACCCACTGCATAGCAACCATTCATGGCATCCATAGCAACCATGAATATCCCATAGCAACCGTTGTTGTTTCTTGAATTAAATGCGATGTAACCATATTCCTAACAATCTTGAATCTCTTTTAGCCAAATTGTGCCATAAACGTTTTAAAAGACTTCAAGAAAGATGCAAATAAACCCCCATGCCCTCCTGATCAGTATTTTTTATGTCCTTAGCAACGGATTAGAGTGTAAAACAAAATGCTATAATGACTCTATTTATAAACCAAACGCTGATATGTCTGGGAATAAAGATCAAGAATAACTTATATTAAGTACGAAAATCGATAACATTTTTAAGATATTAATTAAATTGCTGCAGAAAATAAACATTGAAAACACTGTTGAAGTTTAAGATTTTAAAGGTCAATGGTCAAGGTCACAGATCGGAAATGTTCAAAATCTTTGTATACAGTCAAAAGATTGCGCTTTTCATTGGATCTGTATTCAACTTCATACAAAATTTTGATGAAAATTTCTGTAATTATCAAACTTAATCTAGAAACGATGAAAACAAACTATATTTTTGTATTTGAACCATGGTTACCATGGCAATGGGGTCTATCTATTTGACACCATCAGATATATGAGAAATAAGACATATTGTGGCATTCTATTGTCATGGAAACCAAGTCGAAAATAAGGTCTATTTTAAGGGTCATTTTATGCCTGTTTTTGGCTATTTTGAAGGTTGAAAACCATAATTTGGCACATGATATGGGTATTCGATGTCACCTTGACAAAATTAATGTCCATTGCTGAAAAATTCAAGAAATAAAATTTAGGGTGAAACTCACCATTTTGTTATGAATACCAATCAAAAAACCGTTGCAATAGCAACTTGGAATCAATATTTCGGTGTACCGCAAATTAAAACACATTTAAAAACATTGTTTTTCCCCATTTTTGAGTCCTATGATTATGAAATAGGATACCTGTATACAAATTGCGTTTATCATCATCACTTGACATTCTAATTACTTCAAGGTCATCTGTCAAATATGAAAGATTAAACTTCAAGTAAAGGTCAAAGGATCCAAACTTTTGTTTTGTTACCAAGGGATAGGGCTTATGAAAAGTAATACGTATGCACATGTGAAATATTAAAGTCCTATCATTTAAAGTACCATCCAAAACTTATGGTAGAGGTTGAAGTTTTTAAAAGTGGGTCAACATCCAAGCACGAGGACACAAGGTCAGAATGTTGTTACCAACAGAAAGGTCTTGTCACAAGGAATACATATGTGAAATGTGAAAGCCCCATCACTTTTTGTTCAAAAGTAATAGTCAAGGTTAAATTTTTTTGAAAAGTATGTAAAACTCCAATGTCAAGGTCACAAGGTCAAAAATTTTGGTCTCCATGGAAAGATCTTTTCACATCAAACACATGTGAAATATCAAAGCCCTATCACTTTCCATTAAAAAGTTATGGACAAGGTTATAGTTTTTTTTTTAAAGTAGGTCAAAGTCCAAGGTCAAAAGGTAAAAAAATTTTGATATCCATGGAAAGGTCTTGTCACAAGGAATACACATGTGTAATATGAAAGCCTTATCACTTTCCATTAAAAAGTTACGGTCAAAGGTTAAAGTTTTTAATAAGTAGGTCAAAGTCCAAGGTCAAGGTCACAAATGTAGGTCAAAGTCAAAGGTCAAAAATTTTGGTATCCATGCAAAGGTCTTGTCAAAAGGAATACACATGTGTAATATGAAAGCCCTATCACTTTCCATTCAAAAGTTATGGTCAAGGTTAAAGTTTTGATAAGTAGGTCAAAGTCCAAGGTCAAGGTCAAAAGGTCAAAAATTTTGGTATCCATGGAAAGGTCTTATCACAAGGAATACACATGAGTAATATGAAAGCCCTATCGCTTTCCACTCAAAGTTATGGGCAAGGTTAAATTTTTTAATAAGTAGGTCAAAGTCCAAGGTCAATGTCACAAGGTCAAAAATTTTGGTACTCATGGAAAGGTCTTGTCACAAGGAATATGTGTGAAATATCAAAGCCCTATAACTCACCATTCAAAAGTTATGCACAAGGTTAAAGTTTTTGTGACTGATGGACAGACGGACGGACGAACGGACAGACGAACCGGTTTTAATATCCCCCCGCTTTTGCGAAAGCGGGGGACAACAAAGTAAGTTGCAATGGAGAATTTGGTAGTCTGCCAATTATGGAGTAAAATTCCATATTTGGTAATATGAAATAAATCGGTGTCATGCATCTATGGAGCTGAAAGGTATGGTAGCTAAGGTGTATATCTCGTTGCTTTGTAAAATGGGCAATTTCTGTGACATTTTAGATAAAAGATAAGCTCCATCTTAAAAATTGCACATATAGCTAGATAAAGCCCTGTCATAAATATTTAATTTCAATTATTAGAAATGGCTGCTATTGAATAAAATTGGTTGTGTAACCATATGGCCTCTCCCCCACAATATTTATGGTGAATTATTGTTTTATGTTGGGGAATTTGCACACTGTAGAAAGAGGAATAACTCTGAACTGAATCGATGCATTTATCAGAACACGAAAGTTAATTAATTCCCTTACATGAAAGAGGGATGATGTTAATATTCATTCACATAAAGTTAATTTTGAAGCGAGATTAGAAACAGATTTAAGAAATATCGATTAATAAGTTTATCTTAAGATTTTTAATGGAAATATTTTCTCAACTTTAAAATGTTTAATTGTAAATATTGATTTTCCAATACTTGAAAGTCCAGAGATTGATAAGAACTTAATTACAAATTGGTTTTATCTATGAGTTGGAGAAATCTACACGTGAAGTACCAGCATATTGAGTTTATCTACGTACAATCCCTCATAATTTCAGATGCTTTGAAGAGTTGTAGACAACCTTATCTTTGAGGGATGAACATGGAATTATATAGAAATATGTCCATCATTTTGTGCAATTCCCCTCCCAGGTTTAAATACAATGTGTCATTTTTCAATTGTTAGACCTACTTTCTCGCATGCTATGGATTCTGTCAAATTATGTTTTGTGAAATAAACTTTTTAAAATTCCAACAATGTTTTTCTGTCAGCAACAAAGAACTGCACATTAATTAATCACACAACGCGAAGTACCAAGTATGGCTTGTAAGCCCGCACCGGCTTACATAAATATTCTGGTGCCGTCGACCTACACGAATCGGAGAAAATAGAAATCATGGATTTTTATCAGAAAACGGAGATTGAACTGAACTCAGTCAAAGTGAAAGGTAGGACACAACTTTATTTCTCAACGTACTTTCAGATCGGTTGACCATGTAAAAACTTTTTTTTTCTTTTTGTTTCAAAGAATTTACTGGACAGAAAACGTTTAGAACATCTGTTTTGAAAATTCAAAATAAAAAAAAAATGACTAATTATGACAAAAAAGTGACACTTCAAATGACTAGTACAGACCAAGACTGTCAGACAACGAACGTTGGTGTAAATTTGGGTTCGGGTAGTTCTAAAAGTTTTTCTTCGTCAAAGAACACAAGTTCCAGTTCCTCAAAATTTGGTAGCTTATCGGATAATGGTGATGAAGCAATGAAATGGATAGCTCATCAGGTAAAAGGTCTTCAAACAGCTATTTCTGTCCCTCTTCTTCAGGTAGTAAGATCGTTTGAAGGTGACTCTTCACAATTTAAAGAGTGGGTCAAAGAAATTGAAAAGTACGCACATATGGCAAGACTCGACAATACGGACATACCGAGAATAGTTCTTATGACTTGCACGGGCACAGTAGGTGATTTTGTCAAACGGTATTTAGAGGAAATTGAGTCAAAGGGCGAAATACCAGACTGGTCAAATCTCAAAAGGTTGATGCAAAAGCGATATGCTGAAATTACTGATAATCAGAGAGCTATGACTGAGCTCCGTAAAATTAAACAAACTCCCGAGGAAAGTGTTCAGTTGTATTCAGAGCGTTTACTCCGATTGGCTGAAGATGCGTACATTGCTCCTTTTGATGAAATAGAATACGCTTTTATTCAGAAACAATTGGTTGACATTTTCTGTGACGGTCTGTTTTATGATTACTTGCGAATGAGAGTTCTGAGATGTGATCCAACAGGTTATGATGAGGCAGTTGAAATTGCAATGAAGGAGCAGAATTTACGAAAACGTTTTAATTTGAGGTCTAATACACAGAATGAAACATTCACAAATGATGAAAATTCAGATTTGGCTGTAAATTCGAGTAATCAAAAATGTTTTAAATGCAATTGTACAGGACACACTGTTTGGGAATGTCCCCAGCGCGTAAACAAACAAAATATTAAACCGGCTCTCGATTATTCAGACCCAGAATCCGATGAAAACAGAGAAGTTTCCCCTACTAAACGTAAAAAGTCATTAGATGAATGTGAAAACACCCTACCTAATAAACAGAAACTGATAAATACAGTTCCCGTTAAAAATTCAGAAGACTTCCGTGATAAAATACTAGGTCAGACAAAGTCAGGATGCACGAATAGGTATAAAACAACAGAATGCTGGCTATGTCACGCGAGAGGTCATTTTAGACGGAATTGTCCTAATCGCAGATTTCCGGATAGATACAGAGTTCAAAATTACTCACATGACAGGTATTTACGGCGATTGTCCCACAAACAAAATCAGGGAAACTTCAAGGCTCTCTTCAAAAGGAAGCCGTTGAAGAGAGCAAACAAAATGCTAAAATGAAAAGATATAATGAAAGTAAGAAACCCGAATTCCAATTCAATTTAGCTGGAAACCCTAGCTCCTGTATTATAAAGATAGGTAAGATGAGATACCGAACTTTAGTAGATACTGGCGCTGAGGTTTCCATCATGAATAAAAAGACTTTTGATCGATTATCGCCAAAACCAAAATTATTGCGCGTTAATAGAAGTTTACGAGCGGTAAATAGTGCGCCAATTGAAGTGTTAGGACGGACAACACTTAACTTTTCAATAAACGGACTGAAAATGTCTCAAAACTTTTACGTAGTTGACACGCTAAATAAAAACTTCATCTTAGGAAGAGATTGGCTAAAGGAATACGGTGTACGTCTTTACTTCGACTTAGGAATGCTTAGAATAGGAAAAACGTATGTGAAACTGGACGAAGATATTCGCATTTCATCGATTTTGAGGCTCAATAAAAAGATGAAGATCGAACCACAGACAGCGGTTATATGTCACGTTAAGTTACAGAAAGGCTTCCAAATATCAGATTCAAGGCTTCTAGAGGTCACGAATCTTGACCCCGGGTGTATCGTAGAAGAACCTGGATTCACAATTAGGGAATCCGTGAATACAGTCAGGTCTCCGAACAAAGTACCTATTATGATTGTTAACGAGACTAACAAATGTTACCGTCTCAGAAGAGGAAGCGTAGTAGGAAGGGCTCGACCTTTGACCCCACAAGAAATTTACGCCTTCAATGAAGAAGAACCAATGGAGGTTGATGAACCAAAGCCAGTAATGACGGATTTTGAGGATCTATATGTACCCGAGGACAAGCGCCAAGAAGTGGTAAAACTTCTAAAGAAAAACACAGATCTAATAGCTAAGTCAGATTCGGATCTTGGTGGAACAAAGACAGTACAAATGAAGATAAACACAGGAAAGCACCCTCCAATTAAGAACAGACCGTATAGGACCCCTCTAAACAAACGACAAATTGTTGACAAGGCGATCGATGAGATGCTGGATGCCAAAATAATCCAACGATCACAATCTCCCTGGTTATTCCCTTTAGTTGTGGCGAAGAAAAAGGACGGCAGTGAGAGAATGTGTGTTGATTTCAGAACACTGAACAAAATTGTTCGACCGATATCTTACCCGCTTCCTTTAATCGATGACATCTTGTCACTGATAGGAAATGCTAAGTATTTCACTACGTTGGACTTAAGGCATGGATACTGGCAAGTAACGTTAGATGAAAGTAGCAAGGAGAAGACAGCGTTCGCGTGTCATCGAGGTCTATTTGAATTTAACAGGATGCCTTTTGGTCTGAGTAATGCCCCTGCGGTATTCCAGGAACTTATGAATATTGTTCTACAAGGATGTGAGGGATTCGCCATGGCGTATTTAGATGACATTTTGATTTTCTCTCAAGACGATCCAAAGCAGCATATAAGACACATTCAAGAGGTATTTAACCGACTGAGACAACATAACCTCAAGCTGAAATTAAAGAAATGCGCTTTCTTTAAGGAAAAGACAGAATACTTAGGGTTCGTAATCAACAAAGATGGTATTGCTCCAGATCCAAAGAAAGTTGAAGCGGTCAAAAACTTACCAGCTCCGAAGAATGTTAGAGAAATTCGAGGATTCATCGGAATGTGCAGTTATTATAGAAGATTTGTTCCAAATTTCTCGAAGATAGCAGAACCTTTGATCAATTTAACCAAGAAATATGCAAGATTTAAATGGACCCAGGAATGTCAAATCGCTTTTGATTACCTCAAGGAAAGTCTTACTGTAGTACCACTCCTTGCATACCCGGATACCAACAAACCATACGTCTTATATACGGACGCAAGTAATAACTGTGTAGGAGCGTGCCTTACTCAAAAAACGGACGAAGGAGAAGAAAAACCTATCTATTTCTTATCACACAAACTAAGTCACACACAGACGAAATGGTCCACTATTGAGAAAGAAGCTTTTGCTATCCATTATGCACTTCAGAAGTTAGACCATTACTTACATGGAGCTCAATTCACCATCAAGACTGATCACAAACCTTTGAAGTACCTCCTAGACTCACCTATGCAAAACAAGAAAATACAGCTATGGGCATTAAGTATTGCAGGATACAACTGCAGGATCGAATACGTCAAAGGTGAAGATAATCACTGTGCGGATCTTCTGTCCCGTATACCGCATCCTAAGACGAACGAAGAGTGCAAGGAAATCGAAGAAGAGCCTGATATTGACGATAGAACATTTGAGATAGGGGTACTAAATTCAAATGAGTTCAACCCGAGAGACTTTGCAAACTGTCACGTTGAAGATCGACAAGAGATCACAAAAGCTGTTTCAGATTTATCTGAGGAGTTCAACTTGAAAGAAGAACAGGAAAAAGACCAAGAAGTCGTGAGAATAAAGAACAGACTAAGGAAAGGAACAGCCACGAAAGCTGAACAGACACACTACTTCGAGGACAAGGAAGGGCTATTTTATTACCTATCTCAGCCGGACTCTGAGGATCCAAAGCTAAGACTGTATATACCTCAAGAAATGGAGACAGTCGTCCTCAGGCAGTACCATGATCAACTCGGTCATATGGCTGTAGATAAGACATACGATTCCATTCGTCTTAAGTATTTCTTTCCGAATATGTACAAGAAAATTCACGCATATGTAGAGAAATGTGTCACATGTCAGACAAGAAGTTCCAAGAAATCAAAACCTCCTATCAAGGAAACAGAAATACCTCCTTACCCTTTCGCAAAGATTGGCTTGGATTTATCTGGACCATATCCGACTACACTATCTGGGAACAAATACATTGTCTCCTTCATAGACATATATTCGGGATGGCCAGAGGCTTTCGCCGTGCCAGACAAGTCTGCAGATCGAATCGTACATCTTATTTTAGAAGAAATTTTCCCGAGATTTGGCTGCCCCCTGGAAATTATCTCGGACAACGGAACGGAAAACGTCAATAGGAAAGTACAGGAAACTTTGGACACGATGAACATTCATCACATCAAGACATCGTACTACAGTCCCCAAGCAAATGGTAAAGTCGAAAGATTTCACCGAACTCTTCATGACGTCATGTCTAAGAAATTTCAAGAAGACGTCCAAACGTGGGATTTG
The DNA here is from genome assembly GCA_033119305.1 of Pinctada imbricata. Lineage (NCBI taxonomy): Eukaryota > Metazoa > Mollusca > Bivalvia > Pterioida > Pteriidae > Pinctada > Pinctada imbricata. Next base: position 27,930,380 of record VSWD01000011.1, on the reverse strand, counting down.
TACCTGAATCAGACACTAGCCGCCATTAGGTTTCATGTCAATGAATCATCGAAGTTTTCTCCATACTTTCTCCTATATAATAGAGACGTTGTACTTCCACTGGACACAATTTTAAAACCAAGACGTAGATATGTGGGTGAAGATCAACATCAAATCGCTCTTCAACAGCAGCACAAATCGTTTACATTGGTTCATAGAAACATGAAAGAAGCTAAAAAGAAACAGAAAAAGTACGCAGACAAAAACAGTAAGGAGGAAAACTTCCAGATTGGAGACCCCGTATACATAAGGAATCACAGAAGAGATAACAAGCTTGATGTTAAGTGGCAACCGTACTTTCGAATTATTGATCAAACAGGACCACTTTCATTCATAGTGAAAAATCAGCTTGATGGTAATACAACAAAGACACATGCTCGACATCTTAGACCTGCAAAGATTGATGAATGGAAAATTCCGAGGGACTCTGAAGGAAATTTATTACGTAAAACGACATACGTAATCCCGCCCGAACAATCAGATAGTGATGATGATGAACCTGTTCCTCAAGACGTTGCGATTCGACACAGAATTCAAGAAAGAGAGGATTCGTCTGACGAAGATGACATTCCACTTATGGAACTTCGGAGACGACTAAGAGCTAGTGATATGCCCGATACATGTACGGACAAGGGCGATGAAACGAACATCAATCTTGATCCTCCAGTAGTGAGTTTACCAATAACTCCTGAGCATCGCGAGGAGGAGATGGAAATAGACGTTATTTCCAAGAAACCGGAAACGAGTTTCTTACAAAATGAAAAGGCTTCCCAACAGAAATCTGTTGAAAATACCCAGTCTTCAGATCCCCAGTTGCTACTCATGAACAGCATTTATGAAATGACAAAATTTTTGACCTCTCAAAAGCTTAATATATCGTCATTGTAAACGATATAAATATAGTTCCTATTTCAAGCATTAAATAACTAAAATGTTTTAAGATGAAAAGAAAGTGAGAAGAAATGGCAATAAAGATGATTAATTAAACAGTCAAGGAAAAATAAAGTAAATCAAAACGAACTTAAAAAAAAAAGTCCTGAAATATCCGAAAAAAATATTCTTTTTATCTAAAAAGAGAGGGAGGAAAAGGGCATTAAAACTCAAAAAGTAACGTATCACAGATACAGATTTTATAAATACACACAAAAGACATTTAAAAAAACTATTAATTACACAGATGCAATGGCAAATTAGAATGAGATAAAAAGGGGAATAAAATCAAATTATCCATACACAATATGAAAGAAAAACAAAACATAAATGATAAAATATGCAGCGTGTACTTTAAGAATGCTCTTTAGTTGTAAATTTCTAACTGGATTTCACTGGTTTACATCAGGGTTTGATCAATATCTAGAGCTTTCATTCTGGTGATCGTATTTCAGTTCTTGCCTCATACTATTTCATGTCAACGAGTTAATGATATTGACCCTTGTTGCCCTTTTCTCCGTGTTGGAATTTCATTGACGGTCGTCTCGTGATGCAGGTTCTAGCATCAGCTGACAAATGATTTGTTGATACTTTACTGACAAACGACATAAATAGAGACGACGTTTAACAACAATGAAAAGTGCATATCAGTTAAAATTTTGATTGAATCGAAATATTAAATGGCATAGCCTGTTGAGTATTTATAATATAAGTAAATACAAGTTAAATGAATGAATCATTGCAAAAAAAAAGATATAATTTTGGAAATTATTTTAGTTTTGGAACAGAGTCTAAATTATTTTTGTAAATTCAAAATTTTGGTCAATCAAGGGGTACAGAGAAAACCCCGTGTCATAACTACCAAGAACAATTTAGTTTGACGTACAGATATGTTATAGCAATGAACAATAGATGCTGGTATCACTTGGAGAAATGACGATGGAAAATGCTTGATAAACAGTATAGTTATGCAGAATATCCTTGAACTTTGAATAGCAGCTATTATAATGGAGCCGCCTGTTGTTAAAAGAGAGACAATTAAGAGTGTACAGGTCAATCCAATGAACAGAAGACGGAAGCCAAAATACGAAGCTCGAAGCAGTGACGTCAGGAACCTCTGTGCACGATGTTACCCGTGTGGCCGGATGTTAAACCAGCCCGTCACGATAACAAACGGAGAGACATTCGAAGATTATGGTAGAGTGAAATCTGCCATAGGGATGTGCGATCCGTGCAGAATCCAATGCAAAGGACAATTTGCAATTAATGAACTACCTTATTTGACGCTTTATAACGAGAAAGTTTTTACCCCGTCGCTTTTCTGGGTGCATGGCGTCATCCGGATTACGGGAAGATCTTGGTAACGTCACTAATACCAAGATGCGTCTGAGGTAGATCAATGAAGAAGAAATGATTGCTTAGAAGAAACCATGAGATGCAATTCCGTGGGAGATGATGCCGAAGACGAGTAGATGATTTAATTCTCGAGCGAAAAGAAAAACAATTGATGATACGATGATAATTCCATATGGTACAGAATTCCTTCCATGATGAAATCGAGGTTCATGTATTCGTTTAACTCGACGGAGTTTACACAGAACACGAAGAAGGACCATAAGACGGAAAAGAACCATCAGATAAAAAAGGGCCCTTGCAGAAGAAAAGAAACAGAAGTGTACAAATTGTGTGTAGTGTTATTTCAGTGAAAAAAGCAGAGTAAATGTGAATTTTATAATGTATTATACTTAGGTATGATGATACTTGCATATATTCTATTCATGAATTTTAATTTTTGCATGATGTACATTGAACATTGATAAATAATACTATTATTTGAAGTATTGGCCTTGAATGAATTTGTTATGTTTTGATGATTATGTCAAGGACACTTAGAATGAACGATACTGAGTTTATTATGATAATCAATATTGGATCACTCGATAAAGACAGTGATGAACTTGAGATGATGACTTTAATCTGCATGTCATTTATATTTATTTACTTGATCATGATTGACTGAGTGCACTATAAGATGATGCAATTATCTATATTGTGGTGTCAATGCAATGCGTTTAGAAAATAACCAAGCATAGATTTAAATTATAAAAGAATGATGAAAGTTACTAAAAAGTCAGTTATAAAGTTGAATATGCTTGCATTGAATATAATGACTTTGAAAATCTTGGTTATTTTCTTAAGTGGGGGAGTATTGTAACCATATGGCCTCTCCCCCACAATATTTATGGTGAATTATTGTTTTATGTTGGGGAATTTGCACACTGTAGAAAGAGGAATAACTCTGAACTGAATCGATGCATTTATCAGAACACGAAAGTTAATTAATTCCCTTACATGAAAGAGGGATGATGTTAATATTCATTCACATAAAGTTAATTTTGAAGCGAGATTAGAAACAGATTTAAGAAATATCGATTAATAAGTTTATCTTAAGATTTTTAATGGAAATATTTTCTCAACTTTAACATGTTTAATTGTAAATATTGATTTTCCAATACTTGAAAGTCCAGAGATTGATAAGAACTTAATTACAAATTGGTTTTATCTATGAGTTGGAGAAATCTACACGTGAAGTACCAGCATATTGAGTTTATCTACGTACAATCCCTCATAATTTCAGATGCTTTGAAGAGTTGTAGACAACCTTATCTTTGAGGGATGAACATGGAATTATATAGAAATATGTCCATCATTTTGTGCAATTCCCCTCCCAGGTTTAAATACAATGTGTCATTTTTCAATTGTTAGAACTACTTTCTCGCATGCTATGGATTCTGTCAAATTATGTTTTGTGAAATAAACTTTTTAAAATTCCAACAATGTTTTTCTGTCAGCAACAAAGAACTGCACATTAATTAATCACACAACGCGAAGTACCAAGTATGGCTTGTAAGCCCGCACCGGCTTACAGTTGCTATGGAGGATTTTTCACATCTTATATATATAATTTCTCGTGTTTCTGCATATCACTGTAAGTCTTTCCATAAATGAGTATACAATAGATATCCATACGAGGGAACGTAAAAAAACTGGTATCATGCATCTCCTGAACTGAGAGGTATGGTAACTGAGGTGTACATCTCGTGCTAGGTAAAATGGGCAATTTCAATGACCTTTTTGATAATAAATACATTATTTGCAACTTAAGAAAATATCCTTTTATGAGCCAAATAAAAAATTGCACACATAACTAGATAAAAGCCAGTAATCAAATGATAAATTTAATTCATGAAAATGGTTGCTATGGAATAAAATTGGTTGCTATGGAGGATTTATCATATTTTATGTATAGAATTTCTCATGTTTTGTATTTTGCGTATTATTGTAAGACTTTTAATACATTAGTATGGAATAAATATCCATACTTGGTAATATAAGATAAGCCGGTATTATGCATCTACAGAACTGAAAGGTATGGTAACTAAGGTGTATATCTCATTGCTAGGTAAAATGGGCAATTTCTGTGAAATTTTGGATAAAAAGTGAAATATTTGCAACAAAAGAAAATATCCTCATATGAGCCAGACAAAAAATCATATACATAACAAGTGAAAATCTTGTCGTGAATAATTAAATTTAATTATTGAAAATGGTTGCTATGGAATAAAGTCGGTTGCTATGGAGGAATTTCCCATATTACATAGAAATATGTATCCCTTAGTCTATTTATACAAAATAACAGGGAAAATTCATTTGTTGATAAGAAAAGTTATTAAAAATTATTTGACATTGAAAATAAAAAAAATTGAATTTTACTGAAAAAAGGGACTTTTTTAAACATTTTTTTTACGAGCTTCCTCAAAAAGGCTTCCCGATTTTTTTCATGATTATAATAAAACTATGATTGGTTAATCATACGCAATCTGTATTATATGCCCTGACTGTTGCAGATTTGAAATATTGAATTATGTTTTAGAGACTAATTTCAATTTTTCAAAATTGAAAAATAGGCCTACTTCAGGTTACCATAGCAACGGAGTCACTTCAATTTAATGTATGTAATTCAATTTTTCTTTAACACTTTACATGAGACATTTGTTTGATACTAAATTGAATTAAATTGAGCAGTGGGAAACTTTAAAAACAAGAGCCCCAGGGGGCACAATGCTCACCTGATACCCATGCACGCTCTAATTGACATGATATTGCATACTGATAGTGCCAGTACCGGGATTTTAGCCCACAACCTTTCTAAAAAGATTTTTGCCGGATGCAGAGAAGTTTTTTTTTAAACAACCTTTAAAAGTACAAACAAGAAAAAATAGTCACATTTCAAAACAATAACTTTTTTTAAGTCATATGCCCAACTAGTATAGGTCAATTATGCAACATCAAAAATAAAATCATATTGTAAAATCCCACTTTAATGCGCAGCAGAAATAGAATAAAACAATGAAATGATTTCATAAATTAAGTTTATTTAAAACTGAACGACCATACCTTTCATTATTGATAGCTAGCATGCCAGAAATTATAAAGCCTGACAGGCTGTGTTTGTGAAACGAGAATGCCCCTGGCGGCATCTTTGTTAGTATAACCGCCATTTTCTGTTAAGTATGTGAGAGGTCAGGGTCAGCGTAATATTGGTATCTATGGAAATATCTTGTCACAAGGAATACACATATAAAATGTGAAAGCCCTATCACTAACCAATCAAAAGTTATGCGCAATGTTTAAGTTTTTGAAAAGTATGTCAAAGGTCAAGGTTATGGTCACGAGGTCAAAATTTTGGTATCAATGGAAAGGTATTGTCACAAGGAATACATATGTGAAATATGAAACCTCTATCACCAGCTTCCATTCAAAAGTTATGCCCAATGTTAAAGTTTTTCGGAAAACAGACAAACAGACAGACGGACAGGCCAAAAACTATATGCTCCCGAATCTTTTATTCCAGGGGCATAAAAAACAAAGATTTTTCGGTTTTGCCTTTATTCATATTAAAGTATACTGAAATCTAAGAATGCTTTTGAATAGTATTGATTTCATCTCAAATACATGAAACGTACAGTTAAAATCGTTTTAATCCAATATTTATCAATTCAAGTGAATTATGCAGAAATTGGGCCAATTTGTTTTCCAAAAAGCAGTGTACGGTGTATCATGTCAAACCTCATGATCCAGAGGAAGAGATTACTCATTCGACGTTTCTTCAAGAAATCAGTCCGTAAATTACTTCATCTAAGAGAGTCTAAGACAGAGGAAATTCGAGCAAACTTTATACATGATAACAAGTATATGCAAGTGTTCCAAGTACATGAATGATAACCATTATGAAAGTGTTCCAAGTATAATGCACATTAAATAAAAATCTATTCCGTTTGCACTGTATCTCCTGAAATGTATCGCAGTACTATTATAAAGGGTTGTGGAGGAATTAAACGGATCAAATCTAAAGTCCAGCGACTTTGTTTACAGTTAAAGTTATAGGTCAGAGACCACTAAAAGGCCGGCTCTGATTGGAGAAAAACCTATAGGGTGAGGGGGCCTGTTATTTTAAATGTGACAGAAGATGTGATTGGCTATCAATTCTATTTTCTTTTGGTATATTGTTTGAATGTGATATATATAGGTAAAAAATAAGTGCAATTAAAATGTCGATACCTGGATATTTCCCTAGCTCCCGATCCGCTAAAGGGGACGGGCGCGGGAAAATTTGAAAATTCTCTGCGGGGTACCTTGTGACGCAAATAGTGCGAAAAAGAGCAGGTCATGCTATATTTTTTAATTTAGTTTCGTATAAAGCTTGAATCAATGAACAAATCGGTATATAACATGCATGGCCAGCAATGTTAGTATAGACGTTATAAGGCATTTCGTTAACATTACGGCTTATGGAAAATGATTTGGTTGTCTCTGACCTAGAAGGTGTAACTACAGTTAATTATTTTAGCAGGGAATCCCTTCCCTTTTGACTGGTGAACCGGGCTGAATAAAAGGTGTCACCTCATTGGTCATAACTATTGAAAATTTAAAAATAGCACGTTAAATCAATGTATGATTCCCTGCTGTCTGTAGAAATTGAGTTTTGAACTTGATTTTGCCTTTTATGTAATCAATAGATCGATTTGAAAATATATAAAAATTAGCAAATTTTCAATTCGGAAGGAGGGGTCATTAAACAAGTGAATTTTGCAGAAAAGGTATGCATGACCCCCTTTTTTCTTTCATTTTTTATGCGTGCCAAAGATGTCCTAGGCCAAACATATTCCTTAAAAATCTAAAAGTGGATATCTTGACAAAATTCTTTCACTTGTAGGGTACCATGCATGAGTACCTCATATCTACAAAATGTCATGACAATCTGAAGAGTGGTTATAGAAAAGAAGCAGAAAATGTATGAAAATCACCCCCCCCCCCCCTTCCTTTTTACATAAGAAAAAAATTCATAAAAAATCAAAAAAATAAAATTTAAGCCTAAAATACATATCAGAGCATTAAGTAAGTTAAATATGATAAATATGCAGTAAATGAGTGTGTAAAATCATACACTTATTTAGTTATTTAAAGAAATAGTGCCGTCAAAAACGCGTCAAAAATTTGACTTCGAAGTGGAACCAAAAATAACAACACTTCTTAAGACATCTCTCTAGATCATCCTGATGCTTTCGGTTTGTCGATACATGCTTTGGTTCTGAAGAAGAAGTTTGTCATAGGAGGGTACCCCCCGTGACCTACTATTGGCTGTGGTGGCGCCACCTGTTGACGGATCCGGACGAAAAACAACAACACTTGTAGGGGACAATGAGTACTTCATACCTACCAAGTTTCATCAAAATCCCTTCAGCCATTCTGGAGAAGAAGTTTAAAATGTGAAAAGTTTACGACGACGGACGACGACGCCGACGACGACAGACGACGGACAACAGACGCAACACTATGACAATAGCTCACTTGAGCCGTTGGCTCAGGTGAGCTAAAAATACATTGGAAATCTTACAAATTTATAGAATTTTTTGTCTCACTGGCAGGTTTCCATAGTAACAACTAAAACACAGGCAAATAATCTTTAAAAAAGTTTAAAAACCTTTTTATTGCTATAAATGGTCAAGGAGCATCAAAATGATTACAAAAAGGGTGAAAAAAGAAAAATCAAAATTTTGAAGTTTCGCGGCTGCGTTAAGGTGCTCCACGCTGACGTTGCGCTGAAAATATTCCATTTTTACGGTGCCTGACATTCAACCCTCAATTACAGCTTAAACTTTCTTTCTTTAGTTCAAAGCTGTATTTTTTTAATATCTGGTAGGTGTCTGGTAGATAAGAAAAAAAAAAATCACCAAGGGGATTCCCCTGTGTCACGTGACAGCCCTAAATATAACTCTACAGTGTTGTCTCGGTTTTAAATTGAATTTTGCAAGTGGTAAATAAGGAAAAAATAATGTAAATGTTGTATCGTTTTCTTCAGTAAATCCTGTAGTTTTATAAATGTGCTGGGCATTGTGCCACTTAAAACGATTAAGAGGAGAAAATATACCGAGAAGGAAAAAAAGTGGTAAAAACACTGCAAAACTCGACTTTACATCCACATTTTACACAACTATTAAAATTTCTATTAAATGCGCAGCAAAATCTTGGTAAATTGAAGTGTCCTCTATAGGTTATGTATAAAAATATCGAAATTGTACAAGGGTAGTCACCTGCAATTTACATTTTTTTCCTACTACCCTATATCAGTCTATTTTCAGATAGGACCTAAACGCACAGGTGATCTGGATTACGTCATAGAAATTTAGCGGGAAAGCATTAGTCATGTTAGTAATCATGCAACATATACGTGTGTACAACATAATAATACAGGTTTTTAATATCTGATACAATGTAAAGTGGTTTTTTTTTTAATTTAGTATTATTTTTACAACGATGAGAATATAATATACATATATTAAGAAGGTAGGCCCGGCCGGGGGGGGGGGGGGGGGGGGGGGGGGGGGGCTGGCATCTGCTTTTAGTATATGTTTTTCAAGTTAAAATATTATATATTTTCTTTGTGGGAAAGTTTGTGGTAGGGAATAACTCTGGTGATAAAGGTTGCCGCTAGACAATAAAACTTCCACCGATCAAATATTTAAATCTATGTGTCAATGCAATATTTCCTCGTACTGAATCTTCTAGTTTTGTATTTAACAAAATTGATTGTAAACTTGTTACAGTGCTTTCATCAGCAGAGCTCTATCGGTGACAAAATAATCATAATAAAAAAAAATATACATTGTATGATATATAACTTGAATAAGAGAGAGAGAGAGAGAGGGGGGGGGGGGGGTTCTTTTCCGGCTAGGCTAATCATGTTTCAGTCTAATAATAACCCGCCTGATCTCTTGCTGATTACAATTTGTTTTATTATTATTTTTATTTGTTCTTAGATTTAGTCTAGTACAAGTTGACCGTATCTGAAGTCTCAATATTGTTCTGTTGTACCGGCTATGAATACTGTGCCCGCCGTATAGCCATTTATTGACACATGTATTTTAGCACCGTATTCGTAATGATATATATATATTATATATATTTTAAAAAATAATGCTTGAGAATAAACTGTATTAATGTGCATGAGCTGGCAACCCCCCCCCCAACCCCGGCAGCAACAACAACTAAATGAATATAAAAATGAATAAGAAATAATTTATTTTAAAGCCGGTAAATCAGTAAAACTCCATTAAATAGCTAAATATGGACAATATCTAACAAATAATTTAAATAAAAATTGTGCTCCTTTATGAGGATACCATTATCAATTCCTTATATTGATTTACTAATTGAAAATCAGTGATTCCTCTGTGAATAAAAGCGGTTTCTCATCCAAAGCTTCCCTTTAACCCTGAACTCAGACTGCGCATGCTTGACCTACAATGACCCGATGGGCAAAACTGTGGAAAAACACGCATTCTTTCATTACTTCTCGTAAATAAGATACTGGGAACATTTAGAGTTGATGTAAGGAATAGGATGAAAGCTCAATAATATTGAAAATCGATCCAGTACAATTTATCCCTTGAAATATCCCTAGCATACGATAACTGATGTGACGTCATTTATAACGTCACACAATGTTTTCGCGGAATTTTCTCTAACGTCATTGTGTGGAGCACCTTAACGTAGCTGCGTTCCATGCAATGCTCGATGGTCAGTGATTTTCTCTCTTAATACACTTGACAAACATCAGGTCACGGGGAACAATTTTTACTGCTCCACACTGCAACATGAAATAAGTGTTTATATTAATAATGTCGAAAGGTTCCAGCTCTATGCCTGTTTGAAGAAAATTCCAAACCAATTTCATGTTACACAATTTAAAATTTAATGTTTCTTTTGGAAAATCGTCACCAGATTTAACGTATCCATTGTACAAATGGAGATCTCGCGGACGTCTCGTCCATTTAAACAGTGATAAAATGATCTCGGTAATCTTCAGCAGTGTCTCGATTGTTTCCGTGGATTGAGCGAAGGTTGGCATGTCGACCTTTGATGATAGACACCATTTTTTATGTTGTATAAGGTATATTTTGGTAAAAATATTCAATAATTCTAACTATATGATACACTTGAAATTTATTTGTACAACGGATACCTTAAAGAATCTACATAGAAATGTGTGCACCAAGCTTAGAAGTGCATGTACATGTACATGAAATACGAATGTGTTTTTTTCTATTCATAACCAGGTTATTGGGCTTTTAATCTGAAAAACACATTAACAAAAAAGATTTTCTGCTCTTTTGTTGCTTTTTTAAAGTGGTTATTCAGTAAAATTTTCATAAATAATTATCATATTTTTCATTGAATAATAACTTACTGTGCATTGGATGGTGGTGTGCCATAGACTTCTAGTATCTCACTTTCTGAAACTACTAAATACAAATGATAACAATAAATAAATGTACACTCTATGGTCGTGATTAACCATACAAAATCACACATGAATCAATCTTTTACCATACAATCCATGAAAATCAAAAAATAAATTGAAAATGGTAAAAAAAAAAAGTTAAACAGAAAAATACATGTAGCTGTATATAGAGAAAAGGTTACTGAACTTCAAATAAGGTTTTGATAAATAATACTTAAGCCTTTTTCACATAAGGCCATACAAAATTAATGTTTAGTTTGACGGGCACTTTTTTAGAAAAAAAAGTGAGGGAGGCAGGTTTTTCTTTTTTTTTTTTTTTTTTATTGCAAACATGCGTGAAATATGATGAATGTACATTTTTTGTAATTTATCTTTAAACAAATTTCTAATTCAAGTGTTTTGATGCTGAAAATACATTAAAACTTAAGTAAAGTATGAAGTGGTAATGTTTAGTACATTGATAACCAATAACAAGATAACCCAACGTCTTCCTGTAATATACTTATTGCATTTCAAAACCTGAAGTTTGCTAGATATTCTGTGATTTGGTCACACTTATTATATGTATCATATGACAGACGATGTCCTATGGCAGACCAGTATGAAGATGTAGACTAAATACATGTATGGTGTACATCTTATTTATGCTAAAAAGGATCACCAATCTCTAACCGTTGCCCTGTGTAAGGTTAAAACTTCAAATGACGTTAACATTTTGTGAACTACTTTCAGGTGCAACTAAGTGAGTGAAACTCGTAATTGTTGCTCAGTGCTTAGACCGAAAATTTGACCCTTGTTGTCGGCAAAAGAGTAGGGAAAATACAAAGAAACATGTCCAGGGATTGGGATGGCCCATTCCGATAGAAAATGGCCCATAAAATCGGCAACTCGCTGCTCCCTTGTGCCATTATTCTATGGCGTCCACTTTTTTGTTTTTTAAATCTATTAAAAAAGTTCTGTTCTCGTATCTATGTTGTAACGTAGATCTACACCAGGAGCAGTAATACAGAGATCACAGCTTTCTGTACATGGCCAGTCAGAACTCTAAGGCACAAAATTCTTCTGTTCACTGACAATTGAAAGGTCCTTTTCTATTTTGATACGATATTGATTTTTCTCTGACATCTGCGCCTGAGATTTAAATCTCCAACGTCCACTTACTTATCTTATCTACGTTAAGGTACTTGTGTATGCGTTTGTCCGTAAAATTATCATGTCATTTTTTAAAAGTGGTCAGTCAATGGGTACAAATTGGCGTAATAATATTTGTACAAAATGTCTTCCCTAATATCAACAAAGCTGAAAATGAAGCTGCCCATCCGTGGACACAAAAAATTCAGGATAGGTGGCTGAAAGTTTGGTCTTGGCTGTTCTGTGATCCATGCAAAAAAAGTACTGTAAATTATTCATTGGAAATGGTCAAATTGGGAATCTCGCGACCAAAAAAAATGTGCTAACGTCTGATGCATAATGCATGCATATGCATAGCTTTTCGAAAATTGATCATTTTTGGAATGGCCCTTTCGTGAGGAAAGATGGCCCATTGTTTTTGAGAATGGCCCATTAAAGTCCAAGTGGAAGGGACCGTCGCCCCATTGAGCAAGTTTGCCTTCCCGATCACAGCATGTCTGACAATTTAGTTTGAATTTTAACAACGATTACACAAGGGTATCCTGATCGATTCGTCATCCCTTTTCACTGTCGGACTTGAGCAAGTTGTTTGCAAATTTGAATTTCTATCCCTCAGAAATTTTGAAGTATCTGCGATGTGCTTAGGGTGTAGTTGACTAGTTTATCCGAATCGAAATTAGGATCGTTTAGTATTTCTGCCCCTCCCCTCGATCCCGTCACCGGCGTTCCCGGCTGATCAATCTGACGTAAACTGTGAGTTCTAAACAAAAACGTTTTCAAATTTCTAATAAATTAGATAATTTAATAAAGAATAATGCTCTTGCAGATTATCACAACAGAGTCAAGTATCATTTTACGTTACGTTACCTCGTCCGTGATATGGAATATACGCGTGGTCGGGATTACCGTACAAACAACAATTGAACACGGCAGCTCGGGTAAATAATACTATTTTATGTAAACAAGTATTGAGTTACAGCTTTACAATTTATATATTTAGTGAAGTAAAGAATATGTAAACAAACAATTTGTATTAGCACGACGATGTTCAATTGACTACTTTAAAATTATGGTAAAACACGCGATAAAAATCGGAAATGCAGTGGGTTTTTAGGCAATGCAGCGGTGCCCGTCAAACGAAATCTTAATTTTTTTTGGCCTGACTGCGGTCCAGTTGTTTTGGACGGCAAAATAAGAACAGTTCCCACAATATGACGTCAAGGACACTAACTTTTTAACTGTGACGTCATTAAAGTTGGTACTTGCCGTCCATAAAATGCTAGTCACAGAGTTATGTGAAAAGGGCTTATTATGAAAAAATTTAATGCATGGAGTATCTTGATATGCATGTGGTTACTTCGCAGGAAAAACATTTATTACTTACCTTTCTTTCTTTCACCTGGAAATTTTAATAAATAAGGAAAAATACAAACATAATACAAAATACAAAACACAAAATAAAAATACAAAAATGTAAATGAATACAAGGGACAAATAAATTTGGAAAAACATAAAAAGATATTACTTTTGAGGTTTTGATATCTTTAAATATTTCTTTGAATATTTCAAAAGCATTTGTCTTGGAAGAATAATATCTTATAATATATTAAAGCAATGTTGAAACTTTTCTCCACAACTATTAAATTATATGTAACAATTTAGTCTTTACATTGTATATCATTTGAAAGGTTCATAATTCTTACCTTTTGGAATACTTAGTGCACCTTGAAAAAAAACCATGATTGAAAAATTAGAATAAAAACTTATCATTTCATAAATTCATTTGGATCTTCAGTTGCAAGGGCTGATTGATATATTGTGAGCCTTGTATCTAAGGATTTGAATTTTATCAGACATTTTGCATTATTTTTCTACACAATCCCCTTCAGTATCTATATACTTTTGCCACCGGTGTAGATGAAAGTCTGAGGGAGCAAGATCAGGTGAATAAGGCAGATGATCAATCAAATTAAAGCCACGATCATGAATGGCAGCCATGGCAGTGACAGACTTGTGAACAGGAGCATTGTCCTGATGGAACAACACACCTTTAAAAATGTTATGATCGCTGAGCGATATAAGTCCCCTACCGGCGGCATATATTTATGTCCTGCAACTCTGCCTATAAATTACTCTTCAATTAAACATGAATTTTAATTAAACTTACTGTCTGTGCAGCTAAGTTCTGAGGTTTTATCTGCTTTATCGATTCGAAAAAGAGGTCAAGCGTGACGAAAGTTGAACTTGCTCTGTCACTATTCAAGACTAAGCTGAGTATCAAATTTTACCTGAATATCACTATTTGTTGCAGAAAAAAGTCTGGAAAACTGACAAAACTGAATTGTGCAAGTCATCAAGGGGCATAACTCCTCGAAAAATAGGTCAAGCGTGACAAAACTCAAACTTGCCCTGTAACTATCCAAGACTAAGCTGATTATCAAATTTCACCTGAATATCTCTCTTTGTTGCAGGAAAAAGTCCGGAAAACTGACAAAAATTGAATTTTCCAAGTCATCAAGGGGCATAACTCCTCGAAAAATAGGTCAAGTGTGACGAAAGTTAAACTTGCTTTGTAACTATCCAAGACCAAGCTATGTATCAAATTTTCACCTGAATATTTCTATATGACGCAGACAAAAGGCCGGAAAACTGACTAAAACAGAATTTTCCAAGTCATCAAGGGGCATAACTCCTCGAAAAAAAGGTCAAGTGTGACGACTGTCAAACTTGCTCTGTAACTATCCAAGACCAAGCTTTGTATTAAATTTCATCTGAATATCTCCATCTGTTGCAGAAAAAAGTCCGGAAAACTGACTAAAACTGAATTTTCCAAGTCATCAAGGGACATAACTCCTCGAAGAATAGATCAAGCGTGACAAAAGTCAAACTTGCTCTGTAAATATCCAAGACCAAGCTGTGTATCAAATTTCATCTGAATATCTCCATCTGTTGCAGAAAAAAATTCCGGAAAACTGACTAAAACAGAATTTTCCAAGTCATCAAGGGGCATAACTCCTCGAAAAATAGGTCAAGCGTGACGAAAGTTAAACTTGCTCTGTAACTATCCAAGACCAAGCCGGTATCAAATTTCATCTGAATATCTTCATCCGTTGCAGAAAAAAGTCCGGAAAACTGACAAAAACTGAATTTTCCAAGTCATCAAGGGGCATAACTCCTCGAAAAATAGGTTAAGCGTGACGAAAGTCAATCTTGCTCTGTAACTATCCAAGACCAAGCCGGTATCAAATTTCATCTGAATATCTTCATCCGTTGCAGAAAAAAGTCCGGAAAACTGACAAAAACTGAATTTTCCAAGTCATCAAGGGACATAACTGCTCGAAGAATAGGTCAAGTGGACGAAAGTCAAACTTGCTCTGTAACTATCCAAGACCAAGCTGTGTATCAAATTTCATCTGAATATCTCCATCTGTTGTAGAAAAAAGTCCGGAAAACTGACTAAAACAGAATTTTCCAAGTCATCAAGGGGCATAACTCCTCAAAAAATAGGTCAAGCGTGACGAAAGTTACACTTGCTCTGTAACTATCCAAGACCAAGCTGTGTATCAAATTTCATCTGAATATCTCCATCCGTTGCAGAAAAAAGTCCGGAAAACTGACTAAAACTGAATTTTCCAAGTCATCAAGGGGCATAACTCCTCGAAAAATAGGTCAAGCGTGACGAAAGTTACACTTGCTCTGTAACTATCCAAGACCAAGCTGTGTATCAAATTTCATCTCAATATCTCCATCCGTTGCAGAAAAAAGTCCAGAAAACTGACAAAAACTGAATTTTCAAAGTCATCAAGGGGCATAACTCCTCGAAAAATAGGTTAAGCGTAAAGAAAGTCAAACTTGCTCTGTAACTATCCAAGACCAAGCTGTGTATCAAATTTCATCTCAATATTTCCATCCGTTGCAGAAAAAGTCCGGAAAACTGATATTCGGACAGACGGACAGACAGACGGACAGACGGACAGACTGACGGACGGACGGACGGACAGACAGACTGAGAGGAAACTAAGAGTCCCCTTCGGCATTGCCGGTAGGGGACTAACTAGTGAGCTTTCCACAGCGCTTAAGTTTAATATTTTCCCGTTACTGTGAAGAAGTGAAGCATAGTATGTGCCATTGATTGTTTGTCCTTTTAGGAGATAATCTATTAGCAGAATACCTTCTGCAACCCAGAAAACCAATGCTTACAACATATCAATCAGCCCTCGTACATACATGTATTGAAACTACCCGAGTCAAACAGAACTCATACTTGATTTTTAAGTTTAAATTTTGAAGGCACAGAAGACAGACCAAAACTATTTCTTTTTTTAAATTTGAATAAGATGACAACTTCACATAATTTTCCAAACAAGAAAAATTTATTTTATGGATGAAAATAATCATCCCTATAAAACTAGAATTTCCATCTTCAAAAAATTTACCACAGTGGTCAGTTTCACGAAAATTCTTTCGAAAAATTTCAGGAATTTTGTAACTTTCATTGTCAAATAAAAGCTTAAAATATTTTCCAATTTAGATTATACTGTCCTCTGTACTATCATTTCTATATACTTAATATAAATTAAGAAAACAAAAGGTAGGATTTTTAGTTTATAAGAAGAACTACCATAAGCAATCAAAGGTTGGGAAATATCATAGAATTGTTCGTGCGTAACTTTTGTGAAACAGGCTGCAGGTTCTGTTAACATGCATTTTTGAGTAGAATATTAAACACAAATTCAAATTCAAGGAATTGTGGTCCCCCGCTTTTGGGTGTTTGTCTTTAAAGAAATGCTTACAGACACTCCCCCCCCCCATTCTTAAGTTTTCATAATACATCTCATATATTATCAACATTCTAAATATGAAAGATTAAACTCCAAGAAAAGGTCAAAGGGTCCAAACTTTTGTTTTGTTACCAGGGCTTATGAAAAGTTATGCACATGTGAAATATTAAAGTCCTATCATTTAAATTACCATCCAAAACTTATGGTCTAGGTTGAAGTTTTTAAATGTGGGTCAACCTCCAAGGACGAGGTCACAAGGTCAGAATGTTGTAAGCAACAGAAAGGTCTTGTCACAAGGAATACACATGTGAAATGTGAAAGCCCCATCACTTTCCGTTCAAAAGTTATGGACAAAGTTATAGTTTTTTTTAAAAGTATGTCGAACTTAAAGGTCAAGGTCACAAGGTCAGAAATTTTGGTATCCATGGAAAGGTCTTGTCACAAGGAATACACATGTGTAACATGAAAGTCCTACCACTTTTCATTCAAAAGTTATGGTCAAGGTTAAAGTTTTTGATAAGTAGGTCAAAGTCCAAGGTCAAGGTCAGAAGGTCAAAAATTTTGGTATCCATGGAAAGATCTTTTCACAAGGAATACACATGTGAAATATCAAAGCCCTACCACTTTTCATAAAAAAGTTATGGACAAGGTTAAAGTTTTTTGAAAAGTAGGTCGAACTTAAAGGTCAAGGTCACAAGGCCAGAAATTTTGGTATCCATGGAAAGGTCTTGTCACAAGGAACTTCAATACACATGTGTAACATGAAAGTCCTACCACTTTTCATTCAAAAGTTATGGTCAAGATTAAAGTTTTTGATAAGTAGGTCAAAGTCCAAGGTCAAGGTCAGAAGGTCAAAAATTTTGGTATCCAAGGAAAAGTCTTGTCACAAGGAATACACATGTGTAATATGAAAGCCCAATCACTTTCCATTAAAACGTTATGGTCAAGGTTAGGTTTTCAATAAGTAGGTCAAAGTCCAAGGTCAAGATCACAGGGTCAACAATTTTGATATCCATTGAAAGATCTTGTCACAAGGAATACACATGTGAAATATCAAAGCCCTATCACTTACCATTCTAAAGTTATGCACAAGGTTAAAGTTCTTGTGACTGATGGACAGACCGACAGATAAACTGGTTTTAATGTCCCCGTGCTTTTGCGAAAGCAGGGGACAAAAAATTATATGTAACATACAAAATCATAAATAAATGATTATAATCAATGACAATGATACAAGTGTTATCGAACACTGTTCATGAAAATGATGAACATGATAAAACACTGCTAAAGACGGTATGGCCGGATTGCAAAGTAAGTTTTTGTCACCAACTGGGTCAAGGTCACTAAGTCAAATATTACAGCATACATTGAGAGGTCTTGACAGAGGCAACCTTCATGTATAATATAAAGTGTCTACTGTATACAGTTCCTTAGATTTTGCTTAAACCAGGAACTTTAACCAAAGTCTTTAACTAGGTCAAAGTCCAAGGTCATGGTCACTGGGTCCAATGTTACGGCATAAATTGAAAGGTCTCATCATGGACAACCTACATGTATAATATAAAGTTTCTACTGCATACAGGTCCTTAAATTTTGCTTAAACCAGAAACTTTAACCAAAATCTTTAACTAGGTCAATGTCCAAGGTCAAAGTCACTAGGTCCAATGTTACGGCATAAATTGAAAGGTCTCATCATGGGCAACCTATATGTATAATATAAGGTTTCTACTGCATACAGTTCCTTAGATTTTGCTTAAACCAGAAACTTTAACCAAAATCTTTAACTAGGTCAAAGTCCAAGGTCAAGGTCACTAGGTCCAATGTTATGGCATAAATTGAAAGGTCTCATCATAGGCAACCTATATGTATAATACAAGGTTTCTACTGCATACAGTTCCTTAGATTTTGCTTTAACCAGGAACTTTAACCAAAATCTTTAACTAGGTCAAAGTCCAAGGTCACTAGGTAAAATGTTATGGCATAAATTGAAAGATCTCCTCATGGGCAACATACATGTATAATATAAAGTTTCTACTGCATACAGTTCCTTAGATTTTGCTTAAACCATGAACTTTAACCAAAATCTTTAACTAGGTCAAAGTCCAAGGTCAAGGTCACTAGGTCAAATGTTATGGCATAAATTGAAAGGTCTTGTCATGGGCAACCTTCATGTATAATATAAAGTTTCTACTGCATACAGTTCCTTAGATTTTGCTTAAACCAGAAACTTTAACAAAAATCTTTAACTAGGTCAAAGTCCAAGGTCAAGGTCACTAGGTCAAATGTTACGGCATAAATTGAAAGGTCTTGTCATGGGCAAGCTTCATGTATAATATAAAGTTTCTACTGCATATAGTTCCTTAGATTTTGCCTCAACCAGAAACTTTAACCAAAATGTTGACGGCAGACGGACGGACAGACGGACAGACAGACGGACAGACGGACATCGTCAATCTATAGACCGGAATTGCTTTGCAATCCGGCCAATAAATACATGTAGATAAATCTATAAAAGTTTACCTCTTGGTCTGTTGTTCTCAGCCTCTACAAAATTTAATAAATAGAAGATTTAATTTTTTTTTAAATACAAGATTTTGACAATTTCTTTGTATTTCTCTGCATACAGTGCTTTAACATAAAGTCTGAAAAATGTGGAGTTCCATTGTCAAAAATGTTAAAAACTACAAAATACTACATGTATTCTCAATATATTTTGTAAGATCGCAACTACAGCTTGTGCCGCATGTC
The DNA here is from genome assembly GCA_033119305.1 of Pinctada imbricata. Classification (NCBI taxonomy): domain Eukaryota; kingdom Metazoa; phylum Mollusca; class Bivalvia; order Pterioida; family Pteriidae; genus Pinctada; species Pinctada imbricata. The sequence goes on along the minus strand of VSWD01000011.1, from coordinate 27,910,886 downwards.
CGTTTTGATTTGAATTTAGCCACCTACCTAAACCATTGTTCAAAACTTGGGCAACTTTTCTGCCACAGTAAATTGATGATGTCAAAACAATGGAGAACAATAAAAAAGTGAGCGAAAATGTAAGACGCGTATTGACACAGCGTTACCTATTGATGTGCCAATTATCACCGATGTTGGCAACATTGTCGCCAGACCCTTCTGATAATGAAATTTGAATAAGATTTTGATAATTGATCATCATCGTGGAAATTAAAACATTATGGCATGCCATTTCTGACTGGAAATTTCAAAGATTTTATGAAAACTATTTCAAATCATAGGATTCATGTCAATTAATCATTTTATGAACATTATGAAGAAAAATTAATAGGTCATTAATAAAAATCAAGACTTTTGCTTATTTGGAAAACAGGGTTGAAAATGCTTGAAATCTGTTGCTGAAAATAGCACATTTGTAACAAAAATACAAATGGTGCTAAAATGCACTCGTTTGATTTTTACATTAGTTTTCTTTGTTAACATACAATAAAACAGGTTAGAAACTTTGTATAAAACTTGATTTTGATAAAAGTTTCACCTGTAGGTACCACATTCACAGATCATTAAAAATTTTCTCGATTTTACACAAAAATTACGAAAATTGTCTAAGTTCAGGTCAAAATATCATAGATACTGAATTTCAACAAATTTTTCAAACACGCAGTAAAATGCGCTCCCGAGAAAGACTTTTCAAAATATTGAAGAAAAAGTATATGTCCGTGTTGAAATAAGAGAGTACAAATGCTAAAAAGCAGTGCCATTTTGTGGTTTTCTTTAGAGAGTGTTAAATTTGCCTTAATTTGGGTGGAATTTAAAGAATAAATAATTTTTCGGTATCCATTAGCTATACCCTATAAAACAGTTTATGTCAATAATATTCCATTCGTAAAAGAAATTCATTGGTTATTGCGTACGTAAGAGAAATCCAAACTATTCAAAAGAGTACCTCCAGCTCAATTTTTATATAAATTACTGCGAAGCATTTTCTTACGGATACCTCATTCAGTTTAGATTAAATTTTCAAACTTATCTGCCTTTAGGTATGTAATAAATTAAAGTCATCAATAGAGTAAGAAATGATGCTTTGACTATAATAAATTGAAATATCTATATAATTCAAGCTCAATTAGTGCTAAAACAGGAGATGCACAAGAATGGTCCTAAATCGTGACCAATGACGCACCTTAAAAGAATGATAAATTTGCATCAGAAATAAACATATTTTTGCTAGGGAAACAGTTCATAAGCTGTACAAAATGTACTTATCTGCTTTTAACTTCAGTCGGCTGTTGTCCTTGACTTTGGTCAGTATGTATGCAGAGTTTCAATCAATTTTGCACTCAATATCATGTTACTTATGGGTGAAGCATGAATTACTTTACAGCTTTGCAGCATATTGTAAGAATCTGATTCTAATTGATGATTGATAAAAAGGCTTATCCAAATCATCAATTTCAATTTTTAATTCGATTCCTATCACTAGCATTAGCTAAACCTCAAGGTTGATCAAGTAAGATCAACTCCAGTGAACGACAATATTCAAATTTTTCGCTGATATAAGCATACACATAAATGAATAAGGAAGGAAAAGGTGCTCTAAACCCTGTAATTTTGATGAAAATTGCTTTTATTTCACAAATCATTAATTATCACTTATTGTGATATTGTAGTACAGCCAAACCTGCCCTTACGGTCACTCCCTGTGAACGGTCACTTCTTACTCCCCCCCAACACAATTTTCTATATAGAAGTACCTAAATCAACGGCCACTCTCGTAACGCGGCCAGTGCTCAACAAAATTCAGACCGAAATTGTTTCCTAGACTGTTTTCAGCTGCCAGTTTTAGCAGAAAAAGTACATATGTGTTTGAATAATGGATATTTACTAGTAGAAATATTAATTTTAATGCATTTATTACACGGATATGCATAATCATAAACATATCGCTTAATTTATTCAATAAGTGATCGAAAATACACCGTACTTGCACCGTAGACAGTATGATCAGTTATGGTTCTCTATATCGTTAACCTGGTATGAAAGGCTACCTGTCTTAAGCAGCCACGTTTGTTTTTTCCCAAAGCTGACCGACTCTATCACAGCTTTGACTGTACATGTATGTGTACGAGGAAAATACTGCATCATAATATTGAGCCCTCATAACGTCATGTGTGTGTCATATTCTGACATCAATTGCATTGAATAACAGAAAATAAACCATTCACCGCTAAAGACGATATGGTCTGATTGTGAAGCGTCAGTTTTTTGATGTTCAAGAAAGGTCTCAAATGAAAGGTCTTGCCATAAGAATTCTTTGAGTGAAATATTAAAGCAATATTACTGATGAGTCAAGAATACTAGTCAAATTTAATATATTTGAAGCATATGTCTAAATCAAGGTCAAAGTCACTCGTTCGAATGTCAAGACTTTTTCAAGTCATTGTTCCAAACAATTTTTTTTTCAAACAGACTTAAACACAACAGCTATACAAAAATGTTGACGGACTGACGGATGGACTGATTGACGATCGGACCGAGAGACAGAACCTCGCTATTTCATTAACTGGATTTTGAATCTAAATTTTCCAAATTAATTGATATTTTCGATGATCTCAGCATTTTGAGAAGTTTGGAACATTGTAGTATTTAGGATATGGCTGGGTTTTTTTTCTTAATCTTTGATACACTATACATCTGACTTTTTTGGTAAACTGGAAACTTATGATTATCTGAACACCTTGAATTAGCTTTTGATAGCTCACACCTAAGTGTAAAGTTCTTTTTAAACTAAAAAGAATTCCAGATGTTCTGTCCAATGGAAATTACGTAAACTTGATCTAAGTGACCAATAACGGGCTTCTGATAAATTCAATATCCAGACTTATACTTTGCAAGCTGATAATACTTTATTGACCAAAAATATAATCTCGTCATAAATTAAAGCAAGAAAGATGGATAATCATTATTAACAATTCAATTGCGAAACTTACTAAAACATTTTTTAAGAAAACAAGTTAATGGTATGAAAAACATATTTCTAATCATTGCATACCTAGTACTTTCTGCTGTATTAACTGAAATCTGGATTCCTCCTCATCCTTCATGAGACTGATCCCACTCATGCCATGATATATCTCTTCCCAGTATGCCAAATCTTCTTCACCAATTCCGCAATCAACAAAAGTCACTGACTTTCCGAGTTTACTGATTTCTGGAACCACGATTAAGTCAGAAATAATAAAATCTGTGTTTGTGAAACACGAATGCCCCCGTTGGCATCTTTGACAGTAAAACAGCTGAAAAGTAGTTTCACATTTTGAGGTCAAGGTTAAAGGAGTAGGTGCGGTAACCTGCCATTTTGGCCCTATTTTCAAAATTGTTTACATATCCATAATATTCTAGTTTACAAAATGTTTCATGTATGGTGAATCCAAATCTGGAAAGCCTTTTCTGATTTCATAGTCCTATACTGAATAATGCATCGCTCAAAATGTCTAAAAACGTTGAAATCATTGAAATTATCAATAAATAAGCGATATTTCGATACAATACTATGAAATCAAGTAGCACTCCAGGCCTTGCCCATGAATGTTTTTGTATCAATCGATGGATTTCTGATCAGCCTTTTAATTTGCTTAAAAAATTTCGCAGGCAAGGCCTGGAGCGTAGATTAATTTTGAAGATTTGTGTGTAAAATACGATGATTTCCTTAGTTTTGCATCATTCAGGGTAAATGACGTCAATACATGACGTCATACATCTCGCAGGTGACGTTACGAGGGCTCAAAACTATGACGTGGTATTTTCTCAAATATTCAACATTGCAAAAAGTGATAATTAATTGTTAGTTTATCAAAAGCATTTTTCATCGAAATTATAGGGCCGATATGTGGGGTTAGCACACCTAGTCCTTTGGTATCCATGGAAAGGTCTTGTCACAAGGAATACACATGTGAAATATGAAAGCCCTATCACTTACCATTCAAAAGTTATACTTATGGTAAAAGTTTTCAAAAGTAGGTAAAACTCAAGGTCAAGGTCACTAGGTCAAAGATTTTGGTATCCATGGAAAGGTCCTGTCACAAGGAATACACATGTGAAATATGAAAGCCCTATCACTTACCACTGAAATATGAAAGCCCTATCACTTACCACTCAAAAGTTATGTCCAAGGTTTAAGTTTTTGCACACAAACAGAGACACAGACAAACAGACACAAAGACAAACAGAACAAAAACTATATGCCCCTGAATCTCCAATTACAGGGGCATAAAAAGTCTAAGCATCCTGAGATTTTAACCATTTGCAAACCATCCTAAAATGAAGAGCACATGAAGTACCAGAGGGGTTAGCCAATAGTACTTTGCTTTACTTAAACACCTCTATCTTCCACTGTGGTATAATAGCTAACATGGTGTTTCAGATCTCAGGTTTTCTTCCAGTTCTTACCGCTTATTTTTTCCTCTGTTAGCTAAATTTTCAACATCTCATTGGTTGCAATGAACAATTATTGCAACCTATCTCCAGGAAATTGTAAAGTATAGCCTAAATCCACCAATTGAAAAGAATCAGAAAAGATGTGTGTTTGAAGATGGGATTAGTCCATCAAAGTCAAATACTAGGGTCCATAAACATGATTTGATACCTTCTTAAGTTATCAATTTGAAATTAATAAATCAAAATAAAGAACATTTTGTTAATTTTTGAAATATCATTTATGATGATGGATATACAGTAAATGTACTGTAAGAAGTTACCCTCTAAACTTGAGCATACAATCCTTCGTCCCCAAAATCTATCCACAACCTCATCCTCTCCCAAGAAAATGAAAATGCAAAGGACGTCATCGTCATGTCTACAGTAGCTCTCAATAACTTTCACTGCTTGAGCACGTGACTTTGGTTTACCTAAAAATAGATGTCAGTTACAAATGCCTGTCACATCATAATTGTATGACAACAATTAAGTTTCGTTTGATCAATATATGCCACTATAAAATCTGCAATGTTATGTCACGCAACATTGTGAATCCATACAGCATGCCTTTGAAAAAGGTGAATTAGAAATATGGAAGATGTTGAATGAACTCAAACTTCTTTTTCAAACTTACCAAAAACTTGTTCCTTTTCAAGTGTTAAAATACTGCAACACGTTTCACTCTGAATTGACAATAGATATGTTTTCACTGATTTAGCAATTTCCTCTGTGTCCCCCTGAACACACACTAAAACTGAAATTATACAAGATTAAAGGAATGAATGAATGACTGAATGAATGACTGAATAAATGACTTACAAATTATGGCTACATCAGTACATGTAGAGTGCTTAAAGGCCAAGTTTGGCCTGATTGAAATTCCAGCGAAGAAACAATTAAGCCAATATGGAGTTTGTGTGGTGTTATGATAATGCACAGCAATCCATGCACATGATTATGAACACAAAAATGTACATGTAATACTATTAAAATAATTTGTTTTAGATTTTCTTTATTGAACATGTTGAATTTTTATCTTAAGCTGTCATTTGTTTGATTTTTAAAATGTCTAAGAAGCATAGATATCCATCAGTTTTATATGTATGTATAATGAAGATTGAGAAGGAGAGGCAGCAAAGGGTAATTTCACAGCAGAAAACAATTTACACAATTACGTTGTTAAAATTATCTTTACTTTTGTTTTCCATTTTGTTATAGTATGTCTTACAATTGTATCTTCTTTGACAGTATGTATCTTTCAAGAAAAGACTGTGTAGTGGTGTTATTGAACACAAAATGAATCTACCGAAAATATCAACTTTATAAATAGAAAGTTGGGACTTGTCACCTATTAAATGGTCTTAAAAGTAGTCATGAAAACAACAGAGGGATGATTTTACTGAGAAATAAGTTATAATTCAAAATTTTCTCTGTAATCTGAACATATCTAGAAATTTCATATTCACCACCATTTTCCTGGTTGGCTGCTATGTTACCATTTTAAAATCAAGAGTTATATACAAAAATTATATTATTAAAGCAAAGCGAGCATTAGCAGGCCCGCTCTGGGCAAACTTTAATTAAGAAATGACTGTCTTACTTTGGGTGTTCATGGTAGTATAATTCTGGTTGGTCACGTGCAAATTCCGTGAATCGCGATGTCCAACCAGAATTATACTTACCATGAACACCCAAAGTAAGACAGTCATTACTTATATTTCCATTTGTACTAAATATCAGACACCCTGTTTAGAATTAATAATGAGCCTATTGCATGTTATAACGTCAAAAGTATCTGAGCATTGGTAAATTCTCCGTACTTTCAAAACTAAAGCGTGACATCATAGTAGGCAACCAGAATTATAGTTTATAAATCCGTTTGCCTAACGGGCGCTTAACATGGGGATTCCTCTGCAATGGAAATATTGCAACACGTATGTACGAAGAAAGTGGAAAATTGGAAGAAAATAAATAAGAAAAGATACATACTGTGGCTTACAACAAACTTCAACATTTAGGAAGTTTAATTCATCATCATCAGGGTGCTTCCATTTTAAAATACCCGGTGGATGATTTTAAACAATGTTTTTTTATGACATTAATTATTCAAGATTCCTTGAACTTTAATTTATCAATACTGGTATTCCGGTATTGTAAGATTATGCTGCAATTTTCAAAATGACTGGTATGAACATCTATCTGGCTTCTTATCAGGTCGGGGAAACGGCAAATCTAGCTATTAAAGCTAGATCTAGCTTTTAAAGCTCGTTCTAGCTTTAAAATGGACCAAATTGAGCAGTTTTATTTAGAATGTGTGAAAACGAAGACGTTGCGGACTTGCGCCTCGACGGATATCGTAATGTTTACGTACGAAAACGAACATTGGATCTTAAAATCGGAAACTCAGCGTTGCATTTACGAGTGCAGCTGCACATGTGCATTCAAGGAAAAGGTAAATATTCACTTGTTTACACCTTAAATGACTTACCTTTGTAGATTTAATGTCCTATTTATTTAAAAGAATGTTTTTAACTTGCAAATCCGCCATTTTTAATTTACCGATCTAAGTGGATTCACTGTTTGCAAGAGAAAAGATCAACTAGCAGACGGATATGCATTATTCCGGTATAAAAGTAGGATCGTCGAAGACATATTTCACCTGATACAAATGCTTTTAAAAATTCGATAATTTCGTTTTTAAATCCATATTTTGTTTTTTGTTATACATAACTTACATGTAATTGTTCAAAACATGAAAATAAAATGAAAAAAATCAATTTTTAAAAGATTTAATTTAAATGCAAAAACGGGACCAACATCCTACTTTTATACCGGAATAATGCATATCCGTCTGCTAGTTGATCTTTTCTCTTGCAAACAGTGAATCCACTTAGATCGGTAAATTAAAAATGGCGGATTTGCAAGTTAAAAACATTCTTTTAAATAAATAGGACATTAAATCTACAAAGGTAAGTCATTTAAGGTGTAAACAAGTGAATATTTACCTTTTCCTTGAATGCACATGTGCAGCTGCACTCGTAAATGCAACGCTGAGTTTCCGATTTTAAGATCCAATGTTCGTTTTCGTACGTAAACATTACGATATCCGTCGAGGCGCAAGTGCGCAACGTCTTCGTTTTCACACATTCTAAATAAAACTGCTCAATTTGGTCCATTTTAAAGCTAGAACGAGCTTTAAAAGCTAGATCTAGCTTTAATAGCTAGATTTGCCGTTTCCCCGACCTGCTTATTTCAGCTAGGCCTATTGGACAAGTGTCAAGAATTTAAAGAGTCTTTCACTGTCACACAAAGGACGGGGACACCTGAATTTTTTCCTTTTTAAGTGAAAATATGACTTTACCGGTTTTTGCCATTCTATGCCCAGGAGATCATCAGTTTTTTTTTCAGTGGGACATGATTGAGTGTAGAAACTACTTTCGATTTAGTCTTTAGATCTAAAAATAGCTGCTTACGTACAGAAAGTTTGGGCACAAGACATTTCGATCGGGAAATGTATTACTGTTTGGTTTCCAGAGGTTTCGGTCCTTTTCTTGTTCGGACTCTAAAGGTTTCGGTCCTGTTATGTTCTCAAACTTCTCAGTCAATTTTTGTGTATAATGTTTATTATTATTTATAATCAAATGGGTACATAGACTGAATAATCCAGTCTCTTGGCCAAGAGACTGGATTATTCAGTTTGATGGGCTCAGCTCCTAAATTGAGAATGTAATATTTTTCACACTTCATATTCTTCTGCCAATAATGTGCAGGGCTCCTACTGGGACATGGGTTAGATGGAGCTGATCTGATGATATGTCAATCAGGTTGTTTACCACTCTGTACATCATGGTAGCACGGGATCTTAATCGCCAGGATTGTAGCGTATCAAGTTCTAATTCATTCAGCATTGAGGTTACGCTGCTTTCTCTGCTATAGTCTCTCATGATGTACCTTGCTGCCCTCCTCTGTACTGCTTCAAGCTGGTGTATGTGGGATTTATTGGAATGATCCCATACTGTGGCGGCATACTCTACTTGGGGTCTAACAAGTGTCTTGTAGCTGGTGGCTCTGATGTTTTTGGGACAAGTTGATAGGTTCCGACTCAGGAATGCTGTGGTGTTATTTGCCTTCCGAGTAATGTTGTTTATGTGTGGTCCCCACTGTAGTTTGCTGTCGATTGTTATTTCCAAGTATTTGGCTTTGTTGGTATGTTGTAATATATGGTCATGGATGGTGTAGTTAGCCTCTATGATTCTCTTTTTGTTTGTGATGCGGATGACCTCGCATTTTTCCGGGTTGAAACTCATCATCCAGTCATATTCCAAGGCCTGTAGTTTGTTTAAGTCCTCCTGTAGGGTTGTTGTGTCCTCCTCTGATATAATGGTGTGAGTTCCAGATTGAGATAAAAAAGTGATTGATTTTTGAGGTTCCAGGATGAGATTTCTACACACAAAGCAGAAAAAAATTTGTGTGTAGGGATCGCTTTCATATTTCACATGTGTGTTCGTTGTGATAAGACCTTTCTTCGCATAACATAATTTTTTACATAGTGACCTTGACCTAGATATTTGATGTACCTTTTAAAAAAATGAAGATGGGATATATCTATTGATTGGTAATTGATTTGGGCTTTAAAAATTCTTATGAATATTGCTTGTAAAGAAACTTTTTTCTACAGAAAGAAAATGATTTGTCTAAGTGACCTTGACCTAGATGTTTGACCTACTTAAAATTATGATGGGCTTCATCTTTTGTTTGGTAGGGCTTTAATATTTCACCAATCACATGTATCATTTTCTTCTTTTGTTACCGAAATTCTTGACCTAGATGATTGACCTTTTTTCTGAAGATTCGAAATTGACAATATCTTTATATTGATAAGTAATAGCTCTGATATTTCATATGTGAATTTCATTTAACAAACTTTCCTACGGCATAACAGACGACAAGTAGTGTTGCTGTAATGTTTATAGGTAGTTTTCAAAAAATGAGTGCGTGAGAGTATGCGCGTGAGAAGGCGTGGCTTATCTGACCATGAATGTTGGAGAATAGACCACGTGCGAGATTAATCTGTACAAAAAAATCTGATTGGGCCGGTTTTAAAGATTATCTCAGTCAAAGGTTTCAAAAGTTTCATTCAGAATCAAACAACAACCTTATCAATGATGTATGGTTAAATTTCAGGTCGATTGTAGAAAAAGGCATGATCAAATTTATCCCCAAGAAAAAACTAAGTTGTAAAAGGTCATTAACTTGGATAACCCAAGAAATAATTGGCGTATTCGTAAGAGAGACAGCCTTTACCAAAAACAAAAGAGATCTAAAAAGCAGGCAGATAGAAAAGAGTTCCTGAAAGCTAAACATCAGGTAAATGCACTGATTAAGAACTCCTATAACAACTACCCAAATGAGATCCTCGGATTGGATAGTAGTTGGATAGTAGTGACAGCACTGACAGTCATACATGTATCATCAGGTCTTTTAGACCCTCTGATACTTTTTGTATGATTTTGATATTTTATAATTTTTCATTATAAAACTTACATTTTATTCATAAATCCTCTAAAATATTTTGTTTTTAAGAAATTCTCTTCTTATCGTAAACATTTGGTAATCTTTCCTAATTATTTACATTGGTCGTCACAAAGTCAAGAAGTTAAGAATATATTGCCACCTTTATCTAGCCTGTCGTACTAAAGTTAATCTCAGGTCAAATAGTTTTACGTAAGTCAATTAACAATTTCCTTTAGATCGTCTTTACTCAATTGATGTCAGGCTAGCGGATTAACGTTTCTTTGTTATAGTACCTTATACCCACGCTATAACTATCTTTTTGGTACGAGGCCACCGACAGGATAATTGTGTTTTAATTATGTGTAAATAGTTACTCATGGGAAATTGTCACCCTTGTTGAGCCCTACCTTGACCAACCTGCGCCATTTTCTAGAATCCAGCGCGTCACTTTCTTCTGGATTTTCAACAATAAAGACGTTAACTTTAATTTGGCATTTGGTCTGATTTTGCAGGAACAATCACAACCACACCCGACCACACACAAAAACCCCCGTGATAAGTTGGTGGAAGAACAAAGGAAAGTCTAATGCAAACCAGGCCAGTAAACTACAACCTGAGATCAAAAGACAAACTCGAGGAGGAACAACATGGCAACTTACAAGTAGCTGAACCTGAACCTGCTACTACTACATGTAATCAGACAAGAATACCTGCATTTGTACCTTTTATCCAACAACAGGAAGCTACATGCAATACATTTTATGAAGAACAGGTCAATGAAGTATTAGAATCCATTCATAATACAGGTGAAAGTGAGGAGGAAACAGCTATCTTCACACTTGGTACAACCACAGAAGTACAAAGAACCACACCATTAAGAGAAAGTCAATCCCAAACTGAAAAACAAATTTCAAAGAAGATGGCATCAGGAGTGAAGTTAAGAAAATTTGATGGAACGGAATCAGTCCACATTTGGATATCTAACTTGGAGAACTGGATGCAGTTCCATAATGTACAAGAACAAGAAGCACTTTGTGCCATTGCATGCAACATGGAGGGCCATGCAGCAACCTGGTTACAAACTCTAAACAGCAGTGACAAAAGTGACCTTGTCACACTGAAGGAAAGACTATTAGAAAGATTTTCCCCAAAAGAATTGAATTACGGACTTTTAAATATTAAACAAGGTGTGGGAGAAACAGTTGACGCGTATCTCTCAAGAGCAGAAAAAAGTGCTTTAGGACATGACCTTCCTGAAATCTACAAGGTCCAATTTGCGCTCAAAGGTCTTGACCCAGGTATTCAATCAAGGATAATTTCGAAAGAACCAAAGTCGTTCCAAGAACTTAGAAAGGCAGTGAGTTTAGCAAAAATCGAGTTAGACTGTGTTGGAGAGCAGCATGGAATTAATAACTTGGCAGCCCAGTTATCACAGACACTAAGGACAGAGATCAATGCTCTTATCCCTAACAATCGCAATAATGGGAGCAATACTAAACATAGAGGGAGGAAACCCCAGTGGCAACCGTCCAGCCACCATCAGCCACAATACCAAGGGCAACCGTGGCAACCGTCCAGCCACCAACCAACACAGTACCAAGGGCAGCAGTGGCAACCGTCCAGCCACCAACCACCACAGTACCAAGGGCAACCATGGCAACCACCCAGCCACCAACCACCACAGCACCAAGGGCAACCATGGCAACCACCCAGCCACCAACCACCACAGCACCAAGGATACCACAATGACAGAAGAGGAATGAGTCAGAATGGTAGTGGAATGAGAGCACCATGTGCAGGTTGTGGTAAGTCTTGCTTATCTAGGTATACTTGCCCTGCATACAATGTTCAATGTAGAAATTGTGGAATTTGGCACCATTTTGAGTCTGTCTGTCGCAAGAAGCGTCAAAACTTTGGTAACACACAAAACTCACAACCAAACTACATGCATCATCACACACAAAACTCGCAGCCAAGTTACAATCACACACAGCCATACCACCAACCATACTAGGGACACGCGCCTGTCCTTTTTAAGGATAGGCACCAAACGGACAACGACTCATCACCTCACACAGGTTTTTATCCAATGCATGATCCTACTAACCATGATAATGCTACTAATCCAAGCATGCCACCCAAACCAACATCCCCAACCCCCACCCTTACAAACAATAATTTACCTAGTAGTAAGGTCAACATGATCATGCCTTTGATGAAAAATACTGTAAGTGTTGAAATCTATGGTTCATCCATACGAGCCTTGGTTGACACAGGGGCAGCTTTTTCCTGTGTATCATCATCCCTCATATCTAAACTTGGTATTGATAGAGGCGAGATACAGTCAACTTTGGCAACTGATGCTCTCGCTGTTGGCGGTGAGAAACACTGCAGCCTTGGTGTCCTTTCTCTACCTATTTCTTTCGAAGGTATCATTATTCACCAAAACTTTCAAGTTTTTGAACATTTTCACCAACCTCTTATTCTAGGTATGGACTTTCTCACGACCAATGATGCTGTCTTTAATGCTGCTAAAAACACACTTTCAATTAAAGACCCCATCACTGCTCAAATTCTTGCCTTTGATATCAATTCAGGTTGGGCTCGAGTATCTCACTCAGTTACTATTAGTCCAAGGTCAGTGATGTCAGTTGAAGTTTACATAACTAACCTTACAAATGACACCCATGTCTTATTAGAACCCTTACCTGAACTGCCAAAATTAGGTTTGGCAGGTGCGAAATGTTTGATAGACACAGTGAACAATGACATACAGTTCATACAGGTTATAAACCCCACAGATAGTCCTGTCACTCTTTCTTCTAGAACATGCATAGCTTCTGCTTGTGTAGTTCAGTCAGACACTGTATGCTCTCTTGACACACCTGTCAACTCTGTACATATACCTAGTACTGAGACTAAGTCTGACAGTATTGACTTTGATCTATCAGAATCTGACTTGTCACCTGACCAAAAGCGCACTCTTCTAACATTTCTTAATCAACATAGGTCTGTTTTTGCTACAAAATTATCTGAACTTGGTAAGTGTAGCTCACAACCACACAGGATAGAGACAGGTGATGCCTTACCTGTGCGTCAACGTTTCTATAGGCAAACACCCCAGGTAAAGGAAGAAACAGACAGACAGATTGAAGAAATGTTAGAGGCTGACATTATACAGGAGTCTACTTCCATGTGGCAGAGCCCTGTGGTTATGGTCAAGAAAAAGAATGGTCAACTTCGCTTCGCTGTTGATTACAGGAAGTTGAATTCTATTACTAATCAGTTTACCTTTCCTCTCCCTCGCCTTGAGGATGTTTTTGATACAATAGGTAACTCGAAGTCATGCATATTTTCTACTCTTGACCTGGCCTCAGGATTCTGGCAAATACCAATGGATCCAGAGACTGCGCACAAGTCAGCATTTGTTACACCTACAGGGGTCTATCAATGGAAGCGTATGCCATTCGGTCTGGTAAATGCTCCTGCCAGCTTCCAGGCTCTCATGACACACGTACTTAAAGGTCTCAACTGGAAAATTTGCTTGGTTTATGTTGACGATATCCTTGTCATGTCTAGGTCATTTGAACAACACATTCAACATCTGAATCAAATCTTTTCTCGTCTCACTTCAGCAGGTCTCACTTTGAAACCTAGCAAATGTGCTTTTGCTTTGAAGCAAGTCAAGTACCTAGGTCATGTTATTACGAAGGAAGGTGTTCAAGTTGATGTGACAAAAACAGATGCAGTACAAACTTTTCCTACTCCTAAGTGTACAAAAGATGTTAGATCCTTCTTAGGTCTCTGTAACTACTACAGGAAGTTTATTCAGGACTACAGTTCTATCATAGCTCCTCTTACTACACTCCTTTGTAAGGACAAGAAATTTGCATGGTCAGATGAGTGTCAGACAGCTTTTGACCAATTAAGGCAGGCACTAACATCACCTCCTGTCTTAGCATATCCTGACATTTCAAAACCCTTTTTACTTACCATTGATGCTTCTGGGACTTCTCTTGGTTTCACATTGAGCCAGTTGGATGACAACAGCAGGGAAAGAGTTATAGCATATGGAGGTCGCTCTTTGAACAAACATGAAAAAAACTACTCAGTCTCAGAGAGAGAATGTCTTGCTATCATTGAAGGCATTAAGTCCTATCATGTGTATCTGACTTCTAAACCTTTCACAGTCTTTACTGACCATTCCGCACTAAAATGGCTTCAGTCAGTTAAGCACGAGACAGGTCGACTTGCCAGATGGTCAATCTTACTTCAGGGATATCAGTTTAACATTGTTCACAGGAAAGGTAAGAAAAACCCTGTTGCAGACGCCCTATCTAGAAGACCATATCTAGACCAAGGTAAATCAGTTAGTGAGCCAGAAGACTCAATCCCAAGTGCAAATGTATGCCTCATAACACCTACACAGGAGCATAATCAGGTAACATTTTATTACCAGAATGAAGAACACTCACCCAGTGGAACTCACTCCCCTAACCTTTGTGCTGTCAATATACCAGAACCTATAGGTAAGTTACAAAGTGAATGCCCTGACCATGGCCCAATGTATACTTATCTGAAACAGGGTACAGTACCTACCTCCAAAACAGAGAGAGACAAGCTGATCTCTGAAAGCAACTACTATGTACTCCTTGATGACGTCCTGTACCATTTTTACCAGCAACGATCCAAAAAAGTTGCAGAAGTCCAACCAATTCTCAAACAACTAGCTGTACCTAGATGCCTAAGGGAAGATGTTTTACGCTCTTACCATGATTGTTTGGCAGGTGGCTGTCATCTCGGACTTGACCGGACTTATAAGGCCATTCAGCTCAAATATTTTTGGCCAGGTATGTATCAGAATGTTGCAGACTACATAAGGTCCTGTGATGCTTGTCAACATGCGAAAAAGAGTACCAATCCTACCAGAGCACCAGAGCCCCCCTTGTCAACATGCCAGTCGAAGACATATTCTCACGTCTTCATATGGACATACTGGGACCTCTTACAACCTCAGATGAAGGATACAAATACATACTCTTAGTGGTGGATTCATTTAGCAAATTTCCAGAGGCATTCCCCCTCAAAACCCAGGAATCTAAGGAAATTGCAAATGTTCTCTTTTCAGAAATTTTTTCCAGGTATGGAGCCCCAAGGGTCATTGTTAGTGATAGAGGCCAAAATTTTCTTAGCAAATTGGTGACAGCTGTATGCGAGATATTCCAGGTAACCCGGCACTATACAAGTGCATATCATCCCCAAACCAATGCAACATGTGAGAGGATGAACACCACCATAGCCCAGTGTCTTCGTACATACATCAATCCAGAACAGACAAATTGGCCTAAACTCCTTCCTGGTATCCTAATGGCATTGAGAATGAGTCCATCTACACAATCATCAGACCTATCACCATATCACCTTGTCTTTGGTAAGGAAATGAATCTCCCCTTTGATGCCTCACTTATTCCTAGAGACGGTCTAAATAAAGATGCGAAATCCCATGTCAGCGACCTAATGTCTCATCTCAAGGTCGTTAAGGACATTGCAAGGAAAAACATCAAAAAGGCCCAGGAAAGACAAAAGAAACAATATGACAGAAAAACCAACACTAAGGACTTTCACATAGGTCAGTTTGTCATGCTACACACAACAAGGGTACCCAAAGGTTTGTCACCAAAGTTACAGAATCCATGGGAAGGTCCATTTTACATAGTGGATAAAGGACCAAACAACACATACAAAATCAGGCGGGCATCCAACCACAAGGAACTCAAGTCTTTCATTCATGTAAACAGACTTAAACCATACAACTGCCCATCGAATCGTCCAAGTTTGGACCCACCTCCACGTGATCAGCCAATCACTGATACCCACCTCCCACCCAGCCAACAAGATGGACCAGACCAAAATAGTCCACATAATTCAACATCTGATACACAGACACCTACCAACCAAACATCAAATTCCCAACAATCAGGTATGAATCAAACCACAAGCTCCACACCTACACCTGGTAACCAAGGTGATCAACAGACCAGTGACAACCAAGGGGATACTGGTAATGATGAAACTTTTTATGTGGAAAAGATTCTTCGGTTCAGGTATGACAAAGGAAAGAAGCTTTTTCGTGTAAAATGGGTTGGTCACAGTGAAAGGACATGGGAGCCAGAGGAAAATCTTCCTGCTTCCATGGTTCGACACTTTCATATCACTAAGACACAAAGAGGCACTGCACGTAAGATAAAGAAATCTCCGACATGCTTTCAAAGGCGTACATAAACAATACACAATACTACATCAATGACTGTCTTGCTTTATCCCTATTGTACCTACATACTGTCTAAGCAAAATTCTTATACTTCTAACTTTGCCCCTGTGCACCTAATGTTATGTATTTTTTGTTAATGATGTGACAATTAAAATTTGGTTATTATATGAATACAAATTTAAAGTCTTTAATTGTTAACAAAACATACATGACACACTATCCTAATTCTCTATTCTGGAACAATCACAACCACACCCGACCACACACAAAAACCCCCGTGATACATGCACCAGTAAGTCTTCTAAACGCTTATTCTCATTCCTAAAAAGTTGCAGACAGGACTCGGACCAAGGTGTTGCCCCACTCAAGAAGGATGGGCAGCTGCACATTGACAACAAGGTAAAGGCTCAAATACTAAATAGCCAATTTCAGTCGGTATTTAGCTCGAAAAGCCCCCTCAAACTAAGTCAACTGTGCCAAATGAGCCTACCAGATCTCCACACAGGTAATTCCATGCCAGAAATCGTTCTTTTAGCTATGCTGCCATTCCAGAAGACTTGAAGAGAGCCAGGGTTTCTCCACTATTTAAGAAAGGCGACAAAAGTGTACCAGCTAATTACAGGCCAATATCACTCACCTGTATAGCCTGTAAATTACAAGAACATATTAATTGTAGCTTCAAATCTTGTTAAACATCATGATCATCCTAACATTCTGTATGACATGCAGCATGGGTTTAGGCAGAAAAGATCGTGTGAGACCAAACTAGTAATGCTCCTAGAAGATCTGCATAAACAGCTACATGAGGGTAAGCAGACAGATCTAATCTTATTAAATTTCAGTAAGGCCTTCGATCAGGTGAATCATGAGAAGCTCCTGTACAAGCTCCACCAGTACGGAGTGAGAGGCCTGAACCTGAGATGGATTCAAGCTTTCTTAGGTAAGAGGTCACAAACTGTAGTTGTGGAGGGGGATGAGTCCGAGCCGGTACCAGTTACTTCCGGGTGCCCCAGGGTTCCATGCTCGGGCCCATCCTCTTCCTCGCCTACATAAATGACCTGCATGACCATGTAAGATCAAAGGTAATGTTATTCGCGGATGATACGGCCTTACACATTACCCTCAATATCCTTTCTGAAAGTCGGATACTACAAAAAGATCTAAGTAACCTTGAGTCCTGGGAAAAACAGTGGGACATGGAGTTTAATCCTGGAAAATGGCAGGTCATCAAGATTAGTAGGTCAAGGTCACCAATACCATCACACTATTTACTGCATGGACAAGTACTTGATGTAGTAGATCATGCCAAGTACCTAGGGGTTACTCTGTCATACGACCTAAAGTGGAACCACCATGTAGACCAGGAGGTTAATCGAGCTAATAGGACGTTAGGCCTAATTAACGAGATATCACACGCGTTTCAGTAGCCTCCCTTAGACGAGAATTTTAAAGAAATCTCCACGCTGAAGATTTCCGATTTTCGTAACTTAAAATGTCTTGATGTTCTGGCTTTGTTATAATCGCTCAATAGTCAAGTCGGCCCAATAGCTCAGAGGTAGAGCTCTTGCCCACCATGCGAGAAGACCGCGTTTCGAGCCTGAGCGCTGGGATAATAAATTGATTGTTACTCGTATATAAATACGAATGTTTTTTTTCTTTGCAAAGTAATGGTAAGCCTAGGGTGACTAACATTAGTCAATTTTTTGCTGAAATTGAACTTACAAATGTATTTGAAAATTTTGTTAAGACTTTTTACCTACATACATATGCCGTATCTATTCAGAAATAAGTCAGGTGTCAGTAAAGTGTTTGAATGTAGAGAAACTTATAATATAGTTACTCATATGGTACAATGTACATGTAATATCATTACACATGTGCACATACTGTCGTGTTATCTTACAAAATCTGTATTCGGCTCTATTTATTTACATATTGGCATCTTTGTGAGTGAAGGAACAATGCTGTGATATTTCAAAAAGATGATTATATAAATTCGGATGCTTTTGTCTTTGGTCACATAGTAAAGAAAGATAACTCGAATTGCACTTTTAATTTTTTACATGATAATTTACACATTCAGTCAGATTTTGCCACATATAACGTGGTCATTGAATGATTTCTTTCCATAAGAATTTGCACAATATGTTGAGGGAATCATATGTAAAGTTTCATTTGAAAATCTTGGGCTGAAAAAATAATATAGCCAAAAAATGAGCATTTCCATTACAATCAATGGATGGCTAAAAAGTCTGATCAATCTCAAAATCTTAAAATTTTGGATGGTGACCTCCTAATATTGTCCCTTACATCTGAATTAAATTACGAAATCAGAATTATGCTTTTTTTCTAAAAAAAAAATGTTGTATAACACGAAACGTGTGATATCACCTTAAAAGAAACATAAAAGTCAAGCATCCAAAAATTAGTTCTACGTGCTATAAAGCGTTAGTCAGGCCCCAGCTTGAGTATTCCGCTGCTGCATGGGACCCACACACAAAGGACCCAACTGATAGGCTTCAGATGGTGCAGCGCAGGGCTGCTAGGTGGACCCTAAACAACTACTCTCATGCAGCGAGTTTTACATCCATGCTGGACCAACTCGGGTGGAAACTCTTGAGCAAAGAAGATCTTACGCTCGCCTGGCCCTCTTCCACAAAATTGTTTATTGTCATGTTGCTGTGCCTCTACCTCCTTATATCATTCACCCTCCCCGGACAATCCGTTACTCCCACTCTCTAAGTTTCATCCAAATTCCGAACGCTGAGAACCAATATAAGTACTCTTTCTTTCCTTTAGCAATTGTCCAGTGGAACCTACTGCCAGAAAATATAGTCAGGATGACAAAGCCTCATGCCTTTAAGGATGCTGTGTCATCTTTAACTAACACAAGGCCCTAAACCAAACTCTACTATTTTATCCTTTTATCTGTAACTAACTGTTTTTAAATTTTTAAATTCACAGGAAACAACCTTTTAACATTGCACAGACGCGCACGCTGCACATAACACTTGTAAAAGGGTGCTGCAGTATCTGAAAATAGATAGATATAGCACTTATAGGGAGAAATTCTAAGTCATATTTTAATATGCCGTACGTAGGTACCCAAGTAGTACTGTACGTTGACCAGTGCTTACACATTGATTGTGACTAATATAACACCGGGTACAAAGCAGCATTACGGGGACTTGTTATGCTGCGACCCGAATGTGCCAGCTTCTATAGCTACAGAAATAAGATACGTATGCTCCTAAAACCGATCCTACGGAACTCAGCAAATATCAAGGAATGTTCCCTTGTACTTGATTTCTTTTCACAGCCGTTTGTTCTCTCAAACACTTGAATCGATACTATTTCGCGAGTTGGACGTTCCAAATAGGAAAATCATTTCAATAGGACATAAATTTATGTCTTTAAGTTGGATTTTATACATACGCGTATATACCCTGAAACGTGTCAAATAGACATATATTCCTATTTTGAATGCTTTCATGAAGCAATACAGTGAATGAATGAAATATTTAACAATTTTCTTATATCGTGCATGGGGGCTTGCTTCCGTGTTATTACAATTCTCGTAGTATGAGAAACACGTATGGTTTTCCTAAGATCTGCTGTATCTGGTATTCTGTTAAATGTAACATTATAAAGTAAAACTACCCCCCCCCCCCCCAGGAAAAGATGAAAGAAGGAAAATTTCGCATATATACATTTTATTTGATGACACTAATTTGAAGAAAGTGGGACAGAAAAACATTGAAGAGAAAAAGTGGGACAGAAAAACATTGTATATGATAAACGTATAAGTACACTCTATCATGATATAGACTCCAAAAATGTATTAGAATTTATACTCCTAGCCAATATTGATTAAATGTGATATACCCTTTACTTCCCCCTTTTATCCTTGTGTTATATCTTTCTTTGACAACGGGGAGGGGCTGCAACTTAATCTACAATTTGGATGCCGTTTGTGATTGAAAATACCCCCATTCACAAATTCTTTCAATTTTTTTATGTATTGCACCCCTCCATGAAATTTCCAAATGTTACATATTATGTCATATTTTTATACATAAACTTGTTTTATGCGGTAAGGTCGTTGTAAAGCTCCCCCAAACAAGACATAAAATAGAATTATCACTATTATAAGATGTTCGTGTGGTCGAATGGTCAGCCGCAACTGTCAGTTCTCATATCGCTATGAGCGACCCTCTCCCGTTTTAAAATAATTAATATGACGAGAGAACTTGAATTAAGCTTCAATCTTCCTTTTTGATCGTACTTACTCAGAGACTACACTTGCATTAGATATGTAACATGATTTATGTGATATCTGGATATAAATTTTGCTTAGCAAGAAGCGCCACCTACAGTACATTCTACACTGATTCTGATTTAAGATCTCTTCTTAAATGATGCTATTGAATTTGAAGGCGTTTAACATTCAAAAGAAGTTGACAATAATTTTTGTAACATTTCCAGAAAGTATTTACTAGTTTAATTGTAAAAGCAAAAACCTTGAAGACATTTATGTCGTATTGAAATGATTTTCCTAGTGACCTAGGTTAGGATACCTTGTACAAGAAAACTTTGATAGTGTAAACGGGGCTTTAGTATAGAAGAAAAAACTCGTCTTCATATGACAAGAAGTGGAGCTCAGTTGGTTACCAAATTATCACAATTTGCTGAAAGACCATTCCTCCAATACCACAGAAAGATCAACATTTCAATAACCTTCTTTAATTTCTTTTCAACACATATAGTTCAATTTTTGAAGACTAGGTGGATATAGTGCCATCAGTCTTATATCTTAGTAATTCTGTACTACTTTTCATGACGTTATGGCTTATTTAATTCCTTACCTGTTTCAGAAGGACACTTTTAAAATTGCTGCATGCTCAAACTTTTGTATGTCCTACATGTTTATTCTACTTGAACAAATACATTTCCTATTCGTATTTTTGCTTGAGTGTATGTCTGTATGAATGTGTGTATGTCTTATGCCCCTCCCCCTATATATTGTAAAATTCTGAAAATTGTGAATAAAAATAAATAAATAAATAAATAAAAAAAAAACATTTCAATAACCTCTAAGCTTCTTCTGTGTGTCTAACATCCCGCCTCCCCAAGTGTATGTTTTTTGTAACATATGACAATGAAATTGTATTTCCCATTTTTGCTCGCAAAAGCGTTTTAATAATTTGAGCAATTCTTTCTATCAATTTAGAATATGGCATCGTTGTATAAAGAGTCGAATTATCGAATGATTTGATCGAAAATATCAGCATCGCGGGTCTTATCCAAGGAAGATAAATACATTACAACAAAATTCAATGGAATGATACAAATAGATACACCAAAGACATTCCAGTACACTCAGTCAACAGTATAGTTACATTGTCCTTTCTTACGTTTGATAGTGGCCAAAGGATCGAAATGTGTACTTGAATGAAAAAGTACCAAAACAAACCCTTCTCGAATAAGCTGTTATGTCTCCTTTTGATAACAATACCATATTTACCAAGTAACTACGATATTTACATCCACCTTTGTTTACTGTTAAATGCAATTCTACCCTTATATGACTGCCATTATTTGTGAACATGCACAATGATAACTAAGTCACCTACTATAACGTTTTTACTAGTTGTACTAGTTGTTGGATCTACTTCCTCATACTACGAAGGGGGGATAAGTAACCTTAAATTTCAGAAGAATAAGTATGAATACATGGTAGTGTATATCAACGATAATGTACCAGAAACGCCGACATTTATAGACCAACTTAAGGTAGGTCATTAATGATATTCCTTTGATTCGTATCAAAAGAAATAGTAGCTTTCATCACATCATTACATGATGCTTTTTTCATTGATTTACAGATGAAAGTTTGTCTAGTTCTCAAGAGTCAAGGAAAATCTTTCTTTCACAAATCACTATTTATTTCTTTGTTAAGCGTCAGATTTCAGAATCTGATTTTCCAAAAAACAATGATCGATGCTTATCATGCATATTTTTTGTTCAATCACCACTTTCCATATTCAAGAGAGGTGTTCATCTAAAGTGGTGATTTTTCCACATTGATTGTACCAATGACTGGCACAATAAACATCCTTTTGTGCTAGTACAAAATGTATCAATTCTTCCAAACAAAGAAATACTTAATTTTTCAATATTTTTTCTTGTTGCACGGTCTACGTTGTAGACTGTAATTTACACCTTTCCAGACGGTGCAATATTTTTCATTGTGAAGCAATGATTGAATTAATGATTGAACTAATCATTGAATGATCAACTGAGCCGTTAACTGTCCTTAACCGACCTGACGTCCGTTGCATCCCGCTATTAAAATACAACAAAGGAAACGAATGTTCCCTTTAGCATAAGAACAATAACTAAAATTGTTTTCATAAGAAAAAAATCCCGCGATTGAAGGTTTGAACTACGATTTTAAATGTCACGGGTGGATAAAGATAATTTTCCAGGAGGCGGGTCCAGACCGTTAGAAACGGGACAAAATCTTTTTTTTTTTGCAAATTCCAGCGGGGGATGTCCGGTGGGGGAGGGGTGATACCTGACTCCATGTCCACTCGAGACCCATGCGTTTTCTAAAAAATGTTTCAATCTGCATATGATCAACTACCAACGAAACCAGACAAAACTCGTAAGGTTTCGATTGAATCATGTAACTCTTACGATTTCGATTCATAATGTACTGACTGGTATCCTTGAATAATTTTGAACAGCAATAAAGATATAATAATAGCGAAATATTCCCATAGTTTTGAATATTTGCTGGAAAACTTGTACAGGGGAATCCTAAGCCGCAACTCCTATGTATTCCATCTACTCTGAAAAATTCAAATATCAATTTCCTTTTTGTTTGTTTGTTTTTTCTTTATTTTTTTTTATCTTTCATAAATTTAACTCATAGACTGGACCAAATTCTTTTAATTTCCTTTCCGTTATTTTCTTTTGATATGCATAAAATTCTCATCTATTCACTGACCATGAGTAGTTTTCTCCTACTTGGAATGGCGACTTATAATTAGTCAATCATCGGTGATAATTGTTTGATGGCCAAACAATTGCCGTGCAACAAGTGGGTTATTCAACTGCTCCTCGGGCTACGCCCCGGAGACAGTAGAATAACCCTTACTTATTTGATCACGCTTACAAGTATGTCTATCGATTGTTATATTTATTTTTTTGAGAGGAAATTAAGTTAGTTTCATTTGCTTGATCCGAAGTAATGTGGCACAACTACATTATTATGACTGAATCAATTTGACTTGAAATACCACTAATGCATGGGTTAATTATCTGATACATGCATGTCAAGTGCTGAGTATTTGGACAGTTTTGTTCTTGAAATGTCTCTTTGGGGGGTATTTTTTAAAGAAATAACAACTAGTTTATTGTCTAGTAATTCCCCGAGTCGCATGAACCAATCAGATTATCACCGAAAGTAAATGTAGTTTTCAGAAAATGAGAGTATGCGCGTGAGAAGGCGTGACTTATGTTGGAGAATAGACCACGGGCGAGCTGTATAGAACATACCCGGTATAGGGAGAAAATCAAAAGTCATATCAGAATGTTCGTCATAATCCTCACTTATAATATGTAGGAGCCACTGAAATCAACTATTCACCACGAATAAGTATCCAGGTAGTAAAAACATGAGACATTCCATGAAAAGCTCATTTAATCTTCTGAACTTTAAAGTGAATGAAAATTTTCAACATATTTGCATTGTTCATCGTTGTAAATATGGGAAAATGTTGACAAAAACTTAAGATATTTTTTCTTTAAAGCAACCCCACAACTTTAGTGGAAAAAATTCAAAATTTTTGTGGAGAATTGTGAAAATATATAAAACAGAAATCCTGCAACGTCTTTCGGTAAATGTTTGGACATAATAATTTTCACACTCTTTGGTAATATTACATTGTTTAAATTGAAGATCACTGACGAGGGTTAAGTACCCGAAACGTGCATGTCTGGTCCATGCTGAAAATTTATCTGTTCTTAAATGAAGATATTGAATTTGAAGACGTTTAACATGAGTACCACTTGGTGAGTGTCACTGCTGGTGGACCTGGAGTCCCTGAGGGCACATGTACCCAAGTTCGATCAACTTCGGTCGATCGTCTCTTCAATGCATGCGATAATGTCTGTTATCAAAATTTCTTGAAATTCCTAAAAGTGGGTCCTGCAGCATCAAATCCCACCCATCTTGCTTCGTCTTTCGGTAAATGTTTGGACATAATAATTTTCGCACTCTTTGGCAATATTACATTGTTAAGATTGAGGATTACTGACGAGGGTTAAGTACCCGAAACGTGCATTTCTGGTCCATGCTGAAAATTTATCTGTTCTTAAATGATGCTATTGAATTTGAAGACGTTTAACATTGGTGAGTGTCACTGCTGGTGGACCTGGAATCCCCGAGGGCACATGAAACCAAGTTCTATCAACTTCCGTTGATCGTCTCTTCAATGCATTCTGTTATTAAAATTTCTTGAAATTTCTAAAAAGTGGGTCCTGCAGCATCATATCCCTGCCATCCTGCTACGTCTTTCGGTAAATGTTTGGACATAATAATTTTCACACTCTTTGGCAATATTGCATTGTTTAGATTTAGGATCACGGACGAGGATTAAGTACCCGAAACGTGCATGTCTGGTCCATGCTGAAAATTGTTCTGTTCTTAAATGATGCTATTGAATTTGAAGACGTTTAACATCTAGCTAGGAAATTTACTTGAATTGGTAGCGGTATGATTTATCTTCGGATTTTTAACAGTTGCAATTGCACTAAAATCTTTCATTTTATGAAAATAGAGGTAAGTATCAGGTGGATACTAAGTAAAGGTGGGTAGTGTAAGTCTCCGCTGCTGAGTGAACAGAGGAAAGTATAATTTCTTCCATTATTGATTCCGTTCATTGAAATTAAGCCACAATTTATTTTAAACTATTGCATTAAGTGGTAGATATCATTGTATAATCCTTCATGTAATTTCTTCATGGCATCCCCATGGGTACCAATTGCGCCCCACTGCTTGAGGACTTATTTTTATATTCATACGAAGCTGACGTCATCCAGACCTTGCTCTCGAATGGGTGAAAGCACCTCGCATCTCAGTTCAATTCTACCTTCAGATATATAGATAGAGGATCATCTACATGAAATCTATCCTCATGAACTAGAGATCAATGAAACAACCGAGAGCGACAGATCCGCTTCGTATTTTGATATACTTTCGACGCTAACGGCCATTTGAACACCTCACTGTATGAAAAATGTGAAGATTTCAGCTTCCACATAACTTACTTTCCTTTCATGAGTGGCAACATTACGTCTTCTCATGCTAATGGCGTTTTTGTTTCCCAGCTGATACGGTACGCCAGGGCATGTTCCAAATGTGAAGATTCCATCGTTAGAGCCAGACGGCTTGCAGGAAAGCTACTTGTTCAGGGTTATATTGTACAACGGCTGAAATCATCTTTGAGGAAGTTCTTCGGTCGCTATGGGATATATTTAAAGCATATCAAATCCTCCTTTCCAGAATGATCATTGACATTCTGGATTGTGATTGAACGACTGTCATCATCACCAAACAAGAACGACTTACCTAATATGTACATCAATGTGTGCATGGAGACAATCGCCGAATTTGACAAGTTTCCATGGAGCTGTTACGACGGGTGTTGCATGCAATCAGGAGACGCTGACTCTCCCCGGGAACCTGGTCTCACTTCGGAATTTTATTCATTCCCAGGTTCGCAACCGTTCAAATGGTAACTCTAATGTTTTGCTTTGCCTTCTCGACTATGAGTCTGAATTGCTGATAGGTACTTCTTCAGTTATTTTTTCCTAACAATTTTCTTTTTTATCTAATAATTTCTAATCTTCTGAAGAAAGCTGTTCAATATCCTTAACGTTTCTGATCCGTCCACTTGATTTCCCTATTTGGATTTAAATTATAGCTCCTGAAATTGTATGTATATTTGATTTCATATTGTAGGAAACTCTTAGTAATGCATCAAAATACCTTTACCATGCTACCAGGAAACGAGCTTCCTTTGGAAGAGTCTTTGTCAGAATTCCAAATTCATGGCAAAAGAAAAGATATCCTGATGCACCGCCACAGTTCAGCAAGGCGAAAGCAGACATTCTTATCTCTCCACCCCATCACAGTGTAAGGAACTTCCCATTCACACGGTCTTACGCTGGATGCGGTCATCCGGGCATTCATATACAGCTGAACACAGATTTTATTTTGAAACCCGGAAGAATGAGCTCGCAATGCACGAATCCACCTATTTGTGGAAAGCCAGGTAGTATTCCTGTACATGAAAATACTTGGCATATTTGAATTGTGCGCAAACCTTTAAAACTTAATTAATTCGAGTTTTAATCATTTTCTAGATTAGATTTTATATGTATTCCTTTCATCTATTTTGAATAAACGCTATGCATTTATATCTTCATGGCTGGGTTAAAAATGTACTATAGAAGAAAGAAAACCATTCTTTATTCATTTAAGGTTGACGTAAGTAATAAGTAAGAGTGCTACTCTCTTGTTTAATCTTTTTTTCATATAATAAATAGAGATCTGGGATTATTTAATATGGCAAACTATATTTCAGATAGATTCCTAATCCATGAATTTGCCACGTATAGATACGGAGTGTTCAATGAGTTTCCCTTCCCTGGAGAAGACACCTCCTATTTCTCACCTCTCACTGGCAGACTTGAAAGGGTGAGGTGTTCATTGGGACAGTTTGGAAGATTTTACCAGAGGGTCAATGGACAAATTTCAAGCTGCACCGTAGATCCTGATACGGGTACCTACACCGACCAATGTCAGTATGTGGCTTACCCATTCCATAACCAAGGATCTTCATCATTAATGGAATACCAATGGAGACAGGAGGTAAAAATAGTTTTATAGCCATATGTTTCACTTTTATGAACGCTTAATTTAAGGTTGCACTAAACCCATATTAATATCAAATCAAACTAATCAGTTCAAATTATTTACTAGTATCATACATTAAAGAAGGGCTTGCCAATATTTATTTTTTCACTTAAGGTAACATTTACTGTGTTACATGTACGTGTATCTACACTTTATGGTAACAATGTTAAACGTCTTCAAATTCAATAGTATATCATTTAAGTACAGATCAATTTGCAGCATGGACCAGACATGCACGTTTCGGGTACTTTAAACCAGTCTACTTTTACTTTCACAACGTTTTGAAGATAAGCCCAATGTTAATGATATATATGTTTTTTTTTTCTGAATGATACAGCATTATCATGCCCTGCATTATTGTATAAATGATCATTTGTGCCTATTTGTTTGACTGAAATAGAATCGTTTTGATCTATAGATTTCTAGGCAATATTCATGACATTACCCTCAATTTCAAATATCGTAGAAAATTATTGAACTTGTTCTTTGCGTGTGTAACCGGACAAGTGGTAGATCGCATATGGTTACGTATCCAGGTTCCTTTTGTACTTAGTTTTGAAATGATGAGGCTTGTTTTATGTTCATGATTTATTAAACATTTTATGAAGTGAAATATAATGAAAAATAGTGCGATATTGTTAGACAATGAATGAGATGGTGCGAAATGAAGAGAATGTGATGTATATCCTATTACTTACGACTGGAAATGAACCAAAGTGGTCAGTAGGAAAAATGGGTAGAAGCTACCGCTGATTTCAAGGGAACATTCTAATTTATAATAAAAGTCACGTGATAATTAATTGCCGAAAGAGGAAAGCCAATGAGACAAACGATATGCTTTAGTAAATTAAAGGTAGATTTAAAAATAGAATATGAATGGACTAATACAATGTTATCGAGAGATATATCAGTAAAGCGATGACTGGTAATTTAAATATAAGAAATAGTGAAACGGCTACATTCCTCCCCCCTTATAAAAGAATTTTGTAATACAAAAATAATTTATAGTTAAGCTTATTGCACCATAAAAACACCAAAAATATATATATCGCACTTTATACATGTACATGAATAAATATGAATATAAATAATGATATTAAATGTTATAATATATCGATAAATATGATAGAATTATAAATTATGTAAATTATGATGAAACATTTATGCATAAATGTTCTATTCTAGTGGACGGACATATTGCACAGCTTCACCGGTCCATTTCCTCTTTCGTCTAATGAATGAAGATCCCGCATTCCATGTATAATCAGGAAACACAACCTCTTCATCTCTACAAACATGTCTTTCCATACGGAAAAGTCCATTTACATTTTTTTCGACTAATTTCCTTCTCTCAGTAGCGGCCTTTTTCTTTTTTTCCTCTCTGGTGCGTTCCTCATGGGATCCCTTTCGAAACGGAAGAACCTCCTTGGGATCAATGAAATTCCTGTTTCTTTCAGATTTAGTTGTTATGAAGGTATCTGGAGCGTTGTGAACCTTCCTAACATGCTGCTTTACTTTAGACATTTTTCTATGCTTGTAGTTACAAAATTTACAGCAATGACAGTTGTGTAACTCAACATGGAATGACGACCAGTGTCGGATATAGTCCGAATATTCTGTGAACATAGAGGAGGCTGAACAACCATCAACGTTACAAGTAGAGCCCACAGTGGGCCACATGGTCCTAGATGCTAGGTTCTCTTGTTGAAATTCAAATTCCTCATTCTCATCTACATTTACTTGAAGGAAGTCCATCTTTCAAAATAAAAAAATGTATTAGAGCAAAAATGTACTCTAAGTAAGCAACAGGATATAATGTGTAGGAAGAACGAATCAACATGATAATACATTATAGATCATGTACAATTCAAATTATTTGGGTTAAAACGCGAACGAATGTATATGATTTTTATATATACAGTTATAGATCATCCAAATTATAATTACTTTAAATTAATGAATTTTGTTGTATTTCTATTATAATTAGATTTGAAGTATATACAATATAATACATCTTGAATCAAAGATGAGATTTTGAGCATACAGTATGCCGATAAAATCTCAAACATAAACTACATTATCAAATTCATACATGCAAATATTAATTGTGCATTCTAAATAACTAAGTGACGGTGCCTAATCTGAATATTTGGGGTTAGGTTTCAAAATTCTTCCATATTTGGATCTTTTAGGTGGTTCTTTTGTATTTTCATGTTGCTCAATGTTTTGTGTAGTTTGAGTCGGTATGTCTGTGTCAGTATCCCTGACTCCTGTGTTTTGCATGCCTGTTCTTGTTTCGTCTGTGCAAGTGTCCCAATTTACAAAACCTGTTGTGTTTTCACATGACTTAAGGTCGTCTACATGTGCAACGATGACTTTAGATGTTTGGTTCATTTGAATCTTGTAGGTGTAATTTGATAGCTTGTCAAGAATTATATAAGGACCTATCCATGAGGGACTCATTTTTCTGTCTGCTTTCGGAGGATAGTATCTCCAAACCCAGTCATGTTTTTGAAATTTTCTAGGTTTCAAACCCCTGTCATAGTAAGCTTTTTGACGCCTAACAACAGAATTGGTTTTCTCTAATACAAAATCAAAAGAATTTTGCAAAGCATTCTGCACCCACTCTACGTACTGTGGTAGACAACAGTTGTCGAAAGTACCAGGAGGTGGTGAAGTAAGTATGTCTACTGGTAAATGAACTTCACGACCTAACATCAACTCATTAGGTGTACACATTGTACTGTCATGTGGTGTGGCACGGTAAGCCATCATAATAAAGGGGAGATGGTTATCCCAGTCATCTCTGGCTTCACTAACAAAAGATGTGAGCATTTGTAAGAGTGTTCGATTAAATCGCTCAACTAATCCATCAGATTGGGGGTGGTAAGGGGTAGTTCTAGTTTTGTTTATTTGCAAACGTTCACATAAAATTTTGAATAAGTTGGATTCAAATTCACGCCCCTGATCTGTATGAATGTTTGATGGTACACCAAAACGACATATAAATTCTGATATGAGCTTATCTGCTACAGTTTGGGCAGTGTGGTTTTTGATAGGATAAGCCTCTTTCCATTTGCTGAAATAATCCCCGAGAACCATGATGTACTCATTTCCATCGTCAGTTACAGGAAGTGGGCCTAGAATATCTATAGCTATTCTATCTAAAGGTCGATTTGAATAAACATGACCCATGGGTGCTTTACTTCTACCAGGACCTGGCTTGTTCTTTGCACATATATTACAATGTTTGCACCAAAGTTTGACATCTTTACTTAAACCTGGCCAGTAAAATCGTTGTCTAATGGTCGAAATGGTCTTATCTCTTCCTAAATGACCTGCTGTTTTGTTGTCATGGAGCTGAGTGAGAATTTCATTTCTTATTGTCATAGGAGCTACTAACTGTAAATGAGTGTCCCCTTTTTCTGTGACAAACTTTCTGTACAAAATACCCTCTAAAATTTCAAATGTTTCCCACATGGAATACATTAATCTAATGTTCCGGCTCATAAGTTTGACAACGGACCTGTCAGGTTTCATTTCATACTTTTCTTTAAGTTTAATAAATGGCCCTATAACCAAATCATCAGATTGCATTTGCCTTATTTCATCTTGCGACCAAGATTGTACCCAGTTAGATAGAGTCTTCTTTGATTGGTCAGATCTGAGAGTCACGTATGCCACTGCTTCAGTGACGTCATTTTTATCAGAATCTGGGGAATTACAACCAGGACAATCTAATCTTTTGCATTTTCTGTGCGAAACTCTAGACAGACTATCTGCATTTACATGATTTTCACCTTTTCTGTATTGTAATTCGTAGTCGAATGTATCAAGGATACTAATCCATCGAGCTACGATACCCTCTGGCTCTTTGAAATTTCTTAGCCAAACTAATGAAGCATGATCTGATCTTATAGTAAAGTGTCTACCTAGCAAAAAGTGTCTAAAATGTCTGACAAATGTGACAACAGCAAGTAATTCTCTGTTTGTTGTACAGTATCGTCTTTGACTTTTGTTAAGTGATTTACTTGCGTATGCTATGACAACCTCTTCACCATTTTGAATCTGTGACAGAACTGCACCAATACCTGTCAAACTAGCGTCAGTATCTAAAATGAAAGGATCATTTTCAGTGGGAAAAGCAAGAATGGGAGATGATGTTAATAGTTGTTTAAGCTTTACGAAAGCCGAGTCACAACTATCATCCCATACAAAAGGCTGTTTCTTTCGCATTAACCTGTTCAATGGAAAGGAAATGGCAGAAAAATTGGGGATAAAACGTCTGTAATATCCTGCTAACCCGAGAAAAGATTTAACTTCTTTGACATTTTGGGGTGTGGGCCAAGATTTTACTGCTTCAATTTTAGATGGGTCATACTGAACACCTTTTGCAGAAACTACATGTCCCAAAAATGAAACTTCTGTCAGAAAAAGATGACATTTTGATGGCTTTAATTTCAAGTTTGCCTTTCTAAAACATTCAAAAACAAGTTCTAAGTTCTGTATGGCTTCTGAGAATGTTTTACCATAAATGATAATGTCGTCTAAATAGCAAAGACATTTCTCCCATGTAAGATTTCCTAAGACATTTTCCATTAGCCTTTGAAAAGTGGTTGGGGCATTGCAAAGACCGAAAGGCATTACATTGAATTGATATAAACCTTTGTGTGTACTGAAGGCAGTCTTATGTTTGTCAGAATCGGCCATTTTACATTGCCAGTACCCTTGAGCAAGATCTAAAGTTGAAAAATAAGAACAACCTGAAAGTGATTCTAAAAAATCATCTACTCTTGGGAGTGGATAGGCATCTTTCTTGGTAATTGCATTTAGTCTACGAAAATCAATACAAAATCTATATGTTTGATCTTTCTTTCTGACTAAACAAATTGGGGAAGCCCATGGACTTTTACTTGGCTCAACAATTTCATTTTCAATCATTTTTGAAAGTTCTTGTTCCACAATTTTCCTCTGAGTTGCAGGCAGCCTGCGTTGAGGAACCTTAACAGGCGGAGAATCCCCTGTGTCAATCCTATGTTCTACCAAAGATGTTTGTCCTACTCTGCAATTAGGAGCTGCAAAAATGTGTTGATATTTGAACAAAAGTGATTTCAACCGATTTCTTTCTTCAGTAGACAATTTGTCTGAAGCACCTTCTAAAAGTTTAGACAAATGATCTGGGAGTGAGCATTCATTGTCATTGTCATTTTTCTGTTCATTCTCTGGTGTAATAATTTCATCAACAGATTGAACTTTACCTAAAACCTGATCACTATCCAAAGTTTGGGGGTATTTTCTAAGATTTAGAACTGATATAGCAACACGGTCGCCATCAGTTTTGACTAGGGACTTGGCTATTAACAATCCTTTGCTTTGTAAATCTTGTGTTGATTCCACAAGTCCAAATGTTTTACCCATTTGACCTTGGACATACCCTTCAATAATCATTTCTGATTGGGCAGGGACTTCTACAGGAGAATTCATTCTAATTCTAGCACAACATTTCCCTTCACCATCTTTAAAAAGAGGGATGGTGTTTGTAGGACTAACTAAACACCTGTCATTGATGAAAATTTTCATGTCGTTTGCTTCTAAAAAATCTATCCCAAAAATACCAGATAAATTGTCTAACTTTGCAATGACTACATTTTGTGTAAATGTGTGTGTGCCAAGTTTAAATGTGAGATCTAATGTTCCAAAAACTTCAAGTGAGTTGCCATCAGCCGTGCGGATGTTGATATTGCTGATCCGCAAGGCAGACATTGCAATATTCAACCGGTGAAAAACAGCTGATGAAACTATCGTTAATGAACTACCGGTGTCGATGACGAAATTGAACTTGTTGTTATTTACAGAAACTTGACAAAAAAGACAAGAGTCAGAAGTGGCATTCAAATGATGAATCGGCACATCAGGCTGCACTTCTAATGACTTGACATTTGTTTCGTTTTCGCATAAAATGTCATCGGTGTCGGGCTTTGGTTGACTGATATCTGAAGTCACAGCATTCGTTTGAACGGTAGAATGTTGAATAGTTGGCCGGTTTTTGTCAGTTATACAAATTTCGGCTGGCTTATCGGCCTCTAAGGCAGCCGATTTTCGTTTCCCGAATGTGGTCGCTGATTTTCTTGGCGTTGATTGCGCTCCATATCTTCTAAATATTGCCAACATCTCGGTTGTATGTGTCCTGATTTCCCGCAATAATCGCAAACTATGCGTCGTCCGGAACCTCTTTGTGTAGGATAATTATGTTCGCGAGTTTCGTCACGATCACGTGAGTTATCCCTAAGAGGGACAGGCGATCGTGCTCTTGGAGAATTTTGGTCGGATAATTTCGCTGAAATTTGCTGAAAACCCTCAGTAATGGCACGCATAACGTCATTATAGACATTTGTGTCGTTGTTTTTGCTTCCTTTTTCGTGTTTCATCGCATAATTCGTGTGTATTTCATCAGAAAATTGAACTTTCGGTTTCGTTTGAAATCGATCCAATGATTCCGTTGATTCATATGCGATTGTTTCAGATACTGCATCTTTGATTGACTTTGGGTACTTTAACTGAACATGTCGTTTCATCTCATTATTTCTGAGTCCCAAAATGTATTGATCGACAGCGAAAAACTCACGAGTTTCGTCATCTAAATTCGGAAAAGCCTTGCTGCTTAACTGTAAAAGCGCTTTGCCGTAATCATTTGCAGTTTCATTTGCATGTCGCTGTCTGTTGCGAAATTCGCATCGATATGCATTCATACGCTCAGGCGGATAGAAGTATTCATTGAAGACCTGTGTCAATGCTTCATAATTTGACAAATGAAATCTCGATAACCCGATCAACGCTTTCTGTGCGGAACCTGTAAGACTCATGGCTAATTGTTCTGCGGCTTCATAGCTAGTCCAGTCATTCCAAATTGCGATTCGTTCGAAGTACGGGCAAATAATCTTGAAATTCTTGTGAATTTCCATCGAATTTGTCGGGTTCTTTTTGCTTTTTGTTTCGATGCTGAAGACGAGGAGAATTGTACGGTAAATCATTAGTGCGCATCGTGCTTTGCGGAAGTCCTTCATGTATACGGTATGTAGCAAAATCGGATCTCGGATTCTCTCAAATCATGCCGATACACAGTGTACCTATCATTGAGAGTCGCATCGCCGGAAGAATTCGCAAATTTCGAACTAAGTAAATCGGGTCTCGGCGGAACTGGCGGAGGCATATACGTGCGCATGCGCATAGACGATGTATCTGGGTTTCGCATGGTACCATTCACTAAGTACGTACGATCGTTTGTATGAGATAACGTATCGAAATGATTCAGTTGTGGTTGTGATAGTCTATTTTCATTTACTTGATGTGTGTTACTATCAAATAAAAAGTTTCTGTGTTGTGATGTACATGTATTGTTCACAGAAAAATTGTCTTGATTTGAACTTAAAAATGTTCTACCCATTTCTTTGGTATTGTTTGTAAGTGGACATAAAATCACCTTGTTTCCAAAACGATCAAATAATTCTAACTCATTTAAGTTCTGAATACTTGACTGACTTTGCATTGATTGTCTACCTGGGGCATTTAATTGACTGTAACCAGTGTAATCAAGAGTGGCGAATTGATCACCTGAACTGTATTTAGAATACACGTCTCTCTCTGGGGTATTTAAATCATGAGTAGTATTCAAATCAACGTGTTTAAATTTAGACTTGAGTCTAAATGAGGGAGTAGATGTTTTATTTTGAAAATCATCGTCATCTGATTTATTTGCTCGTCTCCTAAACATAGGGGACTTTCTCATTTCTTCAATAACTTTATCCATGACAAAGTGTCGACTTCAAAATAACTCAATTTCAAAAATGAGTTTTTAAAATACAAAGTACAAATAATGTAATCATCAGATTGAAAAAATATCTGATTCAAAAATGAAAATAAAAAATACACAATATCCTAAGTACAAAAAGTCAAAATCCAAATTAATATCTAAAGTACATGGAAAATCTCGTCTAATAAAACTCTAAGTACAAAAAGGGCAAAGCTCGCCAAAAATGTAACCGGACAAGTGGTAGATCGCATATGGTTACGTATCCAGGTTCCTTTTGTACTTAGTTTTGAAATGATGCGGCTTGTTTTATGTTCATGATTTATTAAACATTTTATGAAGTGAAATATAATGAAAAATAGTGCGATATTGTTAGACAATGAATGAGATGGTGCGAAATGAAGAGAATGTGATGTATATCCTATTACTTACGACTGGAAATGAACCAAAGTGGTCAGTAGGAAAAATGGGTAGAAGCTACCGCTGATTTCAAGGGAACATTCTAATTTATAATAAAAGTCACGTGATAATTAATTGCCGAAAGAGGAAAGCCAATGAGACAAACGATATGCTTTAGTAAATTAAAGGTAGATTTTAAAATAGAATATGAATGGATTAATACAATGTTATCGAGAGATATATCAGTAAAGCGATGACTGGTAATTTAAATATAAGAAATAGTGAAACGGCTACACGTGAAATGTTTTTCAAATTGTAAGAAGCATTTTATATACAACACGATATATAACCTTGTAGTACTCAAACGTCAGAGGCTTTCAGTCAGTGAATTTTGGTTAAGCGCCACCTTAAAATATATGTAAGATTCTCTTCTGCAATGTGGAGCAAGCAAACGCATTCCCTGTGATTGAATGTGTCAAGTGTCTTTATACCATTCTCTCTAGCTGTTGTAGTTACTTCGCACTATAACCAAATTGCAACTTGGTCATTTCGTAGCCAAACTTAACCAAGTCACACCTTTACCATTCCTACCATTACCTACTCGTTTCAAAATTAAATGAAATATGAATAAATGGCAACAACTCGTACCAAACTTTTGCCAACTTGTACAACACGTACACTCTTATTAATCGAATTATCATCTCGTTTCCACTGCCATGTATCTCTGCCAATTGGTGCCTGTTACTAATACAGTGGAAGCTCTATGACCCTATACTTTGACCCATACGTACGTACAATTTTAAGTAAAATTGAAGTTGCAGCGAGCATTCAATGAGTTTCAATGATTATACAATGGACAAGCGTCTGAGATTGAAATCTTGTGCCGCTTTTCTTCTAGAATTTTATTTCTTAATTATGGCCTTTAAAAGTATGAATTATGAAATGAACATTTTCCCCTTTTTGTGAGTATCGGTTGAACTGAAATGAAAAAAAGCTATTTTGATTGCAGACTGTGGATTTCTGTGACGACACAGTAACAGACACCAAGGCCAATAGATATGGACACAACAGAGAGCCTCATACACAACAAAACAGGTTATGTGAGCATAGAAGCTGTTGGGATGTGATCAGTCATACTCAGGATTTCATAAATAATATCAATCCGCCGACAAACTCGTATATAGATTCTGGTGTACTTGTCTTCCATGCAACATCACGCAAGCGAATTGCCTTTTTTGTAGATATGGCTGATGTAAGTGTACATGTGTGAGATTTACAGAATTAGTGTCCCAAACTACTTTCTTACACAAGAATGGGTCAATATCGAAGCCTACGACTAATAAAAAACCTTTTTGTATGAATGGAAAATTGTTGTCTCAAAAGTAAGCATTCGAAAATAAAGAGTATGTTCGATATAATTTAGAGGAACACTGCCCGACCGACTAGGTCAAGTTACCGTTTTTAACCCCCCACCCCAAAAAAAAACAAAAACAAAAACAAAACAAAAAATAAAGCAAAACAAAACAAACCGGAAGACAAAACATATAGACGGAGCTATTTTACATTGAGACACAAATTGAAAACCAAGGGAAAAAACTCCAAGTAAACTCTTTAATTGGGAGTTTGACGAGGTGCCTCTGGGATGTAAGCATCTTCTGCAAGAACTTTTAATCAAATCATTGTAGTTAAGCATTAAATACATGTATATAATGATTGAATAAACATAAAGTTGCATTATTTGAAACGACAGGAAAATACATACAACGTCTCTCATGCCATGAAGATTTTTGCCAGAGGTCTTGACAATAGAACGGACGCCATTGTCCATACCCTTAGTCTAGAAACTAATGTAACAACATCCCGGCACGCACGATCTATCTCCACACGAAAACTGCAAAATTACATGGTCAGTGGCGAAGAGAGGAAGCACGAGGGGACAAGAATACGAACATTTCTTGAGGTAGTTTATATAACTAAAGTAATAAATCTGATAGGAATCTTGATAATGTCAGCTTTTAGCATTGTACAAAATTTTCATGACTTTAATGCAATTATTAGCACGATTGATAAGGAATGAGCATTTTATCTTTTTTTCTTAAAATGAAATCTACAAATGTACAATGAGTTGCATATCGAAAAAAAAAAAAATTAAAAGAAAAAGAATTATTCGTTTTCAGAATTTTGCAAATAATAGGCCAAATGATACATCCTTGCATACCGTCCTTCTACTTTGTGGCAATGATCTATCTTTGTCCACATCAGATATTCAAATGTTTATTGACCACGACTTAGTACCTCATGTCATTTCTTGCAAAGGCGTTCAACTTGAAGTCGAAAATGCCATAAAAGAAAACGGTCAGTATAATTTATACTCCATTAAACAAGATGCATAATTAGTAAAACAATATTGTACCGTCTATATTATAATTTGAGAACATTGAATGATATATTCTTAGAAATAAATGTACTAATTCAGGGAAAGAAATGAAATCAAAACGGAAAACATTTGAATTACATGTATTAATGTGATTTTTAAACATTAATGTCTTATCATGTTTAAGCTGGGTTGTGCCATGAAGTGAATCCAAACAGAACACTAACAAGCTTACACCATGCTATTGATACCCTTCATTATGCCCTTGACGATTCGAACACTTATCCTGTACAGGTAACATTGCTTCATGAACTCTTAAGAATTTACATTTCTTGAACACATATTTTATTCCATGTTTCGATAAGATTTGATTCCATTTTAATATACATTTATGATTATATTTTCACTCTAGCTAGTCAACGAAGTTCTAGAAATTCAGTCACACTCTAACATGACGTCATCGTTTATCTGGGATGAGTATCTTTACGGCGACCTCATGATATCGATTTATTACGATGACGACTCACCAGTTGTGACTCTCCAATCACCAGAAAAACATCAATTCTCAGAAAGCGATGAAGAATATATTAAGGAGACAGACACGAGAAGTATTTTGATATACGTACCAAAAATAAAAGTTTCGGTACGTACTTCAATTCTTCTTTTAAGAAAGCGAACAATATGACTTCGTATATTGAAATACCTGAAAATAGAAAAAAAAAGGAATTTCTCTTATTCGTCTGAAGAGAGGTCCAAATTTTAAGTACTTTCAAGATGTAGTGGTCTGATGTTTTATCATATTGTATTAAAATTGTATTTAATATGCCCATTTATCTTGTAAACTAGTGGTTAATGTGGGCAGGGAGTTTTGATACAAAAACTTTGATACAGAATTATTTCATATAAAATATGTGATTTTAAATTTCATAAATCGACATTAACACTGGATATATTAATTTCAGCTTATATAAATGAATACTTTTTTCATGACCGAAATGACTCGAACTTTTTCAACAGATTGCAATGAGTCATTTTCTAAAGAAAAGATAATTATGCCTTTGCTCATTCTAGAATGGCAAATGGACGTTGAATGTGATGAATTGGAAGGATGCTACTTCAGAAGTCCATATACTTGTTAAAAGTACAAATATAACGGATGCCTCAGAATACCCTATCACAGTTAGATCATGGACTAAATTATTCAACGAAAATGGAAGGGTACCAAAGGTAGGGATCTATACAGATGTCATACAAGGCCACCATCCTCTGTCAGATGTGACCGTCACTGCGCATGTCCATAGGGAGGATGGGAAGATTCACGTGATTGAATTGTTTGATAATGGCGCGGGTAAGTTTAAAGTAATTCGAAGTGTCTCAACACTACAAACAGAATGCAGTATTCTTGACAAAGATTCTCAAATAATGCGTCTATTCTCTTTCGATCTTTCGATAACATTTAACACACAATAATAGATATCTAAATATTTGTGTATTTTTAATGTTTTTTTTTATTCGAGATTCAAACAAGATAAAAGTAATCAAGAAACACAATAAGAATAGACATGAAAAAAAAAAATCAAATATCAGGATTGTATTGTTTTACCAAAGTAAATATCTGTTACATATCAATTTAAAAGATTTTTCCTTTGCTTCTGGATCTCAATTTCAAGGTGCTGATATAGAGAAACACGATGGTATATACTCAAGATACTATCCTTACATTCATCAATCGCCTGGTTCCTACCACGTTGATGTACATGTCACCGACTCTGAAACTAAAGGAGTCATAGTCAAGAAAGAAATTATTGCTCCTACCAATCCCGAACTTGAAGATTTAGGTACATCTTTATACTTAAAGGAGATTACACAAAATTTATAAAATGTTCTCTTTCAAATATGTGTACCATAACGAAATTGGACTTAATTTATATGTAATTGTTTTGTAAAATGTGTATGCACATGTAATTCGAAACTTCATAAAAGTATCAAATATGAATTACAGGAAACATACCGGACTTCAGATATAACATCACGAAAGTTCCTCTTGAATTCGGACTTACCCGCACTACAGCAGCAGGCACAATACGTATTCCAGAACAAACTAATCGACGTCATTTCCGTTCTACTTCACCGAACAGCGAACACTCTTATCTGCCAGTTCGTGTACATGATTTGAAAATTATCAAAGTCTCTAAAGCCGAAAAATCATTTGTCGTATCTTGGACCGCCCCAGGTTCACATTTGGACCATGGTAAAGGTAAGCATAAAGTGAGAAGTGCATATTGATCATGTTAATGCATATTTTATACAAATTCCAAACAACTTCGCCTAGTGTTTTTATGGCTTCATCAATATTCCAGCTTTCGTTTTTCTTCTCTCCAATGTCTGAAGTGTCATTTTAACTTTTATTTTTCTTATCTGTATTTGTCTATTTATATAATTATTATTCTAATGAAGTCGTATTTGGGAACTTTCCATTTCCCAAGTAAAGCAAAATAATTTTTCATGCAATGCAGTCATGTTATGTTAAACGTCTTCAAATTGAATAGCATCATTTAAGAACAGATAAATTGGCAGCATGGACCAGACATGCAATTATAGTATATTTTCCTAAATGTTTTTCTCTTTCATTTGCAGCAAGTTACTATAATTTTATCTATCATAACGACACAAATTTGCTATTGGACTCTCCGGAAATGGCCAAAACATTTCAAAAGAATTCAATCTTGAATGGAAACAAATCTGATCCAGCAATAGCGGGATCCGAAGAAAAATTCAAATTCAGAATGCCAGCGGAGTATTCCGCCATAGGATTCCGTCTCTGTGCTGTGAGTAGTCACAACAAAGGATGCGAGTATTCTAACATGGTGACAGTAGGATTTCCTGGAAAATAG
Organism: Pinctada imbricata; assembly: GCA_033119305.1. Classification (NCBI taxonomy): domain Eukaryota; kingdom Metazoa; phylum Mollusca; class Bivalvia; order Pterioida; family Pteriidae; genus Pinctada; species Pinctada imbricata. Next base: position 27,870,125 of record VSWD01000011.1, on the reverse strand, counting down.
GTGAATGCCAAAGAATAGGTCTATAAAACATATGGGGTTACGAAATGATGTGTACTATACATTTTTTCATAAAGTGTGTTTTCAGTATGGCTATTCCATTATATTCAATTAGTGTATTTAGATCTGTTAGAAGCCAAAAATACATTTAAAAGAATCTGATACACAAGGCCTTGATTTGTGCTCCTAAAATTGATCTTAATCTATTTGTTTTACTTTTGTTGAATTACCTGCTTTATACAATTAAAGAAATCACACAAATATGAATGTTTCCTCAAAATGTACGAAAATGAGAATTAAAATGAGGAGAGCCATGGAAACGAGACAACGCGGTAGTATAAAAAGCGAGACACACTGGACATAAAAGCAACAAATAAACTACAGCAAGTAAAACAATTACACCAAGACATATCTACAAAACAATTTTAATAGAATAGATCACTCGCAAATATACTACCGATACAAGAAAAGAAGGACAACATGACACATAAGCATCTATTGTTTTTTGCCAGAATGACCTTCTGCAAAAACGACTCTGCCTCATACACAAGGTATGGCAAAATCAACTATACGATAAGATATGCCAGGTTGAACATGGTATAATTACAAATTCGGAAAATGACCATATCCCCGCATACAACACAAAATCGACAATTCAGAAAATCAGAAGCCGGAGGCAGACAAAATCAGGATAAAACAGGAAACAAAGGAGCCAAAGAAGAACTTGACGATAATCCCAACAGCACTCACAATAAAGCACCATATTGAGCATCGACGGACCCCTAGCAAGCTGGATGTGGGATCAGGTGCCCGGGAGGAGTAAGCATCCCCTGTTGGCTAGCCGCACCCGCCGTCGATGTTCACGCATGAAAATGAAAACAATATATTTAATGCATGCACTGTCTGAGGTTCTATCTATATAGAAAGTGCCATGGCGACAATGTCAGGGAAAAATAGTCAAAACAATTACTGTCAAAACAAACAAACAAAAACCTCCACCACATGAAAAGAAGCGAACTCCCGACTTGGGAATGAAGCCAGGTGTCCAGGAAGAGTAAGCATCTCCAGGAAGAGTAAGCATCCGCCGCTTCAATCGGTAGAACTGTCACATCCGGCTACTTCCAATCTACATTTACTATTCTTTGTTGCACAATGCTGTTGAGAATATAATGTTTATAAGTGTGGAAATCCCCATGGAAAAAAAATCATACTCTATTCATAAAATTCATAAAAAATTAATAATTTCCCTCTTGCGCCGTAAAGTAACTGTAAAAATAATTACCTTACTAGTCACAAGGAAATGTTTTACAAGATCCACAGTCCAAAAAGAAAAAAAAAACCGATTAAGCTAGATGATGAAAATACATGTAGGTTTACAATTCTCGATTAAATATACATGGACATCTATAGTAAAAATGGTAAACAATTACTTATTCAGTAGGAACTCATTTGAGCATGTTGAAAGGAACTTTGGTTGCGTCTTTGCTGATGTAGTCTTTTGGTCCCCTTGAAATGTGTTTATATGTTGGTAATGCAGTGTTGTTGGAGATCCTCTACTTTTTATCATGTACAATGTATACTGAAACTATTGCATCTTTTTTAATTTCTTTAAATATATCTTAGCCCGATACAATGTGAAAAATAAATACGAATTTATAATATCATCCGGGGAGGCAAGCATACTTCAATTAACATCTAATTTAAATGTGAATGAATTAATTTTCTATTTTGGTCTTTCCCGTTCAAAATATTTGATCTTGAAAGCTGAAGCAAGCATAATGGAGACATCATCCGAACATTGATTTGAGAAATAATTATGTATTAATTTATTCGCCGATTCTTTAGTGTAAAATTAAATTATCGATTAACTGTACATGAATATCTATGCTCAAAATTGTTAAAGATTACCTATTCAACAGAAACTCATTTGAGCATGTTGAAAGGAACTTGGTTGGGTCCTGATGTTGTCATTTGGTCCCCTTTAAATGTAATATTGATTTCCTTTATTTTTGCCTAGAGCATCACTTATAAGACTTTACTTTTGTTGAAATTCGAATGTTGTTTGTGCACTGAAATTTTAGCAGTGGAATTTATATATCCCCTGCTTTCTTTTATTTCAATGTCAAATGTCTTCAAATTAAAAAAATTAACATCATTAAAGAGCAAATAAATTTATAGCATGGACCAGACATTCGCGTTTCGAGTACTTAACCCTCGTGAGTGATCCTCTATCTAAACAATGAAATATGGCCAAAATCTGTGAAAATTACATTATGTCCTAATTATACTGAAAGACGTATCAAGATGGCAGGGATATGATACTACAGGACCCATGTTTCAGAAATTTGAGAAGAAATTTTCAAATGCGTTTGATGAAACGACCAATCGAAATTAATCTAACTTGGCTACATGTGCCCTCAGGGACTCCCGGTCCACCGACAGTGACACTCACAAAGATCTACAAATGTTAAACGTTTTCAAATTCAATGGCATCATTTAAGAGAATATATTGATGGTTTCAATCCATTTTAATTTTTTCATGAATGTAGAGTGTTGATGGTTTCAATCCATTTATTTGTTGATGAATGTAGTATTTTAGTATCAAAATATTTACTGGATAAATAGTATCCATATTTGTCATGACAACATATCTGACCGCCTGGAAAGATCGAGACTCCAAAATGATGAACCATTCGTTCTAATGACAAATATGGATAATGACCATATCTCTGTACACAGTAAAAAATCGATAATTCAAAAAATCAGAAACCGAAGACATACAAAATCAGGACAAAACAGGAACCAAAGCAAACAAACAAAAACCTCCACCATATGAAAAGAACGAAATATTGATTTTAAAGCATTCGTATGTCTCGTGATATCGAATGACAGTGCGGTTTGACTTATGTTGATATATCTTGACGTCAGACAGTGCATGAAGTTTTTATATTTTCATTTCCATGCTTCATAAACATCGACGGCGAGTGCGGCTAGCCAACAGGCTAGCTTGCTAGGGGTCCGTCGTAATTTTGCGCTCTATTGTGAGTGCTGATGAGATTATCGTCAGGATCTTCTTTAACTCATTTGTGTCACACTTATGCCCTTTGCCGTGTGGAGCTCGTAAAAAAGGTTCCCCGCGAGGGGTTTGACAGTAAGTGTTTTGAATATACTTCCCTGACATTGTCGCCATAGCACTTTCTAAATAGACATAACGTCAGGCAGTGCATGAAGTTTTTATATTTTCATTTCCATGCTTCATAAACATCGACGGCGAGTGCGGCTAGCCAACAGGGGTTGCTTACTCCTCCCGGGCACCTGGTCTCACCTCTAGCTTGCTAGGGGTCCGTCGGTGTTTAATTTTGCGCTCTATTGTGAGTGCTGTTGAGATTATCGTCAGGATCTTCTTTAAGTCATTCAAAGACATTCATCTACAATAGCTATCATATTACTAATAATGGCTGATAATAATAATGGTCGATAATATATTTTATTCTTTTAATTAAACTTATCAAGATTGACAGAAAATATAATTGAAATCGACAATTTGATGCAAATATATTTCTTCCTTCTGATATCTATATAATTTTCATCTGAATGTAATCAATAATCTGAAGAAATATGGTCACAAAAGCATCTGCAGCTCTCGCATGGTCCTTTTTTGTTTTGTTTATTTCATCACTAGGAGATTCTGGAGGACCACTTGTTTGTAGAAATGATGCTAACCACTTCGTTCTTGCTAGTGATTGGACTCTTGTGGAGATTTTCTAGCCGTGTCTGTCAGGGTACAAAAATACCTTGAATAGATTGCCAGCAAGATGGAAATTTAAGGCAATAAGTTTAAGATCTTGACTAAGGATACAATGAATAAACATAATTAAGAAAAAATATGACCATGTTTCTAATTTAATTTTGATGTAAAAAGGGTTAAAGTAGTTTTATTTTAAGTTGAAGTATTTGTATTTAGAATTCATATTAACCCTATCCTGTTCATGGAAAGTATATTCATTTGACGTAAGCTACGTTTTTCTTCAAATGTCAGTTTGTTATCCATCACTTTTCCGTATTTTGGTCGGCTTAATTTCAGTTTTATTTGGAGACAAAATTCTAAAAAAGAAGCCATACCCTTAATAATGGAGGAATAATGTTTTCTAAAGGAATATTTACTGGCATCTATATGATTCCATTCTTTGCAAGTTCGCACATTAAATATATCAGTTACAGCCATCAATTAACTTTGGCACCTCTTAAAACGATGAAACTTTACATAATGAAAGATAATGATATTTAGATGTGCTTGAAGAAAGGGGTTGCTGTCGAAAAAGTTAGACCTGAGTTATAGCCCTTGGACTAAGATTTTTCATTCATTTTCAATGTCTAACCTGTCACTGCAACTCCTCCTAAACCATTTGATGGATTTCAAAGAAACTACACAATAAAAGATCGTAATATGTAGATGTGCATGAAGAAATAGGCAATTGCAGCCAAAAATGTTACACCAGAGTTATGGCTCTTTGACTTAGATTTTTCATCAAAATCTATGCATTTTAAATTCAAATCTTGTCAACGCTCAACCCTGAATGATGACCTTATATGAGAGAATATCTATTTGGGAAATTTAATGTCCGGTCTGGTAATAAAATGTTAGGTCATAAAATGGATCTGCTCAGAAAAAGTAATTTGGGGGGGGGGGGGGGGGTTGTTATGATTATAGCAGTTTTTATTCAGTACCTACTTTCGTCATGATTTTTTTAACGTTGCGGTTCTCTATATAGTCGAAACACATCATCGCTACTTATTTCTGTTAAATTCTGTGCAGCAGTTACGGATGAAATATTAAAAATGTGTCAGTCAATGAGAGCCCTTGGTGACCATATATCGGACATTCAACAGACGCCGGACGACGGATGGTGCGCGATGATAATAGCTAACTTTAACCTCGCTCAGGTGCCCTAAAACATCGAATATTAGATAAAACAATTTCAATAAACATCAGATAAGGACGAAAAGACATCCAACAATATCCAAATTGAATGGTAAAATAAATAAAGCACGAACATCAATCATGAAACATGAATGACAAAACAATAGATTGTGAAAAGCGCTGATTTTGGACGGCAATCCGTTAAAAAGTAGGAAATATTGTGGTCATCCTGATTACGATGTTAAACGTCTTCAAGTCAAATAACATCATTTAAGAACAGAAAAATTTTCAGCATGGACCAGACGTGCATGTTTCGGGTACTTAACCCTTGTCAAGCGCACAATCACCCACCCACCCTTATATCAAAATCCGTATCAATGTAAATATATACATTATACACAGCACGTTAAAATATGTAGGGGCCTTTGTAAGTTGGTATCAAAAGCAATACGCAAACAGAGGCAGTCCGTGCTAGAAAAGTATACATGTAATGTACAGATTTAGACCATTTGAACCATCCAACCAAAGATTGTACATATGTCTTCCGGAATGGAAGTTACCGGATGTGACAGTTCTACCGAATTGAAGCGGCGGGTGTTGCATGCAAGCAGGAGATGCTTACTCTTCCTGGGCACCTGGTCTCACTCCCATATCGGGAGTTCGCTTCTTTTCATATGGTGGAGGTTTTTGTTTGTTTGTTTTGGTTCCTGTTTTGTCCTGATTTTGTATGCCTTCGGTTTCTGATTTTTGAATTATCGATTTTGTGCTGTATACAGGGATATGGTCATTATCCATATTTGTCATTATAATAAGATAAAAATCGGTTTTGAGAACATGATTGGATAAATAAAATCAAATCTTGATGAAAAAATAGTATTGTATAAAATTACTAGTATTACGATATGATACTCCCACAAGTATCGACCCTTTTCAAACATGAACAAACTGAATCAATTAGTTCAACAATCAATTATTACTAAATAAATACAAGGTCCACTTATTCTTCTTCAAACAAATAGATTAAACTCTAGCATCTGTGACATTTAGACAATTGAATTCCAATAATTCAGGCTTACAATGATGTAGAAATACGAACATTGTCTAGGAACTTGCGCAGAATACCACAGGGACAAATACCACAATCCGAAATCATGATATTACTATAGATCTTTGGTATGTAATTTAATTCTATTTTGATGCAATTTAATTCTATTTTGATACAAAGGAAATTAGTCTTAGTTGACATATTTTAGAGGATTCGATCATGGCACCTATGAGATGATAATCAAACTGCAACATGGACAACCGCGCTTACCCATACGTTTTACTGGTACTTACATTTGATTTACGGCTGTCGTCGTTTCTAAATGTTCTGAAGAAATTTCCTCATACTTCGATGATGAAGAAAGTTACAGAGGTAGCAAATTTGGTTGAATTATATAGAGAAATTTTTTCCCGCCATATTTTTCCTTCATAATCCTTTATAAATTATGAGGTGAATATCCCGCTTCACCATCGCTAACTCGAGAAATGAATATTATGTTTGATTTGTACCACATTTATGTCTCAAAACAGAAAGAAAAAAAAATTGAAAAAAAAATTGATGAATCACCCCTGCCTGATTCTTACATCATTCTTACATCTGATTTTTGGATAAATAAAATCAAAATCATTTAATCTTTCTTGATAAAAAAATATTATATAAAAGTACTAGTATTACATTATGATATCCCCACAAGTATTAACCCTTTAACATGAACAAACAGTCGCCTGCTTTACCAAGGATATGATCCCAAAGTCATCAAAAGAACACTGGGCATGGTACTGGACCAATCTACAGTTCTGTACCAGTGTCTTTCCCAACGATGCACACTGACCAACCGTGACGACGGGACTCCATAACGGGGCTTGATTAAATCTCGTCAGAGAAGACTGGGTCCTGATTCTCTATCGTCTCTGAAAGTTGGTCAGACTTCTCGGGTGATTGATCTTGAGCTCGCTTCAGCCAGCTTAGCACAGACTGTTATACGCATGCCATAGAAATTTTTATAGATCCATTTACATAAAATGTGTGTCACAAGAGGCCGCTGCATTTAACTGTCTTGTTTGTAATGTGACCTTACAGTGAGAAGTTTTATGTTTATACAACAATTGTGTGTCTATGGAGACCTCTGTGTATTCGGATAAGTTTGAGGTTTGTGCGCACGTAATCCAGATAACCACACCATTTGGTAATAGCAGATGACCGTCCAAAGTCGGCGACGGGTGCACATTGGTCTCCTTCCTTTTTTGTGTTGTCATTAATGTCTGATGTTTCTGTACGTCTGTTTCTATTGCTTTGTATGATGTTCTAGCGTCTTTTTGCGGTTTGTATTTTTTTTCTGATGTCATTTAAGTGTCACATTCTTGTGGGTTTGTATGACTGGGTGTGTGCAGAGTGGTCATGCTGGAGATCCTCCCCTTTTCTTTACGTGGACCTATACTTAATAATTCTTTTATCGTTTTTTGTAGAATATTTGTCAATATCTTATAATCTAAATTGTTGCCTAATTTTCTCCCATTTCGGTCGTTCGATCTATCTTCATTAATCACTAGTAGTCCGTACATTGTAAGTCATCTACCTACTTCCTTTTGAATGGGTTACCCTTAATGCATCATCGGTGAAGACATTCGTACCGCATTCTAACAACGCACATATTGTCAAGCACTAAAAAACCGGACGCACTTCATAATTCTCGCTCGTCAAAAATTAGACGATGAGGCAAAACAGGAAACCAGGGACCCCCCCCCCCCAAAAAAAGGAAAAACGCTCATGTATCGAATTCTGTGTGATTAGTCGCTAGATCTGTATAAGTAGAAAAGGATCGTGACCTGCCAGCTGGATCAACGAGTTCATCATTAGTTCGACCAATATTCAAACAATTGAAATAAGTAAAATTAATGATTATTAAAAATTACGTGCGCACAACCCTCCCACTGTTCCGATTACCCAGAGGTCTGGAAGAACGTACAAAAGTGGTGTAAAACAACCTCCTCACTGTTAGATGACAACACACAAACAAAACCGCAATACGCAGGGACCCAAGGAACATAACTAAATATGCTAATGGATATAAAAGGGGATGTACGTAATACAGTCCGTTCTCTACCGGCTGTAACGAGCTCATGTATGTTATCACCTGAGGAGACAGGCTGATATTCAGAGAGGACAGGTGGTCGGGGCCGTGTCTTCTCTAAAGAGGTTGGACAGGGCCTATCATGGAGTCCTATCGTCACAGTCAGTCAGGGTGCAAGTCTTAAGAATGCGCTGGTACATGACTGAAGATTGGTCAAGTACCAAGCCTAGTGTCCGTCTGATGACATTAGGATAATATCCACGGTATAAAAGGCGTTTTATGATTCTGGTTTTGCTGTATACCTTTGATCCTTCGTAATTTGTTAATTATGTCACCATAAAATGCAGGTCGTGAAATACCCAAAGTAATATACTCTGTTGCTTGTATGTGTCCGAATTTCAAACGAAGTTGACAATAATTTTTGTAAAATTTCCTGAGAGTCTTGACTAGTTTGAAAAAGCGAAAACCTTGACCTAAAAATTTCTTCGTAATTTGTAAATTTCTACTATGAAAATCCAAAACATCAGTACATGCTCTAGCATTCCGGATGATCTGTGAAATGTAGATACCGTATGACGGTAATCTAGGAACATCATCGTCAAGCCAGGGGAAATTTACTATGTTGAATCCAAAATCATCCCTTTTGTCATACACACTTGTATAAATCTCTCCATTAATAATTTTGATATTTAGGTCCAAAAACGGTGTTCTGTGTTTCTAAAGGTTGCCTTGTCTAGAGTCAATTCTTGTGGATAAATAACATTTTATACTTTTCAAAAACAAGATTGTCAATAATTAGAATATCATCCAGGTACCTAGAAGTACCAATGAACCATTTCAGATCATCATGTTTTCTTTGCTTTTGAAGATTTTGGATAAATTCCTCTTCATACGTGTAAAGAAATAAATCTTCAACAGGAGGCGCACAATTGGTACCCATAGCGATCCCTGCAATCTGCTTGTAGAAATTCTCATCAAATCTTACATAACTGTTGTCAAAGCGGAAGGACAAGGCAATACACAGGTCACTACATGATTTGTATGATTTGTATTCTGTAGCGGAAAAGAAACCCTTTGATTCAGATATTCAAATATAAGTTTTCTTGATTAAAGCACCATTTGATGAGTTTGGACAATTTATCATTAATTTTGTCTTGAGCTCGAGGAAGCGTGGTGTACATATTTGAAAAGACGTATGACGAAATTGTATTAGCTTGAACATATCTAGATTTCATTTTGTCAATCACATCCCCTGAATCTTTAAAAGACCTAAACAAATTTACATCATTCCTGTTAAGAACAGTTTCACAATATTTTGCTACGTGTTCCTTTATCGCCATAAGTGCTGACGTCAGATTTCTAGACAAAATTGTAGTTGAGCAGTAGCTAGAATTAGCAATGTATCGAATTTTGCTTTATTTTTAGGATCTGAATGAATGCATTTACTTTACAGAGAGAGAGCGTGACTCCAGATTTCCTGTAGGGTCGACTCAGTAACATATCCAAGCAAAATCTATGTTCAAAATAACATTGGGGGATGGTACTAATATGTTAACCTTCTTTAATTGGATGAAATAACAAGTTTCCGAAATAGCCAAATGATATTTATGATGTCAAATTGATAAAGCGCAAAAAGAAAGCTTCTTTCAGGCGACAAAGCTGACTTAAGGTAAGCGCTACAGTACAAAACATTTCATCATTGTCTGTGGCGTCATTGTATTTTATAAATTCAAATTCTAATGATTTTGCCTTGTCTTCTCGACTGTCGGACTGAATAATTGATTGGTACTTCTTCGATATTTATTATTATCAATTATACATTAAAGAATAAGATAAAGATGATAATATGGTTCCTATTCCAAGCAACGTTTGCAGACAAAGGCACCATTATCGGGTATTTCATATCGGTATCCGACACATACTGTGTTTCGCAATTCATGTCCGCAGTGCTTCTTTCTAAAGTGAACGTTTTTGATACTTGGACTTTCCAATCTGAAAATTGATATTTTGAGAATCACGATTTATATCTGGAAATAAATCTAACAAGTATAATTTCTAATAAGGTAGACCCTATGTTTATGGCTTAAAAATTTCTTTAAAAAAGTAGTTTACATGTAAAGCTTGACTGAAAATATATTTTTTGATATCAGATTTATTCTTAATTTTTCTTATCAAGATCCATAAGTTCAACTTAATGTAGAGTCAGGAGAGGACTTAATTAGGCTTTGCCTGTTGTCCAAACCTTTTCAAATCCTTTGAATAAAATTAATATTGTTTAAACTTAATGCAATTTATTATCATTAATTTTCATGCTCAGAATGAAAAAAAATGTTTTTAAAAAAGAGAATAGAAACATAATATGTAGATTGCAAAAATTGGTAAATGAATGTATAGGTACAGGGTAATAAACTGTATATGAATTTCGTTGAAAGTAAATTACATTGATATGTATTATATTGATTTCGACAAAGATTTTACCCCAATGAAATAAAAATGTTTACATGAACAAGTGTAAAAGATTTCAATCGTGTTTTACATGCCTTCAATGAGAAATTAAAATATGCACTTTTAAAGCCAACATATCAAGCACATTTATGTTTTCCCATCTCATAAAAAGGTAATCGTGAGTTTAAATGTACTTATTAATCAATCTACAAGAAATCTTTCTCGTGATGATGAAGTATTGCGTTAATAAAAATTCTAACGTTTAGACATTTCTGAAGTATGAAACACTCCTTTGGTTCATGACAATGTCACGTAAGTGTTCCATCTGTGAATTTTTCACCAATAAATAATTGAAAATGTAAACACAGATAACTTATTATGATCTAACAAACGTTAGTTTTCACAGGCAAGGAGAAAGAATAATGTAATATTTTACCCTATTAAATTTTCAAGCTATTTCATTAAAAACTCGAGTTAGATACTTATTGAAAAATTAATGACGTAGTCATTTCTCCAAAAGCATATATATAGGGTCAGATTAACAGAAGTCTTCATCATCTGAAACCAACATGCTTCTGATGAAAGAAATCTGCACCCTTCTTGGGTTCATAGCTTTTGCAAGTGAGTAATACTTTATGCATACTTAAATTCTAGTTTAGATTTTTGATATCATGATACATGTACACATGTTACAAAATGTAGTAAAAAGTTAACAGAGTATTATTTATTCCCATTCTGATTTGAGGAGAACTGTCATGTGACCAGTCATTATCATATCATATTACCTGTGAAGGGCGATTTCTTTAGATAAAAGTACCGCGAAAACTCTTTCTTCCGGTTTAAAGCGGAATATCGAAGACGCGAAATTTATCTATGTGACGTCAGTAACGCTGAAGCTGAGCTATAAAATTCTGTAATTTTGAACCAATCTTAAAATTACAACGAATTTTGACAATGAAATCAGCTTCAATTGACTCACTGATTGTTTGCTAAAATACTTTCAGAATATTCAGAAACAAATTATGCTGAAATAATTTCCAAATATATTTGTTCACACGAATCTTAGCATTTTAATTGGTCAATTGATCTTCTAAATACACATTCATACCCCAATGAACATAAAAAATATACCTGAAGCGACCGGCACTACTTTCAATAAAATCATTTAACGTTGCGAAGATCGGCTTTTGAATGATAATTATGCAATGAAAAAGTATTTTTGTTAACGGTAGTCCTTAGATATCAATATAATATCATAATTAAAATCGATTGTATACAGGTATTTCATAGTTTTGTAGCGTTTTTAGCGCATTTTTTTTTTAAATTTCTTCAATTCTGATGAGCAACAGAAAATGCAGTTAAAGAGAAAAGATACAGAATTTCCAAGATATTTTCTTCAAAATAACATTTTCGTCGTAACAACTGATTAGTCGAGCAACCTACATTTGAAATTTTCCAATGTCAACGGCAATGTGTGCATGGTGACCTGCAAAAGTTTTGAATGAAAAAAACCTAAAATCGCAGTTTTAAATATAAGTTAAATGAGCTAAAATCGTACTGAACCTATGAATTATTAAAACCAAAAATTGTCCTAGTCATGTATTTTCACCGAGATGAAGAATTTCGAACAATTACATTACCAGCGAACAGAACATGAGAGATCAAAAGTCAAAAGACGGCGACCTACCTCGATCACATACAGCATCGTCATGAATTTTCACAATGAACTTGTCACTTATGAAATAACTAATTCCTAGGAAAACATTCTGATACCAATAGATCGTATCGTCGTTTTCTGCAAATATTAGATCTATAAGTACAGAGAATCTGTCCGCAAAACTGCCAGCTCTTGCGTCTAAAATCCAAACACATGACTGCCATGTCGGCGACCATGAACTTGAACTGCAGAACGCGTCATCACGCTGTACAGCTACGTCATATCATAGGATGATGTAATGAAATGGTAAACGGGACTCCAGATGGGGAACTAGTATGATTGACACATTTAATGTACTATTTTCAAACTTTTAACTACATACATCTATATTCATTTGGGAACTAGTTCGCCTACGGAGTTGATATCTTCATACGCGATGTACTAATTTTACTAATGTCTGAGTAAATGTGTGAAATTTGGAATAAATTGGGGTTTGGAAATTATAAGAACTGACTGTTTAAATTTGACAGTTTATTGGAGTATGAACTTTTCTTTGTCGCATCGAATATTTTGCGTAAAACCGCTTCGCTACCCTACGCGGTTTACACACGCGGTTCATACTTCAATAAACTATCAAAATTGAACAGTCAATTCTTAAATCAAGTCTTGAAATATCTTATGAAAGAAAAGTCGATGCCAGCCATTTTTGAAATGATACCTAATAAATACTTATGTCCACTATATAATAAAACAATTGTGGACTTTTCACTCGGTGAATAATGTGTGTTGTTATAACTATATCCATGTAAATTCTTCGTAGGAAAAATTCCTATAGATTCGAATAGTTGACCAAGCAGTCAATAGTTTCTATGTTTACATCAATATTGGCCCTAGGGCCGATAGCTAAAAAACTATTGGCCGATAAACGTCACATCGTTTGTGACTTCAGGTCATTTATAACATTATAAAGTCCACCGTGGCGTATCACGTGACGTGCATATAATCTCTTACAAGGGAATCCCCTTCGATTAAACAAGGTAAATACTGTCTAAATCTACTTTATATGAAACTAGTTTACGCCTATCATATGAGCATCATTATTATAAATATGATAGTAATCTTTTCTGGTCAAGAATAGAGGAATATTTAGAGAACACTTAAACAGAAAATTTTCTGTTTTGTTTACATGTTATGATATGGTGCACGTAAATAAACAAAACTTTCTGTTCAACTGTTCTCTGGGCATACCTCTATTCTTGACCAGAATAAATAACCATCATATAATTTATAACGATGATCGTATGATAGGCCTAGAATAAATTCATATAATGTAGATTTAGACAGCATTTACCTTGTTAATCGAAGGGGATTCCCATGCAAGAGATTATTTTCATATCACGTGATACGCTACGGTGAAAGTCTACCTCCGCGCTTTTTCTCAAGTTGAGTTTGTTACGGGTATGCAATACACAGCAAGTGTATTTATCGTCTCGGTCAATATTTTCACATTAAGAAAATATCACACCATATTCATCTCGTAAAAATTCCACAATTGTATATCATTATATAGTCTATTTATATTCCCACACTCATTGGCTGAAAACTGTCACGTGACGAGTCATCATCACATCATGTTGACCTGTTAGGTGAGATTTAATTGCACGAAACGGCGGCAGACATGAACTGCTTCATGCTCTCTCATCAATACCAGCAGTTCAATTGAAATCTATCTTGGATGAAGCAGAGGTTGCATTCTTAAGAAATACTGATTGATTCAAACTTAATTTCATTGTTGCATTCGCACAGAATAAACTTTTTCCTGTCATTAAAAACATTCCCCTCAGAAGACGATTCATAAAAATTCCATTTATTAACAAAGGTTTCGATCTTCTTAACATCTCTAATATTTTTCGGGATCATCGCGTCCAAAGTGCTATTCCTCAATATTTTGAGAATTTTGAACCTCCTCTTATTTGTTACAAGTATAAAAAACCTATTCGAAATTTCGTATTTAACTACAATAAAGTAACATCAGATCCTAAAATTCCTGAATCAAGTCCTACTTCTTGAGAATGTGCAACTTCTGAATACCTTTATAAACCAGCTGGCCATATTGTAACAGGTGACTTTTCAATTATCCAGGACAGGCAGCTCCGCAATCTTCTCAAGAAAGGACCTAAGTACAGAATTCCATCCAAGATGGATTTTATCAAATGTCGCGAAGAACTAAAGGAAACCTTAGATAACTATACAAAAAGATGGTGTAAATCAGAAGGGGTCGAATCACATTCTCTGAATGACTGGAAGAACCTCATATTGGATATTACCGATATTCGAATAGATAACTTCCACAAAAATCCTCATCTTTTCGAAAATCCAAGTTCTAAATCTGAAAGATATTTTAAATCCAAATTACGCAATTTACACGAAAAATATGTCTTCGCTCCTGCAGACAAAGCAGCCAACAACACCATAATCATTTGAAAACGTTACTACATATCAACTTTGGTTTCGGAACTTTCGTCTACAAACACTTATATCAAAAGCAATGAAAGTGTTCCTAACATTTTGAACAAACACAACAGTGAAATTTCTTCATTCAAGATCCCTATTTCTAAACTGGATCTTCCTACACTATACTGCATACCAAAATTGCACAAGTCTCCTTACAAATTTCGATACATTGCTAATAGGCCTTATTGCCATTAACGTAAGAGTGACGTCCCTTATGTAACTCTCTAGCGTGAAAATCACTAAGAGTACTTAGTTCGGGAAATTTCTGGGGGCAACGTTGCAAAGCGATAAAGTATCATAGAACGCGTCGATTTCTTTAATTTTTTGCTCTGCTCTTCAATTCAATAATATGAATCAAGGCAAAGCCTTTTTGTGCGAGCGGAGAGAAAAAAGATATGATTATATAAAATAAAAAAAAAATCTTTCTTTTTTATTTTGACTATGATGGTTTATCTTATCTTACAAAACTTTCTGTTTGATGATTGCCAAAAAAGGTAGTATAAGGCGAGTGGAAACACAGAAGCATTTGTAAAATTGATCTAGCCCAGCAGGTGAACATTTGGGGGGGGGGGCTTAAAATATGGTTCTTTGAAAATATGGTTCTTTATATTTCATTTTCATTTTGTAAGAATAATGTTAAGGCTAGCTGAAAATAAATTACTTAAGAACAAAAGAAAAAACAAACATATTCCGACTTCTGACAGTACGAAACCACCCGAGACGAGAAAAGCAATCGGAGCGAAACGTCTCATTCAAAACCGGAAATGTCGGATTTCCCGTGGTTACGCCGTCTTGTTGATGCTTTATCGTTACTTGATTTACGAAAAATGTTTTCAATAAATTTAACTTATAAACAAAAATTGAGTATAACATATACGTCTACTTGGAGTCGAAAAAATTTTTAAATGGCAATATCCAGCATCTCCGCAGCAACTCTGTCTGCGAGGGGACGAAAGTTTTTGAAAGCATAGTAGTACATTCTCATTCTTTGATTCAGCATATTTTCTCAATAAGATATGTGTATACGCGTTACCATAAGGGCGAGCTTCGCTCGCAAAGGCCCTTCGGGCCTTTGCAGCGAGCTCCGCTCGCTATTAAATTTGTCAATAGAATGTTGCATAGATCTTCTGTCTTTCCATATTACATAAGTTTTTGTTTCAAACATGTGAAAAATGACACGGAATCGGAGGAAAGATGATATTTCCAGAAGTTCAATGATTGCATTGGACATAGGTGCACTGTCCTAAGACAGTTAATAGACCAGTGCACAATGATTTTGATAACTGATTCTTCAATTACAAAGTATATTGGGGAAATGAAAAGCAAAGATTGTGTAAAACGGTTTAATTCAAAGGGGGGGGGGGGGGGGTTCTGGACTGATGTCCGAGAACAAGCCCCCCCCCCCCAAACCCCTGGGCCCGGTTTTCCTATTTGTTCAGTTCATGAGAAAACGACCTTCATCAAGGAGAATAGGCAAACCACAGGGGATTCCCAGCTCGACTGGCAGGGGTAGTATTTGGTATCCCAGGCAGTGTTTATGAAAAGTGCCGGATTGCCGGCGATCTACAGCGGATTGTGCAATGTCCTGTGGATTTTTGTGGAAAATAGCATGTCTTTCTTTTACTTTTTCGAAAACAGTGCCACCTCAGTTTCGTTTCTTACCAATTTTGGACTGTTGAAGTTCAAAACCTACAAGCTGAAGATTAAATGTACTGCAGATTGTTTCATGCAACTACATTTAAAATAACAAAAAAAAAAAAAAACTTATGGAAGTCGCCATCCATGAAATACTTGTGTTATCTTATCCCATGAATATTCAAATAGCTGAAAAAATGAAAAATGTGCACTATTTTATGATGATGATCTCACCAGTAAAATTATATATAACATTTACGTTGAAGCTACGTATACCCTGGACACCCAACTACAGAAGGAGCAACCCCATCTCGTATACCCTTCCCCAATCGGCACTTCGTGCCTCGCATCGGCCCATTGGAATGAACCCCTCCCCCGGGCCACTTCAGTTCAACTCTGCATCCGCCCTGTTGTGTCCAAAGCTTTTAAAATGAATCGGTTTATATCATACTGAAATGTTGTTCATCTGTCTATATCATTAAAGTACGTTTTCATAGTTGAGCATCTTCTCCACCATAATCGATGTGAAAAATATATGAGAATTACGATAAGAAAATCAATGAATAATAATGTATAAGGGGGTAACTGCGGCATGCCCTTTGCTGAAAAACATGCAATGATTTTAGACTAAGAGAGGGGAACCCCCCCCCCCCCCCCACGCACACACACACACACTACTGATGTTTCACATCTTTGCCATGATTTTCAAATTCAATGGCAGATCTTGGTTTAGAAAAGGGTAGGCAAAACCTTTTTTTCTTTCAAAATCACAATACGCCACTCTTTAACTCCCCTCTCCTAAAATAATCGCATTAAATATTATCCCTCGTTTCTTCCAGCATAATAATTGAGTATACAAGTATTGTTTTCCTTCTTGAAGTTGCATCAAGTGTCAGATCACGATAGACAAGTTGTCAACACACAAACCGCAAACGAAAGAAAAAAAAAAAAAAGGATTATGGAAAAAAAAATATATATAATAACAATTAAAAATAAAGTTGGAACAAATTACTCTGTCAAGTTCCAAACGTATATTTTTTTAGACTTGTTTTTAGCGATGTAAAGAGTAACGATAAATTGTATTGGGAATGATAAGGGTAGGGAAGATAGAACGCCAATGTTGGACTCACTGGGAGGAAAACTTTGCGATAATAACGGGGGAGGGGGGATTTCAAAATTACTATTTGGTAAAAGGTGGCCCGGGTTGTCTCTGACAATTAAATGAAAATTCATACTCTCCCCAAATTGATAAATCACCACAGAACATTTCCAACCCGACCAGTCATGTTTATTAGATTCAGATTTCAGTATATTAGAGTTATGATTCAGATTCTGCTATCATACTAACACTAGAATATTATCATAAACTGCATGGCGCAGAAAAAAAAAAACATGGTCATACGTTTCATCTTTTTTTTTAAGGTCTACATTAAAAAGATGATAGAATGTTTTTTTACAACTGACACTCAATGGAGGGTCTCTTAAACACCAAATCATATAATTTTACACCATGAAAAAGACCCGTTCCTTACGGCACGTCTGGTTAGGAATTACCCCCCCCCCCCCACCTTGTCATATCAGATGCGGATCAATTTTGACTTATATTCACAAGATAGGTTATAGATAAACGAATATGGCTGGATTTTTTTTTGACAAAACATATTATATCAATGCAAGGAGGAAACATCGAGTTGGTTTTTTTTATCCAGCCCCCGGCTTTATTTACCGTCTTTCTCTCTGTCTTTGTTAAAGATTCGTTACATGTTTACTGTTTATTTATTAATGATACTTTTTTTGCATACTTTTGGTCTTTTTGTCTTTGTTTATTTATTTCTTTGTATGTCTAAATAGTTAACTAAACTGGTGTACGGTACGTGCGTGTAGGCGTGCTGTATAAGTTTGTCTTTAAATTGCGCACATAACCTCTCAAACTCCTCTAATTACAATGAAGGTTTATTATTTTAATCTTTTTTTTTAATTATTTTTTTTATTTATCATTATTTTTTCAAGTCAAAATTCATCAAATTAGCTAACAAGTTATCGTACGTCCTTGAACATTACACATTTGCTTTTCAAATAGCGCGCGCTTTGTTGTTGACAATGACGCCGCCGTGTTGCCCCCACTGATAGAGCCTTTCTATCTCCAACACTAGAGAGCGCGCTAATGGCAATAAGGCCTATTCTAGCAACTGCTCAACTACAATTTTGTCTAGAAATCTGACGTCAGCACTCACGGTGATAAAGGAACACGTTGCAAAATATTGTGAAACTGTTCTAAACAGGAATGATGTAAACTTATTTTGGTCTATTAAAAATTCAGGGGATGTGATTGACAAAATGAAATCGAGAAATTTTCAAGCCAATTCGATTTCTTCGTAAGACTTTTCAAATATGTACACCACGCTTCCTCACGATAAGATTAATGATCAATTGTCCAAACTCATCAAATGGTGCTTTAACCGAGAGGGTAAAACTTATATTTGTACATCTGAATCAAAGGGTTTTTTTTTCCAATACAGAATACAAATCATATAAATCATGGACATGTAGTGACCTTTGTATTGCCTTGTCCTTTCTTTTGGACAACATTTATGTAAGATTTGGTGAGAATCTCTACAAGCAGGTTGTAGGGATCCCTATGGGTACTAATTGTGCGCCTCTTGTTGCAGATTTATTTTTATTCACGTATGAAAAATAATTTATCCAAAATCTTCAAAAACAAAGAAAACATGATGATGTGAAATGTTTCAATGGTACTTCTAGGTACCTGGATGATATCCTTACTATCGACAATCCTGTTTTTGAAAAGTATAAAAATGTCATCTATCCACAGGAACTGACTCTAAACAAGGCGAACGTCACAAACACAGAAACACCATTTTTGGACCTGAATATCAAAATTATTAATGGAGAGATTCATACAAGGGTGTATGACAAAAGAGATGACTTTGGATTTAATATAGTAAATTTTCCCTGGCTTGACGGAGATGTTCCTAGATTACCGTCTTATGGTATCTACATTTCGCAGCTCATCCGGTATGCTAGAGCATGTACTGATGTTTTGGATTTTCATGATAGAAATTTACAAATAACAAAGAAACTTTTAGGTCAAGGTTTTCGCTTTCACAAACTTGTCAAGACATTCTGGAAATTTTACAAAAATTATTGTCAACTACTTTTGAAATTCGGACCCATACAAGCAACAGAGTATATTACTTTGGGTATTTCGCAACCTGCATTTTATGGTGACATGATCAACAAAATTAGAAGGATCAAAGGTAGACAGAATTACTATCGAAAATGCGTCAGACTCATCAAACGCCTCTTATACCGTGGATATGATCCTAATGTCACCAGACGGACACTAGGCTTGGTTCTTGACCAATCTACAGTCTTGTACCAGCGCATCCTTAATACTTGCACGCTGACTGTCTGTGACGACGGGACTCCATGACGGGCCCTGTCCAAACCTCTTTAGAGAAGACAGGGCCCCGACCACCTGTCCTCTCTGAATGTCAGTCGGACTCTTCGGGTGATAACATACATTAGCTCGCTACAGCCGGCAGAGCACAGGTCGTATTACGCATGCCCTCTTTTTATATCAATTTACATATTCATCTGTGTTGCTTGGGCCCCTGCGTTTTGCGGTCTTGTTTGTGTGTGGTCATCTGACAGTGAGGAGGTTGTTTTACACCACAATTGTACGTTCTTCGAGACCTCTGGGTAATCGGAATAGTGGGAGGGTTGTGCGCACGTAATCCAGGATAACCACACCGTCTGCTACTCACGAGGCAGATGGCCGTCCTAAGTCGGCACCGTTTACCCATCGGTCTCGTTGGTTTATGTGTAGTCATTTGTGTTTTATGTTTTTCTGTGATTTGACGTTCATTGTACTACTGCGTCTCTTTCTGTGCGTGTCATTTTTGTGTTTTACAGTGGGTGTTTTGGGAGGTTGCTGTTGATGCTGCAACTAGGTGTTGTTGGAGATGCCCTCCTTTCTTTCACATCATTTTCACCTCGTAAAAAGTTCATAATTGTATAATATACTAGTATATTTAAAAGATATTTAAACTAATTCGAAGTTGGTATGATTTTTGGTGTTATCATTTGGACATCCTCCTTTGCGAAATTCTTCTGTGTTTCTCTGTGATTTGGCGTTCCTTGTACCATTTAATGGTCACTGCAAAAACACAGAGTAGACACGCACAGAAAGAGACATAAAAAGGGACAAGGAACACCAACTTGCACAATAAAAACATGAAACCCAAAAATCCACACATAAACCAATGAGACCAATGGGCAAAAGGTGCCGACTGACTAAGGACGCCCTCCTTTCTTTTGACTCCATTCCTTGCTCACTTTGAAAATTTCTCCATACACTTTCGTCTTATTTTCGTCTAATAACGGTTTGGTACTTCTTTGATGTTTTTTTCTAATACACATAGAAACCAAAGGGTTCTAAACTAAATTATTTTAATATTCTTTTAATCATTTTGGCTTAGATACCTATAATGCGATACTAATACATCGCACTCAGAAACTTCTGTCAAGAAGGTCGCTCTCTTGCAGTAGAGTTTGAAACTTCGTTCTTTTTCATTATGTTGAATGTCAACTTTGCTGCGTGTGAATTTCAATACAGTACCTACATAATCAACAAATAGTTTTGATAGAAAATACCTTTTTCATCTTGCATTCATTTCAATTTGCAACATCATGTTATGAGCGATATCACGAAATAGTTCCAGTATGTTATTACTTAAGTGGCATTTTCTTTCGCTGAGATAAAAAGCTGCACTGACCCTTTTTTTAATGTATGATCTTGGATGGTTGGATAAGGATTCTCCGAATCAGAATGTCAGAAAATCGATTAAAATCAATACTAAAGGAAATCAACTCCTTTACCGACATTTTAACCCGTCTGATCATTCTGTTTTATCTATGAGAGTGAGAATACTGGAGAAAATATATCACCCCAAAAACGATCCCAATTTCAGCACTCCTTTCTGTCGCAACAGAGAGGAAGACCGGATTAAGAATCTCGACACTGCAGCAACCTAAGGCTTTGATCGAATGGACTCTATTGAAATGGATGAATTTCAGATGTTCTAAAAGTTCCTTTGAACTCTTTTAAATCCACATCTGGTTAATATCGTATCGAGACTATAGTGTCGAACAATATTTGGAAGTTCAGATTTGATTTCAGATAAAACTTTGGTGAGTAAGATCGATACAGATTTGGTTGAACATTCTGAGGAGTCAGCGATGTAACGTTGTTTGTACGAATTTTAATGCATTTTAGGTATGTAATATAAATACGGTAAATCTAAATTGTTTGTGTCAAAGCCAAAGGGAGTGAGAGCTGATTTGTGGTTATCTATTATTTCCGAGACAGAAATGTTTATTTGAGTGAAAGTAGGATTTCCAGGTGTCGAATTTAAACCCAACTCTGCAAAACATGTAAAATCCTTATAACAGACACTTCATTCTCAAGTAATCTCACAAAACAAAGATTTAACACGCATAGTTTTGAAAACCTAAACTGCATGACATCTAATGTTGTCTACGGAATAGAGTGCTTACTTTGTGGATTGATGTATGTGGGTGAAACGAAAGGTAAGCTCCGAACCAGAATGTCGGGACACCGGTCAAAAATAAGAAATAAAGGAAGTCAACTCCTTTATCGATATTTTGACCAGGCCGATGATTCTGTTTTATCTATGAGAGTCAGAATCCTGGAAAAAATATATCACCCCACAAACAATCCCAATTTGAGCACACCTTTCCGTCGCAAGAGAGAGGAGTTCTGGATAAAAAATCTTAACACTGCAGCGCCCTATTGGTGCAATGATAATATCAGCAGCATAGGAAACTTAACAAGTCCCGGTTGTCAATCGGTAAATGTGACTAGCTTATTCAAAAGACCACAAAGAAGACCTCGAAGTCATGGCATTTGTAAATATAATAGGCCTGAGATACATAGTTTCTCCTTCGATGACCTGGTTCCATTTTTGAATGAGCCTCTAGGCCTGCATTATATTCGTACCAAATTATACTCTGTTCCTTTTACGGAAGTTACACGAAATTTACGAATATACGAAGGACCTCACATTTACCGATACACGTTCCCCAGAATAGGGACTACAAGGAGTAATCTTGGACATTTCTACTTTTCGTTTATTTCAAGCAGTTAGATCAGATAAGTCAGAAGAGAAAACAAACCGTCCTTTCATTAAAGTAAGATTTGCAAACAAAGGTATTGATTAATTGAATCTTGGTCAAATTTTGAATCAAAAAACTGTCACAGAAAAAATCCCACCATATTTCAAAAGAAAAGAAACCAACAGTTGCATCTAAAATCTACAATTACAAACGATTCCTGCAGTGTTTTGATTTAAGTAATCCCTCACTACATCCACTTCCCTGCGAATGTTCTTCATCGGATTTCAACTAAACTCCTTGTGGACCGTTATTACTGGTGACCTTAGTATAGTCAAGAATGACAAGTTGAGAGAATTGTTTAAAAGGTCCCAAATACAGAGAAAGTATGTCCTTTACATGGAATCAAAATGTCAAAATTATCATGAACTCTTGTGAGGAATATGCAAGACGTTGGGCAAAAAAAGAGGATATACAGTTCGACACCCTTTCCGAATGGATAAAATCCTTCAGAGGGTTACTTTTATCTAGAATTAACCGAATAAAATCAACTGTGAACACCAGATTCGAGTCTATATTTAAAGACCCTGATGTTATCAAAGAGCTTACCTACCTCCAAGAACATTATGTCATCACACCAGCGAATAAAGCCTCAAATAATAACACATCTACTTGCAAAAAGTACTATTTCGACAGTTAAAGAGTTGGGTTTAAATTCGACACCTGGAAACCCACTTATACCCCAACACACCTTTCTGCCTCTGAAATAATGATAACCACAAATCAGCTCTTGCTTCCTTTGGCTTCAACACTAACAAATTAGATTTAGATTTACCATACTTATACTGCATACCTAAAATGCATAAGAATCCGTACAAACAACGTTTCATCGCTGGTTCCTCAAAATATTCTACCAAATCTGTATCGATCTTACTCACCAAAGTTTTATCTGAAATCAAATCTGGGCTTCAAAAATATTGTTAGACAGTATATTCTCGCCTTGGAATTAACCAGATGTGGATTTTAAAGAATTCGAAGGAACTCTTAGAACATCTGAAATCCACTCATTTAAGTAGAGTCCATTCGATCAAAGCCTTTGATTTTTCGACACTTTACACTACAATTCCACATTCTAAATTGGAAGAGAGACTCGCAAAAATTATAAGTAATGCGTTTACAAGTAAGAACGGTAATCGCAAATACAAATTCATTGTTGTTAACTTTGACAAAACCTTCTTTGTGAAAGAAAAGTCCGATTCTGAAAATAAGTACACTGAAACAGATATTATTCAGATGTTAAACTTTCTGATCGACAACTTTTTTGTGGTGTTTGGAGGAAAGGGCTTCCAGCAAATCGTCGGAATTCCAATGGGGACCAATTGTGCCCCACTCCTTGCCGACATTTTCCTTTACTCGTACGAAGCTTAATTCATTCAATCTTTGGTATCTGAAGGGAAAAATACTTAGCTTCTGACATCAACTTCACCTACAGATACATAGACGATGTGTTGTTCATCAATAATCCAAAATTCGCGGATTACCTGAGCAGTATCTATCCTTCGGAGCTTGAAGTCAAAGAAACTACAGAGAAAAGTAATTCAGCATCCTATTTGGACATAATGTTGTCCTACGACACTGATGGTCACATGAACAGCTCACTCTATGACAAACGTGATGACTTCAATTTCAGCATTACAAACTTTCCTTTTCTGAGTAGCAACATCCCTTCATCGCCTGCTTATGGCGTGTTCATATCTCAGTTGATACGCCGTACAAACAACGTTTCATCGCTGGTTCCTCAAAATAATCACCAAAGTTTTATCTGAAATAAATCTGGGCTTCAAAAATATTGTTCGACAGTATATTCTCGCAGTGGTATCAACCAGATGTGGATTTTCAAGAATTCGAAGGAACTTTTAGAACATCTGAAATCCACTCATTTCAATAGAGTCAATTCGATCAAAGTCTTTGACTTTTCGACACTTCACACTACAATCCCACATTCTAAATTGAAAGAAAGACTCTAAAAATTATAAGCAGTGCGTTTACAAGTAAGAACGGCAATCGCAAATACAAATTTATTGTTGTTAACTATGACAAATCCTACTTTGTAAAAG
Source organism: Pinctada imbricata (assembly GCA_033119305.1). Classification (NCBI taxonomy): domain Eukaryota; kingdom Metazoa; phylum Mollusca; class Bivalvia; order Pterioida; family Pteriidae; genus Pinctada; species Pinctada imbricata. Next base: position 27,845,567 of record VSWD01000011.1, on the reverse strand, counting down.
AAAAGTCCGATTCTGAAAATAAGTACACCGAAACAGATATTATTCAGATGTTAAACTTTCTGCTTATGGCGTGTTCATATCTCAGTTGATACGCTATGCCAGAGCAAGTACCAAATATACGGATTTTGTTCTGAGAGCTAGGCGTTTTTCAGTTAAGCTTCTCAGTCAGGGATATGTTTGTGACCGACTAACATCGTCACTGAGGAAGTTCTACGGTCGATAAGGGGAACTCGTCATAGACTATGATGTCCCACTCTCCAGAATGGTGGATGATATTCTGTCATAGACCATTTGAACCATCCAACCAAAGTTTGAACTCTATGTCTTTCGAAATCGAAGTAACCGTATGTGACAGATCTACTGAATTGAAGCGGCGGGTGTTGCATGCAAGCAGGAGATGCTTACTCTTCATTGGCACCTGGTCTCACTCCCATATAGGGAGTTCGGTTCTTTTCATGTGGTGGAGGTTTTTGTTTATTTGCTTTGGTTCCTGTTTTATCTTGATTTTGTATGCATTCGGTTTCTGATTTTCTGAATTATCGATTTGTGCTGTATACAGGGATATGGTCATGATCCATATTTGTCATCCTTAACGAGGCTGTATAAATAGTACTTTTCGAAAGTAAATGTGTAGTTATTTGAGGCTTTGTTTGCTGCTGTGATGACGTAATGCTCTTGGAGGAAGGTCAGTTCTGTGATAACATCAGTGCCTAGTTTCATAAAAATTCTTACGAATGATTTCAGGAATTTGGTAACTTTCTTTATTCAATAAAACGTACTAAAGATTTTTAAGAAAAATTGTATCATGCTTTCTTATATCATTCCGACACACTAAAAAAAATTTCAGCAACAAAACATTGCTAATTTTAGTGAGTAAGTAGAACTGATCGATCAAAGTTACGAAAATAACTGAAAATGTTGGTAAGTATTTTTGTGAAACAGGCTGCAGGGTCTTTAAAGATAGACTCGAATCTTGTGTTCATAATTGCTTCTAAATTGTATATTCTTGATTAAAGTAACCCACTGATGCATTTTATTCATTCGGAAAGGGCGTCGAGATGTACATTCTCTTTCTTTGCCTACCGTTTTGCATATTCCTCAACTTGTCGTTCTTGACTATACTAAGGTCACCAGAAACAACAAAACATCAGATGAAGAATATTCGCAAAGTTATGGATGTATTGAGGGGTTACTTAAATCAGGAATCGTTTGTAATTGTAAATTTTAGATGCAACTGTTGGTGTGTAACTGTGAGAAAGTACAAGGAGTTTCTTTTGAAATATAGTGGGATCTTTTCTGTGACAGTTTTGTGATTTAAAGTTTGACCAAAATTGAATTTGTCAATTCCCTTGTTTCCAAATCTTACTTTGATGAAAGGACGGTTTGTTTTCTCCTCTGATTTATCTTATCTTACTGCTAAAAAATCTTACTGCTAAAAAGAAACGAAAAGTAGAAATGTCAAGGATGACTCCTTGTAGTCTGTATTCTGGGGAATATTTATCCGTTAATGTGAGATCCTTAGTATATTCGTGAATGTCGTGTAATTCCCGAAAAGGAACAGAGTACAATTTGGTACGAATGTGGTGTAGGCCTAGAGGCTCATTCAAAAATGGAACCAAGTCATCGAAGAAAACACTACATGTATCTCAGGCTTATTATATTTACGAATGACATGACTTCGATGCCTTCTTTGTTGTCTGTCGAATAAGTCAATCACATTTACCAATTGACAACCTGGACTTGTTAGGGTCCCTAAGCTACTGATGTTATCATTGCATCCATTGATTTGTCGACACTTTACACAACAATCCCACATTTTATGTTGAAAGAAAGACTCGCAAAAATTATCAGTAATGCGTTTACAAGCAAGAACGGCAATCACAAATATTAATTTATTGTTGTAAATGATGACAAAACCTACTGTGTTAAAGAACAGTCCGATTCTATAAATAAGTACACTGAAGCAGATGTCATTTAGATGTTAAACTTCCTGATCGAAAACACTTTAAGGTGTTTGGAGTATAGGTCTCCCAAAAAATTGTCGGAATTTCAATGGGAACCAATCGTGTCCCACTCCTTGCCGACATTTTTCTTCACCCGTACGAAGCTGAATTCATTCAATCTTTGGTCTCTGAAGGGAACGGATGCGTAGCTTATAACTTTAACTTCACTTACAGATACATAGACGATGTGCTGGCCATCAATAATCCAAAATTTGCGGATTACCTCAGCACAATATATCCTTCGGAGCTTGAAGTAAAAAAAAAAAACTGCAGAGACAAATAATTCAGCATCCTATTTGGACACAATGTTGTCCTATAACACTGATGGTGACATGAACACATCACTCTATGACAACTTCAATTTTAGCATCGCAAACTTTCCTTTTCTGAGTAGCAACATGGTTATGGTATATAACTGCTTATGGTGTGTTCATATCTCAGTTGATACGCTATGCCATAGGAAGTACCAAATAAACAGATTTTGTTCTGAGAGCTAGGTGTCTTACAGATAAGCTTCTCAGTCAGGGATAAGTTTGTGAACGACTAACATCGTCACTGAGGAAGTTCTACTGTCAATACGGGGAACTCATCATACACTACGATGTCCCACTCTCAAGAATGGTGGATAATATTCTGTTCTACTGTCAATACGAGGAACTCATCATACACTACGATGTCCCACTCTCAAGAATGGTGGATGATATTCTGTCTTGGACCATTTGAACCACCCAACCACAGAATAAACTAGTATCTTCCGAAATAAAAGTAACTGGATGTGACAATTCTACCGAATTAAAGCGACGGTTGTTGCATGCAAGCTTTGGTTCCTGTTTTATCCTGATAATGTTCGGTTGCCTTCGGTTTATGATTTTCTGAATTATCGATCTCTGAATTATCGATTTTATACCATGGATATGATCCTAATGTCACTAGACGGACATAAGGCTTGGTACTTGACCCATCTACAGTCTTGTACCAGCGCATTCTTAAAACGTACACTCTGGCTGAGTGTGGTCATCTGTCAGCGAGGGTGTTGTTTTACACCACAGATGTACGTTCTTCGAGACCTCTCGGAAATCGTAAAAGTGGGAGGGTTGTGCGCACGTAATCCAGGATAACCATACCTTCTGCTATTTTCGTGGCAGATGGCCGTCCTTAATCGGCACCGGTTGCTCATTGGTCTTGTTGGTTTATATGTAGTCCTTTGTGTTTGATGTTTCTGTGTTGTGCGTTGGAGTTCCTTATCCCTTTTGCGTCTCTTTCTGTGCTTCTGCATTAGGTGTTTTGGGGTTTTGCTGTGGGTGCTGTAACCTGATGTTGTTGCAGATCCCCTTCTTTGTTTGGGATATGGTTATTATTCATATTTGTAAGTAGATTACACATTTAAGCAATTATAACGTATATTCATAACGATCTATTCCGAACATACAATATCGAAATAAAAAGGTATTTGGATTCTGGAAGAAAATAGAAATGGCTTAAAGAAAATACATGCAAAGGACCGATGTGAGATCATAATTTTCCTCCTTACATGAAAGGAAAATCATACCCACTGGTCTTTTTGATTGTTTCGGTGAATGCCCCTTCTTGATTAACAAACAAACTGCATCAAAGCACCAACCCTTCCCATATCTCCCCTATCATCAATTGTAATTTTTCCTGTTTAATGTATATTTTCCTTTCGGAGGGGGTGGGTTAACCCTCAATTAAGGAATGAGTGTCTTATTTTATGCGTTCATGGCTTTTACACTCTGATTACAAAGGCGGTAATCTTGTGAGCCGTGAAGCGGTTCTCGTAAGATTTGCGCTTGTCGAGGCAGAGTACCTATCAGTTATTTAGTCTCAAAGTCGAGAAGGCAAGGCAAAATCATTTGAAAGCCATGAACGCAAAAAATAAGACACTCAAACCTTATATATTCATCCAGAGTTATTCAGATGAAAAAAAAGATATGAATGTTTCTCGTGTGTTAATTCTCCCTACCCGAAAGGACAATAAATAATCCCTTGCAAAGGATCAAAATATACTATCTAATTTAAAAAATTACAGAATCTTTTTTTTTTATTTTCAAAACGTTTTCACCTTAAGGTTTTAAGTCAGTGCTGCATACATCTATTTCGGTAGCATCATCTGCATTGAAGGTCATTTTTACAAATGGACTCTGTGGAGACGGTACATATACATAGAGTTGTTATTTACATTTCAATTTCAATAAATTTTGTTGTTCTCGTCTGTTCCTTCTCTTTGTATAGTCTCATTCCCCGCACGCATGTTGGAAATCCCCTCGTGCTTGCAAATTCAGCATCAGTATGCCCCGACAACTGTTTGAAATTCGTGCCAGCACGTTATGTCATTGTGTTCATCGTGAAATGGTCGTCAAAATTGAATAGGTGTTTAACATAGGAAATCAGCTTGCAATGTAATTATTTCAATGTGACTACTTTAAACATTAAAATATATATTGTGTATGACTAAGAGTGTCTAACTGAAGATTACTCTGTACTACCAATGTTAAACGTCTTCAAATGTAACAGCATCGTTTAAGAACAGATAAATTTGCAACATGGACAGATTTACATCACATAGATATGAATATATTTTATTTTTTCTCAATTCAAACATTACTAATAAGCTATTGCATGTGGAACACACAAACGAAAAGCTTTAGTGATACAAGTGCCTAAAGTTAGAAGTGCCCAAAGAGGAAATGATTTCTGTGTATGTCACATGCAAAAAATGAATCAATGATTCATTTGCATGCTTCATAAAATGTTTTGACTATTACCTTGGAATTGAACAGGACGTATTTAATTTCCTTTCAGATGCATACTACCTGAATTTTAAAGTACCTCGCATAGTAGGTGGCCAAGAGGCAACACCAAATGAATATCCGTGGCAGGTGTCCCTTGAGTCCAGACTTTTCAACTTTTTTCCGTATTCTCATTCTTGTGGAGGAAGCCTCCTTGACACGCGCCATGTATTGACAGCAGCACATTGCGTTGACGGAGTATCGTGAGTACATTATTATGCTAACCAATTATATTTTACTGAAGTAGTTTGAATGATAGTCACAGTGTAACGAAATTCTAAAGGAATTGTAAGATCTGCCCTGAAAAAGTTCAAATTTTAAAAGGGAAAATTTGAGAAACTTTTTTGGTAGAAAATTCAACTAATTTGGTCCACTTCTGACTACTGTCGAGCTGGATAAATTATTTATAATAGAACCAATATTTGGGTTAAAACAAGATTTTTTTTCTTATAGAAATGAATTTAAAACGGAAAAGTTTCATAATGCCACCATCATAATTACAAATTTTCTGACCAAGTGGGGATATGTAACTTGGGTTTGGAATTTTAATGTCCTACGGGCAAGAAAAAAAAGGGGGGGGGGGAGAATGGGTTTTTTAAGAATCGGTCTTTCAAGCGACATTTTGGTATATTAAAAGTTACGATGTCAGATTCTCTATCGGTGAGTTTTGATGCCCATTAAGTATACCATAAAAGGATCACAACACGGATTTGCAAAAGTTATATGTACGCCCAGGTGTATTTGGCGTTATATGAAATCTACGTCACTGGAAATCATCTGTCTTTGTATGATTGCAAAAGGTTTGAATGAAATGGACTATGGCATCGGATGTAGTATTCGACCAGTGGGAGTATTCGACCACTGATGCTGTAAACGCCATTTTCAACTATAAATCAAACTTATGTCGTCATATTACTGTAAAAAATAACCAATCATAATTTTTAATCACTTTTCTCCCTATTCCTGAGAAAATAGGAGACGCTCAATGTCACAAAGCGAACACATGTAATGGTTACATGTGTTCTAAGTGCTTATCGCCATTTTTATCACTTCCTGTAAGACATTTCAATATCAAAATCGACTATAAACACCAATAGTTTCATAAACTTATTAATTATGATAGTTAATTTTTGTAATGAATCCCAGGATTTTCTGTCCATCGTCAAAATTCCCTCTGTTGGATGACGATTTAGTCACATGACTTCATATACTGATGTGAACGAAAACACGTGGTGACCCAGTATTCGACCACCCGCTTTATATACCGTAATATCTCCAAAAAAAGCTCCTACCGGTAATACCAACTGTAAAAAGTAATATTGCAATATATCGATGAAGTAGATGCAGCCATTACACCTTTCAATATTGGAGGTTAGGTGCTAAATACATAAAAGAGCATTGACATGACAAATCCTGGATTCAAATAAAAGCGGAAATCAGGGGGGGGGGGGGGGGGGTTGAGGCTCATAGGAGTTCTAGAGGTTGCACCGACTTCGCCACACAGATTTAAAATTGAATAAGAGGGAATAATATAGGTATTGATCTATCGGTTTAAGTGAGGATAAAAAAGAAATATTAACTAAGAAAATTAATAATTAGAAACAATGCTTTAAAACTCAATCGTGTACTAAAGTAAGAAAAAGATGAAGAAGGAGACATGAAAAAAAGTAATATTCTACGAACTTTTATATGTGTCGATAGAGGGAGACTTCGGTATAACATTTATTTGAAAAAAAAAAAAACTATCGCAGTGCCCAAGATTGGACTTGTCTGCTATCCCAATTAAATCCGCCACTTAATTATTATATCTGCATTTTCCTGAATTCTCGTAATGTGTTTTCAATAAAAATATGAAAAAAATCCATAGTACCATTGGAGCAGCATTTGTCATGTTCGATTTTTTTTTCATTATATTATCATTGTAAGCATCGATTCAACAATATTGTAATGAATGAATTTATTGTCATTTTTAAAGTTAATCAGTATTCGCAGTAAATCTTTCCATGATTGTTAGCATAAAAAAATGTTCTTTATAAAATCACAGGGTGGTCGAAAACTGGTGTAAGTGGTCGAATAGTAGGATAATTACGGTAAAAAGGATTCGTGTCTATCTAGAGCATATCCAACTATTTTGATGGAATGGATTCGGTGACTGATCAAACATTTTGAATAGTTTTCTCAATCGAAATAACCAGATATTATCATGATAAGGTATTTCTTTCAGAAATGCTTTATGAATCTTAAGTGGTCGAATACTACATCCGATGCCCTATATGAAATTGTCTATTTTTACACAGTGTGTATTTCACGCCTGAAAGCTTTCGAAAATGTACAAGTCAGTGTGTAGTACGAAATTAGACGGTTGTCGGTTTCTGGATTGCGCAGTTTACAGATTTTATTGATGTAGTATCTTCAAAATTAAGGATCCCGCACCCTAATAGAGTACTTCCGGTTAAAATTTATGTACATTTTCATAATTTCCCGACAAATGCCGATGATTTCATAATCGAGAATCTTCGGGGTGTCAAGGTAGATCATTGTATGAGAAGTGTAATCCCTAATTTTAGCTAGAGAAGTATGTATAGCATTCTTATTGAAGATATTGAAAATTATTATATCTGGTATGTATTATTGAGAATGCATTAGTGGTTGAATACCTTAAGTTATCTTTTTCTATTTCACATTGTAACAAAAAAGGTGATAGAAACATAATACACATCATATTTATGTAGAATAATGCATTTTCGTATATTTCGTTTGCTATATGAGGTTTTCCGACATCGGTAATCCCTGCCTCATCAAACTGTAATATTACAATCTTATTTTCTTTTCAATAATATACCCGTAAGAATCTTCTATTCATTATAACTTTGTCATATTCAGTGGCGGATCCAGGATTCAGAAAGGGGGGGGGGGGGTTCCAGCTTCAAGGAAAATTGTCTACAGAAAAGCTAACAAGCAGAGAAAAAATTAATTAAAAAATAATAAATAGATAAGAGCCCCAGGGGGCACAACGCACACGCTACCATGCACACTTTAATCTACTGACAATGCATTATGATAGTGTCAATGCCAGAATTTGAACCCACAACCCTGGGTCTATATGCACATAAATATTTTTTTTAACATTCGAAAAAGAAAAAAAAATATATGAAATTTAGGCATAAAATATATATCACAGCAATAAGAAATTTAAGAAGTTTGTCAAAGGAGTGTTCCACCAGGGACATACTTTTGCCTGTGGTGGTGCCACTTGTTGACGGAGCCGGACAAAGAACAACAACACTTGTAAAAGACTATTAGTACTTCATTTTTACATTTCTACCAAGTTCAATTAAAATCGATTCAGTGGTTCTGGAGAACATATCCAATATGTATGAAAATACCCCCTTTCCTTTTTCACATAAGAAAAAAACCATTTTCGACCAAAATCAATATAAAACCACTGAATGCCTTAAATATGACAAATATGCAGTAATTAAGGGCATAAAACCACATATTTTAAGGGTTATTTAAAGAATCTGAGTTTTGAGTATTTCTGAAAAAGTCCAAAAAAGACGTCAAAAACTTGACTATCGGACCAGAACCAAAAACAACAACACTTGTTAAGACAGCCTTCTTTCAGTTTGTCGATATGTGCTTCGGTTATGAAGAAGTTTGTCAAAGGAGGGTACCCACATGACCTACTTTTGCCTGTGGTGGCGCCACCTATAAACCGATCCGGATGAAAAACAACAACACTTGTAGGGGGCCATGAGTACTTTTTCACTCCTACCAAAAAAAAAAAAAACAAAGAAAGGAGGGGATCTCGAACAACACTCGGTTGCAGTACCCACAGCAAAACTCCAAATCAACCAGTGCAAAATCACGGGGGCAGACATCCACAGAAAATACACGTCAATAATCACTAGAACATCATACAAGACAATCGAAACAGACGTACAGAAACATCAAACATTAATGACAACACAAAAACGGAAGGAGACCAATCTGCACCCGGCGCTGACTTTGGACGGTCATCTGCTATAAGCAAATGGTCTGGTTATCCGGATTACATGCGCACAGCCCTACCATTTATCCGTTTACACAGAGGTCTCAAAAGACACACAATAGTTGTATAAACATAAAGCTTCTCTCTGAAAGATGACGTCACAAACTAGATAGTTAAATGCAGAGGTCTTTTGTAACAAAATTTCTATGTAAAAGGATCTTAAAAATTCTATGGCATGCGTATAACAGTCTGTGCTCTGATGGCTGAAGCGAGCTCAAGATCAATCCCCCGAGAAGTCTGACAAGCTTTCAGATAGGACAGGATAGGACAGAGAATCCGGATTCAGTCTTCTCTGACGAGATTTAAACAAGGCCCGTCATGGAGTCCTGTCGGCAACGTTAGGAAAGACACTGGTACAAAACTGTAGATTGGTCTAATACCATGCCCAGTGTTCTCGGTAAAGCAGGCGACCGACTTTTTTTTTTTACATTTGTGGTTGAAGTTTGATCTGCCTTTGATCATTCTGATTTTGTTTAATAAGTCACCGTAAAATGACTAGAACATCATACAAAACAACCGAAAAAGACGTACAGAAACATCAAACCAGAGGTCTCGAAGAACGTACAATTGTGGTGTAAAACAACCTTCTCACTATTAGATGACCACACACAAAACTCATGATCAGGGGGCCAAGCAACATAGATGAATATGTACATGGATATAAAAAGTATAGTCCGTACTCTGCCGGCTGTAGCGAGCTCATGTATGTTATCAGCCGAGGAGTCCGACTGACATTCAGACAGGACTGGTGGTCGGGATCCTGTCTTCTCTAAATAGGTTTGGAAAGGGCCCGTCATGGAGTCCCGTCGTCGCAGTCAGTTAGAGTGCAAGTCTTAAGAATGCGCTGGTACAAGACTGTAGATTGGTCAAGTACCAAGCCTAGTGTCCGTCTGGTGACATTAGGATCATAGCAACGGCATAAAAGGCGTTTGATGATTCTGACGCATTTTCGGTAGTTATGCTGTCTACATTTGATCCTTCTTATTTTGTGAATTATGTCACCATAAAATGCAGGTTGTGAAATACACAAAGAAATATAATCTGTTGCTTGTACGGGTCCGAATTTCAAACGAAGATGACAATTATTTTTGTAAAATTCCAAAAAGTCTTTACTAGTTTGTGAAAGCGGAGACCTTGACCTATATGTTTCTTCGTAATTTGAAAATTTCTACTATGAAAATCCAAAACATGAGTACATGCTCTAGCAAACCGAAGGAGCTGTGAAATGTAGATACCGACGGTAATCTATGAACATCACCGTCAAGCCAGGGAAAATTTAATATGTTGAATCAAAAATCATCTCTTTTGTCATACACACTTGTATGGACCTCTTCATTAACAATTTTGATATTTGGGTCCAAAAATGCTGCTTCTGTGTTTGTAACGTTTGGCTTGTTTAGAGTCAATTCTTGTGGATAAATAACATTTTTAGACTTTTCAAAAACAGGATTGTCGATTGTAAGAATATCATCCAGGTACCTAGAAGTCCCAATGAAACTTTTCACAACGTCATGTTTTATTTGCTTTTAAAGATTTTGTATAAATTCTTTTTCATACGTGTATGAAAATAAATCTGCAACAAGAGGCGCACAATGAGTTTCCATAGGGATTCCTTCAACCTGCTTGTAGAGATTCTCACCAAATCTTACATAAATATCATCTAAGAGGAAGGAAAAGGCAATACACAAGTCACTACATGACCAAGTTTCATTAAAATCCCATCAGTTATTTTGAGAAGAAGTTGTAAATGTAAATTTTACGATGGACGGATACCGGACGAAAGACAGACGCCGGACGCCACGCTATGACAATAGCTCACTTGAGCTTTGCTCATTTAAGCTTAGAAATGGCAAAGAAAAAATATTTGGGATACCGCCGGGATTCTAACCCTATACCCTTGGGTCCATTAGGCATGGAAAACATACCGTATATACAATTTAAAAAAAAATCATTAGATATAAAAAGTGGATATTTTTTGAACAATAAAAAAAAAGAGAATAACACTGAAAAAGGTAAAATAATGGGTGGTTCCCGCCATGGTTTGAGCTCACAGCCCTTGGGTCCATTGGGCATGGAAAACATGCCTATGAACAATCTTTAAAAAAATCCTTAAAAATCCAAAAGCGCATATTTTGACAAAATTCTTTCACAGTTGATTTTCTTGCTACAATTATCAAAAAGTATATATGAGAAGTTTCAGGGGTCAAGTTGAAAATGTTACAAATGACCATCCCTCTTCCCTTTTTGCAGTTAAAAACATCATAAAAAAACTTTTCAGCAAAATTCTTTCATTCCTCTAGTGTATTATGGCTAAAATGAACCAAACTGGGGTAGCACATCTAGCCAAGAGAGAAAGGAATAAAAGAAATCTCGATTTTTGCATTAAATAACTAAACGCGTCAAAAATTAGAAATCGGATTTTAATGAAATGAACAAATTTGAATAATACATCCTTGCTTATCACTCAGATGCCATTAGTTTTTCAAAGACTTTTTAAGAGGGGTATCCTCTGGGGCCTATTTGACCCCGTCCTGGATTCAACCGTAAAGGGATCCGGCCGAAATGAACAAACTTGGTAGAAGACCTTTAGTTCTCCATGCATACCAATCCTCCAAGTGGTTTCGTCGGAGAAGTCGAAAATGTTAGAAGTTAACGGACTGACGATAGACAACGGACAAACCGGTATGAGAATAGCTCATTTTGAACCTTCGGCTCAGGTGAGCTAAAATATGATAATAAACAAGAAAAACTATAACGTTAATGTCTTAGATGGAGTACGGACTGTCTTTTCACTTTTCATGTAATTATGAAAGTTTCATGCAACCTTAAAGCAAAACCACACCGAAAAAGAAATATTTTGATTCTATAAATAATGAAAAAACCCATCGATTTTCTACATGGAGTGGGGATTCCTTGACCTCTGTTGAACGCGTATTTACGGACTATGATATTTCCAATAAATTAAATGAAGATTTTGATGAATAAAAACAAAGCCTTTTAAAAAAAATACGTAGGTAAGATTCGAACCCGCGAGCTCGGGCACTAAAAGCGACCCTTTGACAGTCTTGACGAAAATAAAGAATATAAACCTTGACCAATGGAAACTCCACAACAAAATTTGATAAAAAAAAACATCGAATTTCTACATAGCATTGGGTCTACTTGAATTCAGTTGAACATGGTTTTCGTGCAGTTTGCGTACTCATTTTATTACAAGTATATATGCTTAAACGATGGAATAAAAGCTGCAAAATATAGTAAAGTGAAGCTAAGTCCTCCATTAGACTATAGCTCAGCGCATGACCGGAAATATTACATAACGATGTTGCATAACATTCAGATGAAAACAAATACAGGAACATATTATCCATAAATATTATTCCTGAGAACAGTCTACAATGAATACATATATTCATGAATGTTTTATCCACTACTGTCTTTCCGTACCAGAAAAAGACATACGTAAACGGCAAATATGGACAAATCGATAATTCAGGAAATCACAAACCGAAGGCATACGAAATCAGGATAAAACAGGAACCAAAGTAAACAAACAAAAACATCCACCAAATGAAAAGAAGAGAACTCCCAATTAGGAATGAGACCAGGTGCCCAGGAAGGGTCAGCATCTCCTGCTTGCATGCAACACCCGCTTCAATTAGGCAGAAATATCACATCCGTTTACTTCCATTTCGGAAGATTTAAGTATAGTCTGTGGTTGGATGGTTCAAATGGTCTAAGACAGAACATCATTTACCATTCTGGACAATGGGACATTATAGTGTATGACTAGTTCCCCGTATCGACCGTAGAACTTCCTCAGTGACAATGTTAGTCGATCACAAACGTATCCCTGACTTATAAGCTTATCTGAAAGACGTCTAGCTCTCGTAACAAAATTTGTATCTTTGTTAATTGCTCTGGCATAACGTATCCATTGGGATATGAACACGCCATAAGCAGGCGATGAAGGGATGTTGCTACTCAGAAAAGGAAAGTTTGTGATGCCGAAACTGAAGTCGTCACGCTTGTCATATAGTGTAGTGTTCATGTGACCATCAGTGTCATAGGACAGCATTACGTCCAAATATGATGCTGAATTATTCTTTGACTTCAAGCTCCGACGGATAGATTCTGTTAGGTAGTTCGCGAATTTAGGATTATTGATGGACAGCACATCGGCTTTAAACCTGTAAGTGAAGTTAAAAACAGAAGCTTAGGATCTTTTCCCTTCAGAGACCAAAGCTTTAATGAATTCAGCTTCGTACGAGTAAAGAAAAATGTCGGCAAGAAGTGGGGCACAATTGGTCCCCATTGGAATTCCGAAAATTTGTTGGAAGACTTTTCCTCCAAACACCACAATATGTTGTCGACCTGAATAATATCTGTTTCAGTGTACTTATTTTCAGAATCGGACTTTTCTTTTACAAAGTAGGTTTTGTCATAGTTAACAACCATAAATTTGTATTTGCAATTGCCGTTCTTGCTGGTAAAGCATAAAAAAGTATTCTGAATCAATAACTTCGGATGAAAAAAGGGGAGGCCCGGGCCCCTGGGTTCCCCTTCTTAATCCACCACTGCTAGTCAAGGATGGATATCGCACAATCATGTACGTGAATTTAGTTTACACTGTTTATTTTTCATATCGTAATAGAATGAATAACATGAGGATCGTGGTTGGAATCCATAGACGTAGCCAAGCAACAGGTGAAAACAGATACTCGATATCAAACATTTTCAAGGTAAACATGATCTATACAGCAAATCAATTTTCTGGAAAATTCTTGTCGTCTAATAAGCTAAAAAGAGCAAAATAATTGTTGTATTGGGCAAGATATATTTTTTATTTGTACTGTTCCTACAAAGCTTTGTTATGCTGAAATCATCTACCCATGGCAAGATAGGCATTGTCATTTGGCACCATGTACTTAATTTTCATAACGTCATATTTTCATATATGTGCATGTACCGTTATTGCTTTATGACGTCAAAAACATAGATAGATAAACACGGACTTTTCTTAGATGTATAATGAGGGATACTTGGTTCACCTATTTATTGAGTTTGCAATTCTAAACTTATGGCATAGTTATGATATGAAAATTTATTGCAAATGTTTCACCAATGTGTTTTTGAAAAAGTTAACTCCCACAAGTGTTATCGGCCATCAGAGTTTACATTGAAGTCTAGGAAAAATTATAATTTAAGGCATATTTTCCAAGAAAATGACGGGGGCTCAAATATGGATGGATAAACAATTTCTAAAAATTGATATTTATCAAATTTCACATACAAATCTTATCCTCACCGTTTAGAACTTTTTGCAATTAATTTTGAAATATTCTCTCCATTATGGGGAGATAACTACATAAAACGACCCTATTTAAAAATCTTTCTTTCAATACCTTCCTTAATAGTAGAAAAGTTTGTGCAACATCAAGAGGAGATATAGAAAATGAAATAATTTATACATATAATTTCAATATTTTGGAGATGATTTCATTCTATGATAAAAAGTGTTCTGATTTTTCTAAGCATCATACATGAAGGTAGTACGATAAAAAACGTAGAAAACGACGTCATGTATTTTTTTTTCAAATCGTCTTCTTTTTATCTTTTCGAAGTGTACTGGATTGCGTTTGCTAAAAATTCTTGATAATGAACGTTTGACATAACATTTTTTTTTCAAAACCATTTGCAGCACAAAGAATACCCAACACCAGATGGTTTTGGAAATGATATCGCTATCATTAGACTGTCTGAAGAAGTCAACCATGTCAACGCAGAAAAAATTAATTTGCCGACGGAAAACGACATCTTCATGGGCAAAGATTGCTGGATATCGGGATGGGGGAAAATAAGCGGTTGTGAGTAAATTTTACAATTTTCTCTAATATCACCCGACCTTGGTTTGCAACTTTGAACATACCAATAGCCAATAAATGGACTATCATACATGTATCAAGACGTTGTCTTTGAATAGGGTCATATCACTTTACACGTATCCGTAAACGTATGGTATCCAGTAAACGTATCGTACCTATTGTCCAGTCTATATAATGGAATGAAAATCGAGAAAAGGAAGTTTTAATTCACAATATCCTTTTTGCATGAACGGTTTGCTATAGGAATGTTCGACATCCATATCGACACTATTTGTGGTCTTTGGGGTCCATACTGTTACATTTCAAGAAATCATGCAGTTGAAGACTGCTTATGAGTAATCGATTTTTGTGTCGCCTGCGAAGCATAGCGACACTTAGGGATCATTTTGTCCGTTGTCCGTCTGTCCGTCTGTCCGTCCGTCTGTCTGTCTGTCACACTTTGGGTGTCACAGCACATAACTTTTGATTGGTAAGTGATAGGGCTTTGATATTTCACATGTGTATTCCTTGTGACAAGACCTTCTTACACATACCATAATTTTTGACCTAGTGACCTTGACCTAGAAATTTGACCTACTTTTCAAAAAAATTAAGAATGGATATATCTTTTGATTGGTAAGTGTTAGGACTTTGATATTTCACATGTGCAGTCCTTGTGGCGAGACCTTTCTACACATACCATAATTTTTGACCTTGTGACCTTGCCCTAGATATTTGACCTACTTTGAAAAAAAGATAAGATTCGCTATATCTTTTGATTGGTAAGTGATAGGGCTTTGATATTTCACATGTGTATTCCTTGTGACAAGACCTTCCTACACATACCATGGTTTTTGACCTATTGACCTTGACCTACATATTTGACCTACTTTTCACAAAAAATCAAGAATGGATATATCTTATGATTGGTATGTGATATGGCTTTGGTATTTCACATGAGTATTCCTTGTGGCAAGACCTTTCTACACAGACCATAATATTTGACCTTTTGAACTTGACCTAGATATTTGATCTACTTTTCAAGAAAAGTAATATTGGCTATATCTTTTGATTGGTAGGTGATAGGGCTTTGATATTTCACATGTATTTTCCTTTTAACAATGCCATTCTACACATACCATAATTTTTTACCTTTTGACCTTGACCTAGATATTTGACCTACTTTTCTAAGGTTGTATATATCTTTTAATTGGTACAGTAGGTGATAGGTCTTTAATATTTCTTATGATGAGACCTTTTTGTTACCAATTTTTACGACCTTGACCTAGATGATTGACACTCTTTTCTGAAAATTTGAGAATCACCACATCTTTTAATTTGTAATTAAGTGGTCTGATATTTCAAATGAATTTCTTTTGAAAAGACTTTTCTACTGATACCAATAATTTTGATTCACTTTCTAGAATAATAATCAAACCGCTTCGCAGGCGACACAAGCATTCCTTGGATTGCTATTTTTAATGTTAAAGTATCTAAGTTTACTGTGGTATAATAAAGATATCTCATTAACAAGAGGCCCAAGGGGCCACATCGCTCACCTCAGTCGCAGGCAAGAGAATAATAGTGTACGTGCTTCCTGTAAGGTTTCGTGAAATTTTGTGCAGCGATCGCAGAAGATCTAGAGAAGTCGAAAATGCGTCAGCCAACTAGAGCCCTCAGCTGCCATATTTGTTGAGCGATTGGCACGAAAAACACAAACTTGTTAGACAACCTTAAGTACTTGCTTCCTGTCAGGTTAGGTGAAATTCTGCGCCGCGATTGCAGAGGAGAAGAAGTCGAAATTGTGTCAGCCAATCAGAGCCCTCGGTGGCAATATTTGTTTAACGTTTGGCACGAAAAATACGAATTTAGTAGAGGGCCTTGACTAACTTTTTAGCTTCGCTTGAGTGAACTAAAAACCACGTTGCTGTTACCTAGTGACGACTCGAAATACGCGTTGAAACGGACAAGCTAACAAAACAATCATACGATAAATATCCGACTCGAAGCATTGATAACATGAATAATACTGATATTTTTGCATATAAAATGCAGGAAAAAAAGAATTTGCCCGAATCGTTTATTTGCTCATAACGCCAACTTTTGGACAAATTTTACGTTAACAATTTCTCATAAATATCCTATCGTTATTTAACGTACCATAGTAATGTATTTCATCATGATCTATCGGCATAATAACGCAATGTTTTTGCCAATACTCTTCATAGATTCCTCTCAAACCAACAATACAAATATTGCATCTGATAACCATAGTCGAGAAATTAAGGTAAAACAAATGTTGTTTCTATTCATCTCATATTACATGAATTACCAGGAAAATGATCAATTTTGTACAAATATTGATCATTGTTTTTGTACAGAAGAAAGGGAAATATTCATATACTGTAGACTCTATTTCCGTGTCAAGAGCAAAATTACTGTGGATATGTATACACGTCAAACTTATATACACGCGTATATACTTCTCATAGATAAAAAAGAGAACAAGAAAACTATTGATGCAAAGCATCAATTCGCCGGTAGAAATAAGATACAATAAATGTGTTAATGATGTTTTTATATTTTTGTCAGATAATACTACATAAAGATAGCGATTCAATTGTGTCTTAGACCATAAGCGACGATTGTAAATTTATAAGTAAATTAAGGTCGAGTTGACTATTAATGTGCAGTTTACCCGCCTTATGATGTCATGCACGAGTTTTATTCGATCTTCTTCTCTTTAGGGTTTATTATTTAGTAATCCCTTCGCTATACTAGTATAAGTAATTGTTTTTTATCGACCTTTTTGCTGATATACAAATGAGAGTTACAGCATCGATGTTTTTTTCTAAACCTTTCCTATCATAACACATTAAAAGCATTATCTTTCGAGTGACTATCCAAATAAAAAAGCATATTCGACTATAATAAATATTGAATTACATCACATCCGGTATGGCTTAAATATCATCGAGTATCCTCGAGATTTATTACTAAGAGAGGCAAGAAAAAAAGCGAAATATTCCGTACGAATTTACATAAGCCCATAGACATTCTCTAAACCTATCAATATAAAACGCCGGTCTCGTGACCGGCGTTAACTATACATGTAAATGTACACTGTAGATCCCTTTAGCTAATTTACCCTCAGACTTGTAAGAGTTTTTAATTTCACGGT
This sequence comes from Pinctada imbricata, assembly GCA_033119305.1. Lineage (NCBI taxonomy): Eukaryota > Metazoa > Mollusca > Bivalvia > Pterioida > Pteriidae > Pinctada > Pinctada imbricata. The sequence goes on along the minus strand of VSWD01000011.1, from coordinate 27,827,661 downwards.
TGTCCTCTAAGCTAGGTATTTATTACTTTCCAATACCAAGCCAATACTATTTGTTCATTACATATCTCTTTTCAGATTTTGATAACACCGATTATCAATTCATTTTCGTCCGACATGTTATCCGTCAGCCATGTTGTTTTGTTTTGATACAGTACTAGCCTTATGCAAATAAGTGCTTACACGTGTTCGCAATCGGCCTTCTACGGAGAAAAATAGGTTATATTCGGGTACTCATTTTATAAGCAATAATTGATCATAGCTCGGTAGTGAGGGCATATGTGACTATTGTAACCAACCAGCTTCTAATCTTTAAGCATGATAGACTCCTTTGAGTTAAAATTTAGACAAAATAGTTGATTCATGGTTTGATCTTGATGAGACCTTATGTACCTTTAAGAACAGATAAATTTGCAGCATAGACCAGACATGCTGTTTCGGATGCATAACCGTCGTCAGTGATCCTTAATCTAAACAATGTAATATGGCTAAAAAGTGTGAAAGTCATAATGTCCAAAACTGTGCCAAAGGATGGGTAGGGTATGATTTCAACCATTAGCTAATATATGTAGAATGGTATCTCAGCTGGTTGATTGTTAAGTCCCCGAGGATATCATTCGCCTAGTTTACAAAGTTTCGGCATTTGCCTTGATTAGTATTAAATTTTCCGTCACAAATTTCATGAAAATGTTTCTAAAGCTAAGGGGTATCTCCCTGATGCCATAGCTCTATCCTTATCAGGTTCTTTGGCAGATATTTAGGTTACGTTTAGACTTTTGCTCTTCATAATTATATTTACATATTGTTTGGATTTTTCGATTTTTCGGCCTCGAGCATCACTGATGAGATATTACTTGTTGAGATGCGCATATGGTGTATTGAATTTTTTTTATATAGAACATATATTTGAATATTAACAATACAACGTTCAATTTTTATCATTTGGTCTTATAGTGAAATGCCATCTAAACAAGGATTCTAATACATTGAAATCAATTAGATAGAGGCTAAAAAAGCTTTGACAACAGAGTTGAAGAGTAAGTAATCAACACCAGTGCATTGCGGAAAATAGTATAACTAACATTACTTTCATTTCAGCTAACAACGATTTGCCCGATGCTTTGATGAAAGCAAAGATAAATGTTATCAGTAACGACGACTGTGCCAGTAGATGGTCATCGGTACAAGGGGCTACTGTCCTTGATACCAATATCTGCCTTCTAAACGATGGTGATAAGCAATCTGCGTGTAATGTAAGTCTAATCTTATGTTATCTAGTGATATCTACCCATGCCAGCTGCATTTATTTCAATGATCTACCGTGTATTCTTGTTGTAATGACAAAATGACGATGTACATGTACTCCATTAGATTAATTTGCATAGTTTTATGCAAAATTGGCTCTTTAGAATTGATCTTTTTTGTATCTTGTCTACTTGATCGCCCCTGTAGTGAAGTGGAAAATTTTCTGATTATGCATATTTTTTTCACATTTAAAACCTGTTCCTCACTCAAAATGAATATCCTCGACTCGACTTGACTGTTGTTTTACAGCCGTAGACTCTATAATCGACTATTCTTGGATAAGAATTAAGTTGTAGAACACGAACTATTTTTCTATCATGACAAAAGTTTTTTAATTTCTTTTAGTAACAAAATTTAAGAGCTCAGAGCCTCAAAGATATTGAAATAAAGTAAAAATTTAATAATGTAAATTATCGCAAATCCCTAGAAGCGAAGCGAAGCAATGTATTGTATACGCTAGCGTATGTTTGTGTGAGAGAAGGGGGGGATAAATAAATAAATAGATAGATGAAAAGATAATTAAATTGATAAATAAATAAATATTTATACCAGTTTGTACCAGAAATCGTTTTAAAAGTTTGTACCAGAAATCGTTTTAAAAGCATTATCTCAGTTTCATCAGCAAAAGCCGAAAGCCGTCCTCAGATACTTCAAGTACTCAGTGTTACATATCATATTCAGTAGCTACAACTTTCTTATAGGCTATCACTTGAAAGCAATTGAAACGAGCAGCACTCGTCTGCGTAATACACATCATAAAGAAAAAGGAATTGAACAGAACTTAGTACAGCTACAACAAATCCGGAACTATGTCTCGATTCATTTTTTTTTTTTCGATTCGAGTTATTTACGATATAATTTTCTAGACTATGCCATGCTTCCTTGTATTCGTAGATTTCATTGAGAATCTCAAACCAAACAAAACAAAAACAGTACAACTGAAGGGTCTGTGTAAAACAAATATTTTTATCACATGATACGCCCGTTATGCAGTTTCATAAAGCCATGTAACACATCGCTCTGCTTGAATGCGATTGATCAAGTTTGGAGCTTCATCACCTACTCTGTGACAAGTGTGACCTTTCAAATTAAAACCCAAATTCAATGTCAATGATTAAAATTGTTGTAGTTGAAATAATTATTGCATTAAAGTACTTAACGAAATAGAACATCTATACAATTAAGAAAGGGGGATTCGGGTCACAATGCTATTTGACTTGCTTACATGCTTTATACTATGTTGCTTCATTCAATGTTTGATTATTCCAAGTTCATTCGTCTTGCTTTCATTTCAAATTTCATTTAAATCTTTCTTCTTTTTGTAATTTTGCATTTTACATTTGCCCTTTCGTCAATGCATAATTGTCGTTATGCTATGCGTTATGACATATTTCATCCTGTATCCTTCTTTCGTCCTAATGCTATGATTGCTTCGTCAATGCTAACTTCAATTTTGATACCAGATGGCGCTTTGCGCGACCGCAAGTGCCCGTTCCTTTAATGAACTTTGAAACATCCCCTGTCGTTGGATCTACTACAGTATCGTTCGAAAAATACGTTATATCATTACACGAGAGGACAAAAGTCGATTGATGACGCTGTATAAATATTTTAAAATTATGCTTTTACATACGTAACCTTTTACACTATAAAATACATAAGTGAAAGCTTCGCTGGCTCGCCGTTGTCGCTTTCAAGTCATTTATGAAAAATCATAATCTTAATTAATTGCCTTTAAAAAATTCAATTTAAGATATGCCCGTCAATTTCGTTACTGTAAAACAAATCGGGTGATTCTTGCATAAAATATTATTCTTATATAATAATTGACTTTGAAGTATGGACATATGAAGGTCAATATTCAAGGTCAATCCTTGCAAGCATCAAAAGCTTGCATTTCAGTCTTAACCTTGATCTTGGATCAAACAACAATGACGCTATCTCCCCATCTGCACAGACCCAATATTTTCCGGCAAAAACTGGTACATATATTTTGGTCCAGTAAGGTTTTCAGTAAAATCGGCAAAATTCGCCACTTGACACCCGTCAAAGGGGGCGCTGGATTCGCCACTGAAAAAGAAGAATCTGACATGTTTGCCATAGTGCAATCTAATCATAATTAGAGCTTCCTTAACTAACACGGAGTATAGGAACACAATAAAGATCTAGAGTAAGGTCATTGTTGAAAAAGATGATATTTTTTTATGCCACGTTCCTGAACGGGAGTAGCCCTGGACAAAAGCATACAGAGATGTCAAAAGGTAAATATTCAAGGTCACAATTATGAAAGGAGACTAAAAACTGCATTTTTGACTGAATCAATGGGACCGGGGATGTTGATATCTAGGCTCAGCGTAGGACGCACGGTAGTTTCAATTTATCTAGAATTTTTCGATATGAAATACCGCCTTTCCCACGATATAAAAAAAATGACTTTTCCCACTCACATTTCAGAAGAAACAATTATGTAGCCGATGGATTTCTAACACAAGCGGAAAAAAAGATGAAACTGTAGTCACTGAGCCATGAAACCATGACTATTAACTTGGAAACTAATAGGTTTCAAATCCCCAAATGGCTATTACTGTATAAATGAAAAAAACAAAACAAAACAAAAAACCAAACAAACAGAAAAGGCCCAAATATTCATAGTTTATTGATTACTATTTCAATCGCGCTATTTATAACTCACTTTTCCAAGTACTGCAGTAGGGGACGTCTCAAAGTTCTTTTCAAGGATTGGACACAAACGGAGCGTCACCTGGTATCAAAATTGAGGTTAGGATTGACGAAGCAAAAATGGCATTAGGACGAAAGAATGATGGTACAATGAAAGATGTCATAACGCATGGTATAACGACATTTATGCATTGACGAAGGGCAAATGTAAAATGCACGGATGCAACATTGCATAAAGAAGAAAGACAAATGCAATAAAGTCAATTTGAAATGAAAGCAAGATAAATGAACAAGGAATAATCAAATATTGACTTTATTGCAACATAGCATGAAGCATGTGAGCAAGTCAAATAGCATTGTGATCCTAATCCCCCCTCCTTATACAATGGGGAACTACTCATAGCGTAGCAGATGACTCCTATGTCATGGTGGTGTGGTTTGCCTCTAGTTATCAGAATCGTTTGAAATAAACATATTTTGGCAGAATCATGTGATAAAAAGAATCTGAAATGAATTTTCATTTCATACGCTGTATTATATAATGAATTTTCATTTGAGATACGATTTGCAGAAAAAAAGGATTGATCTCTAGCATGACCACCCTGCATTCACCCAGCGAAATAAACTCTCAAGAAAGTGACACCTAAATGACGTCATAACTCCAAATCGCATAAAGACACAACGATATTCACTAGAACATCATACAAAACAATCGCAATAAACGTACAGAAACATTAAACATTGATAACAACACATAAAAGGAAGGAGACCAATGTGCACCCGGTGCCGATATGTATCATTTGAAAATATGATCTAAAAAATTCCCACTCCTTCCCATTACCATTCATGGAGCAGCCCTCTACAGACTGCAAGCAAAAGATGCATTATTCGAACTTCCTCAGATGCTGTATTTACGTACGAACACTCAAAAAGTTCACCATCAAATTTTTCTGATTTGGAAATTATTTAACGTTTAACATTAAAGTTGAACTTAGAACATTTTAGGCCAGAATCGCGATTGTCGATGTACTGCGGTGAATCGTTGCAGCTCAAGCATTATATAAGGTTAGGGTTGCGACTACAGGGAGAAAACTCTATTTTCATATCATTTAATATATGAAACCGACATGGACGATGATATAAGCTCAGTTTGTTACATTATTTCAGAAAAAAAATAATACTTATTGAAATTTTCATTGCTGAATGGGTGTGTTTGGGAAAAAATTGTCATTTTCGCATGAGTTGTGCTTCTAAAGATTCAAACATCAAAATATATACTATTCTTTATGCTCTTTAGAAATGGGAGAATTAGAAATTCGAATTTCGAATAAATTTCTATGTTTTTGAGTCAAAATGTTGATTTTTTGCATAAATTGTTGTGTCATTTATAGAAACAGTCATTTTGATCAAAAACTAATTCTGGTACATATTGGTTTCACTGCTTAAGGATGAAATAATACCATAGCTTAAAGGTGTTATTATCCATGGACTCCGAATGACATCTTTTAACATGCTTAACTTACGAGGATTTTTTTCGTATTACATGTAACACGTATTATTAAACATTTTTTATTAGATTACAGTTACTATTAAAAATTTCGAACAGTCTGCCGTCTGACAGCAGAGTTAAACATCTTTTAGAAACACGTTTACATTTATAAATATGTTATTTTTTCTGAATTTTATGGAAAGTGTAGTAGCAAACCAAAAGAACATAAAGGGTTAGGGCCACTTAACCCATACATCGGCCCTGCAATTTCCTTTAAAGTTAAATTCATTGAAAAAATACTTGACAAATCGCATAAACCTAAATATTTTTTCTGCTTTTAATGAAAGTAACAAATTACCAATCGAAGCATTTTGACGTAATTGACGAAACATGGTTAAAAATACTGGAAAATTTGTCTTTATTGAGAATTTCGATGTGGCAACATGGGTCTAGAAAAATAAAAGAATTACGACAAGATAAGGTATAAGGATTATCTTTCACTTGTATCGACGTGTATGGCCAACGAAACATGTATCTTTTGCAGCAATTTCTAAAAATAATCGTGGTTTTGGGGTTTAGAGGCTTAGAGCTACTGATAAATTCATGGTCTACAAAATCTCAACTCATGATTAAGAAAATACCTTTACAAAGTATCACATCACAAATGAATATTCAATGAATTCCAATGTTACAGACCGATTTAAGGGTTTCGTTGTTCTACCTCTTTAACTTGGTGTGGGCTAATCGTATACAAAATTTTGTTTGTAGTCATCCATACAAGATAAAAAAGAATTTCATTCCATTTTAGGGAGATTCTGGTGGACCACTAGTCTGTAAAGTTAATGATGTCTTTGTTCTTGCTGGTGTAACATCATGGGGAGTAAGTACTTGCGAGGGTAGCCCTTACCCCAGCGTATACGTCAGGGTTCAAAAATACCTTGATTGGATAAAAAACCCAAATGAGTAGTAATTAAGTGAAATTACGTTATACTTCTCAATAAACGACTAAACAACATCAGTTATGATTCTTGCTATTTTTTATAGTTATATGGTCAGGTATATACATGTAGTTGATATTGAGCAATCATTATCAAATGAAATGCACAGGTCTCATATGGCCGCTCACATTTTGATTTTGTGTAGAATTAGAAGTCTATCCTTACGCAAACTAAAGGTCAAATTATCAACATTTCAAGACAATCTTTTCTTTTTGATGCAGTCGACAGCTTCATTTCACAAACTTTCTGAGTAAAATTCTTAGAATACATTTCATGTGATGACTTTGAAAATTGTACATCATGTTGCACAAGTAAATGTATGAACAAGTAAATTCATGAGTAAAACTCCAGACATCTCTTAAACGATTGTCCTGTCATAAACTTTTTAAAAAATCTAATATCTTATTCATATACTTGGGATCCCATTGAACACGCATGTTCACTGGTAGTTGAATCCACATTCTGATATGTATATAGGTCCGTGTACTGAACCACAATTCAATTTTTTCCATTTTGGAAATGTTAATGGAAAATTGGAACATTGAACCAATTTTCCATTTTTCATTTTAAAATTTCAAATTGAAAACGAAAATGGAAAATGGACTCAAGTACGTTGTATTGTATTATTAAAGGTAAACAGAAGTCTCTATCGACAGCTTGCCTTTTCTTTCGCTTCGCAAATAAGCAGTTGTAGCTGTGGAAATAACATTTTATATGCTTTATTTTTAAAATAGACCTCAATACCACTTTTAAAGAACTCCTCATCTTGACTGGTCAGAAAGCCATCCACTGCAAGTATGACGTCATAATCGGACTGCAAGTGGATGTCAGAAATAGCTGCATTCAGTTTTGGGAATAGATGAAAGTCCGATGGAGCAAGATCAGGTGAACCACGAATGGTAGTCATGGCGGTAGCAGACTTGTGAACAGGAGCATTGTCCTGATGGAACAACACACCATTAACTAGTGAGCTTTCCGTGGCGCTTAAGTTTAATATTTCCCGTAACTGAAGAGAAGCATGGTATGTGATATTGACTGTTTGTTCTTTTTGGAGATATACCCTCTGCATCCTAGAAAACAGAGGCTCACAACATATCAATCAGCCCTCGTTAAATTCAAACGCATTCAAAATCAGAATCCGAAATCTGTAATAAAGTGGCACCGGTATATTAAATCATGTAAGAAGAAGGGAGGAGATCTGTAAGGTACAAAACCAAACAAAACAACATATTGATAATTTAAATATTTCCCAGTTTAAATGAAATAGGTGCACGGGTGAGTAAGTATCTCCTGCTTGCTAGAGACATCCTTACAGCAGAAATTAAATCTAAAAAAGGGTGAATATTTTACACCCAATTTCAAAAGTAGCTTTTTATGTTTTTGTTTTCACCGAGAGACGTTTGAGAAAACGATGTATATTATATAGTGATAATAGCTGACGGTACTTATAAGTTGCATCATGGTAGTAACGGTAAAAGTAACCTGACCATGCTTCGCCAAATCAAAAAAATAAAGAAATAAATTCTCAGCCTTTCTGTCTCTGAAATGATAGATATCCATAAATCACCTCTTCCTTTGGCTTCAACACTAACAATTTATATTTAGGTTTACAATACTTATACTGCATACCTTAAATGCATAAGAATCCGTACAAACAACGTTTCATCTCTGGTTCCTCAAATTGTTCTACAAATTCTGTATCGCTCTTACTCATCAAAGTTTGACTGAAATCAAATCTGGGCTTCCAAAATATTGTTCGACAGTATATTCTGGCAGTGGTATCAACCAGATGTGGATTTTAAAGAATTCGAAGAAACTCTTAGAACATCTGAAATCCACTTATTTAAGTAGAGTCCATTCGATCAAAGCCTTTGATTTTTCGACACTTTACACTACAATTGCACATTCTAAATTGAAATAAAGACTCGCAAAAATTATAAGTAATGCGTTTACAAGTAAGAACGGCAATTGCAATCGCAAATACAAATGTATTGTTGTTAACTATGACAAAACCTTCTTTGTAAAAGAAAAGTCCGATTCTGAAAATAAGTACACTGAAGCAGATATTATTCTTCTTCTATTAAGATGTTAACTTTTCTGATCGACAACATTTTTGTGGTGTTTGGAGGAAATGTCTTCCAGCAAATTCCAATGGGGACCAATTGTGCCCCACTCCTTGCCGACATTTTCTTTTACTCGTACGAAGCTGAATTCATTCAATCTTTGGTCTCTGAATGGAAAAGATACTTAGCTTCTGACTCCAACTTCACTTAAAGATACATAGATGATGTGTTGACAATCAATATTCCAAATTCACGGATTACCTCAGCAGTATCTATCCTTCGGAGCTTGAAATCAAAGAAACTACAGAGACAAATAATTCAGCATCCTATTTGGACATCATGTTATCCTACGACACTGATGGTCACATGAACATCTCACTCTATGACAAACGTGACGACTTCAAATTCAGCATAACAAACTATCCTTTTCTGAGTAACAACATCCCTTCATCGCCTGCTTATTCAGATTTTGTATTGCCCGAGTCAACATTATGACGTCACGTGACCTAAAAATGAAAAAGTGCGCAAAAAAACGCAAACCTCGGACATTTTTCGTCATTTTGTCAGCTATTATGAATCTCGGCAAGTGACCTTCTGCAAGAAAATTTAAGGTCAAGGTTATAGCTTTCACATAGTAGTAAAAAGTTGGTGGAAATATCTACGAAAATAAATGTCAGCTTCTTTTGAAATTCGGATCCATACAAGCAACAGAGTATATTACTTTGGGTATTTTACAACCTACCTTTTATGGTGACATAATAAACAAAATAAGAAGGATCAAAGATAGACAGAATTACCATCGAAATTGTGTTAGAACCATCAAACGACTTTTACACCGTGTGTATGACCCTGCATTCACCAGACGGATACTTTGCTCGGTACTTGACCAAGCTACAGCCTAAATTCTTAAGAATTACACTCTGACTGACTGTGATGAAAGGACTCCATGATGCGCCCTGTCTTCTCCAAAGAGGTTTCTGCCACCAGTCCTATGAATAAACCACTCTGAATGCCAGTTGGACTCCTCGAGTGATCACATGCATGAGTTCGCTACAGTCGGCAGAACACGAACTGTATTTCGTATGCCTTCTGTCTTTTTTCTATCCATTTACATATCCATCCGTGTGTTCCTTGGGCCCCTGCGTCATGCTGTCTGTTTGTATGTTAATCTTACCGTGAGGAGGTTATTTCGTACCACAATTGTGCGTTCTACGAGACCTCTGGGTAATCCGGAGAACCACACCGTCTGCTACTTGCGTGGTTGATGGCCTTCCTAAGTCGGCACCGGTTGCCAATTTGTCTCTCGTTGGTTTATGTGTGTTTTATGTTTCTATGGTGCGAGTTGGTGTTCGTTGTCTCTTTTGTGTCCCTTTCTGTGTTTTTGCATAAGTAAACAACAAATGTTAAAACACAAAGATGAATAAAAACACCCAGATACATTCAATGACCATCTTGGTGTCCAAGGCGCATCTCATTCCGCTAGACGCTTCATTAGAATGTAGTCTTGGAGAAAGAGAGTGCCATGCTTTTTCGGGATTCGGGTAAAACGGTTCTTATGTCTTGTAGGCTAGTTTTCATTATATAATTTCGTTTTATTTGTACTTCTCAAGTGGGAAAATATCTAGATCAGAGATCGTTAAGGTACATTGCGGCGTTACGGCACGCAAAGCTTTGCGAGAAGACATAGCCTGAAAATTTGTCTAAATGAAGTTTAAGATTTTATCAATCATTGATATAATTTTCATTTAATTATTCCACGAAGTTTTCGAAATTTTAAAAGCTTCAAAGACGGCATTGACGTTCTATTCGAAAATATGCATTTTCTGAACAAAAATAATTTTAATCTAGAAAATTGACCAAGGAGGGTGGAAATAGAGACCGAAAATATTGTTGCCATGTTGAGTATTGTATTTCTACTGATTATTATGTATCTTGGGGGAAATTTGCAATTTTTATCGTCATTTTGCAACTTATTATTCAAAAATACGCACACATTCAAAAGGCAAAACAGGGCTTGCTTCATTTCCACTTTCTCCATTAAGTTGTGGCGATCCTTAAAGCCCTTCTTACACGTAGAAGTAGAGAATCCGCTGAATTTGAAAATATAAAAACATCGATAGGTCTTCTCGGCAGATTTTTTGCAATTTAAGATTGAAAATTTGTTTTGCGTGTCTTCGGCGTCAATTTTTCTCGCAACGTCAAGTCACAGCGTGTTCAGATCGCAAGTGTCAACATGACGTCAAGGAGTATGCGGAATGTTTTAATCTCTGTAACGGTCTTCTTTGAAACATCCAGAAACCCAATTTTGTTTTATTTTTTAGATTATAATGCAAAAAGTACATGGGCCGTTTTCGAACTACACCTTTTATCTTAATGTAAAAATAAATTTATTCTCCGTACATGTATAACATTTTTTCTTCAAATTTTTGAAAACATCATACGGAACAGACGGACGGACATGTTCATTACTATTTAATCCGATATGTTTTGGCGGGGTAGGCAAAATGAAATTCCCTCTTGTTTATATGTACATGTACTTTATAATATCGGAAAAGGGCTGGGGATGGGCGGGCTATGTAAAATAAACATTGTAATTTTCATTTCAGGCTCGTTTTCTTATCACTACGTTCAGCCGCCTCGATTGTTGTTATATATACATGTATTATCAAAATGAAATTTCCGTTTCAAACTTCCTCAAGAAGGCAATACGGTAAAAAAAAAATGAAGAATCCAAAAAAACAACTTGCACATATGTAGTCTTTTTGGCAAGTCCATGCGTGGATCCCAAATTTTCAACACTGTGACCTTGACTCCGTAGTATGACCTACTTGTGAAAAATCTTTGATTTTCCATATATTCTTATCAGGTTGCGAAGCAAAATCCGGTCTATGAAATGGCGAAGTCCGCGTCTTTCTGTCCGTCCGTCAGCCCTCCGTCTGACTTTTGTGCTTCAACATTTCTGAGGAAGCTGTTAAGTTATATGAGGGGGTGGACAGGGTGAAAGGGAAGGAGGGCGGGAGGAGGGAGAGAGGGGGAAGGATGGGAAGGGGGAGAAGGGGAAGGGGGCGGGAGGAGGAGGGGGAGGTAAGGGTATGGGAGGGGGAGAGATGTACCCCCTGTCCGCACCCCCTTTATATTCTGCTGAATAAAAACTGATCGGATCAGCTTTATAAAACATACCATACTAAGACAAATATAACGCATCAATATGACCTTGAGATAGAAAAGACATTTGTGTTTTAGTCAACAGCGGGAGAAAAAATATAAGGAACATTGAAAAGTAACTGTAATAGGAGATAAACAATGGCGGAATGGACTCTGTGTGCTAATATTTTTTGTCCCATCTTTGAACTAGTGACCTTGACATTAAAATTCTTTCAAAGCTTGCATCTTCGTTTAATTTGTTGATGGGATATGGGTTATACATTTCTCACCGGAATTCCTTGTGACATAATCTTTCAATGAAAACCTGGACCTTTGACCTAGTCTCATAGACCTTGAAGTTTGACCTTTTCAAAATCTTTGAACTTGATACATTTTCAATATTTCACCTTTAGATTTTTTATGACAAGAGTTGGGGGATTAGATGTGGTGTGTTGTTACCCATCAAAAACAAAACAAAAACAAAAAACTAAACGATATCAAAAGATTCTTATTCTATATAACAAAACAATTCCGGTTCGCTCTGCTTGCTGATATACACTGTATATAAAAAAATCTTTGTCTTACGCCATAATCGAACTTCCACCGCTTTGCATATCATTTAAAAAGTAACGATAATATTAATTCTATTTTATAAGGCAGTCCCTCCTCCTTCTCTGTCGCATCCCCCCCCCCCTCCCTTTCTCCAATTGTGCACAGAAACAAGCAACAAGGAGCGACAAAAAGAGTGATCAAAAGTAATACCTCCTCCATCCGTCTATATGGTAAAATAAAGAAATAGATAAGGATGAAGGAGGGTGGATGAAAGAACATTAATTTCCAACGTAATATTTGAAGAAAAAATTGCATTCATAAAGCATTCAATAGTCAAAATATAACCATACATCCTTAAAGTTTCCGGTTCTCATTGCAAGCGTGTCTAAATCTATACATTGAATTAAGACAAAATGTAAACTTTATGTTTAAATTTCGGCTCACTACGCTCACTAGAAAATTAAAAAATACTATATAAGTACTAAAAAATGCCATTATTTGCGCCCTATCGATAAATGTCGCGCAACGTAACGTGACGTTACGATCAAGTAAGGTTTATGACGTCATAGCATAGATGTGCACATAAAAAATTCGAGGGTGAAACCTGCGTACACATTTGATTGTGATGAAAGCTTCCCCGCGAGCTACGTTAAGTCAAGGATTCCTTCCGTCAAAATTTTTGTCAGAATTTGGTACTCTTTTCATTTTCGGGTCAATGCTTCCGATATCGTAAACTCGGGATGAATGCCACCGAGAAGGCCAGACAGGCTTTGGAACCACATCTAACATTCAAAGATGAGCAGATTCCAGCTCAATACTGAGGTCGGAATTCGAATGACGTCATCGTTGCTATAATTCATTTTTGGCGTTGTGTCGGTCTTATTTTGTTTACATAGCAACGGCGTAGGAATAATTAACGTTAACATTCAGATATCCTCTGGGTTTACCGTGGTGATCTCGAGAAGGAGGAAAAAGATTGTGAGTTCCAAAAATACCCTTTCGGGCAGGGTCATATTGAGAACAGTGTGAACCTATGAAGTTGTTATGCAAGACGATTCAAGGAATTGTTAAAACAAGTTGGATAAGCCCATGATACAACAATGATAGCCTCATTGCCAAGAGCTGGAGTACATTATTATACATGTAAAGTCATTTGTTTTTGTGAAAAATGGGAATGACACTACAAACTTCTGTAAAATATCATGTTGCTCTATTAGAATACATTATTCTGCGTTTTTGTAAATCTGTAGTTTTGAAACATCAATTTTACATTTGTTTACATTACTGCCTGTTCACTAAATCCAGAGCACCTTGCTTTGATCAATGATTTATTCTGTCGTCTGAAGAATTTTCCTATTCATAATTATTTCCTAGATTTCACTTCCTTTAGTCGTAAACTTCAATGTACCATATCAGCTGCCGTCAAACCGCAATATGCAAAATAAAATGTCTACGGGAAATTTCCATGTTAATTTGAAGCCGCCTCCATATTGTCCTCCGTGTCATTAATAGTAATCAATGACGTCAACGTGTCCGACGTCACGCATTTTCAATGATTTTACTTTAGAAAATCCCCGTAGATTTTTTATGTTCCATCCTATTTCTAACTTAACTGGCGTGCATCCAAACCAATGGTATTTTCTGTTGCGACTGAAGGAGTACTATAAAATTGATATCTTTTTAGAAGATGACAATTTCATATTTTGGGGAAAACCGGGAAAACAAGGTGCTCTGGATTAAGTGAACAGGACAGTAGTATATATGCTATTTAGGGTCTCATTCTGTTACGCTTTATACTCTCGATTCATCGAAAACTGTAGGTTTAATTGAAAGCTTATAATTACCTCCTTGTTTCTAGTTTATTTTCCTCGAAGTTTACGCAATAACGTGACATATTTGTATTCCAGGACCTGAGGGTATCATCATTCATTCAGAAAGAGAATCACACTTTGATAGAGAATTCTGATTATCCTTCCGGTTTGCACAAGAGGACATAAAAAATTACAACAACAACAATAAAAAACCCAAAAAAACATGAGTATGTGAATCATGAGTGCCCCTGTCGGCATCTTTGTCCGTAAATAAGTAAGAATTGTGAACAGGTCAAACTCCAAGGTCAAGGTCACAAGGTCAAAAATCGGAAAGGTCTTGTCACAAGGAATACACATGTGAAATATGAAAAACATATCACTTACCATTCAAACGGTATGGCCAAGGTTAAAGTTTTTGCGGACAGACGAACAGACAAATAGACTGACAAACAAACGGACAAGCCAAAAGCTATATGCCCCCGAATCTCCGATTTCGAGGCATAAAAACATAATGCCACGGACAGTAAATTTAACTCTCATAATAAATTGTTCCATTAAGAACCATTCGCTTTTTTCTTAAATCACAGGCCCACAAATATCAAAAAGGAGTTTGAAAATTTACATACGAGTCTCTCTTCAAGAAGGGCAGGAAATGCCTTGCAGGGAAGTGTTCCAACTATTTACCTGCTTGAAGAAGATTTCAAACCATTTTGAAGCCGATTTCAAACCAAATCAAAATTTGCCTTTCAAAAAATGTCTCAATTACTAAAATGTTTTTGGGTTTTTGTGATGAAAGTTGATAAAATGCAACTTTGATAATCATGTAGATCAATCAACATAATATTTAAGCTTTCTGTATTTCTGTAACAGCGTAATATTGCAACATTATCATCTTTTTGTACATAAATCCCTTTTTGGGCCACATTTTATCGTGTCATCATGAAATCGATAAGTCCCTCGTACTTTCCTAAGCTACAGATTCGAAATAAATCTTATTCTCCTCACAATACCACATAAGTCGGACCTAGATGTCACCCTGTTTTTTGGTTTTTGTTATAAAATTTGGGATAGGAATCACCTTGAATTCAAAATCGGATATGAGTAACAGGAAATTTGGGTTTTCTTGCAATCGCACAATATAATCATCAAAGAAGTACCTATCAGTTATTCAGTCTTAAAGGCAAGGCAAAATCATTAAAATTTTCATTGGAACAGTAGCGGGCAATAAAAAGTACAGATGCTGTTTCGGTCATGTATATCTCTCTTCAAGGGAAAGAGGACAGGGAGTTTTACTCCGTTCATGTCAAAGAGTCCAGTCAAATTTCGAAAGACTCCGAGTCCGAGATACCAACCCTCAACGGTTCATTATGCATTCCTCTCCGGATTCCGAAATAGAGATTAAGTCTTTTCCGAGGAAAGTAGCAATACAAATGTAGAGCAGAGTATGATGTATAAGCAAGATTACAATGTTTAAAGATGAAAGGAAGAACTGGTTACTATTGTACTTATATGAATTTACAGTAAACAACATGCGTAGGATATATTTTAAGGGGAAAACTCCTTGACTTCTATAGACGTTTAATTGATACTATTGACATCTTCCCTTTCGGAAGTGCAATCGCCTTTCGTCAAATAATATCATTCGAAAAGTACTTTATACGTGGGCTGCATTGGTGAAATTACGACTTCTAGAGATATGATTGCGTATATATAAAACTTGAAATAACAACAAAGCTTTCATTGTGAAGATGAACAGGCGATGGACAGATGTAAGTCTCTCAGATCATAAACACTGACCATCGGCATGATAAAGAGAGATAATTGTATGATCGTGATCCGAAACTGATGCGACAAATGGTTGTTCTAATTTCGTTGAGCAATTCCGATATTTGATCTTATTGATTTTATTAAATCAATATTTGAACTTCATGATCTAAGAGGATGGATGAAAGATTTAGAATTTTTGTATTTGTGATATAAACAAGAGTTGTAAAATTGAAACTTATATAAATTAAAGACTCCGGATCCATCTGAGATCTGTCAACGCTAAATACCAACACCATGATGCAAAAACCGGAACTGCGTGTCCTCATCGGTTTCCTCGTGTATACAACTTGTAGTAAGTTCCTTTTTTCAAATCGTTATAATTGTAACTTTTTATAGCTTAATTTAATTAAGGTTCGTTCGAAACTATTAATATTGAATAAAGTTTTCAGCCTCTTTGCAAAACGAAGAAACACAATTTAAATAAATCAATACTATGCTTAGTTCTTTTCTTTTTTTTTTTTTTTTTGGCTTTTGTGTTTTAATTTGTTTTTTTTTTTTGTTTGTTTGTTTTGTTTTGTTCTGTTTATTTTATTTTGTTTTATTTTATTATTTTTCTTATGCTTTTAGTGAAAAAAAAAGTTTTGCGCACAATTCTTTGATATCGAGACTACATTGTTTATTGTTTCGCAAAATAAAATAATAATTAAGATGAAAAAAGAAAGGAAAAACCACACAAATACGAGTATAATTATATTAAGTGTCAGATTCATTTGTTTCATTAGCGAAAGTGGTGTAAAATTTAGGAAAATTCGAACAGTTTTATTTATTTCGAATTGAAGCAATTCATACTTATTTCTCTACATTCTCTCCTATACAGGCGCGTACTACCTTAACTTAAATGGGGCTGCTAGAGTTGTAGGCGGAAGTCAGGCGGATCCAAACGAGTGGCCGTGGCAGGTGTCGCTTCAGAGGAGGGGTTTCTTTAACACTTACAGCCATATATGCGGAGGTAGCCTGATAGCTCCGAACTACGTACTGACCGCAGCACATTGTGTGGATGGGTCCAGGTAAAACCTCAGAAATTCATTTTAAAATTATTTGTATAAGCTCAAATTTTGGGGCAAGGAAAAAGAAAATACATTTGTTTCGAAATGTACGTATACACAATTATATATAAGAGATATAAAATCTTGACTGTCATAACTTATTGTATTTTTTCCCAGACTAAAAAATAGATGTTTGTCCATGTTATCTTACGGACACTTTAAAAAGGGGAATTTCTACCTGAAAGATATACAATGCGGAAGGCCAGCATCGGGGCCCTTACCCCCCTCCCCACAGTCTCTACGTTATCCCCAAAAATCTAGATCTGCTCATTTCATGATATGTTAAAGTTTAACTACTATGTAGCATCACGTGATTTATGTTGGTGAAACACGAATAAATAAAAAAGCTCAGTTGGAGGAAAGAAAACAGGAACTGCAATATTTGCTTTGATTAAATGTTATCTTTTCATAGCCTATATCCTTGTCTAAACTGATGCTTTTACAATCATGAACTCCTTAGTAAGTTTTTACAAACATCGTGACGAAAGCTGTAGATATTTGCGTGGAAACCACCACAACATTGTGTTTAACATATTTCGACCATGACGTTCCTTTTGTCAGAATGTTTGTAAAATCTACAATGACTTCTTGGCTGACAAACAAAGAATCATAAAAATATCATTTTACAATGGTTATCGGCTACGAAAAGATAAAATTGAATAAAAACTATCATCAAGGTACCTGTTTTATTTCCTCCAAACGAGCTGTATGCCTCCATTTTGTGTTCGTGGTTTCATCTACTCTAGTCACGTGATGCTACACAGTGTTAACATGGACCAGATACTGTGACGTTACCAAAATTTTATACGTGTTCTAAGATAGATAGTCGAATTTAGCATCATATGTTATTTTTTCCCAGAGAAACAACATTATCTCTACATTACGAAAGCAATAATTTTGCGTATTTAAAGACACAAGATATATTTTGATGATTTTAGAATTTGGATTATTTTTCAAAGGTTATTTGAAAGTGCATTGATTAGCAATGCATGTTAGAAAGAGTTCTATTATAATGGTTTACTTTTTTCTCTCTAACAGCCAAAACAGTATGAGAATTGTTGCCGGTCTCCATCGACAAAGCGTCACTTCCGGTGCCACGGGCCATTCCATATCAAAGATTATTATGGTACTCATTTAAAAATACAGTCATGTAAAAGTATATCATTCAGAAAATTAATGCCCATGTTCTGTTTTCCATCAATTGATTTAATAAGGAATCACTGGTGCAACACTTTGAGAAAAAATACTTATTTTCTTGATTCTGCAATGGAAATGACATAATATTATGATCCACCACTGTTCTTTTATAGCACCCTGATTACGATAGTAACGGAGCAGGTTTCCCCAACGATATTGCCCTTCTAAAATTAAGTGGGGATGTAGCCAATAACAAAGCTGAAATCATTTCGTTGCCAAGGGGCACTGACGGTTTCCTTGAAAACCCTGATTGCTGGATAACCGGATGGGGAAAAACTTCTGGTAAGAAAATATCAAAGTATTTCTTTTATTGATTACTAAGCAAAAATTATTTCAATTGAAGTAGTGCGCAAGAGTAGAGACCAAAGCAATACAAAATGTATTATCAAAGTTTATAAAGTGTTAGTTTGTAATGAAAGACAATTGTCGAACCAAACATCTATATACTTAGTAAGCAGATTCATTGTTTTATGGAAACAGGAGCCCTAGCATAACATGGTATCTTAAGGTTTAATTATGATGCCAAATCACGCTCATTATATTAAACATAAAGATGAAAAATCATTTATTTTTTATTGTTTTTTTTAAATAGCTAGCAGTGGAACCGCAGAGGTGCTTATGGAAGCCCAAATGGACGTCATTGATAATGGTGACTGCGCCTCGAAGTGGAGGGGTATAACTGGGGCAGCAATATTGGATACCCATATCTGTATAGAGGCCGAGGGCAAGTCCTCCTGTAATGTAAGTAATAAATAAATTTGGGGTCTTTTCATTGGAATATTTATATAAGTAAATCTTATTGAATTATATATGACTTTCCCAATTTTCAAATACATTTTTTTCTAGAAATAATAAGACAGATGAATTAAACAAATGAGTAAATAATAATAAATCATTACTAAAAATGAAGAAAAAAATGTCATTCATTAATTATACAAATCTTTCAAAATATTACGAAATGTATTGCACTTCATGATGCATAGGATCTCTTTAGGCGATAAAACGTCAGAATATTAAATTTACGTAAATGAACAAATGCGACAAATTCAGATTTATGACATACGACAGCCAAACCAAAGCGCAAACTGATCCGAATTATTGACACAATTCTCCAGAAAAGAGTGATAAAAATAAATCTTTACCAGAAATTAATTGAAACTATGAAGTTAGATAGGTATTTTTGAACAAAATAGGTTTAGGTGATAATTTTACGATTTTGAGTCTAGACAACGTTCAGAACGATACTGTTCCTCGAGCCATGGATATATTTCTTACTGCGACAAATGGTTTTTGTTTGAACGCTCTCCGTTCTCTACTGCAATTCCAATGCAGTGTGTGGTCAGCGCAAGTAATTGCTCTTCAGACGAACTAATTGCAATGAGTTACCCAAAAGAACTTTAGAAATAAAGGACCGGCCCGGAGCAGTCCGATTTTACCTGATGTTCAAACTTTTTAAATAATCAACTGAACTACTGGGGCTGTATAAATAGGTTTCTACCTTCTGAATCCTCAATTTGAGTCATTTTCTTGTTCATGATATGTACGTCTTGCGAGGTCTATTTCCTCTTAAACAATACGACCTTTCTCTCTGTTGATTCAAAGCCATATTCCCAAAATCTTCAAATACATATACACATAAAAAAGACATCGAGAGACAAGATTCACAAAATTATGTATGGTTTTCCATCATTGTAGGGTGATTCGGGTGGACCACTTGTCTGTAGAGTGAATGACAAATACGTCCTGGCTGGTGCTACGTCATGGGGAATAACGACGTGCGAGGGCTATCCCAGTGTGTACGTCAGGGTCGGGAAATTTCTGGACTGGATACAAGAAACCATGTCAAGAAATTAAAGCATCGAACGTATCTATTTACTGTTCGGATCTTAACAGATTTTTGTATCAGTGATTTATTTTGTATTTCAACGAGGATTAAAGGAATAAATTATAATGTTTCATGTTTGTTTGTAGAGTTGAAAAAAAAAAGTCTTCATGTGATATACATAGCCGATTACATGTACTTGTCACTATATTGATGATACGACATATATGTACTTGGCATATGAAGTGTGGGCAGTTTTTCGTTGCAGTTATAAATGTAATATTTTGATCACTACGATGTGCATTATAAGATAAGGAGGAGATCCCCGTGATGACGTCATTACAGTGGTCACAGTGGAACACACACACGCGAGACGAGAAAAGGAAACAAACTGTCGGAGACAACCAGAATAATTATACCATCACATTATCCAAACATGAAAGACAGCACTAAACATATTATTAAATGTCACATTGACATAATTAAATGTTATTTCACTATAGTAATCGTGTCGAAACTCAGAAAGTTGACCAATTTTTTTTACATACTTTTAGATGAACCTGATGAGGATTCATCGTATAATAAAACTTGCAGGTCTGGTGAAAATCATTGTGGGAATTTCAAAACGTTTGTCCTACAGACTGCTCTTTGTCGGCACACAGAGACGAGAGAGAGACCCCCAGCATATCACACTTCGTTTTTTGTTTAAATAAGAAAAATCCCAGAGGCCCTTTACAAGATTTTTTTTTATTTCCACGAAATCCTACTGCAATCCAAATTCCAACCCCCCTTTTCCATTATGTCATTCAATCAGATACAGCGATTTCCTGCTGATTCTCTGTGTAGTATATATAGAATGAGCGGGAAATCGTTGAAGCTGATTGTAGGGAACGAATAGAAAGGGGGGGGGGTCCAATATTGATTGCAGTATAATCTCAAGGAAATAAAAAAAAAATATATCGCAACGGGCCTCTGTGAGAAAAATGAGACTTCATATGTCGTACTTGTAGATGTAAATGTATATTTTTCAAACTTGAAGAAAAAGTGGCTGCTTCTTCTCAAGAGAAAAATTAATCTATCATGCATCTCTCATGCAATAACTGAGATTAACGGAAGCTCTTCGATCCAAAATTTGCTACTGCATTTACCAACACGAAAGTGAAGGACAAAACATTATGGAAAAATACGAAGTGTCAATGCAAATTTTCCAAGTCAAGCTGCAAGGACCAGTTGGACTCCATCAAATCTATAATTATATAAGTGAAAATGAACACGCACAAAAACAGGTATTTTTAAAATATGTTTAATCAATGACTGTGTTCCATATGTCTGCGACGGAAATGTGTCTTTGAAACTTTATAATTGCCTATTCTAAATCTAGTACGTCTAGGAATGTATTTCATTCAACATCATACAAGTCAAACCTTAAATATCTTTAATACAGACAAGATTAAAAATTAACATTTTATAATGTGGAAATCATGACTTGATTTACGGCATTTTTCAAAATGTAGAAAATTATTCGATTCGATGATGTATCTAGATCTTGTTTTAAAATCCTTTCTGCATACTTCGATCTCTACCTCGAAATTCATTTGAGTACCATAACTTTTGACTACGCGTTTAACGAAAAATATGAACATAACCCACATGTAACTTTGTTATTTTGACGTTGATTATCCAATGTCGCCTCAAATTTATTTTACCTTTTGAAACTTATCGCTTTGATCTTCGGTCGATATTACACGAAAGTTTTAATTTCATTTCAAAATATTCAAGCATTTTAAAATCCCTATTAGCGTAAGATGAGATACTAAGGGAGGGTAATCATCTCCTGCTTTCTGGAAATATCGGTCACTTCGTCTGTGAAAAATTCAAACCTATGAAATCAAATCTGTTGTATTTGGATGGTTCCAACCGTATATTTCTCTAAAATGTGTGGGCAATGAGATGTTATAGTGTTTATATATATTATCAAGGTGATGTTTTATAGACTAATCATGAAAGTAAAGCATGTTTTTCATGGTTTTTTACTTGTCAAAGATAATTGATTGTCGATGAAGATAAAGTTATAATTGCTATCCAGATTACTGGGTCTCCACTAGCGCCACCTACAATGAATTAAGGAAATGTTCATATCTATGGCACACCAAAGTCACAAAAAATCGAAATTGTGGGTTTCACTGCTGTTAACCCAAGTTTAGGGTTAACAATCCTTAAGCAAAGATTTTCAAGAGTAAAACATGTTTCTACGAGCGTAACCTAATTTTACACTCGCAAGACCTACTTTTTCAACTTCTTATCGCGTTTGGCACAAGAATTCTAATTATTGATAATTGGTACTTGTAAACTATTGTTTACACACCGAAAACCTATTTCATCGCAATAAACTAAAATTAGCAAATGTGAAACTAAGTTTCTCGATATAATTTTTCGTTGAAGAATGAGTCCTTCATAAATGTTAATCATAATTCCGATTTCTTGAGTTCAGTCAATCAGTTTATGTAAATGTGAATTATAATAAAATTCGTGTTCACGTTATTTTTCATTCATTTGAAGATGCATTTAGATTTTTTTCCAATCAAATGAGGGCTTACCCATTTGGCAATAGAGTTTTCTTTCCTTTTTGAAATGTTTCCCTTCATGGAAAGAAACATGTAACGTCACTGGATACTACTTAGTTTCACGTACGTAAGTGTAGGTTTTACGTTTGTGAATGCACATTGATAAATTTTGTGACACTTAGAATTAATTATCATCAGAAAACCCTAATTACACTAAAAAAAAAAGGTTTTCTAAGCGTAACTAAATCTAGTTTTTCGAATTTTTGTGATTTTGACTCGACATACTAATCCTAATTCTGCCTTGTTTTTAAATAACACAACCATAGAAAATTTAATAAACTAAAACATTCCTTTTCAATCCAACTTTATTAGATACTATCACATTTGGATACTTTCAAACTTTACTAAATGATTCAGAAAGTATTTAACAGCGTAACCTACAATAAATTATGTTCTTGTTTGACTTTCACTCACTGATTCATACCTGGCATATTCATATGGCGCACAGAAATATTCCCGACATGATCTAAAGAATGAAAGTCATAACCCCCACCCCCCATCCGCGAATTCAGATTCCAAATAGACGGAGAGAATTACACAGCATCATAGGAACACGAAGGACAACTGCGTTCTAATGAACACTCTCCAGAGTCCATTGCAAATGCAGTGTAGGTGGTGCTATTTTAAAAAAACGGTACCGTGCTTATTTCTGTCCGCGTAGCTCACTTCGGAAAGCAATTCTTCATCTTTTTGAAGAAAATTTCTAACCAATTTTAAATCGCCAGACACGTGTTTCGGATAGTTAATCCTCATCCGTGATAATTAATTAAATTAAATTAATTAAATGCCGAAGTGATTTTCAGACACAGCCAAAAGTATTTTAGTAGCAGAAGTAAATATGTAACATGATTCATGAGATATTTGAATATCTTTAACTGTACTACTGCCGCGGGGCTAACTTCGGAAACTGGATAACCGTGATTCTGAATACTTTGCCCTGCAAAGATCTCGCTTAGTCGTAAAGTTCAGTATAAGTTATACAATAGTCAGTGCTTGCAATCAAACCTTACAGACAAAAACAAGTTTTAGATGGGCGATTCCTAATGTTAATTTTTCCCGTGACGTCGTGACGCTGTCAATAGACTCTTAGACTATATTATGTTAAACTCCGCGTCGTCATGCTGAAATTAAACATTGAAAACACCCCATCTTAAAAGTATTTTGTCTGTATAAACCATATATCGTATACCATAATTTACGACTAGGCAAGCTCTATTGAATGATATCCATTTCATGTAAATTTTTGCATGACAAAGTATTCAAAATCGCGTTTATCCAGTTTCCGAAGTGAGCCGAGCGGTCATATTCAATTACCACTACTACTAAAACACTTTGGCTGTGTCTGAAAATAACTTCGGCATTTAATTAAGTTATACTATCCGAAACACGTGTCTGGTGCAATTAAATTGGTTTGAGATTTTCTTCAAGAAGGTAAAATTTTGGAGCATATTATTAGTTATACAGTGTTTTACAGAGGTGATACAGAAATATATTGGGTCGATGAAAAAAGTTGTATTGGGCGAGGAGAAGCCGAGCCCAATACAACTTTTTTCATAGACCCAATATATTTCTGTATCCCCCCTGTAAAACACTGTATAACGAATTTATGTTATTTATGTTACGTCAACATGTTTTAAAGCATCTCGGTGACGTCAACAGCGTAAAGCGTCTTAGCAGAAGCAGGATATCAAAATAATATCCTGTCAGTAACAAAATACAACATAATATTCGGTTCTTCTCGACCAATCAGATAGCAAGAAATTTGCCAGAGGTGGGATAAGAAAATAAGATCCTGTCAGTAAAATGATCCAACATAATATTCGGTTCTTGTCGACCAATCAGATTGCAAGAAATTTGCTAGAGGTGGGATAATATATTATATATGATGCAAGTTATAGTATCTAAAGATATATAGTGGAACCCAAAAGAAAGCTTAAAGCTTACTTAATTTCTATCGCTGTATAATTTTAAAAAAATAAAACGAATGGGGGGGGGGGGGGGTGGCGCTAATTGACCCCGATAGCAGAACTTATAACAAGAAAAACTACCAAAAATCATAGGTGGTGCCATCCTAAATTCAAGAATGCAGCTCCGTCGATCCCAAAGCCAGACAAACATTATGATAATGAAATTTGCTGTTACAAAATAGAAGCACAACGAACTCTGGACACCAACTTGACAAGTTTAAAAAAAAATTGCATTTAATAGTAGGGAAAAAATCCCTCAACAATAGAATAATGCAACATCAAGATAAAAGAATATTTCATTGAATATCAAGCTTCCGTGTTCTAAAGTTAATAAAAAATGTCATGATCAAATTCTCTTAAATTTCATTGCAAGTGCTTCGAACAGAAATATTTCATAATTGTCATTTTCAATTCATTTTGTTTCAGCACAAATAACAATCTATTCAAACAGGCATATCAAGTACTTCATTGTAGATGTTCGAGAGCCGATATGCTATTGTTTTAATATTTTCAATTCCATGTAATAGAAACGGAATTCTCTAGAGATTTTTTCCTTTGATTTTGAAGGGATTTTTTCTATTTATTATATTCTATGATCATGGATACTTCAGACAGATTGATTTCAAGCACATAATCGAACACTTCTTATCTGTCATCACTCCCTCTACTATAACAAACGTCCTTCAAACACACACCCTTAAGCATTGACAAAGGTTTCAACAACATGTTTAACTTAATGATTCAGAAACAATTAATTCAGTAAAATTCCAATCGTTAATTGAAATTTACTTATCTTTTAGCAATTATAGATCCATGGTCCCAATAGTGGTCCATTAGTAAGTTATTGATTATACTCCATATTACATCAACTTGATCAAAATCTAGATTTATTGCCTAATTTTGTAGCTCGCCCTTTATATTTTGTTGGTTTAAACGATTTCTTTGGTAACACGAAAACGCTTTAAAACTTGTTAACAACACAAACAGGGAAATTGCCGGTAAATATCTTAAAAGCTTTAAACAATACTATGTGTTTACGTTTGCCGGAAGTCGCGTAGTAAAACAATTCTGCGTCATATTGATTCGCAGGCGTTGTCGGGAAATGATGGGTATATAACTTGTCTTGCAATCATGATTTTACTTGTCTTTGATTTGGCATTGCATGCAAAAGATTTAACGAAGGTAAGTAACATCAATGTGTTAAACATTTTTTTCTCAGGATAAGATATAAGAGATTTTCGTAATAAATTCATGCATATACAGGAAAAATGGAAAAAATAAATAACTTAAAATGAAATTGTATGATATAAAGATACAAACAAAAGTGGAAATCTTTTCGTATGTGGCGTTAGTTGACGTTATTTTTGCCTCATGGATTTCATCTAAAATAAACAAAGACGTTCTGGAGAATGAAATGACAAAGCAGCCGTCTTGATCCATCAATGTATTTAGTAACAAGTTATTACGATTCTTGTTTTGTTTTGTTTTGTTCTGGGTTTTTTTTTTTTTTTGGTCCTTTAGAACAGTCTTTA
The DNA here is from genome assembly GCA_033119305.1 of Pinctada imbricata. Classification (NCBI taxonomy): domain Eukaryota; kingdom Metazoa; phylum Mollusca; class Bivalvia; order Pterioida; family Pteriidae; genus Pinctada; species Pinctada imbricata. The sequence continues at coordinate 27,801,608 of VSWD01000011.1, read as the reverse complement.
TATTTGTAATAACTGGTAAGAACTCTAAGATGCCTCTGAGGTCCGAGGAGAAAAGGGAATGATCTCCAGCATAACCACCCTGCACTCACCCAGCGAAACAAACCCACAAGAAAGCGACACATAAATGCATCAGAAAAACAACAAATCGCCAAAAGATACAACAATATTCACTTGAACATCATATAAAACAATCGAAACAGACGTACGGAAACATCGAATAAATAGGACAACACATAAAAGGAAGGTGACCAATGTGCATCCGGCGCCGACTTTGGACGGCCATCTGCTATGAGCAAATGGAGGTTTCACTTTTACGTCTTTGTTAAATATCTTAGTTTTTTTTTAGTAGTTTGTGTAAACCTGATTTGGTATACTTATTTATGATTTATGTTTATTTTTCACTCACTTATTTAAAAAAAATTGGATACTTTGAGATAAGATTTTTGCTAAAATTTTGAAATTTGTATCTGCTAAAACCTAATGTCATAAAGGATATATATGAGGAGTGCCTTACTTTTAAAATGAGGTTTTTCAAGATTGAATCATTATGCAAACGTTCGAAAGACCCCAATTCTATGAATAAGTTGTCTTATCTTGAGTACCAAATCTAGTGATTCCTTGAAAATGAAGGACTGATAGGACTAAAGAATCTATGGTCACTGGGGTGCGAGACGAACCAAGTCTCTGATCTAAATCTCTTTGAAGAAAAAAGGGAATCCTAAGGACATAAGGTTTAAAGCAAATGCCTTAAACATTTTATGGATATAGCTGTGCATGAGAGAGATACCTGCAGTCTTACAATCTACAAAGTTCAGATGAAAGTTTAAAGTCAGTCTTTCAGTCAGTACAGAATTGTAGATCGTGTGGACAAACGGTAGAAGTTGGGATTGATACATGTATTACTCCAGTTTTATTTGACTGTTGTTGGCGAGCTACTTTTAGATATTTAACTATGCTCAACAGTAAGCCCCCCTTCCAAAATTAAATCAGTAATAGACCATGCATTGATTAGTTTTAAGATAGATATTTAAAATGAGTATGTTGTTAAAACAAATCAGTGTAGGACTGGTCTTTAAAAAGGCGTTTATGAGAAATATAAAGCCAAATTCTATCGGGAGGAAATGCAAATATTTTTAAATAAACTGACATGAAACAAAGGAGGGGATCTGAGTACAAGATAGAAAAGCTTATCTATGAAAGTTTACGTGCCGGTGTCATATAGTTAAGCTTCCCCCATAGAGATCCTCCCCCCGGAAGGTTTTCTATAAGAGAGAAGCTTCCCCCCTGGGGGAAGTTTTTCTATATAGAGAACCTTCCCCCTTTGCTACCATAGAAAACCTTCCCCCCATATCGTTCTTGGTTTGACTTTCACTTTTTTAAGAGAACCAGTGACAAACTGTATGGGACTGAAGGGGGATTTTCTCTATTATAGAAAATACCCCTCCAAATCTAGAAAATATCCGATTCAGAACGTTAGAAATTCGAAGTTAAGATTTGAATTAGCCAAACACGTGTTATTGAAATTTGTAGTCCTTCTTCAGGAGAAATGATAAAAAAAATAAACAAAAATAGATAACTGAGGGATGGACAGGGTGAAAGGGGGGGAGGTAGGGGGCGGGAGGAGAGAAGAAGGGGGCGGGAGGGGGAGTTAAGAGAAGGGAAAAAAGGAGGGGGAAAGAGGAGGGGTGGGAGGAAGGAAAAGGTACCCCCTGTCCGCTCCCCTGACTGTTCCGCTGTTAGAACCAACTGCAGATATATGCTAATCATCGCGGTGATATCAATTTTATACGAATTCTGACAAAAGCCAAAGAATATACCGTTATATCACAGAACCAATCAATTCAACGAAATGTACTTGATATGCTGTTTGAAAGAAAGGGTGGGATATCCAACAAGACTCGGTTGCAACACCTATCCCTTTGCTAAAACATAGAGCAGACAAGCACAAAAAGAGACGCAAAGGGGACAAATTTACACAAAATACGACATCGAATATTGAACACAAAAACCACACAAAAATGAACTAAACAAATGGGCAACCTGTGCCGACGAAGGACGGCCACCTGTCACGTTAGCATATTTACAATGTGCTTGTTTAAAAAAAAGACATATACTTGATAAAACACTTCGGAGCATTGTCGCGCGTAAATAAAAACGCATGAGGTTGAATAAATTAATTTTATTTTATTTATATATTTATTTTGTATAATTAATTTAACATTTTGAACTAATACGGTCTTTTTAAAAATCTGACATGTATACCCTAAAGATATTAATCACAAAAAAAATTTAGAAACATGTTTCTATTTTACACTGACTTCCAACTTCTGGATCAAAAAACGTATGAAGAGAAAAAAATTCAATTCGAATTAAATTTTTCGTTTGGTTTTGATATGTTTCGTTATTATCCCTCAAATTTCAAAGAATAATCGAAAACACTTTAAATTCTATTTCAAATAGCACTATCTTTTAATTTCCATGGATCTATCATGGGTTAAAGTCAAAAACCAAAGACGATATCAGAAATCCGTATGGCTTACCGGATTTGGGGGGAAAGGTTTTCTATGATGGGGGAACGTTTTCTATATAGAGAACCTTCCCCCTGGGGGATGATTTTCTATATTGAAAACCTTCCGTGGGGGATTATTCTCTATATAGAAAACCTTCCGGGGGGAAGGTTCTCTATATAGAAAACCTTCCGGGGGGAAGAGTCTCCATGGGGGAAGGTTCTCTATACGATACCGGTGCGAAAGTTTTGAAAGTGAGTAATCCAAATCACTTCGAAAACGCAGTGATAGAAAATTGGAAAATATTACTGATGAGGACTTTAAATTTAAAACATGTCTTTCGAAACATTTAGCACCGCCATCTATATGTCTTCGAAACATCAGTTGAAACATGTCATTCGAAACATTTAGAAGCGCCACCTTACAATTCTATCTTTATAATGTATTATTTTTTTCAAGAATTAGTACGCTTATTTATTGGGATTTTTTCATAATTTCGGGTTATCGGTGTAACTTCCATTCATTGATTGCTTTTAATATACTCTCTTTGACATGATGTAGGATTATATTCTCAAGGATATTTTAAAAGAAATATATGTTTAGATGAAATTAATGCATTTACTTAGCTTGGCTTTTTATTTCTATATACCTAGTTTTTTGTTTTTTTTTTTAAATTCATGTTCTGATTGTTTAAGTCTTCTTTTCGATTATACATTACATGTAAATACATCTTTATTCTCTATTTAATCAATTTTACTATATATCTATATATGTCCAGTCTTTCTCTTTAAGTGGAAGACATTATATATTCTTAGATTTATGCATTTCTACGGAGTTAAAATACACATTAAATAGAACTGATTACTCACAATTTGAATTAATCATGTAAGAAGTTGGCAGTGGTATTTAAGGGTACTTCTCTTGACTGATAATCTTTTTCAAATTTAGAAAATTATTTTGAAGCTCTTTAACTTTATTCGTATGAAGGTGCTTAATTATCTTAATGCATTCATGTCGAACTAAAGCTAACTTTTTCTTTACGTTATGACGTCATAAATATTTTACTCTGAAATAACGTTAAATTACATGTAGATCTAATAGGCACATATAATTATTTTTCAAGTAAAACTTTTCCATTCGATATGACCAAGTGATGGCAACGTCCATTTTATTTGAATTTGTAGAGAAATTATATGTGTATAGAAGTGTTGATCTTCCTTTTAAAAGAGCCGTAATCAGCTTGACTCAATGTCGTATAATCAGCAGTGATGGACCAATGCGACAATGCAATTTCATAAGGAAAAGAAAGACAGCGTTAAATGAGTGTTCTCTCGTATTCGATTCCCATGTGGTCAATTTATAACAAGGTTAAAGAAGGTCTCAGAAAAATGTTTTTATTGTTTTACAGGCAATTAAGTTGACAAAAAGACAATTTGAAACCAATCCTTTTTATGTTATTGCAAAATCAGCATTATCCGTGATTTTCTTGCTTTTAATGTATTTTGTTCGAAAAAAAAATGTTGTTAGAAACAAAATTCTGTGTAAAAATGTTTATTAACATCGTTATTACATTAATCTGCCCTGCGCATGGTTATACCTCTATCTTGAAATAAGCGTATTATGTTATGTAATTATCATTAATAGTTCGTCAATGCTTGATTTTGTGCTCTATTGTGAGTGCTGTTGAGATAATCGTCAGGATCTTCTTTAACTCATTTGTGTCACACTTATGCCCTTTGCCGTGTGGAGCTCATAAAAAAGTTCCCCGCGAGGTGTTTGACAGTAAGTGTTTTGAATACAAAAAAACATGTATTTCCCTGACATTGTCGCCATAACACTTTCTATATAGACATAACGTCAGACAGTGCATGAATTTTATATAACGTTTTCATTTTTGTGCTTTAACATCGACGGCGGGTGCGGCTAGCCAACAGGGGATGCTTACTCCTCCCGAGCACCTGGTCCTACCTCTAGCTTGCTAGGGGTTCGTCGATGCTTAATTTTGTGCTCTATTGTGAGTGCTGTTGAGATAATCGTCAGGATCTTCTTTAACTCATTTGTGTCACACTTATGCCCTTTGCCGTGTGGAGCTCATAAAAAAGTTCCCCGCGAGGTGTTTGACAGTAAGTGTTTTGAATACAAAAAAAACATGTATTTCCCTGACATTGTCGCCATAACACTTTCTATATAGACATAACGTCAGACAGTGCATGAATTTTATATAACGTTTTCATTTTTGTGCTTTAACATCGACGGCGGGTGCGGCTAGCCAACAGGGGATGCTTACTCCTCCCGAGCACCTGGTCCTACCTCTAGCTTGCTAGGGGTTCGTCGATGCTTAATTTTGTGCTCTATTGTGAGTGCTGTTGAGATAATCGTCAGGATCTTCTTTAACTCATTTATGCAGTGTTCATATGTAGAGCTTAACATGGCTCATGTAATAAAGATTGCTCTCTCCTTTCATATTGATATGCCGAAAATATTTCTAATTAGATAAAATGTTACTTAAATGATCTATACATTCTTTTGATGGGATTGAGATTTAATAACCCTTACCTTATTTCAAATATAACACGCCTTCAAATTCATAGCATCATTCAAAAAACCGATAAATTTGCAGCAATGACCAGACATGCACGTTTCGGGTACTTACCCTCGTAAGTGATCCTCAATCGAGACAAAGAGAAATGGTTAAAGACTGTGAAAGTAATGTCCAAAAATACCGAAAGACGTAGCAGAATGCGTGGGATATGATACCGTATAACCAGAAATTTTTGCGAAATACTAATTTTCGTTATATTCGCGAGTGATTTTGAATTGCAAAAAATTATTCTCGCGAAAAATTATGTTTGGTATGGTATAACATAAATTGGTTTATCAGATACATATTCTTCTCATTGTACATGTGTCATTCCCCACTTATCCCGATTAAACGTGCGGAGAAGTGGATTGATGATATTCTTATGGTAGAAATACATAAAAGTTCAATAACAATAGATACAAAACACACCAATCATATGTATACATTTGTTTGTAATTAAAGAATCGCGAAAAATTGTACTCGCGAAAAATTGTACTAGCTAAAATAAAGACACCCTGATTTACCATTAAACCGCGAAATTTAATACTCGCGAAAATTTCGGACTATACGGTACTACAGGACCCACTTTTCAGGAATTTCGAGAAAATTTTGCTAAGAGAAATTTTCGAATGCGTTCGAAGAATACTTCGACCGAAATTGATAGGACTTGGCAACATGTGTTCTCTGGGACTCTTGGCCCACTAGCAGCAACCTTCACCAAGTGGAACAAATATTACACGTCTTTAATTCATATCATCATATAATAACACATAAATTTGCAGCATAGACCAGACATGCACGTTTCCGGTACTTAACGCTCGTCAGTGCTCCTCAATCGAAGCAAAGAAGGCTGTGAAAGTTATGTCAGAAAATATCGAAAGACGTTGCATGATTGGTGGGATGTGATACTACATGACCCACTTTTCAGAAATTTCGAGGGAATTTTGCGAAGAGAAATTTTCTAATGCGTTCGAAGAATACTTCGACCGAAATTGATAGGACTTGGCAACATGTGTCCTCGGGGACTCTTGGCCCACTAGCAGCAACCTTCACCAAGTGGAACAAATATTACACGTCTTTAATTCATATCATCATATAATAACAGATAAATTTGCAGCATAGACCAGACATGCACGTTTCCGGTACTTAACGCTCGTCAGTGCTCCTCAATCGAAGCAAAGAAGGCTGTGAAAGTTATGTCAGAAAATATCGAAAGACGTTGCATGATTGGTGGGATATGATACTACATGACCCACTTTTCAGAAATTTCGAGGGAATTTTGCGCGCAGAAATTTTCTAATGCGTTTGAAGATACGATCAACCGAAACACTACTAGTTCCATGAATTTTCAAGAGAAAAAAAATCTTCTGAAATAAGCTTTGACCCAGCTGATAAAATAGCTATTAGCTAACAATGCATATAACTTTAGTATTTGACTGCCTTCATGGAATGTTAGTACTCAGCTGTGCTTACAAACAGGAAATGCTTACTACGCAGGGACATTTTTAATTCTCCGATGATTTGGGATGCCTATGTAATATGTCGTTTTATCTCCTTCAATATATGTCTGAGTATTTCTCTAGGTGTGAATAAATGCAACCGAAAATCAGGATGTAAATCGGCATACACAAATGTATGTTTCGTCACTTTGCTTGCTGATACGAGCTCAGGTAATAGCTCCATTTAAGACAGAAGGGTCTTAACAGTAAAAGAACTTGATGAGAATGGTGACAAAAAATTACTAGTACTTGTAAGTAGTGAAAATATAAGATTGACGATGTAAATCTTACTAAAAAAACTCGATAAGGATATTAAACTTTTTATCGAAGCAGGTAAGATAATAAGAAATAGCGATTTAACACTAAGGGACCTTTTTCTCAAATTCTGATTTCTGTTGTTTTATTTTTAAAACCAGAATCGATTTGATACAAATATAGATAGATAAACACTAAACTATATACCTCTTCTCTCATTATCTGTGTGAAGCATTTCAGTATAAGGTCAGTTCAGAGATTAATAAAGCCATATGTTTCCTTTGCGAATGGGAAATGGAGAAAATCGAGGTAATAAAGTTAAAATATCATCTGTTTTACTCCAATTGAATTATTCCATTGTTTTCAATTAAACTAACCTAAAGTACATTTTTAGCATTAAAGCATGTCCTTAAAAGTATTAATGAAGAATCATTTAATTTCCTCGTTTCTATGCTTTGCCGAATGTATTAACGGCTGACTATTACTACACGTAATCAGAATTTCCGATTATTTCCTAAAAAGGTGAATTGAACGGTTCTCTTTGATACACAAGATTCATCATATTCATGTTCCCAATCACTTAACCATTTGTTAGGTGCTTTGTGATTGATCGGGACCCTTTCAAGTGTTCCATTCACTCGATGGTTCATGGCGATGTTAAGGCCATTAGCTCGCTGTCTCCATCTTAAAATACACACCAGAGACCAAGTATCAATGCATCTATATTGCTTAATTTAAATATGAAGACATAAATAGAGATGTTTTGCTTTTGTTCGATTTATTCAGAATCTTGTTGGTGATAACACTATATAAATGATGTAATGAAACATTCGTAATCTGTCATAGTCATCTCTGTAAACGCTAATTATCATGGGTATTACTCAGTATAAAAGCTCCGATGGTTTGTCAAAAAGCACTTAATGAAAAGCATTCAATTTTATCTATAAATCAAATTGTCTGGCTATTTTAATTGCATTTTAGAAGATTAAATTGGCACATAGAAAACTGACATGTTTTGTTTGCATTGACTCAATATATATTGTCTCCTACATGCATAAATGTTTTTGCTTAATCAATCTAAAAGATTAAATCAAATGATTAAATGACATGGGGGTGAATGCTATGGGAATTTTAAGTGATGAGGTTCAAATTCAGATCAGTTTTAATACAAAAAAATCATGACTGACAACAATTACTAAATACACATTTATTAATAAAATCTAAACTGATGTATCGTTTATGAATTGAAAAACAAAAAATCTTCAATTGCTCTTAAAGAGTTTTTTTTTTTAAATTGATGCATTATCTTTATAAAAGCATATCTATTTTCTATAAAAGAGTGACGTCTTGTAACTTCTGAAACACGGCTTGAGATAGTTCAATTTATTTTTAGATGTATGTTAGATTTTCTCTGCTTAGCATTCGTTTTAGAAGTGTTATTTTTTTTTCTTTTTTTTTTGGGGGGGGGGGTCTTTTTTCCTCCTTTTGTCCGTTGGTTCGTTGACGTGTACCTAGATTTATATTTGTCTCACCTTTTCTGTATCCCGCATGTTTAATTAAATAATTTTCTTGTTGGGAGAGAAATCGCATTTGAAGAATGCTTGAGTTGTTTTGTTAGTTTGGTATCGTTTAAGGTTTTGTATGTCTATTTGATTATAATTGTTGTACTCTGCTTTCGGTTTTCTGGATTTGACCATCACTTGAATTGGTAATCTCACTTACGTTTTTGCACTAGTCCCCAAAATACAGACACAAAGGATCTTTGAGTAAAAATGTAGAGGACTTGACTATAAAATGTACCTCTAGAGACCAAATACTTCATAACAATACCATTTCTAAGCACTAACGACATCTGTGTTACAACTTAGAAGGAACAAAAACGACAATAGAATTTGATAAGCAATTCAGAGACATCGTAAAATTAGTGATTCCTCGCGGTAGGTTCCCTGGTGATCAATTTATAACTACTTCTAACAAGATCAGAGCATCTTATAGGAAAGAACAAGGGTTTTATTTTTCAATTTCTCGGTAAATGCAATGAGTTCTGAAGTATATCACTCCTACATACATCTGAGATTTTTGTATAAACTTTGTGACAGTTCTAATTTAACGGAGTTTAAGAAAAGTCGGGTCATCCGTACTATTCTTCATTTTGTGATATCTGAGATGGAAAAAATGATTTGAAAAAGAAGAGGTCACACGAGTAATCTATACAAAGTCTAATATTTCTTTTTGCGGTTCACATTGTACCCGTAATTGATACATGTATTCTATATAATTATTAGTTAAGTAAATCTTGGAGTGGGAAAAGTTTTCGTTACCTCTTCGGGAAAGACAAATGAGAAACATTAATTGGATATGTAAAATCACGGGGAGGGATTTGAAACTACATATACGTATATGCGAGATTATAAAAGATGACAAAAGCATTGAAAAGATATTATCCTTTTTGCATTGTTGGTTATTTGCATATAAGTACGGATTATCTGTTTCTAGTTACTGAATTAACTCCTTCGATGCTCTAACTAAACTTACTCAGATAGCCTTCTCGATATCAAATTGCAAATCTAATTTGCTAATTTGGGGATTATCTGAATTACGCAACCTTACACATTTTCTATGATGAAAAATCTGTTCTTATCATTTATTCTCAAATAAGGTCAATCCTTTATTGGGAGGCGATATTTCCTTTCGTAACATAAAAACTGTCCTTAATGTGAGAAGATATGTGTAGGCTTTCGTTATGAAACATTATGAAAAAAAATGTTATCCAATGGCTGTATTTCTATGATGCATATTACATCAGTCTGTATGTCAAATTCTTTTTGTAAATTCAGGTTAAGTGAACTTTACTATACTCGATTCCAATTATTTTGTATTTGTATGAATTTGCCATTAGAAATACAATCCAATATTTTTTAAAAGTTAATCTTATAAACAATGGTATAGTAAAATAATAATTCTTTTTTTTTTTTTACTTTTACCTTAAACTTTAGGGGCTAACAACACCTCTTTGGGCAATTCAGCATGATGATTTTGTGTTACATGTAGAGATAATGTGCTCATCTAAAGTAAAGGAGCGACAATATTTAGCAAAACCTAGAAATATGTCTTTTGTATTTGTACATATTTACGAAAAATGCACCAGGCTAGAATAAATAATTCAAAATTATCTTTATACAATGTAAGCATTTCTTCAATATATATTAGAATAACTATTTAAAAAGAATCACGGGTAAGAGTTTTGCTGATAGGCCCCTATGGTAAGTATCATGTCTGTCTGTCTGTTCGTCTGTCTGCCTGTCTGTCTCCAAAGATTTTACAACTTGTCAATATGCAATGAAATGCTAGCCTCTAAAATGCGGAATGCGCCTTATGATAATAATACGGAAGTGATCCCACTCTATACCTTCTTGAAGAAAATTTCCAACTAATTTATTATGCACAATAATGCGGAAGGGTTCCAACTCTATACCCTCCTAAAGAAAATTTCAAACCAATTTTCATGCACTAGACACGTGTTTCGAATATCAAATTCTTCTCAGTGATGCCTCCAGCCAAAGTGCTTTTCATAAGCAGTTCAAATTAATTTCACAAGCGCCCTCTTGTGTTATTTTTAGAATTTAAATTTCTGTATTAACTTTACAGAGAGTGCGCGGCATCAAAATTCCTGTAGGGTCGATTCAGTAGCATATCCAAAAAAGGTTATGTTCAAAATAGCATTGGAGGGATGGTGCTAAGATGTTGACCTCCTTGAATTTCGATGATATTTTTCGATGAAATGAAAGTTTTCGAAATAGCAAAAGACGCGTGTTTTGGATATTAAATCTTCATCAGTGATGCTTCCAGTCAAAATGATTTTCTGGAGCCACCAAAATTCATTTCAGTAGCGCCCTCTGGTTTTATTTTCTAATGGTTAAAAATGTCAATAAATGCTTTACTTTACATGTACAGAGAGTGCACGACTCCAAATTTCCTGTAGGGTCGACCGATTCAATAGCATATTCAAATAAAATCTATGTCTAAAATAACGTTGGAGGGATGGTGCTAAGATGTTTACCTCCTTTGATTTCGATGATGTTTTGGATGAAATGACAAGTTTCCGAAATAGCAATAAAATATTAATGATGTCAAATTGATAAAGTGCCAAAACAAAGCTTCTTTCGGGCGACAGAGCTTGAAAGAAGTAATTAATACACTTCAAAACATTAAAGAAGGGAGGGGATCTCCAACAACACCCGGTTGCAGTACCAACAAAACATCCACTGCAAAAACACAAAGCAGACACGCACAGAGAGAGACGCAAATGGTACAAGGAACGTCGAATCACATACCCTATTTTTATATATATTTACATATAAATCTGTGTTCCTTGGGCCCCTGCGTTGTGCTGTCTTGTTTGTATGGTAATCTTAAAGTGAGGAGGTTATTTTACACAACAATTGTGCGTTCTTCGAGACCTTTGGGAAACCGGAAAAGTGGGAGTGTTGTGCGCACGTAATCCAGGATAACCACACCATTTGTTACTAACGTGACTGATGGCCGTCCTAAGTCGGCACCGATTGCCCATGGGTCTCGTTTATTTATGTGTTAGCTTTTACGTTCGATGTTTGATATCTCGTTTGCTGTTCCTTGTCTCTTGCTGTGTGTCTTCTCTGTGTTTTTACTTGGGGTGTTTGGTATGTTGCTGCTGGTACTGCAACCGAGTCTTGTTGGATATCCCCTCCTTTCATAGAAACATCAAACACAAATGACTACACATAAACCAACGAGACCAAAGGATAATCTAGGAGTAAAACAAGATCCTGTCGACAATCTCAACAGCACTCACAATAGAGCACAAAATTGAGGATCGTCGGACCCCTAGCAAGCTTGTGGTGGTAACAGGTTCCCAGGAGGAGGGAGTGAGCATCAAGTCACGGGGAACAATTTTAACTGCTCCACCTCTTTTACACATTTCTAAATTATTAATTTGAGTTTATTAGATTAATATTAACAGGCGATACTTTTTCGGTACGCAATATTACCTTGGAAACTTGTTTTGTATGCACTGACTCTTCCTGGGCACTTGGTCTCACTCCCATATCGGGATTTCGCTTCTTTTCATGTGGTGGAGGTTTTTGTTTGTTTGCTTTGGTTCCTGTTTTATCTTGATTTTGTATACCTTCGGTTTACGATAACGGTAATTGAATTCAAAATTCAATGATTATTAAGAAATGTAACGGCTCATTCACCTTTACTAGGGAAAGAGTAGGGTACCATTCCCATTTTAAATTAGTAAAAAAAAAACCAGAAAAAGTACTTCCAATGCCAATTTGTTATGGTTATAAACTGTGACGTTTCCGTTGATATATGAGTGAATTTCCCATGATATATTGCTTATAATTTCCTCTTTTTAATTCCCTTGGGGTATACAATATGCCAAGCAATGTCAAACATTAATTGTAGTCAGTATTCTATTGAAATGCTATATAGACAGCAAACTAAAAGAATCGAATTCAAATCCAGGAAACTTGGCTCTAGGTTTCTGGGTTCCATCAAATGATCAGATAGAGTGAAGTTGATTAAAGACAATAGTGTTAGGAACATCTGAAGGCGTAGAGCTTTGTTCAATGGCTTAAAGGCAGCCATAAGTATAAATTCTGAAATTTTGTATCCAAAACAATAGATAAATAGATAGTACATCAGTAGATCCACTGGTCCATGTAAGAATCATGCATAATACATATAGGTTTTATTTTATGTTTCACAGTTACTTTGTGTGCTACAAATCCACAGTGAGTAATTTATTTCATAGAGATGAGATGATGAGGATTCTATGTTCAATTGTATAAGATGTTTGAAGAGAATAGTAAAGCAAATGGTTTCTCCACCAGAAAAGTTTCCAGCTATGCTGCCAGAGATCAGACCTCTGGACATAAAAAATTAAAATGACTCAATTGTATGGTCCTTTAAAGTACGAATTCTTTCATCACGCAAAATCAGTATTTGTCTGAATAAAATAAAAGAAAAGAGTTAAGCAGAATTTGACCTCCCTGATTTCTACCTGGAATTGCACTCAATTTCCATGTTTGCTTTAAACATTTAAAAAAAATCTACATGAAATTTCAGCAATGAATGTCATAAAGGAAACTATGGCAATGAAACGGAAAGTCCTTAAAATCCTCACTAGTAAAATATTGACAACCTAAGTGAGTTTCTTCTCGAATTGAGCAATATTCACTTGACTCTTATGATGAAGATTAAGAACTTTGAAATATGAATCTGGAATATTACTTTAACGATCTTAATGATTAAATTGATAAATCGAATATATTTTTTGAAAAAATATTTCCTCTTCAGAAGAAAAGTTTTTTGAAAATTGTGCAAAAATTCAAAGCATTGTCGTCTTATATTTGTTATTGAATTTCCTGAAAATAAATTGCAACACATGCAGCAATATAGGGTTATCTTTCCATCCTAATTCTTATAAAACTATGAATTCCAAATTCACGACATTCTCTGATGAATCCAGTTAAGTTACAAATAACATTTTCCTATCACATTATAGAAAAAGGCGATATGATAGGTTTTCTCTGATACCTCAGAATATAAACAAGATCACTATCAACTGATAGATTTTTAGGGACTTTGTAATTTCTTCTCACACTGCAGTGCTATTGCTATTGACCATCAGTTTCAATAATTGTTTATCGAGGTACGTGCAAACAGAAATCTATACATAGGTGATATTGTATATGATTATAACTTTGCTTTAGCAATGTCTTATTAAATATTCTCTATATTAGTTTATTTACTGAAGAAAGTTTCTTTTTGCTTTTTTGTGCTTCATGTGGAAAACATCACGTAAAGCGGGGAAAGGAAATATGTAACGCACTTGTTTTACCTGACTTTTTTCATTCCCCATTACCAATAATACATACCAAGCACAAAACAACCAAAACAATCCTATTATTCAGATATTACATGTTAATCGAGCTGCAACCTGAATAGTCAACATGTAAGTGCTGAGGGGTAAAGACATATTTCATGTTCAAGCAAATGAACACATTAAGATATTTTTGCTAACTAAAAAGAGGCACCACAATTACGGGTACTTTGTAGAATAAAATTAAAGTCTTGCGGTTGTTTTAATATCTTATGTTAATTAGTTTAGTTTAAACATATATTATTCATCATTAGACATGAAAAGGGATTGGGCAAAAGTTATCTCAACATTACTGGACATTACTGGAGCCCTCTCCTCTTCATGTTAATTGAAAAACTTAAAATCGTAACAGACCGTTATCTTCTGACCAAGAAAGTGTAGAGATTTCACAGGGCCGGAAAGTGAAACATTTGTACAATCAAATCAATTCAACTGAAATAGTTAAAGCTTTATGCCATCATCATACAATAGACCCTTTAATTTCATAGCAGAAAGTTCAAACCATTACATCTTCTCTGAACATGATTTCATCCATTCCATCACTAAATGCTTAATGTAAAAATCTAATATAAAATGGCTCGACATCTTTGTGAATGTTTCTTTATTTTTCAAGTTTTATGGCTACTATTTTTTCTTCATTTTGACAATCAAATAATTAAATACCTAGATGATTAATGAACGACAGAAATATTTCCATTTGATGAATGCATACTACGTGTATTAATAAGTCCAAATTGCATTTCTGAACAGGTCCATGTATCATATTCAATAATTATCTCAAACTAAAAAAATCCTTTTTAATGTGAAATAGTTTGTCCTGTTTGTCATGCTTCAAATGATATAAAGAAGATCCTGACAACAATCTCAACAGCACTCACAATAGAGCACCAAATTGAGCATTGACAGACCCATAGAAAGCTAGAGGTGGGACCAGGTGCCCGGGAGGAATAAGCATCCCCTGTTTGGCTAGCCGCATAAAGTTGACATTCATGGATGATAGATGATATCAGTGTTATAATACTAATATCATATAAAAAGAGTCATAAGATAAAGTGAAAAGCAGAGTAAAGACAAGAGGGTATAATCTGGTATTGATTATTCTCGTTTATTCTCCAACAGCCATTTAGGCTCATCAGCATATACAATTTTAAAAAAATGCAAACATATTTGATACATGAGTAGTCACATTAAATATTCTAACATAAGAAATAATGACTACTATATATGAAAATGAAGCCAGAAAATTAAAGGCGAAATTGGTTCTAATGAAATGTCCTTGTGGAAGTGTTGGAGAAGAGATAACATTGGCCTTACAAATATGCTTACAAATTATATAAATAACAAAAGTTCTTATGAAGCAATACAGCAATGGTATCTTACTAAAACTGAAGGTAGTACAATGTAGTTGCTAAGTTTTGTACTAAACACTGGATATAATGAAACATGCGAGCCATATATCACATTACTTGTTCAGCCACATTTTGATATAAAAAATATGGAAAAATTAATAACAAAATAGGTACATCTACATTAAAACTCAATGTAACTCCACATAAAATAACGAGATCATGAGTTTGGAGAAGAGTCATAATTAAGAGTAAGTGTTTTTGGAGGCTTCTTCTACATGGGACTTATCTTTTACTCAGAGTCAAAGTTCACATTACAAATTAATGCCATCAGAGCAGAACGCATATTTTTATAACATTGAGCAAGATTCATGAGAATAGAGTAGTTAGTAGATCTGGGGTAGATTAGATTTCAAACGCATTTGAAATGTTGATATCAACCTTTTTCACTTTCCTTTTTATTTTCTCCTTACAAGAAATACATTTTTGACAGTGGGTTTTTTTCATTCTTTTAAAAATATTTGTTTGTATCCATTTCGAAATTAATTATTCATTCCATCAGACAAAAGATTTGATACACTCATATTATCTTCATGGATATTGCCTTCTAGAGTTAAGACCCCGGGCAATTTACTGTAGACATTTTATAAGGCATTCGATGAATAATGACTTCAATTTGCACTATTGTACATTATACTAATGAGAAAATTATCTCTTGGAGATCACAAACAATTATCAAAGAAATTTGCATTTCAAAGTTTTATCAAATAAAAAAGTAATATAAGCACGAGGAACTTTAAAAAATCGATATCAAGCAAAAAAACTATCCAAATTCTTCGGCAACTGGCGCACATACCGAAGATGAAAATCCCCCCCAAAAAAGGAAATCACAACTTATCCGTAAAATAAAAATAGGTTTGTACACGTACATCAATAAAAAAAGTGAAACTAGAGGAAAACAATTTGCTAATAGATCAGAAACATCTCAGGTAATCTATGTATCTAGAAAAGGAAGATGAAGAGTATGGATATTCCAGCTTCCGTCAAACAACCGTCACTATACTCAAAGGAGGTATACAAATGTATAAAGACATACAAACACTTAGGAACACTTATAAATGCAGAAAAAATTCCAACGAAACAGAAAGACTTCGGGAATTCGTTTGAGAGGAAAATAACTAACTATCTAGCTTCAAAATTCGATAAATAATATTTATATGTTAAACGAATTTCTAAACTTAAAACGTTTTTCATGTATTCATCCTACGACTATACGAAATATACATACGTGTGTTATGTACCATGCATATAATAGGCTATAATAGAAAAGTGCCAAATTATACATAAATACATTTGATATTGTGTCTGTTCTATTCTGTTTTGTTCAAATTGTCTTTATTTTAGGCTTTTTGGGGGAATTACATACTGCTTTAATTTACTTGGTATTGACGCTGTCATATGGACTCGACAGATATGTATGTTGTTTCGTCTTCAAATTCATAGCATCATTTCATAACAGATAAATTTGCAGCATGGATCAGACATGAACGTTTCGGGTATTTAACCCTAGTCAGTGATCCTCAATCCAAACAATGAAATTATTTACTGTCCAAAAATACCGAATGACGTAGCAGGATGGGTGGGATAAGATGCTACCTTATTTCCTTCAACAGAAAACAATTCATTTAAAGACAGACCTCGGTGATGCATTGCTGTCGCCTCCCAAACTGAAGAGTTTGAGATGGAGGGTTTTATAAAATATACAGCATTTTCCAAGCATCTTTTCTGGTGGATCAGTTGGTAGGATCGTATACCTTATGATCAGGAAGTCTTGTCTGAGGCTTCGTTTTTCACTCCGCTTTTACGAATACTTACAAATGAAGATGAAATATTGAATCGCCATAACGGGATCTTGTTGGAGATCTCCTCCCTTCTTTTCTATTTTTATCAACCTTTATTTTGAGAAAATATCCATGAGTTAATATACTTTTTCTAACTTTTAGAATGATAAATATGGATAATGACCATATCTCCATTCACAGTACAAAATCGATAATTCAGAAAATCATAAACCGAAGACATACAATCAAACCAAAGCAAACAAACAAAAACCTCCACCACATGAAAAGAAGCGAACTTCCAATATGGGAGTGAGACCAGGTGCCTAGGAAGAGTCAGCATCTCCTGCTTGCATGCACCACCCACCGCTTCAATTCGGCAGGATTGTCACATCCTGTAACTTCCACTTCCATTTCGGAAATAATAAGCATATTCTGTGGTTGGATGGTTCAAATGGTCTAAGACATGGGACATCATAGAGTATGATGGATTCCCCGTATCGACCTTAGAACTTCCTCAGTGACGATGTTAGTCGGTCACAAACGTATTCCTGATTGAGAAGCTTATTTGAAAGACACTCAGCTCTCTGAACTAAATCTATTTGGTACCTGAACGTATCAACACACTATAACCATAATGTATGAACTGAGATATGAACGTATAACGTATCAATAGAATGTGAACGTATAATGTATCAATAAAATAACGTATCAATTGAAATATGAACACGCCATAAGCTTTATAACATCTGAATAATATCTGTTTCAGTGTACTTATTTTATTGAATCGGACTTTTCTTTTACAAAGTAGGTTTTGTTATAGTTAATATTTAGTATGTGAAAGATCGCTATTGTGCAAAATTTGACCGTTCATCCTTTTTCCTAATTACCAAGGAATTACCTTAATAACTTTAATTGCTAGACCTATCATTTATACACATTAACAGTAATTCTGAAAATATCATCCAGTTACAAATCAATATCATAAACAATTTCATGTTATCTGAAGTCAAAATAAATATGCGTCTGTATTTAATGCCATGATTTAATGGTACCAACGAGTTTCCTGAATACAGATATTTTGTGTGTTATTATATCAATTCATATCTCGTCTCCCTCGTCCAAATTATGAAAATCAATTGAAAGGTTTGATGATATCACAGAGGGTAAATTAAGCATTCTGATTAAAAAACACTTAGCTTCATATCATTTCATTCGAATATGTTAAAATTGAGAATTTTGCAATGAAGTGAAGATTATATGAGGAAACAGAGGAGAAGATATAACAAGCTTTATTATATAGTCTGTATATAGTCTGTTTATATTCCCACTCTCATTGGCTGAGAACTGTCACGTGAAGAGTCATTGTCTCATCATATTGACCTGTGAGGGGCGATTTCATTAGATAACACTACCGCGAAAACTCTTGCTTCCGGTTAATCATGACATATCGAAAACGCGCGAAATTTATATCTATGACGTCTTTAACGTCATTTCGTAAACCATCTAGAACTACTTCCGGGTTGAATCCATACGAGGATACGGCCTATATCCTTGATTGCAAGTTTTTCGTAAACAGCAGCAAGGACGCTGACGCTAAGCTCAAATTCTTCAATTTTGAGCCTATCTACTGATTTTGACTCTGAAATAATCTGGAGACGCTGACTCTCCCCGGGCACCTGGTCTCACTTCGGAATGTTTGTTCATTCCGGGGTTCGCAACCGTTTCGATGGAAATTCTCTCGATTTTACCTTGCCTTCTCGACTTTGAGACTGAATAACGGTTAGGAACTTCTTTGATGTTTACTTCATTTGACTCATTGAAAGAATTCTATTATGTTCAGGATAATTCAGTGACAGATAATGCTGATATTAACAAATTTTGAAATATTTTCAAAGAAAAGTCGATATCAGCCATTTCGAAAAGGTACCTTTATAAATACTGATTAAGTCCACTATATAATAAAACAATTGTGGACTTTTCACTCGGTGAATATGGTGTGATATTTTCTGAATTTGAACATATTGACCTCGGCTGTCGCCTCGGTCAATATCTTCAAATTCAGAAAATATCACACCATATTCATCTCGTAAAAATTCCATAATTGTATACTTTTTTATTAGTATTTGTGGTATTTATAGCGCTGAAATGAAGGATTATACATTCTTATATCGAACATCATTTTTCCGTAATATAACTCTTTTTGAAGATTGATAGCATGTATAAAAATATATATAGCTGCATTAGCTATGTAACTGTACAAATTGCACAGGGGGGATAAGAATGGCTAGTAGCTTGTTATCTTGAGTTAATTTCTCAATGTAGAATTTGCACAGAAATTATACCCCGTCCTCTTAGAATTCGTTTCTTAGTCTGAGAAATATTATGTCAAAATGTCTTGTGAAACCCATGATACTTTTAAAAACAAAACCAGAACATAACAAGAGGCCTAAGGGGGCCACATTGCTTACATGTATTGCAAACAAAAGAATGATAGTAGACAATTTGGAGGAGGCCCTTGAGTAATTGCTTACTTTCAGGTTTCGTGAAGTTATGAGCATCAGTTTTTGAGATGTTGAAAAACACAAACTTGGTAGAGGATCTAAGGCTCTTGCATCCTGTAAGGTTTCAAGAAATTATGTGCAGCGGTTGCAGAGGCAATGTCGAAAATGCTAAAAGTTTACGCCGGACGAACGGACGGACGACGGACTGCGTCCTATGACAATAGCTCACTTGAGTTTCGCTGATGGCAGTGAGTCTCTGTACTAATGAATATTATAATATCTACTACCTCCAGTGGCGTAGCTACCATGTATGCTCAAGCATCCACATTCTTTATTCTTTAATTCTGCATAAAACACTGAATTCGTCTTAAAATCGAGTTGTTTGAAACATTCTAATGACAACTATTCAGTGTTACCGGGGGATCCCTCCTCTGTAAACCCAACAGTACATTGCATGTGATTTACCAGAGGCCTTACTTAGGCTCTAGAACCCCTGCATCACGTAAAGCATCCACTTAACTTTGCCTTAGGTAAGCCACTGACGTCTGTGCCTTAGTTTGACAAATTTTAAAGGTACTGTGTTTATATATATTTCAATATTTTTTTTTAGATATTTTGTAATATATAAATGTTAACATATTTTATTGGACATCAAACAGGTACCTATCAGTTTTTCAGTCTCAAAGTCGAGAAAGTAAGGCAAAGTCATTAGAATTTCCATTGGAACAGTTGCGAAAGTGAAAAGAAGTGAAAGGATCGGAAACAAATTTCCCAACTTTCTCTCCGATTACAAATTTGAATACAATGCGACAACAGAAATATCACAAATATACATGGCCAACAATACTAGCCGAACATGGATAATATCATGATGAGCAGAACTTCGAACAATTACAAAACATAGATACATATTAAAAATACATTAAAGATGAAAACATGAAATACATGTACATGTAAAATACTATTATCATTCTGAAGCAAAACCTCTGTCCTTCAGGTATATCCGTTTCATAAGATTAATCATCAACATTCATTAAAATTCATTTTGCAAATAAATATCTGCACTGCAATCTTTCACATATTCTGACTTATTGCTGGTGCTTCATCGAAAAATCATATGGAGCGGTTAAACTATACAGAAAGACAAAATCTACGAATGATCTTTGCTGAATGTTTTGAACAGCTCTGTCCTAAGCAGGGTATTTGGCATACAATTCAAGTCACATTTAGAATGTTTGACTTTCCTCTATTTTGGACTAGAGCATCAGTTGTTGAAATGGTCTGTATAAAGAACAAATATTTCAATATTGAACTGATTCAAAAGAAAAAAATCTTCAAGAAATTATTTTAGGATCATGCATGACGATTGCGATTCTCCAACACTTGTATCATGACTCATTAAGTAGCACCATTTGTTGTATCCTTAGAAATGGGCATGCTAATAAATACATTACGCAAGAAGTATAGTTAAACACTCCATAAAATGATAATTTTTATAACAAAGTTATTCAATATTGCCTTGTGGTCTCAAGGACCAAAGAGTTAAACTGCGAAAGTGATCAATGAAAAGCTGCTAGACTAATTGATTTTAGATATGTTTTAGCTCAGGCTCTATAAAATGCCGCTTCATTGGTCTTTTTCCAAAGGTTGCTTCCTTCCAACGCTGCTGATGTACACCCACGAAGCAAGACCCCTTGCATCTTCTCGGCCTATTCCGATTTGTTAGAGATTGTTTTAGATTCGGTCATTAATTATTTCGCTATTCATTACCAGACTTTGATAAAAATCTAATAAAGTGATGTTTAACGTATTAGCTTAAACGTCTCCACAAAATCGATGACGTGTGAGAGAGAAAAGGGGAGCAGCGAGAATTACAGATCGTTTACAACTTCGTAGAATCTGATCTATGATGCAATGAAGGAAATTAAACAAGATTAGGACTTCGAAGTTTATGCGAACATTTGTAACGGTAAGACTAAAACTTTTAGCAGAGGCGCGAATTTTATTCTGATAATCGAAACTTGACCATGTACTAACGGTGGTTGTAAGCGGACATTTGGAAAAATATTTAAATCGTGGCCACAGTTTAACTAAGTTGTGCGCACAATTCACCGTTTATGTTAAATCGTGGCACAGTTTACTAAATCGTGCGCACAGATTATTAAATTGTTTCCACAGTTTAGGCGAAACTTGTGCGAATGCTTTAGAGATCTGACTCGGTGAATTAGATATTCCGAAAATGAAATTGAGCGAATGATTTTCAATAAACTGTGCGCACGATTTTGTGATCATGTCCACGTACAGCCACCGTAATATGCAGATCAACTTAACGATAAATAACGAATACTATTGAAATACTCTTAACTTTTCAATTATCATAATTATCTTTAGCGTTATTATCTTATATAATGGTTATTTATCGTAAACTCATGAAAACACTTCAAGCCTTGGTCAAATATTGAAAAACGCATTCAATGAATCCAAATAGCTGGACATGCTGGGGAATAATGGGATTCATAAATATTTGTTTGACGATTTCTGACATGTTTGATTAACAATTATAATGATAAAGTACATTCTTTTGTTAAAGGGAAGTCATGGATCAAGATAATACCAATTAATACAAAATAAATATATTCTTCCCCTACTGTAGGTTTAGATAAATATGAGTAAAGATTTCTAAATGGCAGATCAAGGAGTGGGATAGTTAACATGTGTATGCATTGCAGCAACTGTTGATCTGTTTTTGTTATTTTAAAGTTGTGTAATGTTTAACTTACAATGTACAAGTTGAACAATATATTTTTTTCTTGTACGAATGCTATCCTTGTTATTAGCAAAATCGTTTCGAGCATAATGATATTTGCAGATACATAATCAAGATATCGATGACAAACTCGCTCTCGGACGTTTTGAGAATTGCTGATTTAGTATAACTCTAGAAAGGAATGGAGGAGGGACTTTTTTCCTCCTGAATACATGTAGTATAACAGATAGAGGTTACGACATTCTATCATTTATTGCTCTTTTACGTTCTTTGACCCAAAAAATAGAACGTATTGAATATACAATATGTCGAATTAGCTATTCCTCCTCCATTTTCCCGGACGTGTAATATTATCAGGTGCCAGACAGAAAAATGTAAATTTTGATCCAGAGCTGATCAAAAATTTATTTGTTGGCATTTGTGATCGCTGGTTTCGGACTTTTTCTTTCACTACGGCCATATATTGTAAGGTACAATGTATTGAAAATATGTTCAAAACAGTATGTTTAAGGTAGAGATTTACTATGGTATCAGATGCTCATATTTTCTAAATAAATACTTATACAATATTTTCATTTCCATATATTCAAAGCTTATGTTAAGCCTGATATACAAACAAAATATAATTCGTGATTTCATGATTATACTGAGAACTTAGCCGTTTGAACTTTAACATTGGACCCTATGGGAAAAGTTGCAAAAATCCCATTTTAGAGGTGATAAAATGTAACTATAAAAGTTTCTTTTCCTAAAACCATATTAGATTGATAATCTGAACTAAAGAGAAAAAATAGGGTATCCAGACAAAATATTACCTGCAGTTCTGACCTGAGGGATACTCTACCTTTAATGAATGTATAAAAATTCCTATACTTTGTAATGAATGGAAGACAAGACATGTTACCTAAACCTTCGATCATTGACTTGGGTTTCAAATTTTGCGGTACTTTGCTATTCTTATCCCTTTATTATGGGACGAAAATAGAAAATGCACCAAATTAAGCGACACTCTACCATTTATTACGAAATGTCACGTGAAGAAATGTATATATATTACACAAATATTCTGTAAAGATTTCCATGTTGGGGCATTGCCGTCACCGAGTCATCTCATGACATCTCTCAAGCTAGTATGATCTTATCAGCAACCCATTGTTATGGTTCGTTTCCAGACAATTACATAGCAAATTCCATCATTTAAGAGGATATGATATTTGTCACTCCATTGATTTCTCTTTATTTCATAAAGGCAAGGCGTTCTTCTAATGACCAATCATCCTATTATTTGTATTAGTATGTATAATGTTAGAAGAAAAGCTATAAACAATAATTATTATTGTATGACGAAAAGTATTAGAGTCTTTATCTATCAACAGCACACTAACACCTCTTAACTGCTTTGGTAACCGTTCAATACGGAGATTATCTTCTCACACAAATGGTATTTAGATAGAGCCTTGTATTGCAATATTTCGACACTTGTGTGTATTTTGAAAGTGTTTCCGACGAATAAAGATCTTTTTGTACTAAACGGTTTTCTTGCATTATTTCCATGCATGGCATTGATGAAATGTTGCCATTTACAAGGATATCACGATATCAAATGTCCGTCCTAAGTAAGCACTGATTGGCTATTTGTCTCATCAGAAGAAACATGCGCATCGCTTTATAATATCGGTATGGTCCATTTTCCCTCTTACAACGCAGTCTTGTTTTTTTTTTTTCAAATATCGCCAGTTTAGATTTCTTACTGGATGATATAGAATATTACTTCAAAAGTATTTTAACGACGAAGCGATTATGTTTCAAAGTTTCAAATTATAAGTTCTGTTTCTTATTCACATAAATAAAACCGGAGGGCACTGCTGAAATGAATTTTGGCTGTGTCTGAAAATCATTTTGGCTTGGAGCATCACTGTTGAGGATTTACTAGCTGAAACACGTGTCTAGTGCAGTAGAATTGGTTTGAAATTTCCTTCAAGAAGGTATAGAGTTTGATCACTTCCCGTCTTATTATATAACGTTTTACAAGATTATCGTTCATTGAAGTTACATGTAAAGTATACGTATTCAAAGTATTTTATTTCCTTTCCATGAAACCCTTAAAAATATACTTAAAATATTAGCCTATCTATTTCAAGGGGATAACTTGCTTCTTCGCATTTAATGTACAGTATTTTCGTGCATGAATTGAAAATTTTGACCATGGTGCGTCAGTGGAGCGGTAAAATGGATATTTGCAACTTTAAAATCATATACACAAACGTTCTATCAATAAATGAAAACCATAATGAGTAGATTAATGGGGTATAAATAGTTTCAGTTTCACAACAAAGACCCTCACCTAGCAAACTCTAATCGAAACAATTCAGAGGGTGATTGTGGGACTCATGACAAGTTTCATAAATATCCGCATTTGTTGATTCCCTCATTCCACAAACTCCGAAAAATTACGTCATTGATAGTTTTGACGTAACAATAAGACTTTGATAAGAGTTATTTAAAACAATGAATGCATGTATATGCAAATAGAGTTTTAGATTGGTCAAGTAGATTCAATGAAAATATTCTGCTTTCCTGCTATTTTTTAACACATAAAATTATATCTTTTTATTTCCAGATGAAGTTTCAGTGGTGTAGGTTTGCTGTTATTTGCGTCATCGTCAGTGCGAGCATCGTATTGGGTGACAAGGAGAGTGTTATTCCCGTCAGTGACACCGGTGAGGGCACAAGGTGTGACGCGGACATGAATACTGCTCAAACGTGTTTGGCGTGCTCCCGCCTACCACAGGACATTGCCGTCCAATTGACCGACTGTTGTACAGAGGACAAGGCCTTCCAGTTCTGTCAAGTCTGTACTAAGAACTCTGATGAATGTCTGAAGGAAGCTTACAGTGTAGAAGAGGCGAATATAGGAGATGATTCTGGACCAAATGACTTTGATTTGGGTTCCAACGATTACAATAAACGCTTCGGCACGTCCTTCATGGGATCATCTAAGTTTGGCAAACGGTTCGGTAGACTGTTCTTTGGGCGATCAGGAGGAAGTTCATACATATACGGTAAACGAGGGAAACGATACCGGAAATTAGGAATGGGTTCCGGAGGATTCCTTTTCAAGCGTTCAGACGATGGAGATTATATGGACAAGAGATACGGTAGACTAAACATGGGTGGTGGATCAGGATTTTTCTACGGTAAACGTGATCAGGACATGAATAAAAGGTTCGGACAAGGTTATGATGGAAAATCATCCAACTATTTCTTTACGGACGATGACAAAGAAAAACGGTTTGGAAAGTTGTTCATGTCTGGCAAGAGATATGGTTCTCTCTTCATGGGACGATAACAGATTAAAAACTTAAATTTGAAAACTGATGATATTTACTCAAATTGCAATTTTCAACTATAATCCTTGAAACTGTGATACATCATTTTCATTTCCCTTTCCTATTTTCTGAATTTTAAAGCCTTTAATGGTACATCATTTACTTTTTTTATATTATACAAATATTAAATAGTTTGATTGATATCCATGTTGTTCTATCTTTGAGTTCACAATACATAACCATATATATTATATATCCAGACAATAAATTATATATCCAAGAAGTTCAATATTATCCGGCTAGTTTTGTTTTGGAAGACAATTACCTATAAAAGAGATTGAGTATGATGGATATTCAAAATATTAGATCTCCAACAACACTTTTGATATATCTTCATTATCCACAGCGAAACACATGAGTACAAAAATAGAATCGATAATGGAAAATTGACACACAGGCGTTCTGAATGTGCTCTTATGGTGTCTTTTGATGGAAGTAGTGAACTTGCTCTAATTCTATTCTGATGGCGCTGTGAGGGTTTACCAAGTACAGTTGCAAATTGCATAAAAATCGTGCTACATGCACTTTCACAATTATTTCAATTTTACCATATTCCAAATCTTTGTGTTAAATTGTGTTCCGATGGGCTTTAAAAGTGTTATGAATATTTTCCCCAAACATAATAAGGATAAATAACCATTTCATCATAGTTGGAACAAAACAAGAAAAAAATGGAATATATAAAGCCATAACTATTTTACTATTAAAACTTGGGGAGATCTCCAACTTCTTATGCCTAAACATCGTGTACAGCAAAATACAATACGCACATAAAAATTAAAGAAAAAGGAATGAACCTACGACGGCAAACTACACAAATAAACTCATTTATAGATACTGACCATCGAAGGAGTGGGAACACAATTGGGAAACTTATTGTATCAAAGATCACGTTGAAATACACAGGAGTGCACAAACATGGAAGGTTGCTGTACCAAAAGCAAATCCTAATTACTGTGCAAAATCATTTCTTTTGCGAGTAGATAAAATTATCCATAGATGATATAAAGGACCAAATACTTTGCATAATGTTCTATTATGGCTGTCGTCATCACCAAACAAGACATACTTACCTGATCTGTACAGCAAAATGTACACCGAGACAATAACCAAATTTGACAGGTTCCCATGGAGCTGTTGCGACGGGTGTTGCATGTAATCAGGAGACGCTGCTTCCCTGGGCACCTGGTCTCACTTCGGAATGTTGTTCATTCCGGGGTTTGCAACCGTTCCGATGGGAATTCTCACGATTTTGCCTTGCCTTCTCGACTTTGAGACGGAATAACTGTTAGGTACTTCTTTGATATTTATTACATAGTTAGCCAACGTTAAATACTCTGATAACAATATTAGTTTTTTCTCCAGTGCTAAGATTTATGAATAGATTGTTACAAGTTTATGAAAAGGAAGTCGTTGACTGTTTTAAAGCATTTTAAAAGCAATAACTTGTTACTGTACATGGCCGAAATATAGTTTGTTTCCCTGAGGACAATGGTATGCCACCTAGGAGAACATGCAATGTTCATCCATTTGTAAAAGCAGTTACACTTGACTCCATTTCTTCTTATTATTTACTTTTCATCGAAGCTAGAACCTTGACTTTTCATGAATCCTGAAAAAATCTCCAGCGATACGAAGTTGCAGTGGTAACAACGGAACACAGACATACATTAGACCAAAACGCTAAGACAGCCATAGATCTACCAAAACATGAAGACAGCCATACAACTACCAAAACATGAAGACAGCAATACAACTACCAAGACATGAAGACAGTCATACACCTACCAATACATGAAGACAGCCATACAACTACCGAAACATGAAGACAGTAATACAACTTCCGAAACATGAAGACAGCAATACAACTACAAAAACATGAAGACAGTAATACAACTACCAAACATGAAGACAGTCATACAACTACCAAAACATGAAAACAGCCATACAATTACCGAAACATGAAGACAACCATACAATTACCAAAACATGAAGACAGTAATACAACTACCAAACATGAAGACAACCATACAACTACCAAAACATGAAGACCGCCATACAATTACCAAAACATGAAGACAGTAATACAACTACCAAACATGAAGACAGCAATACAACTACCAAGACATAAAGACAGTCTTACAACTACCAAAACATGAAGACAGTAATACAACTACCAAAACATTAAGGCAGCCTTACAACTTCCAAAACATGAAGACAGTAATACAACTACCAAACATGAAGACAGCAATACAACTACCAAGACATGAAGACAGTCTTACAACTACCAAAACATGAAGACAGCAATACAACTACCAAGACATGAAGACAGTCATGCAACTACCAAAACATGAAGACAGTCATACAACTACCAAAACATGAAGACAGTCATACAACTACCAAGACATGAAGACAATCATACAACTACCAAGACACGAAGACAGTCACTACAACTACCAATACATGAAGACAGTCATACAACTACCAAGATACGAAGACAGTCATACAACTACCAAGACATGAAGACAGTCATACAACTACCAAAACATGAAGACAGTCATACAACTACCAAAACATGAAGACAGCGATACAACTACCAAAAAACCTGAAAACAACAAGACTTACAACACTAAAACTACCCACAACCAAGGCTAAACATCTTTAAAGTAAAATATGCAATGTAACGGAATCTATTGTAGATAGCGCTACCGAAATGAAAATTGAATCATTAAAATCAAAGGATTTAGAAATGAATGTTTTTAAATTATGTCCCCGAATTGCAATATATAAAAGGGATCTGAGACTCCTTACATTGTCTTAACGAAGTGAAACAAACGTAGAAGCAGAAGACTGTCAATAAGATGAATTTTTGCATCTAGATAAAGGGGGAAAATATGAATTTTGAATGAACCTATGAATGTCCTTTCATTATAACAGAAGATAAAACATAGTTAATCATGGATTACTTTTAGCTTACCTCGCAGCAGCAAAATTTAACTTAAACACATTTCTAAGTACATGTATATTTGCTTTTAAAAAATAAAATTACTCAAGCAGAAAAAAGTTGGTCAATGTCATTCTATGAAAGTTTAATAAAAGATACATCCAATATACAATAATGTCGAATGGTTCCAACTCTACACCTTCTTGAAGAAAATTCTAAACCAATTTTCATGCACCAGACACGTGTTTCGATTATTAAATTCTCATCAATGATGCTTCTAGCGGAGCCACCAAAAATCATTTCAGTAGCGCCCTCTTTAATTTTTTGAATTTAGATTGGAACATTTACATAACAGAGAATACGCGGCTCCAAATTTCCTGTAGGGTTGATTCAGTAGCATATCCAAATAAAATCTATGTTCATAATAGCTTTGGAGGGATGGTGCTTAGATGTTAAACTCCTTTAAATTCGATATTTATCGGTGAAATGGCAGGTTTCCGAAATAGCAAAAAAAATAATAATAATAATAATAAATATGATGTCAAATTGATAAAGGGCCAAAACAAAGCTTCTTTCAGGTGACAGAGCTGAAAAGAAGTAATTAATACACTTGACAAACATCAGGTCACGGGGAACGATTTTAACTACTCCACACTGCAACATGAAATAAGTGTTTATAAGTTTGGTACGTGTAGCACTTATACTTTGCTCAATCTTGGATTTTTTTAAAAGGCAAATCACTCGCAAATCCCACGAGCAGAAAAAGAAGACCATGGTCATTTTACGCAAGTTTGGTACATGCAGTACTTATACTTTACTCAATTTTGGCTTTTAAAGGCAAAATCACTCATGCGGATAAAGTAGGTCAAGGTCATTTTATGAAAGTTTGATCAAAGATACATCCGCTATGCAAGTGTGGTACATAAAGCACTCATACTTTGCTCAATATTGACTTTTAAAAGCAACATCACTCAAGCGGAAAAAGTAGGTCAGATGCTGCATCTGATACATGGGGTCACCTCAGCATCCCAAGATGAATAACTTGTGCGAGTAGATTAGTATCAGTACTTTGTCAGATACTCAGCAACCCAAAAACTTTGAACTGACAAATATAGATTATTTCATTTAGTTTTTTAAAAGAAGTTGACAATAATTTTTGTAAAATTTCCATAAAGTCTTTACTAGTTTGTGAAAGCCTTGACCTAAAAAATTCTTAGAAATGAAAATCTACAATGAAAATACAAAACATCAGTACATGATCTAGCATACCGAGCTGCGAAATGTAGATACCGTATGACGGTAATGAAGGAACATCACCTTTCAGCCAGGGAAAATTTACTATGTTGAATCCAAAATCATCTCTTGTGTCACACACACTTATATGATTCTCATGAACAAGTTCGATATTTACTTCCAAAAATGGTGTTTCTGTGTTTGTAATGTTTGCATTGTTTAATATAACACAATATCACATCATGGACCAAGAAATATAGCTAAGACAACACATTAAGGGAGGGAGATCAATGTGTAGACGACTACTCTAGTCAATATAGTCAGAGCCAAAAGGTTAGGGGAAACCGGATGACGTACGCACAACGTTTTCAACTATCCGCAAAATGGACATAGTCCACAACCCATATATAAGAAAATATAGTATGTAAGAACAGAAAATTATACACAAACACTCCAGCACACATTCGATCCCTCTTTTTAATTATGTGCAATACATCGACAAATTGAAGGTCAATCTAATAAGCGTTCACTGCAAATTCCCTCTTGAAGAAACGTTTGAATTTTAATAAAGGAATATGGAAGGGATCTCCAGGAAGACTACCCTCCGCAATTACAAGTGATGATGTTTCCAGCGTCCAGGAAACCCTACCCTCAGGATTTCATAACGGCATTTTCTCTTTCATAACTTTTTTTTATATTATCTATATCGAATAGAAAATCTATATGGTGAAATTTCACCCCCACTCCAGTTTTGTAATGTAGTTTCGTAACAAAAAGAGTAGAGAAATTTGAAACAATCAGGAAGAAAAAAAGTCAAGATATCAATTAAAGTGTTGCGGTCGTAACAGCATTTGAGTAGGTAGGACTTAATCAGTCATTAACAAGGACAAATTGTGTTGCATAATGTTTGTAGTTTTAGATTTCGATTCTTCATATCAGTAACGGGTGCTTAAAGAACTAAAAGATATGAAAAAGGAAAAATGAAAAATTATCCAATTCTTAAAGTGACTTTTCTTTCACAAATAAGACAAGTGGTATTGATGCTAGCATACAGATAAATATATATTTGAGATATATTTGTAAATTTTCTTAAATCTACTTAATTCGATAAATTATTCTAAAATGACAAATATGGATAATGACCATATCCCTGTCTACAGTACAAAATCGATAATTCAGAAAATCAGAAACCGAAGGCATACAAAATCAGGATTAAAACAGGAACCAAAGCGAACAGAAACAAAAACCTCCACCATATGAAAAGAAGCGAACTCCCGATATGAGAGTGAGACCAGGTGCCCATGAAGAGTAAGCATCTCCTGCTTGCATGCAACACCCGTCGCAAGAAATAAGTAAGAAATATCTCCCTTGTGCATTATATAATTTGTAATAATTGAATCCCCAAAATAGAAAGCCAGGCGCTTTGGATGAGAAAACATCTTCGGATTCTGTCCGTATGAAACGTCCGTCATATAAATTACTCCCGTAAAAAGTTGACTAGTTGTCCGTCATATTACTCCCGTAAAAAGTTGACTAGTAGTTAATTCTAGGATATTTCATGCTTTTGGTTTTATGTATAAATTTGTGATGAATAGTTCTATTTATGTGTGTCCTTATTGTAATTAGTGCTGTTGAAGATTCCTCACTCAGAATGAACAGAGCAAAGATTTCCTAGTTTTAAAAAAAAAATTTCCTAGTAAAACAAATTTGGCTTTTAGGATAGCAAAATATTTCAAACGAGTGTTGAATCACTGGTTTCTTTGAGGCATTAGGGGTAATATACTCTACTTCCGGTTGTTTTGTTAACAGAAATATTTAATACCACGAAGTTGGCCGGAGACACACGAGATCGACATTGTTCGGTACCATACATCTTTATGGCGAGTTGAATAAAACATAAAAAAAAATATCAAATATCTAAAAATATGCAAGACATGGAACTTCATTATTTCTATCTCTTCGACGATATTGTTATTATACCCCTTATACCTTAAATTAAATGCCTTTCATTTCAAACATTCAACAGACTTTATTCTGCTCTGTAAAAATAACGAAAGTTGCTTCAAGCAGGAGATGTGTTCTCTTTTCGGGCATATCTGATTTCTATTCAACAGAGGATAAAAAATGCTTCTTTCCAGTAATATCTATTTGTTGTTTTAGTTTTGTATCTTACACGGTTTCGCAAGTCCATTGATAAATATGTTTGGGCTTTTCTTTGACAGGAGAGCATTTTTAAAATGAAGAAAAACAATGAGAAGCGGATTATCATCTTTGTATAAATACGTGCTCTTCTGATTGACAAATATGAGAGGAAATATGCTGAAAATAACATCTAATTATTGATGGTAGCGATAAATTTCTACATTAAGAAAACAAAAAGTTAGTAGCTTGTTATATGAAAGTCTATTATGAAGCCTATGAGACCGTATTTGCAAAACATACACACACAAGTTGAAAAAAGCACTATTTTATGCAAAATCATATAAAGATCATTGAATTTCCCGCTTCACATTCCGTATCAGATATCGAATAAGAACAGCATTCTAAGCATATATTGTATATCATATTGTGAAACTGCGAATATTTTCCGGTTGCGTAAAGTAATATAGATTAAGAAAGTTGATATGAAAGGGCTATAACGTAATGGTAATGTATTGCAAAAAATAAAGAGACGTGATATTTTTGCCTTTTCATAAATCACTTGATAAGTAACTATCGTTTCATAAAACATGCACTTCCCGTTATATAAGATAGGTAAACCTGAAAGCTGTACTTCAAGAAAGACAAGAGAACTTTTTTTTAAATGTTTAACGTTTTCAAATTCATTAGGCCATTTCTTGTTTTTATTCTGTTTTGCGTCCTTTTGAAATTGAGAAACCTACCAGCCAGCCAGGGAGAAAAACAAACAACCTTTTAAAACAAAGTTACTGTTGCAATTTTATAATAATTTATGTGACTGTGAAATATGACAGAAACTCATTTCATTTGGTCATCTTGACATATCGTAATGAACAAAAGAACGATAGACAATGAGTTATTGCAGTACTTAAACATTTTTACATGAACTACAAAAATTATACAATTCTTCTTTAATTTTTGTAGAAAACACATTCACTTTACAAAAGATCTTAGTATTTTAATTTTGTTTTGTTTTGTGACTTTGGGCTCAAAACCTACCAGCACGAGGACGCAAAACAGAAAATAACAAAGAAATGGCCTTAGCATCATTTTAGACTAGATAAATTTACAATATGGACCAGACATGCACGTTTCGGCTAATAAACCCTCGTCAGTGATCCTCAACTAAACAATGTAATATGACCAACTGTTTAATATTAGACCTTTGTAAATTTGTAGGAGTTAGTTCGAAGGCAGTACCCCTGCAGATTTAAACTCCTCTTTGCGTAGAAAGTATATACTTTTTAATTCATCATACTGAGAGTCCTTTTGTAACTTTTTTGGATATTTTTGAAGGTTGAAAATTAAGTTACTCTCTCAGAGTCTTGTTGGAGATCACATCCTTTCTACTTCCGCGTCAAAGAAAGTTGGGGATCCTCAACAACACTAGGTTGTAGCACCCACAACAAAACTCCAAATCACCCAATGCAAGAACGCGGACATCCACAGAAAGAGACGCAAAAGAGACAAGGAAAACCAACTCACACCATAGAAACATGAAACACAAAAGACCACATATAAACCAAAGAGTCATACTTGCATCTCGAACTTCTTTCGGGTTGAATTCCTTGCGATGACCAATATTGATACGGTCTATATCCTTGAGTGCAAGTTGCGTCATACTGCAGAAATTAGTACGAGGCGTGATAATGTTCGTTAAAAGAGAAGCAGACATATATATCGACGGTATATTTGATCTTAAGCTGCATTGCAGCACATTTGTCACCGTAATGGATAAAGGGAACATGAGAAATGGTAAAATAGATTTGAATAGAGTTAGAGAAATAGAGTTTTGAATTTTTCTAGATTTCCTATAGAACCTCTTTTGTTTTTCATTTTTTTAAATTTAGTTAAGGTCAAAATGTTTTTATTTTTAATTTCGAATCCTTATATAGGACCTGAGCTTATCATAGGACCGAGTCCTTTAAACCCATTACACAACGTTGATAGACATCTTAAAATTAATATTTAAGATGTGCGATGCTCCAAACATATACACACAGACAAAAGAAAGGAGGGGATCTCCAACAACACTCGGTTGAAGCACCAACAGCAGAAACCTAATACACCCAGTGCAAAACATAGAGCAGACACGCACAGAAATAGGCGCAAAAGGTACAAGGAACGCCAAATCATATAGACACATCAAACACAAATGGCTAACCATAAATCAACGAGACCGATGGGGAATCAGTGCCAGCTTAGGACGGCCATCTGCCAAGCCAGTAGAAGACGGTTTGGTTATCCGGATTACGTGCGCACGACTATTCTACATTTCCGATTACCCAGAGGTATCGAAGAACGCACGATTGTGATGTAAAATAACCTCCTCACTATAAGATGATCATACAAACAGACAGCATGACGCAAGGGCCCAAGAAACACACATTTGGGTATGTAAATGAATATAAAAACGGAAGGCGTACGAAATATAGTCCGTGCTCTGCCAGCTGTAGCGTGCTCATGCATGCTTACTCCTCCCGGGCTCCTGGTCCCGCCTCTACCTTGCTAGGGTTCCGTCGATGCTCAATTTGGTGCTCTATTGTGACTGCTGTTGAGATTATCGTCATGATCCTCTTTATATCATTATCATCCGAAGAGTCCGGCTGAGATTCTCTATAGAGGTTTGAACAGGACCCGTCATGGAGTCCTGACGACACAGTCAGGGAGAACGCAATTCTTAAGAATGCGCTGGTAAAAGAATGTACATTGATCCAGTACCAAGCCAAGTGTCACTCTGGTGAGAGAAGGATTATATTGACAGTATAAAAGAAGTTCGATGATTCTAAACAATTTCGATGGTAATTCTGTCTACCTAAATCCTTCTTATTTTGTTAATTATGTCATTATAAAATGCAGATTGTTAAATACAAAAGTAACATTCTCTCGACTGTTATCTGTATGGGTCCGAATTTCAAAAGAAGATGACAATTTTTTTTTGTTAAATTTCCGGAAAGTCTTGACCTAAAAGTTTCTTCGTAATTTGTAAATTTCTACTATGAAAATCCAAAACATCAGTACATGCTGTAGCATACCGGATGAGCTGTGAAATGTAGATACCGTATGACGGTAATCTAGGAACATCACCGTCACGCCAGGGAAAATTTACTATGTTGAATCCAAAATCATTTCTTTTGTCATACACATTTGTATGAATCTCCCCATTAATAATTTTGTTATTTAGGTCCAAAAATGGTGTTTCTGTGTTTGTAACGTTTGCATTGTTATTTAGAGTCATAACAGGATTGTCGATATCATACAGGTACCTTGAAGTACCAATGAAACATTTCAAATCATCATGTTTTCTTTGCTTTTGAAGATTTTGGATAAATTCTATTTCATGCGTGTTTACATAATGTGCAACAAGAGACGCACAATTAGAACCCATAGGGATTCCTACAAACTGTTTGTAGAGATTCTCACCATATGTTACATAAATGTTGTCCAAGAGAAAGGATAAGGCAATACACAGGTCACTACATGTCCAAGACTTGTATGATTTGTAATCTGTAGAGGAAAAGAAACCCTTTGATTCAGACGTACAAATAGTTTCCCCTCTCGATCGAAGTACCATTTAATGAGTTAATTTTATATATATAAAAGCAACAACGATATCGTTTTAGGCTATAGTAATTTAATATTTTGTTTTTCGTCCCGAACTTTTTCCGAAAGGTTCCCTTCCCGCCAGAAATGAAAACACACAAACAAAAGACCAATAATAAGGAATTTTGAAAGGAAGACTGAAAACATAAAAGAAAAATATCTTCCTTATGTGAAGATGATAATTCTAATGTTAAACGTCTGCATATTCAATAAGTTAAAGAAGTTCCTGACGATAATCTCAACAGCACTCACAATAGAGCACAAAATTAAGCATCGACGGACCCCTAGCAAGCTAGAGGTGGGACCAGGTGCCCGGGAGGAGTAAGCATCCCCTGTTGGCTAGCCGCACCCGCCGTCGATGTTTAAGCACGAAAATGAAAACAATATATAAACTTCATGCACTGTCTGACGTTATGTCTATATAGAAAGTGCTTTGGCGACAATGTCAGGGAAATATATTCAAAACACTTACTGTCAAACCCCTCGCGGGGAACTTTTTTACGAGCTCCACACGGCAAAGGGCATAAGTGTGACGCAAATGAGTTACAGAAGCATCATTTAAGACCTGATAAATTTACAGCATGGACCAGGCATGCACGTTTCGGGTACTAAACCCTCGTCAGTGATCCTCAGTCTAAACAATGTAAAATGACCAAAAAGAAAATTATAATGTCCAAAAATGTACCAAAAGACGTAGCAGAATGGGTGGGATATGATGTTACAGGACCCACTTTTTAGAAATTTTAAGACATTTTGTCACAGAAAATTTCAAATGCGTTAAAGAGACAGATGATCAACCGATGTTGATCGAACTTGGCTACATGTGCCCTCATGAAGTTGCGAAGTTGATCGAACTTGGCTACATGTGGCCTTACTTTATATTTAGAAAACCTACTATTATCTCCTGATATTAATGATGGTATAGGCATTTCATGGTATTCAAAATAATTTACTGATATTTTCTACTTGAAAAATATGTGTGCGTGTTACTGACAAACGTTACAGACAAGGCAAACGTTACAGACAAACACCATTTTTGGACCTAAATATCAAAATTGTCTATGGAGAAATTCATACAAGTGTGTATGACAAACGAGATAATTTTGGATTCAACATAGTAAATTTCCCCTGGCTTGACGGTGATGTCCCTAGATTACGTAATGCGGTATCTACATTTCAAGTCTCATCCGGTATGCTACAGCATGTACTGATGTTTTGGTTTTTCATAATAGAAATTTACAAATTACAAAGAAACTTTTAGGTCAAGGTTTTCGCTTTCACAAACTTGTAAAGACTATATATCTGGAAATTTTACAAAAATTATGATCAACTCCTTTTGAAATTCGGACCCATACAAGCAACAGAGTATATTACTTTAGGTATTTCACATCCTGCATTTAATGGTGACATAATTAAAAAAATAAGAAGGATCAAAGGTAGACAACATAACAATCGAAAACGCGTCAGAGTCATCAAACGCCTTTTATACCGTGGATATGATCCTAATGTCACCAGACGGACACTAAGCTTGGTACTTGACCAATCTACAGTCTTGTGCGAGCGCATTCTTAAAGCCACCGTTCCACTGCAATCCCGCTGTACCTACGTCCATTCCCGACCGAAATTTTCACAAAAGCGGGTAAAACTTTCCCGACCTTTTCATTTTTTTCTTGACATCACGCTCTATTCCCGACCGATTCCCGATCAGTTTATGACCGATTCACGTTTCATCGCGGACTTACTCACGCTTTACCCGCTCTACTCACGATCATATTGCCGACCAAGTCCCGCTCAATCCGATCAAACTCCGATCTATTCCCGACCAAAACCCGATCTATTCCCGATGCAATTCCGATCTATTACCGTCTGTCCCCGACGCATTCCCGCTCAAAAGATAATTTCTAACTTAAACTGATCTCATTTTTCATCTTATAATCGAATCGACCGAGAAGAAGCCTATATTTCTCGTTTTGACCAAGCCTTAACCAAAAGCGTCGCGATCAAAATTAAAAAAATTCCTTACTTAAAAAGTGGCATTGCATAGCCAAGAGTCGTCGCCGCGACATTTTAGTAATAAGTATTTTGAACAAATCAATATCAGTGCGAGAAAATGAATGAAATATGCACATATCCTATTTGAAGCGTCGTTTGGTCGTAACTTGGTCATATAGAGCGTGAATAGGTCGCTAGATGGTCTTGAAAAGGTCTTGGTAAGATCAGCAAACATTGAATCTGTAGTGAATAGATCGTGGTAAGAGCGTAGAATAGACGGGTAAAGATCGGGAACAGGGCGTAATTAAAGCGTATCTTATGCGTGAAGAAAGCGGGGTTTAGTTAAATGCCGATCAGACCACGCTCAAGCCACGCTCTTTCCCGACCAGGACACGATTAACCTAGGCTGTACCCACGACTATCCCGACCAAGCGCCGACCATTTCACGACCTCAAAGAATACGGGAAACTTTTCCCGACCTTTAAAGCGTGCCCGCTCTAATACCGATCAATTTTGGACCAACATACGCTGTACCAGACCAAGATACGACCAAGAGCCGTTCTCTCCCGACCTGGCAATTTTCGAGGTCGTGAATGAACGTAGGTACAGCGGGATTGTAGTGGAACGGGGGCTTAAGACTCTGACTGTGACGACGGGGCTCCATGATGGGACCTGTCCAAACCTCTTTAGAGAAGACAGGATCCCGACCACCTGTCCTCTCTGAATGTCAGTCGGACTCCTCGGGTGATAACATATATAAGCTCGCTACAGCCGGCAGAGCACGAACTGTATTACGCACGCCCTATCTTTAAGTCCATTTACATATTCATCTGTGTTGCTTGGACCCCTGCGTTTTACGGTCTTGTTTGTGTGTGGTCATCTAACAGTGAGGAGGTTGTTTTACACCATAATTGTGCGTTCTTCGAGACCTCTGGGAAATCGGAATAGTGGGAGGGTTGTGCGCACGTAATCCAGGATAACCACACCGTCTGCTACTTACGTGGCAGTACCGTGACGTACCGTCCTAAGTCGGCACCGGTTGCCCATTGGTCTCGTTTGTTTATGTGTGGTCTTTTATGTTTAATGTTTCTATTGTGTAAGTTGGTGTTCCTTGTCCCTTTTGCGTCTCTTTCTGTGGGCGTCTGTTCTGTGGTTTTTTTTTTTTTTTGCATTGGGTGTCTTGGGGTTTAGCTGTTGGTGCTCCAACCTAGTGTTGTTGGAGATTCCCTCCTCTCTTTTTCCTAGAATTCTCCTAAAAGGTATCCGCCCGCCGACTTAAAAAAACATTTAATTACTATGGCCTCAATGCAAAATGCTTGTTTGAAAAAAAATATTTGAAAATTATGTATCATAATATAGATCTGATTTATGACCTTATTACCTTAAATCGGGATCGGATAGGGGACGGGTATGATTTTAAACAAGTCAGACATTAAAGTCATGGACTTTATATATCACGTAAAATTCACTGTTAAATTTAGTTCCAGGGAATCAAATTGATAATCCAATAAAATTGAATACTAAATATGTGTTAAAAATGCAAAGATTATGTTAATTATCTTTTAAGTATTTCGAATAGATTTCTCTAAATAAAAATTCGTGTCAAAAAGTGCTTCCAAAAGAAAGGAAAAGATAGCCAAGAAACCGGAAGTGCAGTTAAGCGCTCACGCACCTGTAGAACTAGATTTGTCGTCAGACAAAAAAAGGAGGATCGTCGAAATAAACCTCAATCGGAATCGACTAAAATATTTACTTTCCTCGTGCTTAGATTGTCAAAATATCCATATGCTGAATGCAAAATCTTTGGTTGTCGTACATTTGTATACATTTCAATGGAAAACATGATCGGAGAAGAATCGAAAACAAATATTGCATGTAGTACCGTATACCAATTTAATGCAAATAAAATCCACAACAAAATATGCAAATTTGAGTTCGCATACACAACTTTTGACTGAAAAGCAGGATATTACATATGAACAGATTCCATGCCGTCCGGTGACCCCGGATGCTGTTGTAATAAGTCCTTCTTATTTGGTATCCTTTTCCCATTTCGTACTTTGAATTTCACAATAAGAATAAGTACAAAAACAGTTACGTATATAATAACAAATACAGCTACAGTGAAATGTACACCTCTAGCTCTGCATACGAGACCTTCGCAATTCTTTGTAATTGTTTTCTTTTTCTGGTTTTGTGTTTTGCTCATGTGCTTATCTTCTGAGGTCAGGTTGGATATACTGGGAACAAGTGCTTCTTCCATGAAGCTGTCATCAGTAAAATGTCTTACTATTGCTTTGTGAGATTTGGCATTAAGGTTCCCGAGATCACTAAACATTGATTCTCTGTTCCTTTCAACTCTATACGATTTCGTTTCGGCATGGCCAATTATTATGTGAACAACTGAAAGGGAAATTACAGAATTGACAATGTTATATTTGATTGAGCAAATTGAATTATACCTTTTCTAACAAATAGCAGTCTGTATACAGACCCGGTTGTAAAATAAAGTGATAGAAGGGCAATCATAATATTGTGCACATGAAAGATGTATCAATCAGAGCTACAATGTCGTACATGTACAATATATGTACATTGTCCATGAAAGAACATAAAAGGACGAACTGCATACAGCTCCTGGCAAAATGATTCAAGAACATAAGCTGTTCTTTGGAAGGCTATCTACTCTTTTGATATGATTTAAGGATCACTGACGACAGTACTATACCCGAAACGTGCATGTCTGGGGTCCAATCCGTAAATTTGACCTGTTTTGATAAATGATGTGATCACTTTGAAGACGTATTACATTTCACGAATAACAAATATATGCCACGCATATTTCTCTCTTTGAGTATCTGTCTCGTCACACTCAGACACAGCAAGAAGGTTGCCTTCTGTAGCCATTTTATGGACAAAAATACACCGCTAAAGACGGTATAGCCGGATTGCAAAGAAAGTTTTTGTACCTAACTGGTTTAAGGTCACCAGGTCAAATATTACGACATAAATTGAATGGTCTTCTCAGAGGCAACCTACCTTATAATATTATGTTTTACTGTGTATATAGTTCCTGAGATTTTGCTTCAACCAGAAATGTTAACCAAATTCTTAAACTAGGTCAAAGTCCAAGGTCAAGGTCACTATGTCAAATATTAAGGCATACATTAAAAGGTCTCGTCATGGGCAACTTTCTTGTATAATACAAGGTTTATACTACATAATGTTCCTCTGATTACGCTTAAACCAGAAACTTTAACCAAAATCATTAACTACATCAATGTTCCTCAGATTTTGCTTCAACAAGAATCTTCAACCAAAATCTTTAACAAGTTCAAAGTCCAAGGACAAGGTCAATAGGTCAATTGTTACGACATAAATTGAAAGGTCTTGTCATGGGCAACCTTCATGTATAATATAAAGTTTCTACTGCATACAAATCCTAAGATCTTGCTTCAACCAGAAACTTTAACCAAAATGTTGACGACAGACAGACGGACAGACAGCCAGACGGACATCGTCAATCTATAGACCGAAATTGCTTTACAATCTGGCCAAAAAGTCTACTCTTATCCCGCTCAGTGTACTCTTATTGTCTTGGATATTAAAGCATAGGTAAGATAAAGAAGATTTTGACGACAATCTCAACAGCACTCACAATAGAGCACCAAATTGAGCATCGAGTTATCGACGTAATGAACACATTACAAAGCTCACCTCGAGGCAGCATGTTATCATGGCAGCAAAATTTAAATTAAAACAAATTCTTTAAGTATATTGACTCTTAAAAACAAAACCAGTCATGCGGAAAAAGTAGGTCAAGGATTCTCTTTATGAAAGTCGTATGAGAGGTACATCCAATATGCAAGTTAGTACATTTAGAGTTGGGACTCTTCTGTATAATTTTGCACTTATATACTCTTTGATCAACATTGGCTTTTAAAAGCTAATTGCTTCAGTGGAAAAAGCAGGTCAAGGTCATTTCTATGAAAGTGTGGTAAAAGACACTTTGATACATCTATCACTTATACTTTACTCAATATTGACTTCTAGAAACGGAAAAAGTAGGAAGTAGGTCAAGGTCATATGAACAAAATCAGTCAAGCGGAAAAAAGTAGGTTAAGTCATTTTTTTAACGTTTTATCGACGATTCATCCAATATGCAAGTTTGGTACATGTAGGACTTATACTTTGCTCAATATTGACTTTTAGAATCGAAATCACTCAAATAGAAAAAGGAGGTGAGGGTCATTTTATGAAAGTTTGATCAAAGATACATCCAATATGCAAGTATGGTACCTGTAGTTTTTATACTTTTCTAAATATTGTCTATTAAAAGCAAATTTAAATCATTCATGCAGAAAAGTAGGTCAGATGCTGAATCAGATACATGAGTCCATCACTGCATCCAAAGATAAATGACTGCATCAAGTTTGGTTACTGTAGTATCTATACTTTGTAAGATACTGGTCGAGTCCCTACTTCTAAACCATGTCACACTGAGCTACACAAATTTTAACTGAATCACTGAAGTGGGAAAAGTAGGTCAGCAGCAGCATCCAATGCATGGGTTCAGCTAAACATCCCAAGATGATTCACTTATGCAAGGCTTGGTTGCTGTTACAGTAGCATCAGTATTTTGTCAGATTCCGAGCTATCCCAAAATCTTTAACTGGACGTGGACGCGGACTTGGACGTGGACGGCAGGGGTATAGCATATAAGCTCATTTTAACTTCGTCAGTCAAATTGTTGTCACCCGATCAATTTGATGTGGCTTTACAAAGAGTTGGGAAGTACAGTTATTAGCATACTAGTTTTACGAAAATTCAACTAGCACCATTTCACTCAAGAGGATTTTGTAAGGAGCAAATATCAACTAAATGTACCCGATTAAAACTTTGGGGTAAAGACATTCCATCTTAA
The DNA here is from genome assembly GCA_033119305.1 of Pinctada imbricata. NCBI lineage: Eukaryota > Metazoa > Mollusca > Bivalvia > Pterioida > Pteriidae > Pinctada > Pinctada imbricata. The sequence continues at coordinate 27,759,120 of VSWD01000011.1, read as the reverse complement.
TAAAAATTAGAATAAGAATCTGGGATTGGCGAGACAAATAGATGAAGAATGGAACTATTGTTTTGGGAGGAAATGTTTGTTGAAAAGGTATGCTTCGTCAGAAAATTGGACATCGAGATTGAACTCAATCAATGCATGTAAATCCGATAAAAAATATACATACGAAACACGGACCATCCAAGCAGAACATTATCATACAATCCTCCTGCATACATGCATACAAGACATACACAAGTAGAAGGTGAAGTAGTACTCCGCCAGTTAAGTAATAGAAGGGGCTATGAGGTACCAAAAAGGGGAATGGCCTGGCTAGAGTACTCTGTAACGGACAGTTTGCGAATGAGTTCCCCGCAATATATGTAACATCTATACAGTCAACTGGCCCAATAGAGGGCTGCCGGGTGCCAAAACAAAAAGAAGAAAAAGAAAGAACTATGTTTGAAAAAAAATAAACAGCTAAACAGTTAGACTATCACGTCAAAAACCAGTGAAAGGAAGAAATTGCTAGGACCTATTGACCCTAAAATCAATATTTTTTTCCATAGTTCAGGTCTATTTTTCTGAACAGTGATCTTTGACTTCAAGATCATCATTTCTTCTAAAGTAATCATATATCCGCCTTTGGTTTCAATAGGTTAGGATACTTGAGTTTTTATTTGAAAACCATCATTTTGAGTGTATTTTTTTCTCTAATGATGCCTTGCCCTTTGACATATTTAGTAATCTTCCCCTCGTAATAAATAAGCATATATCTTAATGTGATGTTGATAGGTGAAAGGGTTCTAAGATTCTATGTGATTTTTTCCTATCAGTGACCTTGACCTATTGACCCTAAAATCAATAGGTGTCCTTCCTTCTGATAAGTAAGTATATATCCGGCGTGGATAGGTAATCGGGTTCTTGAGTTATTGTCTGGAAACCATGATTTTAAATGTATTTTTCCCACCTTATTGACCCCAAAATTTAAAGGCGTCTTCCCTTTTTCAAAAGTTTGCAAATATTCAAATTTACTTTGGGAAGATGAAGGTTTCTTGGATTATCATCTGGAAACCATGAATTTTTGGGTATTATCCTTAACAATGACCTAGACCTTGACCTATTGACACCAAAATCAATAGGTGTCTTCCTCTTCTGATAAGTAAGCATATGCCAAAATTCATTTCGGAAAGGTAAAAAGGTTCTTGGGTTATCATCTGGAAACCATGAGTTTCAATGTATTTCCCTAACAGTGACCTTAACCTTTGACCTATTTGTCCCATAATCAATAATCGCCTTCCCCTCTTGATAAGTAAGCATATATCCAAATTTGGTTTGCATAGGTAGCAGGGTTCTTGAAACTGAAAGTGTGATGAAATGACGGAAAAGTACATGGCGGGGCATAAAAAAACCAGGATGATAATACAGATAAAGTGTGGCAATTTAACACGACTTTAAGGTGTATTTATTCAGAAATGTGTTTGTTCAGATTTATTTATTCAGAGTTATTTATTCAGATTCATTTATTCAGCTTTATTTATTCAGATAAAGATATATTTATTCAGATAAAGTGTGGCAAAATACACATGACTAAAGTTATATTTATTCAATTGTATGTACAAGATTAGTGATATCATTTTATTCAATTTGAATTTAAAAATCAATATACTTCCATACCTTTGTTTACATCACGTTTACGTCGATTGTTCGTCTCCTTGAAACAGGAAGTCTGAAATCAACAATCCAGTTTGAAACTACTAACACGTTTATATTTACGTTCTAAACTTCTAAATTAATTCGATTTTCGAAATAAAAACCTCAAAATTTTGAATTCAGAATATTAATCAAATACCTGTCAAAAATTATTGAAAATTGAGACTGAAAGCATTTAATAAGAAAGTGTTTTGTTGCATGAAGCAGGCACTGATTTGAAAGAGCGAGTGTCATACAAACAAACAGATGCAAGAAACGTGAGTTTTTCTAAAATGTGTCTCACAAAGCCATAATGTATCAGATTTCAAAGAATTTTCAAAGAGAACCTACCCCGTCACAATTGGTTGTACACACTGTAAAATTGCATTCGAATCTAACAACATCACTGCCGAACATGTGGAAGGCTTGGAAGAAAGGACTCTTTATGATCTTACCCTTTGTATGGAATCCAACGTCCAGAGCAAAGATAACTCCGTCACCACAACTGGAAAAAAATGATAGGGAATGTTACAGCTTTTCGTGTTCATTGTGTTGATCATACATCCCATTTTCGTGCTTTTGGTGTATTTGAATTCTTTTTTTAAGACGGGAAAAATAGGCATGTATAAAACGTATTGTATTATAAAAGTAATTCTCTAATTTGTATAAGTCAAAGCGGAATCTCTCTCTCTCTCTCTCTCTCTCTCTCTCTCTCTCTCTCTCTCTCTCTCTCATACCTAAGCTATTTCTTAATCGAGCAGCTTAGAGGAAAAACCAGGAATCTATCTGTATTTCCTTTCTTGCGTTTCCAGATTCGAGATTGGAAACTTCAAACTTTGCCGGATAGAGTCTGAAGGATCGGATTAAGGCTCAAAGTAGCTCTGAGTCGGTAATAGCATAATTTCTTTTGGAAAGGGTATCGGGATGAATAAACCGACCGGTAACGTTGATCATCGGCTGTTAAAGCCAAATTCATAACTCTGCAGACATAAGTCAGTAATTTAAATTGAGTATCATCAAATTATTCTCCTAACAATTCAGATATACATCAACAATCATTGCACATACCCTCCTCGTAAAATAGAGTACTCCTTGCCTGCACCCACAACTTTACATCCAACAGCCAAAGCGCTTACTTCGTCTGTGGCAATACCTGTATCAATTACAACAAGCAAATTAAGGGGGTTCGAGTATCGTTTCCATGGTTTGTGATTGGTTAAAGTCACTTAGGAAAACAAATGGTATAATGAACGCAATTATGAAACGTGGAAGCCATGTACCATTCGAGGTGTGGCTAATGATGAAGTTTTCATAAACGACGGACGGACGGATAGACAGACAGACGGATCGGGGACAGCACGAGGCCAATTGAATTTTCGGTGCTTACTTGATTTAAAAAATCAGCAACCTGCTGAACTATGATGTGTGGTGAATGAACCTTATTTGAAGCAGAAATGAATGATTTAACGCACTTGAAAATTTCAAATTAAATATCATTCCTGCTACGTCTTTCGGTACATTCTTGGACATGATAACTTTCACACTCTTTGGCCATATCACATCGTTAGATTGAAGGTCACTGACGAGGGTTAAGTACCCGAAATGTGCATTTCTGGTCCATACTGAAACTTTATCTGTATTTAAATTATGCCATTGAATTTGAAGACGTTTAACATTTGATGTGAACTTTTTTCTTTTGACGATCACAAGTTTGCTAGAGGAAATAATAATCATTCTCTAATTCTCTGTCCACATTCATTACATATACGTACGTATGAAATAAGTGAAAATTAAATGTTATATATCGTGATACTGCAATTACCACGTATTCATATGGAATAAATCCCCCAAGTTGCTGGGTTTTTTTTTTTAATTTTCTCGGTGAAATAATGTTAAAAATAATGTAATATTAAAACATAAATTATACCAATGAGTAGGATAAAGTTGCTTCGGTTGTTCATGATAAAAAATACGTACCATTTGGATCAGACATAGTTGTTTTCAGTTGTATTTTCTTTCCCAGTGGAATACTACCAGTGATTGGTTTCCCGAGTACATCGGTCACTTCGAAATCAAACTCTGACTGAGCAGCATCCCCAACGTTATACTGAAGGTCCTCTGGTGCCAATACGCTGTAATTTGAAATAAGGTAGATCCCTATTATATAGGTTCAGTTTATGTGTATGTTTCCTTTGAATTTGAAAGAAATGCTAGATGTTTTTTCTTAACCAAAGAAGTATCGAAAGACGTGGTTTTCGTATGAAATAGAGAAAATGAAATAGAAAGAAAACAAATGAAGTGACAACGTGTGTTCTTACCCAGGTTTAGTTTAGTTAGTTTAATAAACATATTTATTCAGTCCAAATGCAAGTTACATATAATTACAGAAATGCAAACAACCCAGGTTTATGCCTATATGTATCTGGTATTGTGTCAAACCAGCATTTCTTCGGTTGATCGAAGTATGTGTCTGTAGACTAATGGACAGATGGACAGACTGACAAAATCACACGGAACACTAAGTACATGACTTTGTATATCGATATAGATGGAATTTATTTAGGGAAAAAATCATGGGATGATATTTCACATCAACTTTGGACCATGCATAGGGTCCACTGGTTTTTCGAGACCTCTGGGTACAATCGGAAAAGTGGGAGGGTTGTGCGCACGTAATCCGGATAACCACACCGTCTGCTACTGACGTGGCAGATGGTCGTCTTAAGTCGACACTGATTGCCCATTTGTCTCGTTGGTTTATGTGTAGTCGTTTGTGATTGATGTTTCTGTGTGATTTAGCGTTCCTTGTACCATTTGCGTCTCTTTCTGTGCGTGTCTGCTTTGTGATTAGCGGTAGTGATGAACCAATTGTCGCCGACAATCGATTGTCGATCGCTAAAGCTCTTTCGATTCCGATTATCGATTTCTTTTTCTTACAATCGATTGTCGCTGTAAGAAAGGTATTTTGTGTAAAGATATTTATTTTTCTCTTTTTACATGTAACATAAACCTTTACTTGTTGTCTTGCATGTAAACAGGCAGACACTTTGAAATTGAATGCTTTATATTTTGTTTTCAGCAAAGTTTTCTGAATTTTATGCAGAAAAATACAATTTTTTTTATCTTTTATGTTCCATTTTTCATGGACTTTTGTTTTCCGATTTAAATCGATAATCGATCGGTTTACTCTTTCCGATTATTTTCCGATAATCGATTCTTAAAAGTCTTCCGATGTACAACACTAATTAGCGGTGGGTGTTTTGGGGGTTTACTGTTGGTACTGCAACTAGGTGCTGCTGGAGATCCCCTCATTTCCTTTACTGTAAGAATAGTGGGGTTTTGACGCATGTCCCATAGTTGGTGTCACAACGCATTATTGAGGAGGCATGACTCGTAATTGATATCATATGACTTAGACTTCCTCGACATGAAAACAATGTCTTAGGCGACACATGCTTGCATATTTCAAAATGGAGAAAAGTCGAATTGAAATCGGAAGAATCATGCGCAGGAAATTGACATTAACTGTTTGAAATTAAAATATTGTGGTATATATATTCTATATCTTTACTCACATACCCTTCCTGGAGTTCTGTACCGCTAGTATTAGTTCCCTTGTTGTCGTCATAGGTACACGTAATCAGATACTCGTCTGTATACATGTGGATAACCGATCCTGGGTCGCCGTATCCAATAACCACTCGCGCTTTGTAGGTGGCACTGTTGTCCATTTTCTATAATAAGGAGGATGGTTGAAAGAAAATTCTTATAGTAATGGTTTTTTTGTAAGTTATGTAAAGTTTATATACAAGTTAGTTGTCATCTTTATTTTGGGATAGAAAAAATTATTTCTTATGACATTTTCTGAACAGTTTTAAAAGAGACACGAGTGTTCCTAACAAGCAAGAATTATGTTTTTATCTTTGTTTGGGGTTAGCGTTTGATTCAAAGAGGAACGGTTTGGCTGTTTTACATGTTACAATGTATTGCCATTGAGTATAATTTATGATTCTAATTTCGGTTTTATGTTAAACTCTCACTCGCTCATACTAGAGATAAAATTTTATGTTTTGCATACTGTGTTCAATTTTTCCAATATTTGTTTAAATTATTAATATTTTTTATTTTATTTTATTTTTCATGTTGCTGCTAAAACGTCTCTAGCAGGTTGGACGCATTCTTATAATATAGTGTACCTGTAAAACACATTCGTCTGATGAGTTTCCACTGTATGGTACCTGGGCTATATGATTGACGTAATCAGTGGTCGGAACTTCCAACCGGAAGTCGTCTGCACAGTAGATGTCAACATAAATTTCAAGGTCTGACATGACCGTTATCACTGCAAAATCGTCCTCACCGTCCGATTCTGCGCAAGTAGCCTGGACTGTAACGACAAATTTCAAAATTCATGACGTTTCATTTTTAGCTCACCTGAGCCATAGGCTCAAGTGAGCTATTGTCATAGTGTTGCGTCCGTCGTCCGTCGTCCGTCGTCGTCGTCGTCGTCGTCCGTCGTCGTCCGTCGTCGTCCGTCGTCGTCGTAAACTTTTCACATTTTAAACTTCTTCTCCAGAACGGCTGAAGGGATTTTGATGAAACTTGGTAGGTATGAAGTACTCATGGTCCCCTACAAGTGTTGTTGTTTTTCGTCCGGATCTGTCAACAGGTGGCGCCACCACAGCCAAAAGTAGGTCACGGGGGGTACCCTCCTTTGACAAACTTCTTCTTCAGAACCGAAGCATGTATCGACAAACCGAAAGCATCAGGATGATCTAGAGAGATGTCTTAAGAAGTGTTGTTATTTTTGGTTCCACTTCGAAGTCAAATTTTTGACGCGTTTTTGACGTCTTTTCGGACTTTGTCAGAAATGCACATTTTTGCACTATTTCTTTAAATAACTCAATAAGTGTATGATTTTACACACTCATTTACTACATATTTATCATATTTAACTTACTTGATGCTTTGATATGTATTTTATGCTTAAAATTTATTTTTTTGATTTTTTATGAATTTTTTTCTTATGTAAAAAGGAAGGGGGGGGGTTGATTTTCATACACTTTCTGCTTCTTTTCTATAACCACTCTTCAGATTGTCATGACAATTTGTAGGTATGAGGTACTCATGCATGGTACCCTACAAGTGAAAGAATTTTGTCAAGATATCCACTTTTGGATTTTTAAGGAATATTTTTTAAGATTGTACATTGGTATAATGTATGTTTTCCATGCCAAATGGACCCATGGGGAGTAGCTTCAAACCCCGGCGGGACCCCAACAATTTTTTTTTCCCTTTTCAGTTTTTTTTTCTGTTTTTATTTTTATATTTATCGCTAGAAATGAAACTGTGAAAGAATTTTGTCAAAATATCAACTTTTAGATTTTTAATGATTTTTTAAATAAGACAAGCTATAGTTTGGCTTTGTGTACTTATTTTCATACTTCGAATTAACTTGGCCACATACGCTATAAAATATACTCTGAATTTATTTTTAAGATGTTGACTTTTTGTGTCGCCTGCGAAGCACAGCGACACTTAGGGATCACTTTGTCCGTTGTTCGTCTGTCCATCCATCCGTCCCTCCGTCTGTCTGTCACACTTGGGTGTCACACCCCATAACTTTTGATTGGTAAGTGATAGGGCTTTGATATTTCACATGTGTATTCCTTGTGACAAGACCTTTATACACATATCATAATTTTTGACCTTGTGACCTTGACCTAGATATTTGACCTACTTTTCTAAAAATCTAATATTGGCTATATCTCTTGATTGATTAGTGATAGGACTTTGATATTTCACATGTGTATTCCTTGTGATTAGACCTTTCTACACATAAAATGTTTGACCTTGTGACCTTGATCTAGATATTTGACCTACTTTTCTAAAAATCTAATATTGGCTATATCTCTTGATTGGCAAGTGATAGGGCTTTGATATTTCATATGTGTAATCTTTGTGACAAGACCTTTCTACGCAAACCATATTTTTTGATCTCATGACCTTGACCTAGATATTTGACCTACTTTTCAAAAAATCTAAGATTGGCTATATCTTTTGATTGGTGAGTGATAGGGCTTTGATATTTCACATGTGTATTTCTTGTGACAAGCCCTTTTTTCACATACTATATTTTTTAACCTTATGACCTTGACCTAGATATTTGACCTACTTTTTAAAAAAACCAAGATTGGCTATATCTATTGATTGGCAAGTGATAGGGCTTTGATATTTCTCTTGTGTATTCCTTTTGACAATACCTTTCTACACATACCATAATTTTGACCTCATGACCTTGACCTAGATATTTGACCTACTTTTCAAAAAAATAAGATTTGCTATATCTTTTGATTGGTAAGTGATAGAGCTTTGATATTTCATATGTGTATTCCTTCTTGTGACAAGGCCTTTCTACACATATCATAACTTTTGACCTCATGACCAAGACCTAGATATTTGACCTACTTTTCAAAAAATCCTAGATTGGCTATTTCTTTTGATTGCTGAGTGATAGGCTTTGATATTTCACATGTGCATTCCATGTGACAAGACCTTTCTTCCCATACCATCATTTTTAGCTCACCTCAACGAAGTTGAGTGAGCTTATGCTATAACCCCACGCGTCCGCGTCCGGTTAAGAAGTTTGGCGTAGCTCAGTATCTGACAAAGTACTGATGCTACAGTAATCAAACTTGCACAAGTGATTCATCTTTGGATGCTGAGGTGAACCCATGCATCGGATGCAGCATCTGACCTACATTTTCCGCTTGAGTGATTTGGATAAGAAGTTTTGGGTAGCTCAGTATCTGACAAAGTACTAATGCTACAGTAACCAAACTTGCACAAGTGATTCATCTTTGGATGCCGAGATGGACCCATGCATCGGATGCAGCATCTGACCTACTTTTTCCATTTGAGTGATTTCGATTGTAAAAGCCAATATTGAGCAGAGTATAAGTGCTACATGTACCAAACTTGCATATTGGATGTATCTTTGATCAAACTTTCATAAAATGACCTTGACCTACTTTTTCCGCTTGAGTGATTTTGCCTTTAAAAGCCAATATTGAGCAAAGTATAAGTGCTAGATGTTCCAAACTTGCATATTAGATGTATCTTTGATCAAACTTTCATAAAATGACCTTGACCTACTTTTTCCGCTTGAGTGATTTTGCTCTATAAAGCCAATATTGAGCAAAGTATAACTGCTACATGTACCAAACTTGCATATTGGATGTATCTTTGATCAAGTTTTCATAAAATGACCTTGACCTACTTTTTCTGCTTGAGTGGTTTTGCCTTTAAAAGCCAATATACATATACTTGATTATTTTCTCTGTTTTATTTCTGTATCTATGGTAAACATAGTCGCCATATATCTTGTGTTACAGATTTGATTGGTTCAATACCTCCTTGCCCCTTTAGTAGGGGTAACTACAGGAAATAAAAAGGTGCACACTAAAAATCTTGACTGACTTTAAATGCCCGGAAGTCTGTAAAATTGGTCTTTTTTGATTGCGAATCTTTGGCACGCATAAAAATGTAAAGAAAAAGGGGGGGGGGGGGGGTCATGCATGTCCTTTTTTCGCAAATTTCACTTTTTTTTCAGGAACTCTGCGTCCTCATCGAAAATGTTCCGAATTTTGCATATTTTCAAACCTATCTGTAGATTGCATAAAAGACAAGATCAAGTTCGAAGTTAAATTTATCACGACTATTGATTCAATATGCTAAAAATACATTTCCAAGTGCCGCATTTCAGCATATTTACCGAAAATAATTTGTCCAAGTGGCTTCACTGGGTCATGAGGTTTGATACAACGTACACTGCTGTTTGGAAAATAAATTGGCTCAATTTCTGCACAACTCACTTGAATTAATATTGTCCGCTAACAACTTGTCTGTGTTAATTGGATTAACACGATTTTGACTGTACGTTACATGTATTAAGATGAAATCAATACTATTCAAAAGCTCTCATTCATAGATTTCTGTATAATTTAATATGAATAAAGGCAAAACCTAAAAGTCTTTGTTTTTTATGCTTCCAGAATCAAAGATACGGGGGCATATAGTTTTTGGCCTGTCCGTCTGTCTGTTTGTCCGAAAAACTTTACATTGGGCATAACTTTTGAATGGAAGGTGATAGAGCTTTCATATTTCACATGTGTATTCCTTGTGACAATACCTTTCCATTGATACCAAAATTTTTGACCTCATGACCTTGACCTTTGACCTACTTTTCAAAAACTTTAACATTGGGCATAACTTTTGAATGGCTAGTGATAGGGCTTTCATATTGTACATGTGTATTCTTTGTGACAAGATCTTTCCATTGATACCAACATTACCGGTACTCTGACCCTGACCTCTCACATACTTAACAGAAAATGGTGTTTATACCAACAAAGATGCCACCGCGGGGCATTCGTGTTTCACAAACACAGGCTTTATTATTTTCTTGCATACTAGCTATTAATAATGAAAGGTTTGGTGTTCAATTTTAAATAAACTTAATTTATGAAATCATTTCATTGTTTTATTCTGTTTCTGTTGCACATTAATGTGGAATTTTACAAAATAATTTTATTTTTGATGTTGCAAACTATACTAGCTGGGCATATGACTTTGGATCGCATAATCCATCTTTTCAAATCAGTAAAAAAGTTGTTGTTTTGAAATGTGACTATTTTCTCTTGTTTGTACTTTTAAAGGTTGTCTGAAAAAAAACTTGTCTGCATCCGGAAAAATCTTGTTAGAAAAGTTGTGGGCTAAAATCCTGGTAGTGGCACTATCAGTATTCAATGTCAGTATGTCAATTAGAGCGTGCATGGGTATCAGGTGAGCGTTGTGCCCCCTGGGGCTCTTGTTTACTAAATCTATCACGAGTCTTTATATGGTTTTCGGAGTATCTTTAAATGTATCGTCAATCTTTCATCACCAAAAGCACAATGAGGTAAAAATGTTTGCATGGAACACAGTGTAATGAGATATTAATTGTTTACTTCATTCTCTTTCTCAAGTTTGCTAGTTTGACATATAAATGCAAGTTGGTGTACAGCAAAGGAATGGATCCTCAAGAAGACTTGTACATAGTACCCACAATAAATCATCGAAACATTCATATATGAAAACATGAACTACACAAACACCAAATAAGACACCCAAATACCAATAAAAGACCACACAAAAACCAACGAGACCAATGGGCAATTGTTGCCGACTTAGGACGTCAATCTGCCATGCAAGTAGCATTGCAAATGTTGGGGTTATCAAAATTTCGTGTGCGAAACTTGTCCCGTTACTCAGTGGTCTAAATGAACGCTCAATTGTTGTGTATAAAAGCCTCCTCATTGTATATTTAAAGTGATCGTACAAACAAGACAGCAAAACACAGGGTCCAAGTAACACAAACAAGACACCAAAACACAGGGGCCCAAGTAATACACAAACAAGACAGCAAAACACAGGGGCCCAAGTAACATACAAACAAGACAGCAAAACACAGGGGCCCAAGTAACATACAAACAAGAGAGCAAAACACGGGGGCCCAAGTAACATACAAACAAGACAGCAAAACACAGGGGCCCAAGCAACACAAAAACAAGACACCAAAACACAGGGACCCAAGTAACACACAAACAACACAGCAAAACACGGTGGCCAAAATTTCATACAAACAAGACACCAAAACACAGGGGCCCAAGTAACACACAAACAAATGAGTTAAAGAAGATCCTGACGATAATCTCAACAGAACTCACAATAGAGCGCAAAATTAAACATCGACGGACCCCTAGCAAAGTAGAGGTGGGACCAGGTGCCCGGGAGGAGTAAGCATCCCCTGTTGGCTAGCCGCACCCGCCGTCGATGTTTATGAAGCATGGCAATGAAAATATAAAAAATTCATGCACCGTCTGACGTTATGTCTATATAGAAAGTGCTATGGTGACAATGTCAGGGAAGTATATTCAAAACACTTACTGTCAAACCCCTCGCGGGGAACTTTTTTACGAGCTCCACACGGCAAAGGGCATAAGTGTGACACAAATGAGTTAAAGAAGATCCTGACAATAATCTCAAAAGCACCCACAATAGAGCGCAAAATTAAACATCGACGGACCCCTAGCAAAGTAGAGGTGGGACCAGGTGCCCGGGAGGAGTAAGCATCCCCTGTTGGCTAGCCGCACCCGCCGTCGATGTTTATGAAGCATGGAAATGAAAGTATAAAAACTTCATGCACCGTCTGAGGTTATGTCTATATAGAAAGTGCTATGGCGACAATGTCAGGGAAGTATATTCAAAACACTTACTGTCAAACCCCTCGCGGGGAACTTTTTTACGAGCTCCACACGACAAAGGGCATAAGTGTGACACAAATGAGTTAAAGAAGATCCTGACGATAATCTCAACAGCACTCACAACACAGCAAAACACAGGGGCGCCCAAGATAAACACAAACAAGACAGCAAAACACAGGGGCCCAAGTAACATAAAAAAAAACAAACAAGACAGCAAAACACAGGGGCGCCCAAGTAACACATTAACAAGAAAGCAAAACACAGGGGTCCTGACGTTTCATTTTTTACTAAATCTATCATGAATGTTTAGATGGTTTTATCAATCTTTCATCACAAAAAGCACAATGAGATCAAACTGTTAGCATGGAACACAGTGTAATGAGCTATTAACTCTTCACTCCATCCTCTTTATTTTGCTACTTTGACATCTAAATGCAGGTTGGTGTACAGCAAAGGAATGGATCTTCAACAAGGCTTGGTTGTACATAGTACCCACAGTAAATCATCGAAACACACATATGTGAAAACATGAACTATACAAGCACAAACTAGACAAGCACAAACTAGACAAGCACGAAAAAGGAGTCACAAACACCAAATATGACAATGGGCAACTGTTGCCGACTTAGGAGGGCCATCTGCCACGTCAGTAGCATATGGTGGGGTTATCAAGATTTCGTGCGCGCAACCTGACCGGTTACTCAGTAGTCTCGAAGAACAATTGTCATGATTGTTGTGTATAAAAAGTTCATCGTTGTACGTGTAAAATGATCATAAAAACAAGACAGCAAAACACAGGGGTCCAAGTTACACACAAACAAGACAGCAAACACAGGGGCCTAAGTTACACCAAACAAGACAGCAAAACACAGGGGCCCAAGTAACACACAAACAAGACAGTAAAACACATGGGCCCAAGTAACACACAAACAAGACAGCTAAACACAAGGGCAAAAGTAATACACAAACAAGACAGCTATTGTCACAGGGGCCCAAGTAACACACAAACAAGAAAGCTAAACACAGGGGCCCAAGAAACACACAAACAAGACAGCAAAACACATGGGCCCAAGTAACACACAAACAAAACAGCAAAACACAGGGGCCCAAGCAACACACAAACAAGACAACAAAACACATGGGCCCAAGTAACACACAAACAAAACAGCAAAACACATGGGCCCAAGTAACACACAAACAAGACAGCTAAACACCGGGGCCCAAGTAACACACAAACAAGACAGCTAAGCACATGGGCCCAAGTTACACACAAACAAGACAGCAAAACACATGGGCCCAAGTCACACACAAACAAGACAGCTAAACACAGGGGCCCAAGTAACACACAAACAAGACAGCAAAACACAGGGGCCCAAGTAACACACAAACAAAACAGCAAAACACATGGGCCCAAGTAACACACAAACAAAACAGCAAAACAAAGGGGCCCAAGTGACACACAAACAAGACAGCAAAACACATGGGCCCAAGTGAGACACAAACAAAACAGCAAAACACATGGGCCCAAGTAACACATAAACAAGACAGCAAAACACAGGGGCCCAAGTTACACACAAACAAGACAGACAGCTAAACACATGGGCCCAAGTTACACACAAACAAGACAGCAAAACACAGGGGCCCAAGTCACACACAAACAAGACAGCTAAACACAGGGGCCCAAGTAACACACAAACAAGACAGCTAAACACAGGGGCCCAAGTAACACACAAACAAGACAGCAAAACACACGGGCCCAAGTAACACAAACAAGACAGCAAAACACACGGGCCCAAGTAACACACAAACAAAACAGTAAAACATAGGGGCCCAAGTAAATCACAAAGAAGACAGCAAAACACATGGGCCCAAGTAACATACAAACAAAACAGCAAACCACAGGGGCCCAAGAAAGACACAAACAAAACAGCAAAACACAGAGGCCTAAGTAACATACAAACAAGACAGCAAAACACAGGGGCCCAAGTAACACACAAACAAATCAGCAAAACACAGGGGCCCAAGTAACATACAAACAAAACAGCAAAACACAGGGGCCCAAGTAACGTACAAACAAAACAGCAAAACACAGGGGCCCAAGTAACACACAAACAAAACAGCAAAACACAGGGGCCCAAGTAAATCACAAAGAAGACAGCAAAACACATGGCCCAAGTTACATACAAACAAAACAGCAAAACACAGGGGCCCAAGTAACACACAAACAAAACAGCAAAACACAGGGGCCTAAGTAACATACAAACAAGACAGCAAAACACAGGGGCCCAAGTTACACACAAACAAATCAGCAAAACACAGGGGCCCAAGTAACATACAAACAAAACAGCAAAACACAGGGACCCAAGTTACACACAAACAAGACAGCAAAACACAGGGGCCCAAGTTGCACACAAACAAGACATCAAAACACAGGGCCCAAGTAACACACAAACAAGACAGCAAAACACAGGGGCCCAAGTAACACACAAACAAGACAGCAAAACACAGGGGCCCAAGTAACACACAAACAAAACAGCAAAACACAGGGGCCAAAGTAACACACAAACAAAACAGCAAAACACAGGGGCCCAAGTAACACACAAACAAGACAGCAAAACACAAGGACCCAATGAACACAAAAACAAGACAGCAAAACACAGAGGCCAAAGTAACACACAAACAAGACAGCAAAGCATAGGGGCTCAAGTTGCACACAAACAAGACAGCAAAACACAGGGCCCAAGTAACACACAAACAAGACAGCAAAACACAAGGACCTAAGGAACACACAAACAAGACACCAAAACACAGGGGCCCAAGTAACACACAAACAAGACAGCAAACATAGGGGTCCAAGTAACATACAAACAAGACAGCAAAACACAGGGGCCCAAGTAACACACAAACAAGACAGCAAACATAGGGGTCCAAGTAACATACAAACAAGACAGCAAACATAGGGGTCATAGTATCCATGCACACCAAACACCGAACAAACGTTACAACAGAAGCTCAGTATCAAGTCTTACCTTGAAGAATATAATCTTCCGGAAAACTGTCGGTAGTTTTCATGGTAACCTGAAATATGTTGATATATTATTAATATATCAAGTGTAGTCGTATGGTGTATGACATGTATGCAATTCATGTATATTCATTTCAATATCTAAGACGCCATTTGTTCTTACTAAATTAAATATAATGGAACACGCCGCTTCAATCTAACGTGGCTTGTAGACACCATCGACTGGTTGCTCCCATCAGGATGTTCGTTTCAACTTTAAGCTTACTGATATGATGTATAAAAGTTCATGTAGGAATTTCAAACAAGTTTTTTTTTTCTTTTCTTTTCCTTTTTTTTTTTTTTTTTTTGTTTTGTTTTGTTTTGATTTTTTAAGAGCGAGGCCATGTTTATCATATACATCAAATGAAACAAAATGAAAGCTTTAGTACTTACTATTAAAAGAAGCCAAAACAGGAATGCTCCCCTCTGAAAGTGAAATTGATACATGTAAAAGCATATGTAAAACATTGCTTTCTATTTTTTCCTTCCATATTCGTATCACAAACATGTACTGGAACATGATATTATGGAACGCCATCGCTGTCTTATGATGAGATATTTCAATATATGGTATGGTTTAATCAATATATGCGGTGGTAAGTACATTATATGCGGTGGTAAGTACAATATATGCGGTGGTTAGTACATTATATGCGGTGCTAGGTACATTATATGAGGTGCTAAGAACATCATATGCGGTGGTGAGTACATTATATGGAGTGGTAAATACATTATATGCGGTGCTAAGTACATTATATGAGGTGCTAAGAACATTATATGCGGTGGTAAGTACATAATATGGAGTGGTTATTACATTATATGCGGTGCTAAGTACATTATATGCGGTGTTAGATACATTATATGGGGTGGTTTGTTCATTACATTGGGTGGTTAGTACATTATATTCGGTGCTAAGTACATTATATGGGGTGGTATGTTCATTACATGGGGTGGTTAGTACATTATATGCGGTGCTTAGTACATTATATGCAGTGCTAAGTACATTATATGCGGTGCTAAGAACATTATATGGGGTGGTGAGTACATTATATGCGGTGCTAAGTTCGTTATGTGGTGATTTCGTTATGATAAACATTCTTATGACCAAGATTAAACATTTCGGAGACTCGGATCGCAGCTACGTTTTTACGGCCTTTAACACAAATATTTATCTAAGAAGATAAAAATAAATACTATATTGTTTAATTGAGGTATATTTCATTGTATTTTAATCAAAATAGTGAAAAGATTAAATCTTTGGCAATCAGTGAAATGTATTTTACAATTTCATCCTTCTCACACAACGGCCCGGTGGCATAGTGGTGAAGACGCAGGACTGCTACCACTAACGTCGTGAATTCGATCCTGGTCGGTGGTTCAATTTATTTTTTTTTTCAAATTTTTTTACAAAGTTCTTGCTTCTTTTGAAGTGAGAGGCACCATGATATCAATAGGCATTGCTTCCGTATATTTTTGGACACTTTTATACATGTAATGCATGTGTATGCCTTTAACTGGGCCCAAATTGGTAATAAAGTATCTTGTATCTTGTATTGTATATGCTTGTACTTATTAGAAGAGCTTTGTATAGTACAGAAAAATTATGTGATATTAGTAAAGAGTAGATTTATTCTGTAATACTACGTTAGTAGTATATAAATTATAATTTTTATTTTAGCTTGTGATATTCAATTTACGTGGTCTAAGAGAGAGAGAGAGAGAGAGAGAAAAAAAAACAGGGTGACGTGAAAATTCTCTATCATTATTTTTTTTATTCTAATGATTAGGATAAAAAAAATCATGATATAGAGTTGGTGACGTGAAAATTCTATATCATTATTTTCTTTTTATTCTAATGATAAGAATAAAAAAAAATAATGGTATAGAATTTTCACGTCACCCTGTTTTAAGAATATCAATGTAATCGGCAATCTCTGAAATCCAGAAACTGAAAAAAAACCCGGTTGTATTTCTTTCTTCTCGGCCACTTATGTAGCTTTCTGGCGCGAAATACACACGGTGTAGATATAGACAAATTTATTTCCTTCCAAACGGTTAAATATTTGATCGGAACAAACTATGCATAGATTTTTCCATGATATAAAAAGAAAAAGATGGCAGTTATAACCTACTTTTAATATCGCTCTAGAGATAAATTTTAAAATAGTTATCCATCCCCCTTTTTTTCGTTTTTGCCTGTGGACATTGTTTTCCCCCTCGCTTCAGAACCCCGCTTGTCCAGAAAATGTGTTTTATTGATATACACCTTTGGTGAATGTGGCATTGTAAAGCGAGGGGGGGGGAGACGCTGTTGTCTACAAAAGCGTTTCCGTTTTCCATTGTTTTCTGTGTAAAAATGCTTATTTTGATCCAAATACCGGTCTTTTCTTCCACCTCCCCCCCATGATAGAGCTGGGAAACATATTGAATCCTTTTGTGTTTATGTGTCCTTTTGGGTTAATGATAAACCGATCGCGAGTCTCAAAAATGTTTAATCTTGGTCATCAGAATGTTTATCATAACGAAATCACCACATAACGATCTAAGCACCGCATATAATGTACTCACCACCCCATATAATGTTCTAAGCACCGCATATAATGTACTAAGCACTGCATATAATGTACTTAGCACCCTATATAATGTACGTACCACCCCATATAATGTTTTTAACACCGCATATAATGTACTAAGCACTCCATATAATGTACTTAGCACTCCATATAATGTACTTACCACCGCATATAATGTTCTAAGCACAGCATATAATGTACTTACCACCGCATATAATGTTCTTAGCACCGCATATAATGTACTTATCACCGCATATAATGTTCTAAGCACCGCATATAATGTACGTAACACCCCATATAATGTTCTTAACACCGCGTATAATGTACTAAGCACTCCATATAATATACTTAGCACCGCATATAATGTACTTACCACCGCATATAATGTACTTACCACCGCATATATTGATCAAACCATCCAATATATTGAAATATCTCATCATAAGACAGCGATGGCGTTCCATATGATATTGAAGAATGTTTTCCTTCATGTTTTATACTGTTAATTAAAAGTATTATAGGTGGGGTAATAGCGAAATTACAATATCTGCCTACATTTGTTCCAATGCCACTTTTAAGAGTCCAAAGATTCATTAATCATTATTATTATTAAGCAATTTTTCTTCTTCTTCTTCTTTTTCTTTTACTTGGTTTTTTATTTTTTTGGTCAGTGCCGGGGTTAGACCCCCCCTCCCCTCTGAATCTGCCACTGGAATTACATACGTTTTTTTAAACAAAAAAAAAAAACACTTCTCATGAACATGATAAAGAAAATTACTGAAGAAAATAAATAACCAGTTTCAAAGTGCTGATCTACAGGGTTTATGAGGTTATCTGAACCCCCCCCCCCCCTCCAGCCTCATAAACACAGTCAATCTAAAATGCTAAATTTTAGTATATTGTCTTACTGGATATTTTTATTTATTATAAAATCTGCTTAATAAATAAAAATATCCAGGAAGACAATATACATGTAGTTTATTTTTAAAATCATAATGTGGACTTCTCCAGATATTGATATAAGTATTTAGCTCCTGAAGGTTTTTATTCTATATTCAGTCATGCATGTCTTTTCAGTGGAATTATCCTCATTTTGTAGAATTTCAAGGGGTTTTTAATGCAAAACAGATACGTGGTTAAGATTATGATACATGCATGTATATTCTTATGAATACTTACCATATTCTTTTTCTTTTGGACCGAGGTTCTGTGTTAAAGGTTGTATAGACATATGTATGCAAACATGGTCAAACTTCTCAAGCGTGAATAAAGATGATACGGTTGACTAGTATCGTTATAATTATTGTACTTGTGAAATAACATAGGGCAAAATCATGAAAATGGTTGCACGGTAATCATAAAGGGATTCTTGCATTTTTGTTCTGATTCCCTCATTCCTACGGAAGCATAGAAGGGACATTGCGAGAAAAAAATTATCTCGTGCGCACGACTTAGTAACTCGTGCGCACGACTTAGTAACTCGTGCGCACGACTTAGTAACTCGTGCGCACGACTTAGTAACTCGTGCACACGACTTAGTAACTCGTGCGCACGACTTAGTAACTCGTGCGCACGACTAAGTAACTCGTGCGCACGACTTTGTAACTCGTGCTCACGACTTTGTAACTCGTGCTCACGACTTTTGTAACTCGTGCGCACGACTTACTAACTCGTGCGCACGACTTACTATCTCGTGCGCACGACTTTGTATCTCGTGCGTACGACTTTGTAACTCGTGCTCACGACTTTTGTAACTCGTGCGCACGACTTACTAACTCGTGAGCACGACTTACCATCTCGTGCGCACGACTTACTATCTCGTGCGCACGACTTAGTAACTCGTGCTCACGACTTAGTAACTCGTGCGCACGACTTTTGTAACTCGTGCGCACGACTTTTGTAACTCGTGAGCACGACTTACTAACTCGTGCGCACGACTTAGTAACTCGTGTGCACGACTTTTTGTTGTCATTCTATTGGTCAATTATCTCGTGCCCACGACTTTGCAACTCGTGCTCACGAGATAATCAACCAATAGAAAACTATGATCAAATAAAATGGCGATAATTGATAATGATCATGCATGTATATTGAAATACTCTCGTCTATCAAAAGTTCAGTAAACTTCTTATGCTGTATTCATAAGTTATCGGCATTTTGCTCAATACAAAACGTATTTTACAACATTACCCCCGATTAATTAATTCTTGGAAGCACACGGACACCCTCGGACCCCCCCCCCCCCCCCCCTTTTCGAGTTCGTAAACTGAAATAACTTTAACAAAGAACAAACACTAGTAATACCGTACCCCAAGTCAAATGCTGGGCTTGACGGACCCTTCTCAGTATGGACAACTTCTCCATTTTTTTATGGATATCTTTTTAAATCATAGGTTGGCCCCAATCCCGATGTCATGATAGTCATGTATGTATCATGCATTTCTTATCGGTAGGGGACAGTCAAGCCGAGCAGTATGGTGAACTTATATTACCCCTCGTGCCCCTCTTTTAACTTCAACAAATTCATAGTTCCGTCATATTTATCAATATGTTTATTTGCTACGTACCAAGTTTCAGCACATTTGAAATAATTCAGCGAAAATGAAGCACGATTGGCTCTATTTCTACATGTTCTAAGCACGCAATATGTCGCGAAATTCGTTATATTTGCATGTTCTCTATTTTCAAAACTGTCCTGTTCTCTTCTAAATAAAGTTATTTAGATTAAATACACTGTGTTGTCTTCCTTCAACTTTGATCTAAGGATCTTTTAAGTGCAAAAAACTTCATACTGTATGTTTAGAATTTATATGTTTTTTTTTCCCGAGAGGCCAGAGAGGGCTGAAACAATCTGTAAAATCAACCAGAAAAAGAAATTTCTGGACTTGTATTGTAATTCCTTTCCTTGTTCTGTGTCATTGACCATTTCCAAGCTTTATCAGATGAAAATAGCGGTAGTATGCAAATATGGATGTATATAACGATTCTCAATCAGGCAAAAACGCACCCCACCCTCCTATTTTTACAATTCCGCGTTTTTCTCTGTTTGTAGGGTATAAGCTCGGGATGAATCTTAAAACTGTATGCTAGACTCCGACTTTGCTAGTTTCTCACTTGTGAATAAGTTTTACGTTAAATGTAGATCAAATTAAGTCTTAAAAATATTCGTTTTTATCAAAAGGAATACAAAAAAAAAAAAAAAATTGCCTTGGAGGGGGGGGGGGGGGTGGGGGGGGGGGCTGGATCCATCATTTCGACATGTATTCTTTTCATCCTAAATGCACAATTTTCCTCCATTACGGTTATAAGCACAAAACCACATACGATTTTAAAGAAATATGAAGAAAATGAAATGGAGGGAGGGGAGGGGGGTGGGGTGGGGCGCTGAGGCTCCGTAAATTGATTGGGAGTGTATGTGCACCTCGTATATATGTTAAACCCATCAAATTATATTCTATTCAACTATCTGCTTTCATTCACGTTTCTGTATATAATATGGTACGAAGTACGTTTAGGCCATGATTAAAAAATTGTTTGTTTCCCCTCGCCCCGACCGGGTCAGGAAAAACGCCGCCTAGTCAGATTGCGCGTGGTCAATATCTATACAAATTCAATATTTACAAGTCGTAAAAAAATCGAGATGTAATCGTTCTATAGTGCATCTTGACGTTGCCGTAAAATGACCCGTTATGCTGCGCTGAAACACTCGATGCATCTGTTGCGGAAATATTTATCGTGTATCTTGGGACAATTTTGTTTATATACAATACACTTTACGGGACAACGCAATCTTCTTTTTAAATTGTTCAATAAAATGGTTCGACATCTCATACTTAACCAGCGATAGAAATTAAGACACAACGGATATTTTTTTACGGAAAGCAGGCGGCGATTTTCCCGAAGTAGGAGGCGAGAAATCGCCGGCTGCCAGCTCTTAGTCTTTATCATATCACAGATTGTGACTGCGCAGCTGTAAGGAGTCAAGTAATGTGCAATTTGGATTCAAACGACTTTAAACATATTAGATACTTGTAGTTCTGGCACCAAAAAAAAAAAAAGTACCCGCCTGCCGGGTCACTTGGAAAAAACAGACCCGGGGGAGGGGAAACAAACAATTTTTTAATTGTGGCCTTATTCATGAACACTGGCCCATGAAAGCTTAATTCGACGTCAGGTTGAAAGATCAAAATTGCACGTATACA
Organism: Pinctada imbricata; assembly: GCA_033119305.1. NCBI lineage: Eukaryota > Metazoa > Mollusca > Bivalvia > Pterioida > Pteriidae > Pinctada > Pinctada imbricata. The sequence goes on along the minus strand of VSWD01000011.1, from coordinate 27,737,309 downwards.
TCGTACGTGATATGTTTTATTTGAAGTATATATTGCAGAATAAACACTAAATTCAATACCGGAAAATTCCACAAAAACAAAACAACCCCCCCACCAAAAAAAAAAATTATATAGGGATCACGGTCTGCAGTCTGTCTGTCTGTCTGTCTGTCACACTTCACTTTTTCAAGTACTTTCTTACCAAAATTAGGAGAAAAATTCTCTCAAATCGCACCAACTCAAACACATTGACACTATACTTTAAAATGATAAGACATTTAATTTGAATCACATACAAAAATGCCGTAAAGATTCAAAGTAAACAACGTTTTCAATTTTTTTTTAAAGTCATGTACCTGGTTCTGGTCCAGAATTATTCGAATTTTACTTATCTAAGGACCCATTTCACACAGTCATGTTGATGTCTCAAACACTTTAAATCAATAGTAAACACTGATAGGGAGAGAAATCAAGATACACAGTAAGTGAATTTTAAACAAATTGTTGAAAAAATAAATAAATAAATAGAATAATAGAAACTATCATATAAATCTCCGTATTCAATGAGAACATCCCCCTTACCTCTTGATCGACGCAACATGAGGGAGGGGGAGGGGAGTAGGGCACAACATCATTTTATTCCCACTATGAATCCATTTAGGTCACTTTCAACATAGGGGGAGAGGGGTTGTTTCCGTGTACTTCCAAGAATAAATCGGGGTGCCCCTGTAAAATACGTTTTGTGTGGAGCACAATGCCGGTAATTTTTTAATATAACATTAGATGTTTACTGTACTTTTGTTAGACGAGATTATTTCAATATACATGCATGATCATTATCAATTGTCGCAATTTTATTTGATCCTAGTTTTCTATTGGTTGATTATCTCGTGAGCACGAGTTACAAAGTCGTGGGCACGAGATAATTGACCAATAGAATGACGACAAAAAGTCGTGCGCACGAGTTACTAAGTCGTGAGCACGAGTTACAAAGTCGTGAGCACGAGTTACTAAGTCGTGCGCACGAGTTACAAAGTCGTGCGCACGAGTTAGTAAGTCGTGAGCACGAGTTACTAAGTCGTGCGCACGAGTTACAAAAGTCGTGATCACGAGTTACTAAGTCGTGAGCACGAGTTACAAAGTCGTGCGCACGAGATACTAAGTCGTGAGCACGAGTTAGTAAGTCGTGCGCACGAGTTACAAAGTCGTGCGCACGAGTAACTAAGTCGTGAGCACGAGTTAGTAAGTCGTGCGCACGAGTTACAAAAGTCGTGAGCACGAGTTACTAAGTCGTGAGCACGAGTTACAAAGTCGTGCGCACGAGATACTAAGTCATGCGCACGAGTTAGTAAGTCATGCGCACGAGTTACAAAAGTCGTGAGCACGAGTTACTAAGTCGTGAGCACGAGTTACAAAGTCGTGAGCACGAGTTACAAAGTCGTGCGCACGAGTTACTAAGTCGTGCGCACGACTTACTAAGTCGTGCGCACGAGATAATTTTTTTTTCTTACCATGTCCCTTCTATGCTTCCGTACATTCCTACAGGAACATAAAGACATTCGGATTAATAATAAGATATCGACTCATCGACTGATATCTAATATAGAACAGATCCCAAATATCAAATACAAAAAAGATGAAATAAACGGACTGATACCAAGATATCTTAAAACTCCGAAACGTTGAGAAAACTAAAAATGCGTCAAAGAAATAGAAATTTATAACACGTTTTTTACGTCTTTCCAGAAAGCTATTCTAATAATTTATTATTACTGCATATTTGTTATATTAAACTTATTTAATGTTTTGATGTACATTTGTAGTTAATTGTTTTGTGAATTATTTTATCTCTTGATCCTTTATCATTAAGTCAAAGTATCAAATAAAAGGTCTTGCTAAAAGCATTACAATGCTTAATAATATGTTGAATATCTAATTATATCTGATAGAGTTCAACAGTTTCTCCAGATTCCGAGTATCTTTCTTACTTTTTGTTCCGAATATCGTGATAATTCGTACCGATTGGTTATCTGACATCAGGTGTGATCAATCGTACGGTACAGTGGAGATATTAATTAAATCAATCGTTTTAAGTTGTATTTAGATGACAACATTTAAAAGAATCTAATCACAGGTCATCACAGGCTCTCAGTTTGATCATCTAGTCTCTGTGGTCGTCATGGATACTGAATAGTGTAAAGCTAAACAGTGAATACTTGGAAAATAGTTCTCCTCAGTGCGGATGGAGCTTGGGTCCTGTTGCATGCATATGGCCCTGTCACACTTTCACTTTTTTGGCCAACGCACGAGTAACGACCAAATAAATTTCCAACACGTCGAAGAACGTTGAGGTCGCTGGGTGATCGCTGGCTAGTCGTTGTGTGGTCGCTGGGTGATCGCTGGAGGACGCTGGCGTGCGTTGTAGTCGTCGGAAAAATTTTGTGCATGCACAAAACCGCCGACGACTGCCCAGCGTCCAACCGTTAGTTGTGAAGTCGTTAGGATGTCGTTGGGAGGTCGCCAGGCACACGTTCCCGTACGCTGTGCAGTCGTTGCGATAAAACGTTGCGAGGTCGCCGATAATTCAAACCACCGTGTAACGACAGCGGAGCGCATGTCTAACGCGTACACAGCGACCCTCTGGCGATGGTCTTACGTCCTCAACGTGTGCCCAACGACAGCCTAACGTCCTTTGGCGTGTGCATAACGTCTTGACAGCGACCTTAACGACCTGCTCATGTTAAATGTATTTTTATCTCAGTAATAAACCAAGTCTTGCTCTAGTCTAGATCTGAATATCATTTACATGTAGACAGTTACACATAGCTCTTCTGAATCATCAGAATAACATCATGGACGTATTATTATACATGATGAGAAAAAATGTAATAAACGTCGAAGGTACTGGGTGAGAATGTGGATTGCCAGAAGACAAGAGTTTGGTATCTACGACCAACTCATGGTCGAACTAAAAACAGATCAAGCATCATTCATTAATTTTCTTCGGATGCCTGCATTGATGTTTGATGAACGTTTGAGGGTTGATGTTTGGGCACTTGTCCTCGTCCCCTCCCCCCTCTTTTTCCTCGTAGTAGTGGCATCCTTCCTCTTCAGGGTCTGTTTCAAAATGACTGAGTAAATAGAAAACAAAGAAGTTTTAAAGATATCTTGATTCAATATCGATCAATTACTTGCAACGTTGTAGGTCGTTAAAAGATCGCTGGCAGGTCGCTGGCAAGTCGTTAGACAAACGTTGCAAGGTCGTTGAGCGCGCGTTATAGAACGTTAACAGGTAAATTGTAAACTAGTTTTATGCGTTGGGAAGTCGCTGAGGTCGTTGGGGGAACGTTGTCCATGCGCTAAAAGGTCGCTACGCGCGCGTTAAGAACGTTGCTCCATAATGAGTTTTCGGACCAAACCCCGACGTTCTTCAGCGTGTTGAAGGTCGTTACGCGTGCGTCGGCTAAAAAGGTGAAGGTGTGACAGGGCCATTAGAAGCGGATGTCCAAACCACTCGGCCACCGAGCTGGTTCCTACGGGAGCCCGTAGGTGACAGGTATGAATTATAATTTATCTGGCGACCGCCACTTAATTTATCTGGCGGCCGCCAGATAATTATCTGGCGGCCGCCAGATAATTATCTGGCGGTCGCCAGATAATTTTCTAAAGTTGCGGCCATCACATAATTTACAATAAATCAAAACAAAATCATTGCATAATATGTTCTTTCTGTTCTAGGGTGCTGAATGAATCTTCTCTTTTAATCTACGAGTATTTGGTATGAAAGATGCAAAATAACCAGATGAAATGTAACTAAAGATTTATCTGGCGGCCGCCACTATTAAGTGGCGGCCGCCAGATGAATTAAGTGGCGGCCACCAGATAAATTAACGAGGCTGAGTACAATTAGAAAAATTTGATGACGGTGAAATTTCAATTTCTTTTTCTTAAAATGATATTTGATGTACAACAAATAAATAACATGAATTTGATTAAAATCTCTTGCGCAGAAATATGAAAAATTTGAGAAAAATCATTATTTTGCAGTAAAAACCCATAATGTCTCATTGTAAGATGCCATTATCTTTAAGATGACCCGGCCTACATAATACTGAACGGTCAACTTCTATTTTCTTCCCCATAAAATGAATTTTATAATACTGCAATTATATGATCCGAAGTTAGTCAAAATATACCTTGGGTAGAAGTTCATCATTTTCTAATTAGACCCAGCCTCGTTAAGTGGCGGCTGCCAGATAAATTAAGTGGCGGCCGCCAGATAATCAAATGGCGGCCGCCAGATAAATTTTAATTCATACCTGTCACCTACGGGCTTCCGTAGGTTCCCATCTAAGCGGTTAGAAGGTATTTCTTTCTTTTTTTTCTGATTGGCACCCGGCAGCCCTCTATTGGATCAGTTGCACACCATGTAAAGTGTCCTGACAACGAGTGATTTGTGTGTGAGGGTGTGTGCGCGTGTGTGAATGTTAGTTGTCCTGGATTTTTTGGTTTTTTTTGTTTTTTTGTTTTTTTACCTGGATTATGGAGCAATCATTTGATTTTTACGGGGGGGGGGGGGGGGGCAGGAAGACTTTTGCCAGCCGGAAAAAAAAATTTTGGCCATTTTAACAGCCGGATTTTTTTTTTTTTTTTTTTTGCAAAATCTCCCTGCTCCCCCCCCCCCCCCTTTTCTATATAAGCCATTCATTTTTAGTCAGTAAATGACGTCAGCTTTTGGGTGTAGAATACAAAACAGTTATGCTATTGTAACCAAAAGGAGAGCAAAAGACCGGGGGTATCCGACGATAATAAAACGGGGGACACGGGACAGATCATCTACGGTTTCCGTGCTTCTGCTTCTGCCGCGTAATAGCCACAATCAACGCGATGATTATTATGTTATTCCTTGGGGACGGATCGTCTGAGGACGGATCGACCTGTGGACGGATCGTCTAGAAATTGAAAGAAACGTCATTCAAAAACGAAAGTAGAACATGTAGGAAACGAATGTCGCTATTTGCAATGGCGTAAGGTCCCCTATGCAAAAAAATAGATTTATCGGTTATAATACAATACTGAGGGGACCTTACGCCATTGACTTTCGTGTTAACCATAGTAAAGAGGGAACCTTACGACATTGAATTTAATAAAAAGGGATCCTTACGCTTTTGACTTTTCATAATTGAGGAGGGGGCGACAGAACTGGGCGAAGAATATCAGAAAGGGATGAGGGGGGGGGGGAGGAAAGGGGCGGAAAAGGGAGAAAAGTGTGGGAGGTGGTAGGAGGAGAGGAAGGGACCTTACGCCATTGACTTTCTACATGGACCATAATAATGAGGGGAACCTTACGTCATTGACTTTCTATATGGACCATAATAAAGAGGGGACCTTACGCCATTGACTTTCTTTATGGACCATAATAAAGAGGGGACCTTACGCCATTGACTTTCTCTATGTATTATAATACAGAGGGGACCTTACGCCATTGACTTTCTATATGGACCATAAAAAAGAGGGGACCTTAAACCATTGACTTTCTACATGGACCATAATAAAGAGGGAACCTTACGCCATTGACTTTCTCTATGTATTATAATACAGAGGGGACCTTACGCCATTGACTTTCTATATGGACCATAATAAAGAGGGGACCATACGCCATTGACTTTCTCTATGTACATGTATTATAATACAGAGGGGACCTTACGCCATTGAAATTCTATATTGATTATAATACAGAGGGGACCTTACGCCATTGACTTTCTACATGGACCATAATAAAGAGGGGACCTTACGCCATTGACTTTCTCTATGTACTATAATACAGAGGGGACCTTACGCCATTGACTTTCTACATGGACCATAATAAAGAGGGGACCTTACACCATTGACTTTCTCTATGTATTATAATACAGAGGGGACCTTACGTCATTGACTTTCTATATGGACCATAATAAAGAGGGGACCTTACGCCATTGACTTTCTCTATGTATTATAATACAGAGGGGACCTTACGCCATTGACATTCTATATGGCATATAATACAGGAGGGGACCTTACGCCATTGACTTTCTGTATGGATTATAATACAGAGGGGACCTTGCGCCATTGACTTTCTATATGGATTATAATACAGAGGGGACCTTACACCATTGACTTTCTACATGGACCATAATAAAGAGGGTACCTTACGCCATTGACTTTCTCTATGTATTATAATACAGAGGGGACCTTACGCCATTGACTTTCTATATGGACCATAATAAAGAGGGGACCTTACGCCATTGACTTTCTCTATGTATTATAATACAGAGGGGACCTTACGCCATTGACATTCTATATGGATTATAATACAGAGGGGACCTTACGCCATTGACTTTCTACATGGACCATAATAAAGAGGGGACCTTACGCCATTGACTTTCTCTATGTATTATAATACAGAGGGGACCTTACGCCATTGACTTTCTATATGGACCATAATAAAGAGGGGACCTTACGCCATTGACTTTCTCTATGTATTATAGTACAGAGGGGACCTTACGCCATTGACTGTCTATATGGACCATAATAAAGAGGGGACCTTACGCCATTGACTTTCTCTATGTATTATAATACAGAGGGGACCTTACGCCATTGACTGTCTATATGGATTATAATAAAGAGGGGACCTTACGCCATTGACTTTCTCTATGTACATGTATTATAATACAGAGGGGACCTTACGCCATTGAAATTCTATATTGATTATAATACAGAGGGGACCTTACGCCATTGACTTTCTACATGGACCATGATAAAGAGGGGACCTTACGCCATTGACTTTCTCTACGTATTATAAAACAGAGGGGACCTTACGCCATTGACTTTCTATATGGACCATAATAAAGAGGGGACCTTACACCATTGACTTTCTCTATGTATTATAATACAGAGGGGACCTTACGCCATTGACTTTCTATATGGACCATAATAAAGAGGGGACCTTACGCCATTGACATTTATCTATGTATTATAATACAGAGGGGACCTTGCGCCATTGACATTCTATATGGCTTATAATACAGAGGGGACCTTGCGCCATTGACATTCTATATGGCTTATAATACAGAGGGGACCTTACGCCATTGACTTTCTGTATGGATATTAATACAGAAGGGACCTTACGCCATTGACTTTCTCTATGTATTATAATACAGAGGGGACCTTACACCATTGACTTTCTACATGGACCATAATAAAGAGGGTACCTTACGCCATTGACTTTCTACATGGACCATAATAAAGAGGGGACCTTACGCCATTGACTTTCTTTATGTATTATAACACAGAGGGGACCTTACGTCATTGACTTTCTACATGGACCATAATAAAGAGGGGACCTTACGCCATTGACTTTCTCTATGTATTATAAAACAGAGGGGACTTACGCCATTGACTTTCTATATGTACCATAATAAAGAGGGGACCTTACGCCATTGACTTTCTCTATGTATTATAATACAGAGGGGACCTTACGCCATTGACTTTCTATATGGACCATAATAAAGAGGGGACCTTACGCCATTGACTCTCTATGTATTATAACACAGAGGGGACCTTACGTCATTGACTTTCTATATGGACCATAATAAAGAGGGGACCTTAAACCATTGACTTTCTACATGGACCATAATAAAGAGGGGACCTTACGCCATTGACTTTCTCTATGTATTATAATACAGAGGGGACCTTACGCCATTGACTTTCTATATGTACCATAATAAAGAGGGGACCTTACGCCATTGACTTTCTCTATGTATTATAGTACAGAGGGGACCTTACGCCATTGACATTCTATATGGATTATAATACAGAGGGGACCTTACGCCATTGACTTTCTCTATGTATTATAGTACAGAGGGGACCTTACGCCATTGACATTCTATATGGATTATAATACAGAGGGGACCTTACGCCATTGACTTTCTACATGGACCATAATAAAGAGGGTACCTTACGCCATTGACTTTCTCTATGTATTATAATACAGAGAGGACCTTACGCCATTGACTTTCTATATGGACCATAATAAAGAGGGGACCTTACGCCATTGACTTTCTCAATGTATTATAATACAGAGGGGACCTTACGCCATTGACATTCTATATGGATTATATTACAGAGGGGACCTTACGCCATTGACTTTCTACATGGACCATAATAAAGAGGGGACCTTACGCCATTGACTTTCTCTATGTATTATAATACAGAGGGGACCTTACGCCATTGACTTTCTATATGGACCATAATAAAGAGGGGACCTTACGCCATTGACTTTCTCTATGTATTATAATACAGAGGGGACCTTACGCCATTGACTGTCTATATGGACCATAATAAAGAGGGGACCTTACGCCATTGACTTTCTCTATGTATTATAATACAGAGGGACCTTACGCCATTGACTGTCTATATGAACCATAATAAAGAGGGGACCTTACGCCATTGACTTTCTCTATGTATTATAATACAGAGGGGACCTTACGCCATTGACTTTCTATATGGACCATAATAAAGAGGGGACCTTACACCATTGACTTTCTATATGGATTATAATACAGAGGGGACCTTACACCATTGACTTTCTATATGGACCATAATAAAGAGGGGACCTTACGCCATTGACTTTCTCTATGTATTATAACACAGAGGGGATCTTACGTCATTGACTTTCTATATGGACCATAATAAAGAGGGGACCTTAAACCATTGACTTTCTACATGGACCATAATAAAGAGGGGGCCTTACGCCATTGACTTTCTCTATGTATGATAATACAGAGGGGACCTTACGCCATTGACTTTCTATATGTACCATAATAAAGAGGGGACCTTACGCCATTGACTTTCTCTATGTATTATAGTACAGAGGGGACCTTACGCCATTGACATTCTATATGGATTATAATACAGAGGGGACCTTACGCCATTGACTTTCTCTATGTATTATAGTACAGAGGGGACCTTACGCCATTGACATTCTATATGGATTATAATACAGAGGGGACCTTACGCCATTGACTTTCTACATGGACCATAATGAAGAGGGGACCATACGCCATTGACTTTTTCTATGTATTATAATACAGAGGGGACCTTACGCCATTGACTTTCTATATGTACCATAATAAAGAGGGGACCTTACACCATTGACTTTCTACATGGACCACAATAAAGAGGGGACCTTACGCCATTGACTTTCTCTATGTATTATAATACAGAGGGGACCTTACGCCATTGACTTTCTATATGGATCATAATAAAGAGGGGACCTTACGCCATTGACTTTCTCTATATATTATAATACAGAGGGAACCTTACGCCATTGACTTTCTATATGGACCATAATAAAGAGGGGACCTTACGCCATTTACTTTCTCTATGTATTATAATACAGAGGGGACCTTATGTCATTGACTTTCTATATGGACCATAATAAAGAGGGGACCTTACGCCATTGTCTTTCTCTATGTATTATAATACAGAGGGTACCTTACGCCATTGACTGTCTATATGGACCATAATAAAGAGGGGACCTTACGCCATTGACTTTCTCTATGTATTATAATACAGAGGGGACCTTACGCCATTGACTTTCTATATGGACCATAATAAAGAGGGGACCTTACACCATTGACTTTCTCTATGTATTATAATACAGAGGGGACCTTACGCCATTGACTATCTATATGGACCATAATAAAGAGGGGACCTTACGCCATTGACTTTCTCTATGTATTATAATACAGAGGGGACCTTACGCCATTGACATTCTATATGGCTTATAATACAGAGGGGACCTTTCGCCATTGTCTTTCTGTATGGATTATAATACAGAGGGGACCTTACGCCATTGACTTTCTCTATGTATTATAATACAGAGGGGACCTTACGCCATTGACTTTCTATATGGACCATAATAAAGAGGGGACCTTACGCCATTGACTTTCTCTATGTATTATAATACAGAGGGGACCTTACGCCATTGACATTCTACATGGACCATAATAAAAAGGGGACCTTACGCCATTGACTTTCATATGGATTATAATACAGAGGGGACCTTACGCCATTGACATTCTATATGGATTATAATACAGAGGGGACCTTACGCCATTGACATTCTATAAGAACCGTAATACAGAGGGGACCCAACGCCATTGATTTTCTATGTTCACAATAATGCAGAGGGGAACCTAACACCATCAACGAAATCTGTATGGACCTTAATACAGAGGGGACCTTACAACATTGACTTTATACATCGACCATGATACAGAAGGGACCTTTCACCATTGACTTTCCATATGGACAATAATACAATGGGAACCTTACACTATTGACATCTATATGTATCATAATGAAGAGGGGACCTAATTCCATTGACTTTCTATATGAACCATAGTAAAGATGGGACCTTACTCCATTTACTTTCTATATAGACTATAGTACAGAGGGGGCCTTTTGCTTTTGACTTTCTATATGGACCATAATACAGAGGGGACCTTACGCCATTGACTTTCTGTATGGACCATAGTACAGAGGGGATCTTACGCCATTGACTTTCTATATGTATCATAATACTCATAATACAGAGGGGACCTTACTCCATTGACTTTCTATATAGAACATAGTACAGAGGGAACATTACTGTATTGACTTTCTATACGGATCATAATACGGAGGGGACCTTACTCCATTGACTTTCTATATAGACCATAGTACAGAGGGGACCTTCCGCCATTTACTTTATATATGGACCATAATACAGAGAGAACCTTAAACCATTGACTTTCTATAAGGACCGTAATACAGAGGGGACATTACGCCATTGACTTTCTATATGGACCATAGTACAGTGGGGACCTTACACCATTGACATTCTACATCGACATTATACAGAGAGGAACTTACGCGATTGACTTTCTCTATAGACCATAATACAATTGGGACCTTACACCATTGACTGTCTATATAGACCATAGTACAGAGAGGACCTTACGCCATTAACTTTCTGTATAGACCATAATACAGAGGGGACCTTACGCCATTGACTTTCTACATCGACCATAATACAGAGGGACCGTACGCCATTGACTTTCAATATATACCATAATACAGAGGGGACCTTACGCCATTGACTTTCAATATATACCATAATACAGAGTGGACCTTACGTGATTGACTTTCTTTATGGACCATTATACAGATGGGATTTTACGCCATTGACGTTCTGGATCAAAATACAGAGGGGACCTTACGCCATTGACTTTCTATATAGACGATAGTATTGAGGGGACCTTACGCCATTGACTTTTTATATAGACCATAGTGCAGAGGGGACCTTACGACATTGACTTTCTATATGGATCATAAAACAGAGGGGGCCATACTCCATTGACATTCAATATAGACCTTAGTACAGAGGGACCTTATGCTATTGACTTTCTATATGGATCATAATACAGAAGGGACCTTACTCCATTGACTTTCTATATAGACCATAAAACAGAGGGGACCTTACGCCATTGACTTTCTATATAGATCATAATGCAGAGGGGACCTTACTCCATTGACATTCTATATAGACGATAGTACAGAGGGAACCTTACGCCATTTACTTTATATATGGACCATAATACGGAGGGAACCTTTCAATATTGACTATCTACAAGGACCGTAATACAGAGGTGTTATTACGCCATATGACTTTCTATATAGACCATAATATAAAGGGGACCTTCCACCATTGACATTCTACATCGACATAATACAGAGAGTACCTTATGCCATTGACTTTCTCTATAGACCATAATACAATGGGGACCTTACACCATTGACTGTCTATATGGATCATAATAAAGAGGGAATCTTACGCCATTGACTGTCTATATGGACCATAATACATAGGGGACCTTACGCCATTGACTTTCTATATAAAGACCACAGTACAGAGGGGACCTTACGCCATTGTCTTTCTATATGGATCATAATACAGAGGGGACCTTACGCAATTGACTTTCTATATTACCCATAGTACAGGGTGGATCTTACGCCATTGACTTTTTATATGGATCATAATACAGAGGGGACCTTACGTTATCGACTTTTTGTATGACCATAGCAGAGAGGGAACCTTACAACATTGACTTTTATAAGAACCGTAATACAGAGGGGACCCTACGCCATTGACTTTCTATGTTCACAATAATACAGAGGGGAACATAACACTATTAACGAAATCTGTATGGACCTTAATACAGAGTGGACCTTACACCATTGACTTACTATATGGACCATAATACAGATGGTAACTTACACCATTGAATTTCTACACGGACCATAATACAGAGGGGACCTTACACCATTGACTTTATACATAGACAATAGTACAGAAGGGACCTTACACCATTGACTTTCTATATGGACAATAATACAATGGGGACCTAACACCCTTGACTACTATATGAATCATAATACAAAGGGGTCCTTACTCCATTGTCTTTCTATATGAATCATAGTACAGAGGGGACCTTACACCATTGACTTTATATAAGAACTGTAATACAGAGGGGACCTTACACCATTATGTTTCATGGAAGAAGAAATAGATTCTATCACTTTCTACTGAGACATTAAAAGTTACACTCTATGCTGTCCCACGACTCTGATGGTCACATGAACACCTCACTCTATGACAAACGTGACGACTTAAGTTTCAGCATCACAAACTTTCCTTTTCTGAGTAGCAACATTCTTTCAGCGCCTGCTTATGGCGTGTTAATATGCCAGATAAAGTACAAAATATATAGATTTTGATAGATGCAAGCAGGAGATGCTGACTCTTTCTGGGCACCTGGTCTCACTCTCATGTAATGGGAGTTCGCTTCTTTCCATGTAGTGGAAGCGCAGGGATCACTTTGTCCGTTGTCCGTCTGTCAGTCAGTCCGTCCGTCCGTCTGTCTGTCACACTTTGGGTGTCACACCCCATAACTTTTCATCGGTAAGTGATAGGGCTTTGATATTTCACATGTGTATTTCCTGTGATGAGACCTTTTTACACATACCATAATTTTTGACCTAGTGACCTTGACCTAGATATTTGTCCTACTTTTCAAAAAATTAACATTGGCTATATCATTTGATTGGTAAGTGATAGGGATTTTATAATTCACATGTGTATTCCTTTTCATAAGACCTTTGTACAGATACCAAATTCTTTTTACCTAGTGACCTTGACCTAGATATTTGACCTACTTTTCCAAAAAAAAAAATTTGCTATATCTTTTGATTGGTAAGTGATAGGGATTTTATAATTCTCATGTGTATTTCCTGTGACATAACCTTACAACATGTACCATAAATTTTGACCTAGTGACATTGACCTAGATATTTGACCTACTTTTCCAAACAATTAACATTGGCTATAACTTTTGATTGGTAAGTGATATGAATTTTATAATTAACATGTGTATTCCTTTTCATAAGACCTTATTACAGATACCAATTTTTTTACCTAGTGACCTTGACCTAGGTATTTGACTTACATTTGAAAAAAAATTAAGAATGGCTATATTTTTTATTTTATAGTGACACGGCTTTGATATTTCAAACATGTATTTCTTATGATGAGTCCTTTCTTTTATTCCCAAAAATTTGTACCCAGTGACTTCACCTAGATGATTGACCTTTTCTGAGAGTAACAGATTGATCATAGCTTTTAATTGATAAGTAAGAGGTTTTATATTTCACATGCGACTTCATTTGACAAGACTTTCCCACTGATAAATGTACAAATATTGAACCAAGTGACCTAGACCTACATATTTTATCAACTTTTTAAAAATAGGCCGCTTCGCAGGAGACACAAGCATCTCTTGGATTGCTATTTTTGTTTGTTTGCTTTGGTTCCTGTTTTATCCTGATTTGTATGGCCCGGTTTATGATTTTCTGAATCATCCTTTTATTACTGTATTTTGGGATATGGTCATTGTCCATATTTGTCATTTGTATCGTGGATATGATCCCGCTGTCAGTGAACGGACACTCGACATGGTACTTGACCAATCTACAGCCTTGTGTCAGCACATTTGTAAGAATTGCACTCTGATTAAATGTGACGATGGGAATCCAAGCCGGGTCCTTTCCAAACTTCTTTAGAGAAGACTGGGCCCGATAGCTCCTCTGAATGTCAGTCGGACTCCTCGTGTAAAAAAAAGCATGAGCTAGCTGCAGCCGGCAGAGCACGGACTGTACCGGTATTACGTACGGGCCCCTAACCCCATCCATTTATATACTAGTATTAATCTGCGTTGCTTTGGCCTCTGCATATAACTGTCTTGTTTGTGTGGTCATCAAACAGTGAGGAGGTTGTTTTACACTACAATTTTGCGTTCTTCGAGATATTTTGGCAAATGCAAACGTGGGAGGGTTGTGCGCACGTAATCTGGATAACCACACCATTTCTGCAACTTGCGTAACAAATGACCGTCCTTAGTCGGCACCGGTTACCCATTGGTCTCGTTTTACACTACAATTTTGCGTTCTTCGAGATATTTTGGCAAATGCAAACGTGGGAGGGTTGTGCGCACGTAATCTGGATAACCACACCATTTCTGTAACTTGCGTAACAAATGACCGTCCTAAGTCGGCACCGGTTACCCATTGGTCTCGTTTTACACTACAATTTTGCGTTCTTCGAGATATTTTGGTAACTGCAAACGTGGGAGGGTTGTGCGCACGTAATCTGGATAACCACACCATTTCTGCAACTTGCGTATTAAATGGCCGTCCTAAGTCGGCACCGGTTACCTGTTGGTCTCTTTGGTTTATGTGTAGATTTTGTGTTTCATGTTTCTGTGTCGGGTGCTCGTCTTTGTGTTTTTGCATGGGATGTTTGGCGTTTTCCTGTTGGTACTGCAACAGAGTCATGTTGGAGATCCCCTCCCTCCTTTCATATGGATGCTGATACCGAGTCTTCTTGAATACCCAATCATTTCTTTTGTTGCGTGAAGTAACAAATGTATTTAGTCAATATAGAAAGAATTTGGAGTATAAGGGTACCCTCAGTATTACAGTCAATATGGAAAGGAAATGTCAAAATGTATCCTCTGAACAATAATCGTCCATATAAAAAGTCAATGCCATAAGCCCCCCTCTATATTACTGTCCTTCTAGAAAGTCAATATAAGTGTCCATATAAGAAGTCAATGGCGTAAGGTCCCCTATCTATTTAAGATTATTGGAAGTCGATGACGTAATGTCCCTCTGTAAATTTTTTTCAATGGCGTAAGGCCCCCTCCGTATTACTGCATATCGAAACAGAAGTCAATGGCGTTAGGTCCCCTCTGCTCAGTTCAGTTTGATAGGCGTACCGTCAGAAATAAGCTGTATGTTGGAATTTTGACCTATGCAACGGACCCACCGAAGCAGTAAGGGTTCTTTTACGTTCCTACGCCTATCCGAGACAGGGGACCCCCGTTTTATAGTCCCTTCAGAAAGACTAGGCTGGGGTTACTTGTCTATATACAAGGTGTAAGCCCACATCACCTGGCGAGGCTCTAAGTTGGTAATCGTCCCTTCACCTGGCGCTCGTCGGATTCGAACCTGTCAGTCTCATGCTTCACTGACCACGACGTACTTAACGCTTTACCAACTTAACTTATTGTCCAGACAAGGTCGGAAGGTCCCTCTGTTATGGGGATGGGGAGAGAGAGACAAGGAGGTACCACTTCTCCCCTTTCTCGTTCCTTTTCGACCTTAAGAAGTCAATGGCGTAAAGTTCCTCTCGTAAAATTGTCCGTATAAAAAGTCAATGGCGTAAGGTCCCCTCTGTATTATAATCCATAAAGAAAGTCAATGGCGTAAGGTCCCCTCTGTATAGTATTGTCCATAAAGAAAGTCAATGGTGTAAGGTCCCCTCTGTGTATAATTGTCCATAAAGAAAGTCAATGGCGTTCGGTCCCCTCTGCATAGTATTCTCCATATAGAAAGTCAATGGCGTAAGGTCCCCTCTGTATATAATTGTCCATATAGAAAGTCAATGTCGTAAGGTCCCCACTTATAATTGTCCATATAGAAAGACAATGGCGTAAGGTCCCCTCTGTATATAATTGTCCAAATAGGAAGACAATGGCGTAAGGTCCCCTATGTATATAATCATTGTCCATATAGAAAGACAATGGCGTAAGGTCCCCTTTGTATATAATTGTCCATATAGAAAATCAATGTCGTAAGGTCCCCACTTATAATTGTCCATATAGAAAGACAATGGCGTAAAGTCCCCTCTGTTTATAATTGTCCATATAGGAAGTTAATGGCGTAAGGTCCCCTCTGTTATATAATTGTCCATATAGGAAGACAATGGAGTAAGGTCCCCTCTGTTATAATTGTCCATATAGGAAGACAACGGCGTAAGGTCCCCTCTGTTATAATTGTCCATATAGAAAGTCAGTGGCGTAAGGTCCCCTCTGTTATAATTGTCCATATAGGAAGTCAATGGCGTAAGGTCCCCTCTGTTATAATTGTCCATATAGGAAGACAATGGCGTAAAGTCCCCCCTGTATATTATTGTCCATATAGGAAGTCAATGGCGTAAGGTCCCCTCTGTATATAATTGTCCATATAGAAAGTCAGTGGCATAAGGTCCCCTCTGTTATAATTGTCCATATAGGAAGTCAATGGCGTAAGGTCCCCTCTGTTATAATTGTCCATATAGGAAGTAATGGCGTAAGGTCCCCTCTGTATATTATTGTCCATATAGGAAGTCAATGGCGTAAGGTCCCCTCTGTATATGATTGTCCATATAGAAAGACAATGGCGTAAAGTCCCCTCTGTTTATAACTGTCCATATAGAAAGTCAATGGCGTAAGGTCCCCTCTGTATAGTTGTCCATATAGAAAGTCAATGGCGTAAGTTCCCCTCTGTATATAATTGTCCATATAGAAAGTCAATGGCGTAAGGTCCCCTCTGTTAGAAAGGTCCCCTCTGTATAAAACATGTGTCATAATCCTGTGATCCCCTCCTCCCATCTTAAACCCATTATTCCCCTCTGTCGCCCCTCCTCTTATAGTCAATGGCATTCAATAGCATATAAGGATCCCCTTTTCTTTAAGTCAATGGTGTAAGGTTCCCTCTGTATTATAATCCATATAGAAAGTCAATGGCGTAAGGTCCCCTCTGTATTATAATCCATAAAGAAAGTCAATGGCGTAAGGTCCCCTCTTTATTATGGTCCATATAGAAAGTCAATAGTGTAAGGTCCCCTCTGTATTATTATCAATATAGAAAGTCAATGGCGTAAGGTCCCCTCTGTATTATAATACATATAGAAAGTCAATGGCGTAAGGTCCCCTCTTTATTATAATCCATATAGAAAGTCAATGGCGTAAGGTCCCCTCTGTATTATAATCAACATAGAAAGTCAATGGCGTAAGGTCCCCTCTATATTATAATCCATATAGAAAGTCAATGGCGTAACGTCCCCTCTTTATTATGGTCCATGTAGAAGGTCAATGGTGTAAGGTCCCCTCTGTATTATAATCCATATAGAAAGTCAATGGCGTAAGGTCCCCTCTGTATTATAATCCATAAAGAAAGTCAATGGCGTAAGGTCCCCTCTTTCTTATGGCCCATATAGAAAGTCAATGGCGTAAGGTCCCCTCTGTATTATAATCAATATAGAAAGTCAATGGCGTAAGGCACCCTCTGTATTATAATACATAGAGAAAGTCAATGGCGTAAGGTCCCCTCTTTAGAATGGTCCATGTATAAAGTCAATGGCGTAAGGTCCCCTCTGTATATAATTGTCCATATAGAAAGACAATGGCGTAAAGTCCCCTCTGTTTATAACTGTCCATATAGAAAGTCAATGGCGTAAGGTCCCCTCTGTATAGTTGTCCATATAGAAAGTCAATGGCGTAAGTTCCCCTCTGTATATAATTGTCCATATAGAAAGTCAATGGCGTAAGGTCCCCTCTGTTAGAAAGGTCCCCTCTGTATAAAACATGTGTCATAATCCTGTGATCCCCTCCTCCCATCTTAAACCCATTATTCCCCTCTGTCGCCCCTCCTCTTATAGTCAATGGCATTCAATAGCATATAAGGATCCCCTTTTCTTTAAGTCAATGGTGTAAGGTTCCCTCTGTATTATAATCCATATAGAAAGTCAATGGCGTAAGGTCCCCTCTGTATTATAATCCATAAAGAAAGTCAATGGCGTAAGGTCCCCTCTTTATTATGGTCCATATAGAAAGTCAATAGTGTAAGGTCCCCTCTGTATTATTATCAATATAGAAAGTCAATGGCGTAAGGTCCCCTCTGTATTATAATACATATAGAAAGTCAATGGCGTAAGGTCCCCTCTTTATTATAATCCATATAGAAAGTCAATGGCGTAAGGTCCCCTCTGTATTATAATCAACATAGAAAGTCAATGGCGTAAGGTCCCCTCTATGTTATAATCCATATAGAAAGTCAATGGCGTAACGTCCCCTCTTTATTATGGTCCATGTAGAAGGTCAATGGTGTAAGGTCCCCTCTGTATTATAATCCATATAGAAAGTCAATGGCGTAAGGTCCCCTCTGTATTATAATCCATAAAGAAAGTCAATGGCGTAAGGTCCCCTCTTTCTTATGGCCCATATAGAAAGTCAATGGCGTAAGGTCCCCTCTGTATTATAATCAATATAGAAAGTCAATGGCGTAAGGCACCCTCTGTATTATAATACATAGAGAAAGTCAATGGCGTAAGGTCCCCTCTTTAGAATGGTCCATGTATAAAGTCAATGGCGTAAGGTCCCCCCCTGTATAATAATCCATATAGAAAGTCAATGGCGTAAGGTCCCCTCTGTATTATAATCCATATAGAATGGCAATGGCGTAAGGTCCCCTCTTTATTATGGTCCACATAAAAAATCAATGGCGTAAGGTTACCTCTGTATTATAATCCATATAGAAAGTCAATGGCGTAAGGTCCCCTCTTTATTATGGTTGATGTAGAAAGTCAATGGCGTAAGGTCCCTTCCTCTCTTCCTCCCACCCTTTTCTCCCTTCTCCGCCCCTTTCCTTCCCCTCCTTCATCCCTTTCTCATATCTTCCGCCCAGTTCTGTCGCCCCCGCCTTCAATTATGAAAAGTGAAAAGCGTAAGGATCCCTTTTTAATAAATTCAATGTCGTAAGGTTCCCTCTTTAATATGGTCAACACGAAAGTCAATGGCGTAAGGTCCCCTCTTTATTATGGTCCATATAGAAAGTCAATGGCGTAAGGTCCCCTCTATATTATAATACATAGAGAAAGTCAATGGCGTAAGGTCCCCTTGTATTATGGTCCGCATAGAAACTCAATGGCGTAAGGTCCCCTCTGTATTATAATCCAAATAGAAAGTCAATAGCGTAAGGTCCCCTCTGTATTATAATCCAAATAGAAAGTCAATGGCGTAAGGTCCCCTCTTTATTATGGTCCATGTAGAAAGTCAATGGTGTAAGGTCCCCTCTGTATTATAATCCATATAGAAAGTCAATGGCGTAAGGTCCCCTCTTTTCTATGGTCCACATAGAAAATCAATGGCGTAAGGTCCCCTCTTTTCTATGGTCCACATAGAAAATCAATGGCGTAAGGTCCCCTCTGTATTATAATCCATATAGAAAGTCAATGGCGTAAGGTCCCCTCTTTATTATGGTCCATGTATAAAGTCAATGGCGTAAGGTCCCTTCCTCTCTTCCTCCCATCCTTTTCTCCCTTCTCCGCCCCTTTCCTTCCCCTCCCTCATCCCTTTCTCATATCTTCCGCCCAGTTCTGTCGCCCCCGCCTCCAATTATGAAAAGTGAAAAGCGTAAGGATCCCTTTTTAATAAATTCAATGTCGTAAGGTTCCCTCTTTACTATGGTCAACACGAAAGTCAATGGCGTAAGGTCCCCTCTTTATTATGGTCCATATAGAAAGTCAATGGCGTAAGGTCTCCTCTATATTATAATACATAGAGAAAGTCAATGGCGTAAGGTCCCCTTGTATTATGGTCCGCATAGAAAATCAATGGCGTAAGGTCCCCCCCTGTATTATAATCCATATAGAAAGTCAATAGCGTGAGGTCCCCTCTGTATTATAATCCATATAGAAAGTCAATGGCGTAAGGTCCCCTCTTTATTATGGTCCATGTAGAAAGTCAATGGTGTAAGGTCCCCTCTGTATTATAATCCATATAGAAAGTCAATGGCGTAAGGTCCCCTCTGTATTATAATCCATATAGAAAGTCAATGGTGTAAGGTCCCCTCTTTATTATGGTCCATATAGAAAGTCAATGGCGTAAGGTCCCCTCTGTATTATAATACATAGAGAAAGTCAATGGCGTAATACCTCAGTCACACCTAGCCGGATAAGGCGAACGGACGAGTAACGGATAGCAAAATTATCAATCCGTTGGTGTCCCTTGGCATCCGTTACTCATCCGTTATTCGTCCGTTACAACTCCGTTTTATCCGTTACTCGTCTGGCGATGACCGTTGGTGTACGTTCTGTCCGTTGGCAAGTTTTGAGCATGTTCAAAACTTGCCAACAGACAGAACGGACTAAAGCATCCGTTACTTAAACGTTACGTGTCCGTTGTTATCCATTTTGACCGTTACTCGTCCGTTACATCTCCGGTAGGTCCCCGTTGGGTGTTCGTTCATATCCGTTAGGTGTCCGTTGATGTCCGGTTGACTTGAGTCACGAACGGACATCTACCGGACGTGAAACGGATAAAACGGAGATGTAACGGACAGCTACCGGAGGCCAACGGACGAGTAACGTATGTCCGTTCTGTCCGGTTCTTATGCGTTGCATTTCCGTTTTATCCGTTGCTTTTCCGTTACTCGTACGGTGAAGTCCGTCACACGTCCGTTACTTTTCCGGTAGATATCCGGTACTCGTACGGTACGTGTCCGTTCAAAATTAGTCGCGAGAGCCGCGAGATGTGGCAATGTTGATTTTTTTTACAAACGGACGACCAACGGATTAAGTATTTTGGCATATTTTTAATCCGTTTTAGGTCCGTTCGCAGTATCCGGTAAGGTGTGACGCGACCATTAGGTCCCCTCTTTATTATGGTCCATATAGAAAGTCAATGGCGTAAGGTCCCCTCTGTATTAAAATACATAGAGAAAGTCAATGGCGTAAGGTCCCCTCTTTATTATGGTCCATGTAGAAAGTCAATGGCGCAAGGTCCCCCCTGTATTATAATCCATATAGAATGTCAATGGCGTAAGGTCCCCTCTGTATTATGGTCCACATAGAGAAAGTCAATGGCGTAAGGTCCCCTCTGTATTATAATCCATAAAGAAAGTCAATGGCGTAAGGTCCCCTCTTTATTATGGTCCATATAGAAAGTCAATGGCGTAAGGTCCCCTCTATATTATAATACATAGAGAAAGTCAATGGCGTAAGGTCCCCCTGTATTATGGTCCGCATAGAAACTCAATGGCGTAAGGTCCCCTCTGTATTATAATCCATATAGAAAGTCAATAGCGTAAGGTCCCCTCTGTATTATAATCCATATAGAAAGTCAATGGCGTAAGGTCCCCTCTTTATTATGGTCCATGTAGAAAGTCAATGGTGTAATATCCCCTCTGTATAATAATCCATATAGAAAGTCAATGGCGTAAGGTCCCCTCTTTTCTATGGTCCACATAGAAAATCAATGGCGTAAGGTCCCCTCTGTATTATAATCCATATAGAAAGTCAATGCCGTAAGGTCCCCTCTTTATTATGGTTGATGTAGAAAGTCAATGGCGTAAGGTCCCCTCTGTATTATAATACATAGAGAAAGTCAATGGCGTAAGGTCCCCTCTTTTTATGGTCCATGTAGAAAGTCAATGGCGCAAGGTCCCCCCTGTATTATAATCCATATAGAATGTCAATGGCGTAAGGTCCCCTCTGTATTATGGTCCACATAGAGAAAGTCAATGGCGTAAGGTCCCCTCTGTATTATAATCCATATAGAAAGTCAATGGCGTAAGGTCCCCTCTGTATTATAATCCATATAGAAAGTCAATGGTGTAAGGTCCCCTCTTTATTATGGTCCATATAGAAAGTCAATGGCGTAAGGTCCCCTCTGTATTATAATACATAGAGAAAGTCAATGGCGTAAGGTCCCCTCTTTATTATGGTCCATATAGAAAGTCAATGGCGTAAGGTCCCCTCTGTATTATAATACATAGAGAAAGTCAATGGCGTAAGGTCCCCTCTTTATTATGGTCCATGTAGAAAGTCAATGGCGCAAGGTCCCCCCTGTATTATAATCCATATAGAATGTCAATGGCGTAAGGTCCCCTCTGTATTATGGTCCATGTAGAAAGTCAATGGCGTAAGGTCCCCCTCTGTATTATAATCCATATAGAAAGTCAATGGCATAAGGTCCCCTCTGTATTATAATCCATATAGAAAGTCAATGGCGTAAGGTCCCCTCTGTATTATAATACATAGAGAAAGTCATTGGCGTAAGGTCCCCTCTTTATTATGGTCCATGTAGAAAGTCAATGGCGCAAGGTCTCCCCTGTATTATAATACATATAGAATGTCAATGGCGTAAGTTCCCCTCTGTATTATAATACATAGAGAAAGTCAATGGCATAAGGTCCCCTCTGTATTATAATCCATATAGAAAGTCAATAGCATAAGGTCCCCTCTTTATTATAATCCATATAGAAAGTCAATGACGTAAGGTCCCCTCTTTATTATGGTTCATGTAGAAAATCAATGGTGTAAGGTCCCCTCTGTATTATAATCCATAAAGTCAATGGCGTAAGGTCCCCTCTGTATTATAATCCATATAGAAAGTCAATGGTGTAAGGTCCCCTCTTTATTATGGTCCATATAGAAAGTCAATGGCGTAAGGTCCCCACTGTATTATAATACATAGAGAAAGTCAATGGCGTAAGGTCCCCTCTTTATTATGGTCCATATAGAAAGTCAATGGCGTAAGGTCCCCTCTGTATTATAATACATAGAGAAAGTCAATGGCGTAAGGTCCCCTCTTTATTATGGTCCATGTAGAAAGTCAATGGCGCAAGGTCCCCCCTGTATTATAATACATATAGAATGTCAATGGCGTAAGGTCCCCTCTGTATTATAATACATAGAGAAAGTCAATGGCGTAAGGTCCCCTCTGTATTATAATCCATATAGAAAGTCAATGGCCTAAGGTCCCCTCTTTATTATGGTCCATGTAGAAAATCAATGGTGTAAGGTCCCCTCTGTATTATAATCCATATAGAAAGTCAATGGCGTAAGGTCCCCTCTGTATTATAATCCATAATGAAAGTCAATGGTGTAAGGTCCCCTCTTTATTATGGTCCATATAGAAAGTCAATGGCGTAAGGTCCCCTCTGTATTATAATACATAGAGAAAGTCAATGGCGTAAGGTCCCCTCTTTATTATGGTCCATATAGAAAGTCAGTGGCGTAAGGTCCCCTCTGTATTATAATACATAGAGAAAGTCAATGGCGTAAGGTCCCCTCTTTATTATGGTCCATGTAGAAAGTCAATGGCGCAAGGTCCCCCCTGTATTATAATCCATATAGAATGTCAATGGCGTAAGGTCCCCTCTGTATTATGGTCCACATAGAGAAAGTCAATGGCGTAAGGTCCCCTCTGTATTATAATCCATATAGAAAGTCAATGGCGTAAGGTCCCCTCTGTATTATAATCCATATAGAAAGTCAATGGTGTAAGGTCCCCTCTTTATTATGGTCCATATAGAAAGTCAATGGCGTAAGGTCCCCTCTGTATTATAATACATAGGGAAAGTCAATGGCGTAAGGTCCCCTCTTTATTATGGTCCATATAGAAAGTTAATGGCGTAAGGTCCCCTCTGTATTATAATCCATATAGAAAGTCAATGGCATAAGGTCCCCTCTGTATTATAATCCATATAGAAAGTCAATGGCGTAAGGTCCCCTCTTTATTATGGTCCATGTAGAAAGTCAATGGTATAAGGTCCCCTCTGTATTATAATCCATATAGAAAGTCAATTGCGTAAGGTCCCCTCTGTATTATAATCCATAAAGAAAGTCTATGGCGTAAGGTCCCTTCTTTATTATGGTCCATATAGAAAGTCAATGACGTAAGGTTCCCCTCTGTATTATGATACATAGAGTAAGTAAATGGCGTAAGGTCCCCGCTATATTATGGTCCATATAGAAAGTCAATGGCGTAAGGTCCCCTCATTATTATTGTTGATGTAGAAAGTCAATGGCGTAAGGTCACCTCTTCTCTTCCTACCACCTCCCACCCTTTTCTCCCTTCTCCGCCCCTTTCCTTCCCCTCCCTCATCCCTTTCTGATATCATTCGCCCAGTTCTGTCGCCCCCTCCTCCAATTATGAAAAGTCAAAAGCGTAAGGATCCCTTTTTATTAAATTCAATGTCGTAAGGTTCCCTCTTTACTATGGTTAACACGAAAGTCAATGGCGTAAGGTCCCCTCAGTATTGTATTATAACCGATAAATCTATTTTTTTGCATAGGGGACCTTACGCCATTGTATTTAGCAAAATCGTGTAGGAAACGCACTGTGCATAGATTGAATCTAAATCCGTGCATGGATTAATTGTTCTGACAGTTTGTATTTATATTTTGCCACTTTTTAAAAATAAGACTTAAATTAAGTTCTAATCTTTGTTTCATTCAATTTAATATTCTACCCATCTTGCACTGTCGTTCAAGACAAGAACTGAAGAACAAAAAGAACTTCTTTTTGACAAATTCGTGATCATAAACATGATAAATAACTAAAACCAACGGGACCAAATCACAGGCATCAGATTCCTAGAAAGAAAATTAAATTTTAATCATCAACGCCCTTTTCTCATCTCTTTACCTTTCTCTAAGACACGACAGCTTCTATGTTGTAAATTGAGTCAAAACCTACACTTTACCCCTATTGGCAAGGATGACAACTCAAACTAACAGTACTGCACATGCTAAGAATAGCATAAAGTGTAGGTTTTGACTCCATTTCGGTTATTTGGATTAATTGCGGCTAAATGCACCGATAATCGATGATGAGTAGGTTACGATCGTGAAGAAAAATATCTAGAAAATACTGATATGCAGAATCCTGTTGAAATTTAAGATATTGAGGGGGTTAAGAGGGGGGATGATGTTTAAATATGGAAGCTGTCAAGCCTTAAAGAGAGAGTAAAGAGAAGAGAAAAACCTGTGCTTAAAGATTAGGGTTTTAATTTTTCTTTCTAGGAATCTGGTGTCTCACAGTGGACCAAATGGCAAATTGGTGTCACATAAACAGCAAATGGTTAAGTAAATAATCAAGATTATGTGCACACATCACAATTGTTGTGTATTGTAACTGGTGTGTATAGACAATGGTGTGTGCATGCATTTTTTCTTTTCAAATTCTATTCACCAATAAGTGGCATTTTATGTTCACTTGTTTTATCCACAGACCGAAAGATCGCCTAGCAATTCGTATGCGCCTCTAAAAAATCAAGGCTAGTAACACTGGTTTTGATCTTTCGGCCTTTGGTTTTATCCACATGCCAACTTTTAAATAAATTCTTATCTTAAAATAGTCAGCATGATGTTTACCATAACACGTAATGCTGAGACCAATAACTCATGCCGTCACTGCAAACTTTGGTACACAAGTAAAAAATAGATGAATTACATAAATGGATATCACAAACAAGAGGCCCAAGGGGCCCACATAGCTCACCTGAGTTGCAGACAAAAGAAGGATAGCGCACAGTATGAATACGGGGGCATAAAAATATGAAAAAAAATGAATAATTGATAGGGCTTTGATATTTCTCATGTGTATTCCTTGTGACAAGACCTTCCTACACATACCATAATTTTTGACCTTGTGACCTTGACCCAGATATTTGACCCACTTTTGAAGAAAAGATCAGATTCACTATATCTTTTGATTGGTAAGTGGTAGGGCTTTGATATTTCACATTTGTATTCCTTGTAACAATTCCTTTCTACACATACCATAATATTTGACCTTGTGACCTTGACCTAGATATTTGACCTACTTTTCAAGAAAAGTAAAATTGGCTATATCTTTTGATTGGTAGGTGATAGGGCTTTGATATTTCACATGTATTTTCCCTGTATTATGCCTTTCGATTTTTGACATATTGACCTTGACCTACATATTTGACCTACTTTTTAAAAAAAATTAAGATTGTATATATCTTTTGATTGGTAAGTTATAGGGCTTTGGTATTTCACATGTGTATTCCTTGTAACAAGACCTTTCTACACAAAACATGATATTTGACCTTGTGACCTTGACCTAGATATTTGACCTACTTTTCAAGAAAAGTAAAATTGGCTATATCTTTTGATTGGTAGGTGATAGGGTTTTGATATTTCACATGTATTTTCCTTGTATTATGCCTTTCTACACATACCATAATTTTTTATGCTCCCATAATCGAAGATTCGGGGGCATATAGTTTTTGGTCTGGCCGTCTGTCTGTCTGTCTGTTTGTCATATTTCACATGTGTATTCCTTGTGACAAGACCTTTCCATGAATACCAAAATTTTTAACCTTGTGACCTTGACCTTGGAGTTTGACCTTCTTTTGAAAAACTTTAACAATGGTCATAACTTTCAAATTAAAGTGATAGGGCTTTCATATTTCACATGTGTATTCCTTGTGACAAGACCTTTCCATGGATACCAAATTTTTTTTTTCTTGTGACCTTGACCATGGAGTTTGACCTACTTTTGAAAAACTTTAACCTTGGGCATAACTTTTGAATGGTAAGTGATAGGGCTCTCATATTTCACATGTGCATTCCTTGTGACAAGACCTTTCCATGAATACCAAAATTTCACCTTGTGACCTTGACCTTGGAGTTTGACCTACTTTTGAAAAACTTTAACTTTGGGCATAACTTTCGAATGGTAAGTGATAGGGCTTTCATATTTCACATGTGTTTTCCTTGTGACAATACCATTCTATGGATACCAAAATTTTTGACCTTGTGACCTTGACCTTGGAGTTTGACCTAATTTTGAAAATCTAAACTTTAGCCATAACTTTTGAATGGTAAGTGATAGGGCTTTCATATTTCACGTATGAATTCCATGTGGCATGACTTTTCCATGGATACAAAATTTGACCTTGTGACCTTGACCTCAAATTTGATACTACTTTTGATCTGTTTTACTGACAAAGATGCCAACGGGGGCATTCATGTTTCACAAACACAGGTTTTATTACCTTTTGACCTTGACCTAGCTATTTGACTTTCTTTTTTAAGAAATTAAGGTTGTAAATAACTTTTAATTGGTAGGTGATAGGTCTTTTGATATTTCTTATGATCAGACCGTTTTGTTACCAATTTTTACGCAGTGACCTTGACCCAGATGATTGACACTCTTTTCTGAAAATTTGAGAATGACCATATCTTTTAATTTGTAATTAAGAGGTCTGATATTTCAAATGAATTTCTTTTGACAAGACTTTTCTACTGATTGATCCATTTTCTGGAATAATAATCAAGCCGCTTCGCAGGCAACACATGCATTCCTTGGATGGCTATTTTATTTATCTAGTAACAGGTAGTTCATGTTTACTCATATTTACTCTTTTTCGTTTGAAAATTATTGTTTTACCTTTGATTGGAAAATTTTAGGAGCCCCCCCCCCCCTTCCTTGAATCTGCCTCTGAAGGTAATAGCAGATTTGAAACCGAGATAACATAATCACAGTTTTTTTTTTAAAACCCAGCACAATTATAAATACAGAGACATGCATGTTCCAAAGTAAAACAAGATGAAAAATTTGGCCATGAGTCTAGGCTGACTCAAACTGATCAATTTTATTAGTTTGATCAAGGTTTTAAAGTTTAAGTCTAGTTGTAAATAGCTGATGTATCTATGGCATAAGTCAATACATGTAGTACTTTACATTTAATATGATTGATAATGAAACATCGTTGCAAACTTGACTTTCATTTATATATTTCTTACATTTTATACTGCTTTATTTACATTCCAGTTTATCTTAACCAATTAGTCAGCATGGGAAAAGACAGGACAAAAAAAATTAAACAATTGATAAAGGAAAACAGGCCAAGTAAGCTGAAGTCATATGTTAAGAAACACAGAATTGATCTGAATGGCATTATACTGGGCAAAGAAAGATCACTCTTACATTTTTGCTGCAAATATGGAACTGGTGATACATTCAGGTAATTTTGTCTTTGTCATTTACAGTGTAAATGTAAGCACGTATTATCGACAGGCTAAAATAATGCATGTATGTGGCAAATGTTTACAACATTTTCAACCTTGAATAAGTTCAAAGCTCAAGTGAGCTATTGTCATAGCGTGCCGTCCGGCGTCCGGCGTCCGTTGTCCGTCCGTCAGTCGTCCGTCGTCCGTCGTAAACTTTTCACATTTTCAACTTCTTCTCCAGAACAGCTGAAGGGATTTTGATGAAACTTGGTGGGTATGAAGTACTAATGGTCCCCTACAAGTGTTGTTGTTTTTCGTACAGATCCGTAAATAGGTGGCGCCACCACAGCCAAAAGTAGGTCACGGGGGGTACCCTCCTTTGACAAACTTCTTCTTCAGAACCGAAGCATGTATCGACATTTTACACACTCATTTACTGCATATTTATCATATTTAACTTACTTAATGCTTTGATATGTATTTTATGCTTAAATTTTTTTTTTTTTGATTTTTTATGATTTTTTTTTCTTATGTAAAAAGGAAGGGGGGGGGTTGATTTTCATGCATTTTCTGCTTCTTTTCTATAACCACTCTTCAGATTGTCATGACAATTTGTAGATATGAGGTACTCATGCATGGTACCCTACAAGTGAAAGAATTTTGTCAAGATATCAACTTTTGCATTTTTAAGAAATATTTTTTAAGATTGTACATAGGTATAATGTATGTTTTCCATGCCCAATGGACCCATGGGGAGTGGCTTCAAACCCCGGCGGGACCCCAACAATTTTTAGCTCACCTGAGCAAAGCTCAAGTGAGCTATTGTCATAGCGTGCCGTCCGGC
This sequence comes from Pinctada imbricata, assembly GCA_033119305.1. Classification (NCBI taxonomy): domain Eukaryota; kingdom Metazoa; phylum Mollusca; class Bivalvia; order Pterioida; family Pteriidae; genus Pinctada; species Pinctada imbricata. Next base: position 27,708,255 of record VSWD01000011.1, on the reverse strand, counting down.
GTCTGTCGTCTGTCGTAAACTTTTCAACATTTTCGACTTCTTCTCCAGAACCACTGAACAGATTTTCATGAAACTTGGTAGGAATGAAGTACTCATGGTCCCCTACAAGTGTTGTTGTTTTTCGTCCGGATCCATCAATAGGTGGCGCCACCACAGGCAAAAGTAGATCACGGGGGGTACCCTCCTTTGACAAACTTCTTCTTCAGAACGGAAGCACGTATCGACAAACCGAAAGCATCAGGATGATCTAGAGAGATGTCTTAAGAAGTGTTGTTATTTTTGGTTCCACTCGGAAGTCAAATTTTTGACGCGTTTTTGACGTCTTTTTGGACTTTGTCGGAAATGCACATTTTTGCACTATTTCTATAAATAACTCAATATGTGTATGATTTTACACATTCATTTACTGCACATTTATCACATTTAAGTTACTAAATGCTTTGATATGTATTTTATACTAAAATTTTAATTTTTTGAATTTTTATGAATTTTTTTCTTATGTGAAAAGGAAAGGGGAGGGGGTGATTTTCATACATATTCAACTTCTTCTCCAGAACTGCTGAACAGATTTTTATGAGTATTTTTTTAATCATGAATAGATATGTTTACTGTGCACATGGACCCAAGGCTTGTGGGTTCAAGTTCTGGTACCCTGGTAACTTTAGTTTCGTATAAGTTGGTACATGTTCATGTATGCAAGAGTTGTCTTTCTTTAATATTGATATATGTTTTTGAGGTTTAAATTAATGGATTTGAATGTTATATATTTTAAATTATTAGATAAGTATGGAAAAGGAAACTAAATAATTTTGAAAAGATGAATAAGTATTTTCAAATTGATCTTGTGAAGACTAAGATATACAACTTTGAAATTACACTATTGAGAGCAGCTCAAAATATTAATGTAAGAACAGATCAATATTTAATTTATCAATAACGCAGTGAAAGGAGGGGGAGGGGGCTGTTATTTTGCTTAAGCTTCTGTATAACTATCTCTCTCGGGTTACTTAGATTACTCAAGAAGAAGGGGGGATGATTTTCATACATATTCAACTTCTCCAGAGCTGCTGAACAGATTTTCGTTAAACTTGGTAGGAATTAAGTAATCATGGTCCCCTACAAGTATTGTTGTTTTTATTTCACCTGAGTGAAGCTCAAGTGAACTATTGTCATAGCGCATCGTCCGTCCATCGTCTGTCCATATAGTCCGTCGTCGTCTGCCCGTCCGGCGTAAACTTTTAACATTTTCGATATCTTTTCTGCAACCGCTGCACAGAATTTCACGAAACTTCAATGCCCTCTATCAAGTTTGTGTTTTTCAAGCCGATCGGAAATCCAAGATGGCTGCCACAGACTCTGATTGGCTGACACATTTTCAACTTCTCTTCTGAAACTGCTGCACAGAATTTCATGAAACTTCACAGGAAGCAAGTACTCAATGCCCTCTACCAAGTTTGTGTTTTTCGAGCCAATCGGAAATCCAAGATGGCCGCCACAGGCTGTGATTGGCTGACACATTTTTGACTTCTCCTCTCAAACGGCTGCATAGAATTTCATGAAACTTCACAGGAAGCAAGTACTGATTGCTCTCTACCAAGTTTGTGTTTTTCGAGCTGATCAGAAATCCAAGATGGCCGCCACAGGCTCTGATTGGCTGACACATTTTCGACTTCTCCTCTGAAACCGCTGCACAGAATTTCATGAAACTTCACAGGAAACAAGTACTCAATGCCCTCTACCAAATTTATGTTTTTTCGAGCCAATCGGAAATCCAAGATGGATGCCACAGGCTCTGATTGGCTGACCCATTTTCGACTTCTCCTCTCAAACGGCTGCATAGAATTTCATGAAACTTCACAGGAAGCAAGTACTGATTGCTCTCTACCAAGTTTGTGTTTTTCAGCTGATCAGAAATCCAAGATGGCCGCCACAGGCTCTGATTGGCTGACACATTTTCAACTTCTCCTCTGAAACCGCTGCACAGAATTTCATGAAACTTCACGGGAAGCAAGTACTCATACCCTCTATCAAGTTTGCGTTTTTTGAGCCTATCGTAAATCCAAGATGGTTACCACAGGCTCTGATTGGCTGACACATTTTCAACTTCTCCTCTGAAACTGCTTCACAGAATTTCTTGAAACTTCAGAGGACGCAAGTACTCATTGCTCTCTACTAAGTTTGTGTTTTTCGAGCTGATTTGAAATCCAAGATGTCCTCTATTGGCTCTATTTGAATGACACATTTTTGACTTATCCTCTTAAACTACTGCACAGAATGTCACCAAACTTTACAGGAAGAAACTTGTACACCTTGTCCTTCTCAAATCTTCACTAAAAGCGATTTCCTTCAGGTCTTGACTTTGATTGAAAACATACATACAGTCTCCTCAGGTGAGCGATGTGGCCCCCTTGGGCCTCTTGTTATCAGTTCTATTCATAATAGCAGTTAGTATGTAATATTCTGATATAAGCAATACATGTATATAACAAACAATTATCTGTAGATCATTATCAATGATAGTCAAAATTCTTATTTTAGTATCTTTTATGTTAAGGTATTTGTCAAAATCTGTGCAGAATATAAGGGCAGAGGACAGAGATGGTAATACGGCACTACATTTAGCACTTATCAGGGCTAATAAAAACCCGGACCAATCTTCTGAGGGTTTGTAGATAATTTTACTTTACTTTCTATCAAGTGTTTTCACACCATACTTTTTATGCCTTCCCTTTCCCACCTTCGTGAATCAAAGTAAGTTAATGCAGTAATTATTAACTTTATTGTCAATTTCAGTATACACAGACATTATTCTACCCCTCATCCAGATGGATGCGAGTCTACTAGAGATGACAAATCAGGATGACATTAGCTGTAGGGACTTGCTGGACCAGCTTGTTGCTCAGAGACAGAAAGGAAGGGCTGGTGGCAGTGAGGAACGAAGGATGCCTTCATTTGTAAGCTACACTAGTGCTAGATTCACACTTAGACAGGATGCACTATGTCCTCGATAGAGCAGTATGATGGAGTTCCTTGCTCTATTACATTCCATTACAATTATCATGATGAACTATAGAGCTTTTTATGCCCCCGGAATAAAAGATTTGGGGGCATATAGTTTTTGGCCTGTCCGTCTGTTTGTCTGTCTGTCTGTCTGTCTGTCCGAAAAACTTTAACATTGGACATAACTTTTGAATGGGAAGTGATAGGGCTTTCATATTTCACATGGTATTCCTTGTGACAAGACCTTTCTATTGATACCAAAAGTTTTGACCTTGTGACCTTGACCTTTGACCTACTTTTAAAAAACTTTAACATTTGGCATAACTTTTGAATGGGAAGTGATAGGGCTTTCATATTTCACATGTGTATTCCTTGTGACAAGACCTTTCCATTGATACCAAAAGTTTTGACCTTGTTACCTTGACCTTGACCTTTGACCTACTTTTCAAAAAACTTTAACATTGGGCATAACTTTTTAATGGTAAGTGATAGAGCTTTCATATTTCACATGTGTATTCATTGTGACAAGACCTTTCCATTGATACCAATTTTTTTACCTCCTTACCTTGACCTTTAACCTTTTAACCCTGTGACCCTGACCTTGACCTTTCACATACATGTTCTTAACAGAAAATAGTGTTTATACTAACAAAGATGCCACCAGGGGCATTCGTATTTCACAAACACAGGCTTTATTTATGCTCTATCATGATTCCCCCTGCTTATCAAGGTCTGTAACAATCCTCATGACTCAGAACCACACTTTCTCATGTTCCCTATGATTCTATCGAATCGTAAAAATAGTGGCGATCATGGCTAAGTGTAAACCTAGCATCCGTCTTTAACATCCATTTTCTGTTGTTTCATTTCATATATCAGACATGAGTGCTATGGCACCAATGTCAAGGTGTATCAGTGCAGGTGGAAACTTGCATAAGAATGAGCATATCAATATTACATTTTACCTACATGGGTATGAAAGGAAAAATGATGAGTTCCAAATATTGTGAATGTTGTGTCACAAATAGTAAAGAACTGTATAAAGAATTCTTTAATTCTAGACAAATCAATTTCTTAAATCTTTATGACCAGAGCTTACATTTTGCATTGTTAACTCGTGACCTTGTATTTGTACACTATTTAGTACAATGTAGTTTCCACTTCAGGCTCTACATACATGTATTATATTTCATAGAATTGTGAAGAACCATCATGGGAAGATAAGCTGAGAGAAGAGATGGAGGAGGATGAATTTCAGAGCTGGGGAAGATATGGTTTGGGTAGGTTAAACTCATATATAAACATGATAAAGGAAGAAAATAAATGTAAATTATGAAATGTCTAATATGGACATTTTTTAATCTGAGAGACTGTAAATTAGTGATAAAATTCTCAGATTGTGTTACTTTTACGAACAGTATGTATTTTCATACATACTGTTCGAAAAAGTAAAACTCCTTTCAAATTTCGATGTGAAAAAATTGACACAGTCTTGGTATAAACCTGAGATGTACTAATATCTGTTTATATTTTCTAGGCTAATGAATGTGTTGATGTAAGAATTATATCTATGTCAAACACTTCCTGAAAGAGAACCTGATGTAATTTTTTTTTCATTCATTAATTTCAGACACTGAGGATGATAAAAGCTATGGAGAAAGTTATGATGAGTGGACAAATAGGATAGGAAGAGAGTTACTATCAAAAGAAAAGTGAAAAATATAAATATATGTACCAAAGTTCATCAAAATCAGATGAAAAATCTTCTAAATCTCATAAACGTTCAACTGATCCAGAGCTCGAAAAGGCTCGTGAATCAATGAGAAAAAAGTATGAGGAAAATCAGAGGAGAGACAGAGAAAACTACAATATACATAAAAAGAAAGTGTATACCGAAAAGTGGTCAAAATTACTAAAGAGTAATGAAGATGACATTTTAACATACTCAGACATACCTTGGCCATTTAAGAAGGAAATATCCGAGATGAAAACGTTGTTATTTTGTGATATTGATGTTAAAAGTGACGACTATAGGAAGTACCTTAGGGAACTACAGAAACAATGGCATCCTGACAAATTCGTCCAGAAACTAGGTCACCGTTTAAAGCCAGAAGAGAGAGAAGAAATTCTGAATAAAGTGAAAGAGATTTCTCAGGAACTGAATAAATGGAGTGAGAGCTCAATGGAATGATCAATGTTTTATGTGTACAAACATGTTTATATGAAATTAAGTATTTATATGTTTGATGAGTTTTATCCAATCAAGTTTATTTTAAGTTCTTGGTTTAATGCATTTAGGAATAAATGTAATATTGTTTAATTCATGCATAAAGGTTTAATCTTTTAAATGAAAAATGAAAAGACATCTTCACTGCGACTACATATTACATATTCAACTAAAGGTGAAAGTCAAAGGTTCATTTTAGAAAAAAAAGAGAATAAAAGTCTTATCAATGTATCTCCCCAAATTTTTTATCCACATCAACAGATAAAGAATTGTGTTGGTATCATTGCATGTTCAAATAGATTTTGTAAGATCAAAGTTAAAGTACAAGGTCATGCAAGTTCAGACAAAAACTCAGACAGTTTAGCCTTTGATGAACCAGCCAAAATGCCTGTCTGTAGTTGGGCCCTTCATTACTTTATTAGTGTACAAACTTTGAACACAGAGAGCTTTGAGTAAGAAGTAAAGAAAGGGATTGTACGAGAAGTGTATCGTACTATGATGAAAATATTGATCATTTAATTTACTAGAAGATTTCAGTTCCATCATTAAAAGTGATGTTATCTATAAATGATATCAAAATTTCTATAGTTACTACTAAGTATAGTTTGATAAACATTGCATCAAACTGGAACTTATTGGAACAAAGGTCTTTTGACCTCCCCCTCCCCTCTAGATCCACTCTTGCATTGCTGCTGATATATAATTTTTTATGCCTGCATATCAAAGGGCATATTGCTTTTGTTCTATCCATCTGATTGTCTGTCTGTTTGAAATTCTATCTTAGCTTGTGCTCATGTTTTGAAAAGTAAGTGATAGCTGGGCTTTCATATTTCGCATATACATGTACTGTAAACGACTTTATATTCCCGTGACCTTATTCTTGCGACTCTTGACGACAGATTAATTCGCGTGACTTTAATTTAGCGAGCTCATCTGTATGAATTTTTTGGCCGGATTGCAAAGCTATTCCTGCCTATAGATTGACGATGTCCGTCCGTCTGCCCTCGACATTTTGGTTAAAGTTTCTGGTTGAGGCAAAATCTAAGGAACTATATGCAGTAGAAACTTAATATTATACATGAAGCTTGCCCATGACAAGACCTTTCAATTTATGCCATAACATTTGACCTAGTGACATTGACCTTGGACATTGACCTAGTTAAAGATTTTGGTTAAAGTTTCTGGTTGAGGCAAAATCTAAGTAACTATATGCAGTAGAAACTTTATATTATACATGAAGCTTGCCCATCACAAGACCTTTCAATTTATGCCGTAACATTTGACCTAGTGACCTTGGACTTTGACCTAGTTAAGGATTTTGGTTAAAGTTCCTGGTTTAAGCAAAATCTATGGAACTGTATGCAGTAGAAACTTTATATTATACATGAAGCTTGCCCGTGACAAGACCTTTCAATTTATGCCATAACATTTGACCTAGTGACCTTGACCTTGGACTTTGACCTAGTTAAGGATTTTGGTTAAAGTTCCTGGTTTAAGCAAAATCTATGGAACTGTATGCAGTAGAAACTTTATTTTATACATGTAGGTTGCCTCTGACAATTATTTGACCTATTGACCTTGACCCAGTTAGTGACAAAAACTTACTTTGCAATCCGGCCATACCGTCTTTAGCGGTGTTTTTTATTAGTTCCTTTTCTATATATACGTATATTTCATTTCCTCATCACCCTATATTAATTGCTAAAATGCTTCCTTCTAAAACGATGAAATTAGACGTTTTGTATCGCCATATCTTTGCGCACTAATCTGATAAACACATCATTTGTTTACTTTTCGTCTCTTAATGGAATTTATTGAAAAAAAGGATGATTAAAAATATAAAGAAATGCGCCATGATTATTCCGTCTAAAAGATTTAATAGTTCTTTGGTATATTGCTTGTCTGGGTAATTAGGGTTAATTGATTAATTGCTATGTTTGTAATTCAAACGTCGACGCTTATGATCGCGAATGATCGTCCGTTGTGTAATTGGGGTAATTAATCTAGTGGAAAGGGAAAATAAAAATTTTGTCAAATTTGATGTACTTTTTATCTTTTGGGCGGACTTTATATTACCGAGGACTTTATTACGCGAAAATAAAGTCCTCGCTAAAAAGTAGTTTACAGTACCTACATTCCATGTAACAAGTACTTTGTTTTATGTCACGATGAAATACCACTGAGTAAGTGTCATGTGAATGTCCTGTTTCAAGTTAGATGCACTCTTTGCACATCCTAATGAGGATTAGTCATACATTGTCTGCGTACAGATTTTAGGATGATAAGGAAACATCACAATCCCCCCCCCCGGAACTCGCCAAAAAAAAAAAAAATACCCCGATCTTTTTCAGATTTGATGTGAATTTTTTTTTCAAATTCATATGCGAGAAACCTCCCCCCCCCCCCCCCCCGGTAAAAATTCTAGATACGTCCATGGAATAGTTTCTGAATCATCGTTATTTGGAAAATAATTGCTATATGAAATAAGCTGTTGTTCAGTTTATTGGGTATTAATGTTACTTATCACAATAATGAGTTTCACAGACGAAATATAGCTTACTGACGTAATGTTTCTTTTCCTAGTACATATCGCGCTGCGTCTTTTAATTAAGCGCGCTCCATCTGTTCCCATAAATCAAAACAATATTCGTAGCACAACAATTATACCTTTCTGCATACTCAAAATATGCACAGTGGCATCAATATAGAGGTGAATTGCCATTACAGCAATTTCTCATTGGATTTCGTCCAGTTTCTGTAAGGTCACTAGAGCAATGCACGTACCCCGACATTTATCGTCTGCTTGCCAAGGAATGGTCGTCATGTACTCGATGACATCTTGTCTTCATCTAACACTGGGACGAAATTAATCAAGAACGTCTCGCATCGTCTGCAGATGTACATGAGGGTCCTGGGTCTCACATCGTCTGCAGATGTACATGAGGGTCCTGGGTCTCGCATCGTCTGCATATGTACATGAGGGTCTTGGGTCTCGCATCGTCAGCAGGGTCCTAGGTGTTACATCGTCTGCAGATGTACATGAGGGTCATGGGTTTCGCATCGTCCGCAGATGTACATGAGGGTCCTGGGTTTTACATCGTCTGCAGATGTACATGAGGGTCATGGGTTTTACATCGTCCGCAGATGTACATGAGGGTCCTGGGTCTTACATCGTCTGCAGATGTACATGTACATGAGGTTCATGGGTTTCACATCGTCTGCAGATGTACATGAGGGTCCTGGGTCTCACATCGTCTGCAGATGTACATGAGGGTCATGGGTTTCACATCGTCCGCAGATTTACATGAGGGTCTTGGGATTGTATCCTTCAAAATAGGAGGTGATCTCCAACAGGACTCGATTGCAGCGCCCATAGGAAAACCTAAAGCCGAAAACACAGAGGGGACACTTATTACAAGCTAGAGACACGATTTCCAACGAAAATAATGCTTTTCAAAAACAGCAGTTTCATTGCCCTCTTTCAACATGGTTACGTATTAGATATACATGCACGTAGATGCAAATTGATACTATCTGTTTGTTGTTTCGATGTATTGATTAAATCGAAATTCTGTAGAGTACAATAATTGCATGTTTTTCCTTCAGTCTATCCAAAGATCCCTTAACATGTTAGAGATATACAAAATCTAGAAGCAATCTCTGGCATAACTTGTTAGACACAAACATATTTCTTGAAAGCCATTGTGATAACAACCAATTCTGGATATGTTATATACATTGTATGTACAACGTACATCTTGTCCATTGCATAACAACTCATTTTCACCCTGGATACGCCAATGATTTGTGTATCAATATGTTCCTGGATTCCTATCTCTCAAGATGCTAATCAAGGTACAGACGCTGAGTATGCACAACACGTGATATATGTAAACCATATGTCTACGAGGTACACGATAAATCGCTAGTTACAAATGTACACACGATGGATGAGGACATAGAGGTACGTTCTGTCATTTAATAATACTTTTTTTTCTTTCTTTGCTTATTGATTTTTTTTCTTATTTTCATTGAGCATTTCCTTCTTCATTTATATTTGTCTTTTCTCTTATTTTCATTGAGCATGATGCAAATAGGGAGGGATTGCTATCAGAAATATATTTGTAATGCACGAGGAATTATTTTTAATTCTTTTTTACAAATGTTGAAATTATTTCTCAATATGATTTTGGGGGGGGGCAGTGAGTAAAATGATGAGCATGATTCAAATTAGGGAGGGGTTTCTATTAGAGAGCACCTTGCATCATTGGAAAAAAAAATTACATCGTTCATGGATGAGGAGGTTTTACTTTACAAATATCGACTCTTATATTGCAGTAAGAAACATTTTGATGTTGTCTTAAATTTTTGAGTATTTTTCAAATTCATATCTAATTTATATTCTCCAAAAAAGCTACATTAAGAACGCCAAACTTTTCACCTTAAACTGGACTCCTCACACCAAACCCTCTTGTTATATATATACTTGACAAATAAATGAAATTATTATAACTAATGTAAGAAAAATGTAATGTTTTACGTTGCAGACTTGGAATGGTCTGTTTATAGTATAATTACCTAGATATATGTTATTGTGTTAATCTAGGGTTCATTTACAATGTATTTATTTAAACATTTTCAAGTAAAAAAAACTAGACAAAATTACATGTATTCATTTGCTCGTAACTTGGCTGTGCTATTTTTTTTTTTCTTTTTGAGGGGGATAGGGGTGGGATGTTATTTTTGTTCTTATAGCTATAGCATAAGGAATATGTACGAATACCGAGCGTCTTCGTGATAAAATATAGGGAACATAATGCGAGAATTCAGGTGGTTCAGTCGGGACGAGGGGAGGTACAGTACGCTTAAAAACGAAAAGAAAAATTACAGTTTCTTTTGCAAATTTCAGAGGGAGGGACCTGGTACCCCCTCTGGATCAGCGAGTGAATGGAGTAATGTACGAAAGGTTACCTACGTAGAAGTTATATTTTTTTCAGCTTGATAACCGACATATTGGTATACCAAAGAACCCTTCATAATCCCGATTATACTCGATCTAGTATATTTTCAAGCTGTTTCCTTTCTACCTAAAACAATATCTCAAACTCTCAAACTCCACTTGATATTTACAGGACGGAAACCAAGATGTTTTAGAGGCAAATCCAGAAGGCGTATCCCAACAAACAGAATGGTCACAAGATGCCCTGCAACGACTTTTAGCTGATGCTATAACATACAAATCACCACTGAAAGATGTGCAGCTTATATTGGACTGTGGAGCAAAGGTGAATTCTCCAGTGAAGAAAGGTCTACGGCCTCTCCATTATGCGACATATGTAAATTACTTGGAATGTGTTCAACTGCTTGTAGATTCTGGAGCAGACGTCAACCTTTATGACGACATTGGATATACACCGTTACACCTGTGTGCAAGAAGAGGATCGTTTGAAGTCATGGAAATACTCATATCAAATGGCGCACATCTGAACTACTGCAACACAGACGATTCCGAAGTTCCTGACAAATTGAAGACAATGGGGTACTTAACACATGAGCCTTTGAATATGGCTATTGAAAACAATTATGTCGATTGCGTAAGGCTTCTATTAGAGAATGGAGCCAAACCAAATCATAAATATTTCATGGGCTATGAGGTCAACTTAGTACCCCTGGATAACCTTGAATGTATGGAACTTCTTTTACAATACAATGCAAATCCAAATGTTTTCAACCGATGCGGATTATCACCCTTGATGAAGGCTAGCAGAGAGAACAAACCGGAAGCCGTAAAACTGCTATTAAAATATGGTGCAGACTTAAATGTCGAAAGCCCGCCAAGATTCGAACAAAAGACAGCTCTCCATTACGCAATTCGTGGTGGAAATTTCGAAATTGTGAAAATGCTTGTTGAAAATGGCGCTAGACTTTCGCGCCCTGAAAACTACAAGTTTAGTCCCCTACATGAAGCAATCCTGTCTGACAGGGTGGACATTTGCGATTTACTTTTGAAGCATAACTGCAATATTGAGGAGGAAACTGACAATTACACAACACCCCTTATGCTTGTTTGTGGTACACCTGGCCTGAAGTGTTGTAGGGGACTGGTAAAGCTTTTACTGGAGAATCAGGCCGACGTGAATGCCCATTCTAAGTACGTTAGCTACACAGATCCCTACTTATCACCACTATCCGAGTATTTGAAGAATTATGAGAAAGACCCCGACTACGACATTATTTCTCTCTTGGTCAAATATGGCGCTAAGGTTTCCCTTAGGGGTTACTTGAGCGTGGTTCGCCTCAAAGACCCATTCGGAGTATTACAGTACTGGAAACCGCTATCAAACAGACCCGACATAAAGAATCTATTGGTTGAGGCGGCGTCCTCATTCGATTTACCAAGTATTATGGATGCAAGCAGTGCTACTCTCTGTCCGTCAGATAAGGAAAGACTGATGTTTTATGGGAGTCGACCAAGGGAGCTCAAACACCTAATACGACAATTTCTTCGACAAACATTTGCAAAGAATATGTTACAAGGCGTGCAATCTTTGCCTCTTCCTGTCTGTTTGAAGTCATATCTTTTGTTTGAGTGATAATAAAGGCAATTGTTAGTTAATCATTTTTTTTATCTTTTAAGTATCTTAGGAAGTTTTTTAATCGAAATGAAGGTATTGTATTGACGATGAATGTTACGTTTGTTAAAGCTCTAGATTTCACTTAAATGGATTTTCCCATCCACCTATTGTTCCCATACCGGCCATATGTCCTGGAAACTCCATACCTGGAACTCCGAAATTTGGAATATTTGGAAATCCTTGTGTATTCATGTTTGGCATCATTGCTTGATTTTGCAAACCCATAAAATCAGCCATATTTGGAATGTTAGCAAGAGCTGAATTGATTTGATTGGATGAATGTGCATTCTGATTTGATTTCCCAGAATTTTGTAGCAAATTAGATGATGACGATGGCAATCCTGGTTGTTTAGATGAACCTGCAGCTGTTAGTTGCTGAAGCAGATCTATAAGATTTGCATTATTCGTATTTGTATTACTCACAGAAGGAGTGCCAGAGTTAGTTTGACTAGATACTGTTAATTGTTTTAAAAGATCTGTGAGAGCAGCAGGTCCGGAGTTTGCACTTGCTGATGGCAACGCAACATTCGTTGCTTCTGTTTTTGCATTCTGCACTGGTTCCAGATTTATTGGTGGGGATTTCTCCTTAGTACCTATCTTGCTTGGTTTGACATCCTTTACTGTTGGAGGAACGGTTGGTGCTTTGGTAAACAGAACAGATTGTCGGTTATTACTATTCCAGTGTGTATTAGATGGCATCCAAGATTCAAAATTAAACATATTTTGATGTATGTTTCCCGTTTGGCCAACTGGACCAAGATTCGGTTGGTTATTTGCAATCGGTGTTATGCTTTGGGGTAATCCAGTAGTGAGCTTGTTCCAACTGTTCATATTCCAGCTGTTAGGAACAGGAGTTGTAAAGTCCCAAGATGACCCAGGTTCCGTTGTCACGAAGTTTCTTTCACTAGGATGAGTCGGTTCTGGATTCCACATGTCTCTATCAAGCATAGCCATCGAATTTGATACACCAGGCATTTGATTAGCAGTCAGTAATGATAATCCAGAATTCGAAGTTTTTGCTAGATTCTGCGTAGCATTGGATATTTTTGTAGACGAGGAGCCTGATGGTCCCACTTCTTTCTGTAGTTGCATTATCATCGAGTCCATTTGATTCTGGCTCTTGGCGCCCATTAAATCCTTCAAAAGCTGTGCCACTCCGGTACCTCCATTTTTTGTTTTTAATGTTTGAATAAGTCCGCTTAACATTTCTATTGATCCCGAAGACGAAGTTGTTGATGTGTTATTTAGTTTTGATGAATTTGAATGTGCTGGCATCTTAAATTCCACTGCAGGTGGTACAGTAGTTACTTTAGGAGCGTCGGTTACGCTTTCATTTACTTCTAACCTAGGAACGGTTACAAACAATTGAAGCGAAGGAACCTCTGCATTTACTTCTTGCTGAGAGCGGAATTTTCTGTCTTGAAAATTCGTCAAACCCCAATTTGCTGCACTCTTAGGAGCCGACGTAGTTTTTGGTCTATATGTCGTTGGTGGCCTGTAGTTCTCAAATGGAATCGAAAATTTGGTCTTGAAATTTTGCTTCTGACCTTGAAAACTTGGTGGTTTGTACGAAAACTTTGGTTTAGGTAGCGACCAACTTTGAGATGATGATCTTGAATTTGTAGATGACTTTGATGACATTCGATTTTGATTGGGCATATCCCTAGACCAAGAGTTTCCAAAACTAGGACGGGATTGGTGAGAATTAGGTTTAAACATTGAAGATTGAGATTGAGAAGGTTGTCTAGAATTCATCGAAAATTGTCGATTTTGGCTCATCGAAGAAGAAGAAAATTGTTGTGATGGAGGGTTTGGTTTATTTGCCAATGGTCTTGTTTGAGAATTTCTGTTCGATGGAAAGAAACCCGATTGAGGAAGATTATTCCATTGTCCCGAATTCGATTGGGAAGAAGACGATGATGTTCTACCTGAATTCCAAGTATTTCCATTTGATCTAGAATTCCATGTTTGAGTTTGTGATGAGCTCTGTCGCCCGTTAGATGAAGATTGTGACGACCACAATGTTGTTGACGATTTTCTACTATTGTTATTATTACTTTGGAAATTCTTTCGACTAGATGGCCTATGTCGCACGATAGTCACTCTTTTGCGGGTTGATCCTTTTGTTGTGGTGGTCGTTTTAACAGTAGTGGTTTCTCTTTTCGTTGTAAGTTTCTGTGTTGTGGGAGTCGTTGTTAGTGTTGTTATTTCTGGTGTTGTAGAAGGTGTTGTGGATGTTGTTGTTGTTACTGTTGTTGTAGTTGTTGCTGATGTTGTAGGGGATGTAATTGTTGTAGGTATTGTTGTTATATCAGATGTAGTCTCTTTGTTTTGCACAATCGATGTTGTCGTTTTTGTACCGGTGACCTTCGGATTAAGTGGTGAATCACTGTTGGTATATACTTCTGAACTGATTTTCGACGATGGAGGTGGTGGTGGTGGTGGAAATGTCGATGATGATGGATTACTATCAATGATCCTTTTAGGAGGTTTAAGGGTTTTCAAAAGTTGTGACGATTTCACAGCAAACATGGGGATTTCCATTGCGTTCATTTTTTCCTCGTGCATATAACTTGACTTCGAGTCACCATTTTTGATATCTTCACGTGGTACTTTCTCAATCGATTGAACTGCAACTCGAGAGTCATAACTCTCGGCGAGTTTTGGAATAATGACTTTCACGGTCTTCGGAGATATTGTGTGACCATGTACTATAGGTTGGTATTTTACCTCTGGTGAAGATCGTGATTTTGAAGATTGCCTACGAATATTAAGATCCAGATTCCCAGCAGCGTCATATCCTATTAAAGGATCATTTGTATCATGACAAGTGCACTGACACGAGACCGACCCGATCTTTTTCGTTGTGATGGTTGATATTCCTTTTCCGAAAGATACCATCAATAAAAAGAACATAGTTCTTGTAACACATCTCCAGAACCATTTTTCCATACCTAGAAGAAAACGAAATGAAAATGATCAGAAGAATTAAAATGATGTAAATTATGAAGGGAGCTTGAAGATTTAGGTACCGGATAAAACATTATCCTCACAAAATACCACGTTTGGTGCATGTATTTATTTGACTATTAATATCCTTCCTCTTTTCAATTATAAAACAATTAGAATCATTGTAATAAGTTTTGTAGAATCTTATCAAGCTGTGATCACTTAGCCGACAAAATTCGTTAGGTTTTGTTCAGCAACCATGATGAATATATCCCTAAAATTTTCCATGAACAAAAGTCTGGTCTCACTCCCATATCGGGAGTTCGCTTCTTTTCATGTGGTGGAGGTTTTTGTTTGTTTGCTTTGGTTTCTGTTTTATCCTGAATTTGTATGCCTTCGGTTTCTGATTTTCTGAATTATCGATTTTGTGCTGTATACAGGGATATGGTCATTATCCATATTAATCATTGTTATCTCTTGAGTGTCGAACACCGTAATATAGAAGTCCGCTTTACGGTTGACTTATAATGTTAGCGTTTGCAGTTTGGAATAGCTGCTTCTTTCTTGTCTTACATGGACCACAAAACGCACATTAGTCGTTCGGTTTCTTAAAGATTTCAGTGTTTGACGTTTCGACGAACTTTCTTGAAAACTTCTATCAATGATTATGCGTTGCCGCACCTTTTAGCGAGTCTGTAAGAACGTTTTCGAAAAAGAACTGTCTCATGGGCGTATGTCTGATATCAATATTCTCCAGATAATATTCAAATTTGTAAGCGAAATCGTTTAGCTGCGTCGTTGTCTTAAATATCATACAAACAATGGTTTGGCTGAAGTGCCTCAAGCTTTAGCGGCTTCATAATTGACAGGTAGCATAAAACCTAAACAAGTCGTTAGAATTTGAGTATTATTCCAGTAATTTTCTGAAGTTGTGAATGATTCATCCAATCAGAAGTCTTTGTTATCATATACCTTATAGCAAATTGGTTCGAAACGTACAAACTGTAAGACTATCTGGAATACTAGTGATATTGCAATTGTTTGTGCTTTGCGAATATCGTACGTACAGAACATTTGAAACTAAACAAATCGATAATTTTTTCCATTTAAAAAATCCATCCTTGCTTCTCTGGCGTTCATTGCAATGGATTTGCAATGAACGCCAGAGAAGCAAGGATGGATTTTACTTAGAATTGTTATAGATCGTCGTTTTTTACACTTGATAAAGGCCAAGCCGGGGCGAACATTTGTGTATTTGAGTGTTTGTGTTTTTATTTGTATCATCAGAAATATTTCAATCTACTTTAATTTTTTTTATCCAACACTGGTCATCTCTGTGACGGGTATTGACAAGAACAAGACACGATCTGAAAAAATTATTTGATTCCTAATCTGATAGATCATTAGCTTGCATAAAGCAGCACATCTTGGACTTTTTCCGGTATGCTAACTTGTTTTGATATCCTTTTACATAGTTTTTGCATTAACCAGGGCCAATGTCTTTTTCTGCCTTGTTTGCAATGAGAAGATTTTTTTATCAACACAATAGTGCTTCTAGAAAAACCTCTGTATACCATGATGCATATGAAGATTAAGCGTAAGAAATCCAGGTTCCATCTGCTTTGGACGACAAAAGACGGCACAATATATTACCCTTGAATAGTAAGTTGTTTTCATATTTGACGTGTGTATTCCGTGCTACATGTCATTTCCATTTCAACAACAAGAAGAAATATTACGAATAATGAAAACTGATTGATATAGAGACGTCACGCTGGAGGACGACAAAACTCTCTCGTAATATTACCCCCCTGAGACGTCATGTCTCGCGGCATCACTACACCTCACATTTTAATTACATGTACGTTGGTTTAAACAATATTTATTTTTAAAAGTGATAAGGGTGACAAAGGATGACAAATATGAATCCTCCAGAATCCTGGAGAAAATATATCACCCCACAGACAATTCCAACTCCGTCGCATCAGAGAAGAGTTCTGGATAAAAAATCTTAACTCTGCAGCGCCCTATGGGTGCAACGATAATATCAGCAGCATAGGAAACTTAACAAGTCCCGGTTGTCAATCGGTAGATGTGACTAGCTTATTCAACAGACCACAAAGAAGACCTCGAAGTCATGGCATTCGTAAATATAATAGGCCTGAGATACATAGTTTCTCATTCGATGACTTGGTTCCATTTTTGAATGACTTGGTTCCATTTTTGAATGAGCCTCTAGGCCTGCGTTATATTCGTACCAAATTATACTCTGTTCCTTTACGGAAGTTATACGAAATCTACGAATATACGAAGGACCTCACATTTACCGATACACGTTCCCCAGAATACAGACTACAAGGAGTCATCTTGAATATTTCTACTTTTCGTTTATTTTAAGCAATTAGATCAGATAAATCAGAGGAGAAAACAAACCGTCCTTTCATTAAAGTAAGATTTTCAAACAAAGGTATTGATAAATTGAATCTTGGTCAAATTTTGAATCACAAAACTGTCACAGAAAAAAATCCCACCATATTTCAAAAGAAAAGAAACTCCTTATATTTCCTATAGCTACACACCAACAGTTGCATGTAAAATTTACAATTACAAACGATTCTTGCAGTGTATTGATTTAAGTAATCCCTCACTACATCCACTTCCTTGCGAATGTTCTTCATCGGATTTCAACTACTCTCCTTGTGGACACGTTATTACTGATGACCTTAGTATAGTAAGAACGACAAGTTGAGGGAAAAGTTAGAAAAAGATCCCAAATACAGAGAAAGTATGCCCTTTACATGGAACCAAAATGTCAAAATTATCATGGACTCTTGTGAGGAATATGCAAGAAGTTGGGCAAAGAAAGAGGATGTACAGCTCGACACCCTTTCCGAATGGATAAAATTCATCAGAGGGTCACTTTTATCTAGAATTAACCGATTAAAATCAACTGTGAACACCAGATTCGAGTTTATCTTTAAAGACCCTGATGTTATCACAGAGCTTACCTACCTCCAAGAACATATATGTCATCACAACAGCAGACAAAGCCTCAAATAATTACACTTTTACTCGCAAAAAGTACTAATTCGACAGCCTAGTTAAAGAGTTGGGTTTAAATTCGACACCTGGAAATCCCACTTACACCTCAATAAACATTTCTGTCTCTGAAATAATAGGTAACCACAAATTAGGTCTTGCTTATTTTTGATTCGACACTAATAATTTAGATTTAGATTTACCATACTTATACTGCATACCTAAAATGCATAAGAATCCGTACAAACAACGTTTCATCGCTGGTTCCTCAAAATGTTCTACCAAATCTGCATCGATCTTACTCACGAAAGTTTTATCTGAAATCAAATCTGGGCTTCAAAAATATTGTTCGACAGTATAATCTCGCAGTGGTATCATCCAGATGTGGATTTTAAAGAATTTGAAGGAACTTTTAGAAAATCTTATTATTATCTTAAAATTTTAGTAGAGTCCATTCGATCAAAGCCTTTGATTTTTCGGCACTTTACACTACAATCCCACTTTCTAAATTGAAAGAAAGACTCGCAAAAAATATAAGTAATGCGTTTACAAGTAAGAACGGCAATCGCATATTCAAATTTATTGTTGTTAACTATGACAAAACCTACTTTGTACAAGAAAAGTCCGATTCTGAAAATAAGTACACTGAAACAGATATTATTAAGATGTAAACGTCTTCAAATTGAATAGCATCATTTAAGGACAGATAAATTGGCAACGTGGACCAGACATATTAAGATGTTAAACTTTCTGATCGACAACATGTTTGTGGTGTTTGGAGGAAAGGTCTTCCAGCAAATTTTCGGAATTACAATGGGGACCAATTGTGCCCCACTCCTTGCCGACATTTTCCTTTGCTCGTACGAAGCTGAATTCATTCAATCTTTTGTCTCTGAAGGGAAAAGATACTTAGCTTCTGACTTCAACTTCACTTACAGATACATAGACGATGTGTTGTCCATCAATAATCATAAGTTCGCGGATTACCTCAGCGGTATCTATCCTTCGGAATTTGAGGTCAAGGAAACTACAGAAACAAATAATTCAACATTTGGACATAATGTTGTCCTACGACACCGATGGTCACATGAACACCTCACTCTACGACAAACGCGACGACTTCAATTTCAGCATTACAAACTTTCTTTTTCTGAGTAGCAACATCCCTTCATCGCCTGCTTATGGCGTGTCCATATCTCAGTTGATACGCTTTACCAGAGCAAGTACCAAATATACGGATTTTTTTCTGAGAGCTAGGCGTCTTTCAGATAATCTTCTCAGTCAAGGATATGTTTGTGACCGACTAACAGCGTCACTAAGGAAGTACTACGGTCGATATGCGGAACTCGTCATACACTATGATGTCCCACTCTCCAGAATGGTGGATGATATTCTGTCATAGATTATTTGAACCATCCAACCGAAGATTGTCTTCCGAAATAGAAGTAACCAGATGTGACAGTTCTACCGAATTGAAGAAGCGGATGTTACATGCAAGCAGGAGATGCTTACTCTTCCTGGGCACATGGTCTCACTCCCATATCGGGAGTTCGCTTCTTTTCATATGAACGAGGTTTTTGTTTGTTTGCTTTGGTTCCTGTTTTATCCTGATTTTGTATGCCTTCGGTTTCTGAATTGTCGATTTTGTGCTGTATACAGGGATATGGTCATCATCCATATTTGTCTTGGATAAGTTCAGATCAGACTTAACATAAAGAAAAGGAATGAGTAACAATTAATTCGCTCCTGAATACTCTACGTTGAGTAAGCATTGAGTTGCAGTAAGAGTTGCCTCTCTATTTACGATGACTACTACAGGCTAAAAGAATTACCTATTATCAGCTTTTGGCTGGGAGGGAGATATCAGTATATGTTCAACCCAGAAAAATCATGTCATCCTCGGGCGACATGCTTTTTTTTGGGGGGGGGGGGGGGGTAAACAAATTCTTTTGTCTCCCTCCCAACTGGACAATAAAATGTGTATATTGACGACGATACCGACTGGAGTATACGTGTTTAACGTTTTATGAGAAGTATTACTTTACTAGGTTAGCAATCTTGGTTCTGTCTAGTTATTAGAACCTTTGAAGAGGGCATTTTGAATTCATGCGGTACCGCATTTATTCATTTCAGTGAACAAATTGTTTCACACTAGATATTATTCATATAGTATTTGCATATTTAATGATATGATGTTATAGAATGTATCCGTCACTGTTGTGTCTTGACGTTTTTGCCTACCAGAACAATCAAATGACGTCATCTATGAAGTGAATGCTAAGATTTGAAGTAGAATGACGTTATTTGTTTTTGGTGAACAAAACGTCCTACGAAGAGACAAAAGTGAATCGAACGAACATCTGATGTTCTCGTTGTTTCCGTCTGTTTGTTCCCTTTTTCTCGTCTCATATATGTGTGTGTCGCTGTAATCACTGTTACGTCGTCAAGTTAAGTATGTACTCCTCATAAAATTAAGAAAATAGATGAGAAAGCCATATTTAACCTACATGTATTTTTCAAAAGTACGTTTGAAATCGAAAGACGGCTTGTTACACGTGTAGATACTAATGTAAAGGCCTTGTTACACGATACAACTAATCGCATACAATTATTTGTGAGCGACAAAAACGTCGTGTAACATATCTTGCGTGCAACCTTTTTGAGAATAGAGCATATACTGTTCTTGCAATTTTTAGCGTCAGCCAATCCAAAAATTAGATCTTGTCATCTTAACCTTTATTTGGAGAAATTTGTCAAAGCACATTGACAATAAAATGACGACTTGTGTAACACAAGATCTCGGAACGTTACACTCCCAGACTTTCTTTAGTCAAGGTGTCGATTTTCTGCTCTCTTGTCGTCAATGAAGCAATTGATTGAAACGTGCATGTCTGGTCCATGTTGCAAATTTATCTGTTCTTAAATGATGCTATTGAATTTGAAAAAGTTTAACATTTGTACCACTTGGTGAGTGTCACTACTGGTGGACCTGGAGTTCCCGAGGACATATGTAACCAATATTCGATCAACTTTTGTTGGTCGTTTCTTCAACACATTCGAAAATTATTGTTATCAAAATTTCTTGAAATTTCTAAAACGTGGGTCCTGTAGCATGATATCCCACCCATCCTGCTACCTTTCGGTACGTTTTTGGACATAATAACTCTCATAATCTTACATTGTTTAGATTGAGGATCACTGACGAGGGATAAGTACCAGAAAGGTGCATGTCTGGTCCACTTTGCAAATTTATCTGCTCTAGTTCAAGTTCAAGTTCAATTTAATCAGATAATCCAACTTAATGGAATACAGAATCTAAAACTACGCTATTGAATTTGAAGAGGTTTAACAATTGTAAAGAAAATTTTTAATCTATGCCGTTTTGCCTGGTGATTACAGATTTTATTGCTTATTTTAGACAAAATAAATACAATCAGTTGCATCCTGTAACAGTGCGAGTCGTAAATATTTGAAAAATAGTATGCGCTCCGTTGGCTTAAGCGATCTAATATGTCTGGTCCACGCTGTTAATTAATCTGCCTTTAAATGATGCTAATGAATTTGGAGACGTTTAATATTCAATTACCCAAGGATCATGGCGACTGTCGAAATGAACATTGATCATAGATAAGTAATATCTGATGGAACTTTAAACCCGCATTAAGTTCGTCGTCATTCTTGGCATTGTATGCAAGCTTGAAAAATGCTGGTACATCTGTACAAAACTATAGAAAGATTGATTATATATCTGAAACATGTATTCGATCAAGTAATATTAGATTCATTCAATTTATTAAAGCCATTCCTTTATATCCCAAGATCATCTTATTTTGTATGTTTTTAACATGTTTAAGATGTTAAACGTCTTCAAATTCAATAGTATTATTTAAGAACAGACTAATTTGCAGCATGGTCATACAGATACTCAAGTAACACATTTTCCATATGAAAACATTTTTATTGCATTTAATTATAAAAAGAATGAAATAAATTCTTTAGATATTTATATACAACTGAGAAATTTGATAAGCGTGCATTGATCTGCAACTCAAGGTATACCATAAAATTGTTATACTTTATCATTGAGAATTTATAATTAATATTAATCTAATATTGGTTTAACAACGGGTCAAATTGAAACTTGAATAGAACCAGGAAAATTGTCAGTATATGTTTTGTCTGTAGATATGAATATTTTAGTTTTCGCATTATATCTAAAATATATGTATTTGTAAAAGTATCTATCACATAGAACAATAACTCCATATTTACACTCCTCCAAAGAAGAATGGATTTCCTTGTGGCATCTCTCCCATAGGGAACATTCCCATGTTACCCATATTGAACGGGTTAGCCATTTCCATTCCCCCTGCAAATTGTTCCATCATGGACAATGTCATACTTGGTGGCACCGCTGGTGTTATACCCATCGCGTTTCTGTTGTTCTGCCTAGCATTCTGATTCTGACGATTTTGTTGCCTATTGTTGTTTCCGCCCCACTGACTTCCCTGTGTTGGATTTGTCTGCGTTCTTGGACGTTGGACGTCCCATTGTTGTTTGGGTGGTGGACTCACAGTAGATGGTGGGTTCCCTCCATTCCAATTACTAGCAGTAGTACCTTGTCTTTGGTTATTCCAATTGCTTTGTGGTTGTTGTGTGTTATAATTCCATGTTGATTGTTGCGGATTACCATTTCCCATTTGTTGGTTTTGGTTTTTATTAGCCTGCCATTTATTTCCGACTTCTGCATTTGGTTGAGGTGGAGGCATCTGTTGTTGAACTCCGGATGGTTCCATTGGCTCTACTTGAGACATTGCCATTATTTGGGAGTTGGCATTTTGTGCCATTTGTGATGCCATCATTGGCCAGTTTTGTGGCATCTCTGGCTCCAGAGGTTCCATCATATTTTGCATCATAAGTTTCTGCTGCATAAGTTGACTCATGTGATTTTGCGTACCAATCTGTCTTGTAGGGACTACTTCGTTCGGAGGTATCATTTGACTCTGCATATTCATTGGTATCTTGGGCTGTGTGATATGCTGCTTCTGTTTTGTATCAGTTATTCCCGATAGCTGAGTTTTTATAACGCTGTTTGCCTTTGCGGGTTTTTGCTCTTTCTTCGGTTCTTGTTTATCTGGGGATGCAACTATAACCCCACCTTTGTGTCTAAAGCCTTTAAACTGAGATTTCATTACACCAGAAAGGACTCCGCTTGATACGACACCACCACCGCCTCCTAAAGATGCAGACTGGAAATCTGACACAGGTTTTTGCTTAAGAACGGATTTCACTTCAGGAGGAGATTTTGGACTGTTCGATATAACAGAATAAGAGCTTTCTTTGACAGCCCCACCAAGAACGCTTTCGGGTTTCTTTGATTTTTCTTCTTTAGTTTTAAGAGATGGTGATATCGTTTTTGGTTTTGGTTTCGGAATTTTGCCGTTGAGTGAAAACACTGATTGGATTGGCCGTTTACTGCCGTCACCGACTTTGAATTCTATTGGCTCAGGGGGTGGTCCTTGAGTGATAGGTTTTGTTACCTTTTTCGTACTTGTAGGCATTTCTGTTGTTGTTTTCAAGGTCGTTTGTGTTGTCGTTGCTACCGTTGTCGAGGACAATGTTTCATTTACCAAAACAATACTAGGATTTGATTGTATCGATGGTTTAGTGTCATTCATGAGGCCTTTAAGCATATCAAATCCTCCAATGAATTCCACGTTTGGCTTCAAAATCTCTTTTCCTTGAAAAATTATAGTTTCGGCACTTGGGTCTGCTTGAACGGGTTTGGGCTGTTTCGTTGGCTTCTCTTTTACTGTGCTTTGAGGTGGCGATGTTTGTTGGACAGGTGGAATGGGGTCAAGTTTACCTTCAAAATTCCCCATAGCTTTGTATTTATTACTTGGGTTTCCCACTTGAGTGCATGTACATTCACATTTCATTTGTGACGCAGGCGAAGGAGGGACTTGCGCAATGCATCTTGTGATGAAAAATATCGAAATAAGTAATTTCAAAGGCATCTTGTTCTTTTCCATGTTGTAAAATCAATCTGTTTCTTTAATAGTTACCTGAAATCACATAAGTTAATTTTTAATTAACTTCGAAACTCACTGATTTTTTCTTCTTATTTTAACATATCTTATAAGCAAAGCGCAAATCCCTCCTTTGCATGTTCGCTCCTCCCTCACGTTTGTATGACAAAAATAGTCATGTCAAGCGCCTGGCGACTCGTAGGTATTTTAAAAGATAGAAAAAAAGTTAAGACAGCTTGTAAGTCTAGAGCAGCTACTGGTTTTTTTTTTTTTGTAATTTTTTTCACAAAGGAGAGATTTGCGTCAAATGAGATATTCCTCTAACAAATAGAAGTCTTGATGAATTAAATAGTTTGCAGAAACTTATTTCAGTTCAATTACGAACTGACAGTTTATTTTTGTCAAAGCGCAGATTCCAACGAATGTATAAAGCATGCTTGTAAATAAATCTCCACGGTTTCTTTTTTTAATCATGTATTCACACCTCACATGTTGTGTCTTTTCATAATCATATTCAAAAGTTGTTCGAAATGCTTCCTTTGAGATTCATATTTATTCCACTAAATACGCCGAGGCTATTTCTTTTGTTCTTAAAAGAATAACTAGCGTTTTTAAGTAGTTTACGTAGTCTGTTAAATCACAGTGTCAGACTCGTGAAGTATTTCGCATGACACAAAGCGTGCCTTGGGTAACAAAACGTAAGGTTTAGTACAGTAAACATGGCGATGATCGACTACAGTAAACAAGATTCTTTAAGAAGAATGAATTACTGGTTGTTTAATTCTAAATTGTCCTGAATAGTCATTATAATTCATGAACCGTCAAATTTATTTCATTGTTTAAACACAATACTACAAACGTATCTTTTTGTCAAAATTTAATGATAAGACAGATTTGCGGAATTTCAAGAAAGATTTTCCATTGATATTGTTTTTGAATTTTGATATTTGATATTGACAATATGAGAAGTCCAACTCCATTCATTATATTCTTTAACTTTCTTAAACTTGAGAAGATAGATATAGGCATACATGTACAGTATGTTAGTAGTAATAAGTAAAGATATGTACTTATCATTCATACTTATATCTGATACCTATTTCATGTCAATTCTTAATAGAAAGTCTAAACTCACCTTAACTTGCAAAAATGAAAAATCTGTACTATGAAATCGTTTATTCGACCGTCATCTGTAACTACTTTATTCCCTTTGCAAAACGTCCATGGATTTCAACCGCAAAACACGCTCTGTAGAGCAACGTAAGGTAGGTTTACAACGTGCGGACCTTAATTATAATTTAATTACAATCGTGTCAGGAAAACTTGAAATTTCTTTCAAAAAGATAAAGAATACTATTTTTTCTCAATTTATATATTTCTTAAATATGTTTTGAAAGACTTATCTAAATTATGAATGAGACTGAGTAATGTTCCCTTTTGAATATTATGCAACTTATGCGCAAGTGGGTGATATATATCTTCGGCTGTTGACCATTTGACTATAAGGTACCGGTGGGGATATTAAAAGACAGAACAAAGATTTTAAACATGGTGAACAAAGTCTGAATTTATTTTATTTCTATTCCATTTGTTTAATATAAACCTTAATTTTAAAATATCATAAGCCCGATATAGAAGCAATTAAAAATAGAGAAATGATTAATTTTCATTCAGTCTATTTCACCCCCGTACGGAAGCTAAAAAGGGACATGGTGAGAAGAAATATCTCGTGCACAAGACTTTCGTAACTCGTGCGCACGACTTAGTAACTCGTGCGCAAGAGGTAATTTTTGTCTTACCATGTCCCTTCTTTGCTTCTGTACCCCATGTGCAATTCTCGTTTTAACTAAAAGGCATTCAACTTAACTTGAAATGTCATTGCGTATACGCATATGATGTCAAAAGTTATCAAAAAAAAAATTTATAGTGCTGGTATCGTCGTGGTTAGCGCGGTAGACTACAAACCCGAAGGTCGTGGGTTCGAATCTCACCGTCACCGATCATTGCAAAAACCATAGTAACATTAGGCAAGTTACTTTACACTACGTTTCACTATCTCCACCCAGGACTAAACCGGGTGCCTGCCACATGAGACGAGCTTGTAATGTGAATGAAAAGCATTAATTAGCGCCTAAATGACAGCTCTACTTGTATACTCCTAAGGGAGTTGAGAACGCACTGGATTGTACAGGTCTCTCCAGGGAGGGGATTGTAGAAGTCGCGTGAGCCCTACCTTTACCTTTTTTATAAAACAAGAAGTTGGTCGAAACGTAGAGATTCGACGTGAGCAGAACCTGAAGTCATGTCCACAACAATGATACATATATAACATAAAGTTGTAACTTTGTCAAACACTTTTGAAGCGCAGGTAGCCCTTGCAAAAGTCAAAAACACATAAAGTTTACACCATTTTGATCTATGGAGTTTTTCCAACACGCTCACATTTGTACAAATGATATAGCTACAAATACGAACACATGTAATTATTTTAAAATACGACAGAAGACTGGCATGACCTTTTTATTTTTGCTTCCTTACCTGTAAATCTATTCTAACAATTAAAACAGATAAGTGTTATTGGAATATGAAAAGTTGAAATAATATTTTGGCAATATCATTTTCTGCATACACCGTATTGATGGTAAATCATAACTCATGATACCTATGTCATTTGTATGTGCGATTTCTTCTCTTCTGTTTGTCTATTGAAATTATTTTGTTTCCGTTGATAAAATTCATTTGCTGTTTCATTTATATCGTTTGGTAAAATTCTTAATATCTCTACTAAATCTAAATCTTATTTAAGGTCTGTATTCCCTTATGCTGTTTTTCGATCGTTGATTATCATCCAATTCCCAATTGTGACCTTTTTTTAGTCTGTTCTTTTGCAGTTTAATTTATTTTTAGCTCACCTCACGAAATGAGAGGGAGTTAATGCTATCACCCTGGTCATCTGCGTCTGCGTCTGCGTCGGCAGTAGTATGTTAAGAAGTTTTATTTCTTTATTACAGTAACTGATGATGCATCTATATGTAGATCACAAATCTACGTTCAAATGTTGTCCTGACCTATACTTTTCGCTTGAGTACACATGTTAGGAAGATTTGGGTATCAAATTATGTCAAGAAGATGATTCGTCTTTATGAGTAGATCACAAATCTACATTCAAAAGTAGGTCAAGACCTATATTTTCTGTTTGAGTGTACATGTTACGTAGATTTGGGAGCCAATGTTTAGAAATTTTATTTCTTTTTTTTTTAAGTGCTAGGAATGCCAAACTTGCAAAGATGATGCGTCTTTATGAGTAGATCACAAATCTACATTCAAATGTAGGTCATGACCTATATTTTCCGCTTGAGTGCACATGTTAGGAAGATTTGGGTATCAATAGTTTACTTCCCTTTACTGTTTTGTATAATTGTTAGCATTTCCATTAGTCCTCAATAGGACCAAATTATAAACTGTGTCGTCTTTGACTACTCCCTGTTTGCTGCCATGATAAAATGCTGCCATGAGGTGAGCTTTGTAATCTTTGATTTCACTATGTTTGATATCATGACATGTTTTCGTCATTGTTGTTGTTGTTGTTGTTGTTGTTGTTGTTGTTGTTAGGGTTTTTTATTTTTCTATTGTTAGGGTTTTTTATATGCCGGTCGGTTTTAATGAAACTTTGTTCATCGTATAAATAGCCCGTGTCAAACAACATTGAATACACAGATGATTGTCAAACTGCACGTTAACATGTACATGTACTGCAAAAAAATCAGTATTTACCTAAATATCTGATTCGCAAAAACAGAAATGAAAGTAATTCTTACACTTTCAAGTTAAATAGTAATTTGTCTCAGAGAGCAATCTTGCCCATGACATATTCCTACAGGTACGATATTAATATTTGAAATAAAGTAGAGTTAAATTAAAGTTGCTACAAACGTAATATTATATTTCATGTTGATACGGTAATATTTAACCACTTATTCTCTGTAGAGCTGGTAATAAACAGTTGTTTCGGTGACTTTGTGTGTAGATTGTTTTTTCTTTTTTTTTTTTTTCTTCTATTTTTTAATCTACCACCTTCTAATGCCACTGTAAGAGAGGGTTTTTTGGCCGGATCGCGGAGCAATCTATGAAATGGGAAAGTCCGCCCTTCAGTCCGTCCGTCCGTCCGTCTTTAAGTGGGTCAACGGGTCAACATTTTGGTGTTGTGTTTCCTTTAATTTGATATCATGACTTATAACCAGGTGGTGATTTTTCTTGACTTTTGACCTAGTGACCTTGACCATGGAGTTTGACCTACTTAAATAAAAACTTTAACCTGGGCTATATCTCGTGTACTATGACGGTAAGGGCTTTGATTATTCACATGTTGATTCCTTTATATTTTGACTTTTAACCTAGTGACCTTGACCATGGAGTTTTGCATACTTTTAACAACCTTTAACCTGGGCTATATCTCATGAACTATAAGGGGTAGGGCTTTGATATTCCACATGTAGATTCCTCATGACAAGAACTTTCATTTGATATCATGACTTTTGAACAAGTGACCTTGACATTGACCTTTGACCTACTTTTAAAGGACAAGAGGTAGGGTTTTGAGGTATTCACATAAAGATTCCTCATGACTTGAAAGAAGGGAGGGGATCTCCAAAAAGACCCTGTTGCAGCACCAAGAACAAACCACGAAAACACCCGATGCGAAAACACTAGAGACGAGCATACCAAGAGACGGAAAAGAGACACATATAAACATGAAACACAAAAGACTACACATAAACCAACGAGACCAATGGGTAACCGGTGCCGACTTTGGACGGCCATTTGCTACACAAGTAGCAAATGGTGTGGTTATCATGGATTGCGCGCGTACAGCCCTCTCACTTCTCTAATTACCCAGAGGTCTCGAAGAACGTTCAAGTGTGGTGTAAAACAACCTCCTCACTGTTAAATGACCACACACAAACACACAAACAAGACCAAAAAACACAGGCGCCCAACAACACAGATGAATATGTAAATGGATATAAAAAAAGGCATACGCAATACAGTCCGTACATGCCGGCTGTAGCGAGCTCATGTATATAATCACCCGAGTTTTAATATTTCACATATAAATTCTTCATGACAAAATCTTCTATTAGATGGCAACATTTCACGAGGACGAATACATTAAGACGGTTTTATCGCCGATGTTTTTAAAAACCTTTAAAGTTAAGCGAGTTTACCGTCCGTGGATAGGAAAACACAGGTGATGCGACGCCATCACCGTCCTTTGTATAGCAATAATTTTGTAAAAGGAAATATTTTTATCGTTAATTGAAACGATGCTGAACAATTTATCGAGTACTTCATATCAATGGGAAAATCAGCATTACTCTTTACATCTGTACTAGTTCGAAGGCCATGTCTGGAGTTTAGATCGACGTTGGAATACTGGTAGATCATTCTGATACTTTTGGAAAGAAAAAAACGCATCTAACATGACTAAAAGTATATAAAATCGTACAATGGTTTATCAAATGGTTCATATATGCAAATGATAATTTTCCTTAAACTTTTGTTATGAAAAATACGAAAAAAAAACTATGATTTTAACATTTTATATCTGTGACTAGTTGTAATACGATATTTTGTCTGTTGCTAGATGTCCTATTATTTATTTGCAAAGCTCAAACAAAAAGCTCGTCATTATCACGCATGTCGTTAAATACATAGAAAGAAGAACAATGATAAACGTCTTCAAATTCATTAGCATCATTTAAAAGCAGATTAATTCACTGCATGGGCCAGACATGCACGTTTCGGGTACAAGGGAACAAAACTACAAACTGCAAAAAGACAACAGTATGCACAAGGCAGTCGAATTAGACGCCAGTACAGAAACTTCAAACATAAATGACAACACATAAGAGGAATGAGACCAATGTGCATCCGGCACCTACTTTGACGGCAGAATATAAGCCCTTCTTTTTCTTTACAAAAATGATGTTATAGAAAAGAACATATTATAAACTTGTAGAACATTGGTGGCACCGTCACCATGATATAAAGCAAAGGGGTCTCCAACAAGACTCGGTTACAGTACATACATCATAAACACGAATTATCCCAATGTGAAAACATAAAGTAGACAAGCACAGAAAGAGACACAAAAGGGACAAGGACGCATCCAAACACCAAACATAAAAACACAAATAAACCGATCAGGCCATACCAAATTAATTAAATGTTCTTTGGATTTTCTTGTGAAAAAAAGGATGCGAGCGGGTGAAAATATAATTATTATATTTTTTTTTTTAGATTTTGCGAGCGAATGAAATAATTTTATTTTTGATATAGGTTACCCCAGTAATACATTTCTGATGTTTTCCGTACTCAAAAAGGAATCCCCATAGGAATCTGTTGACAAGAAAGCCTGGCACATAGCAGTACGGAAAAGATTTTCGAACATTCCCCCCCCCCCCTCCTTGACTTTCAGTGCTATGTATACGGAACAACAAATTTGCTCCCAACAAAATTTTTTAAACACAAGAAGATATATCATTTTCTTCGAATTTTGCACAATTTGAGACTTCTAGAAGCTTAAAGATTTGCAGAAATCAGAACCGACCCTAAAAAATTCTTGAGCCAGAAATTAAATGGTGCGGGCGAGCATTTTATTTTTGTAATATTATTTTTTGAATTTTGAAAAATATGGTGCGGGAAATCCAAAGAACATTAAATTAGATTTGGTATGGCCTCAATGACATGTTACATGTGATGATGAAAAAAAACAAACACAGACGTATCTGTTTGTTACATTTTATTTAATTTATATTTCTACTATATAAGAAGCAACCAAAAGCTAAACAATATAAATGAGGAAAAAACATAAGACATTTCGAAATTGCTAACGAGGTGAAAAATCTAAAAATATTTGTGAACAGGTGAAGGCAAAATTTCTAAATTTCGCTACCATAAAAAGTATGCCATCATCCTAAACACATTTTCTACAAAGTATACATGACAATTTATTGTAGTTGATCATATCAGCTATATGCTTCAGTATTTTCAGAAACACGAACATGTAATTCTTTTTTCTTTTAAATCCCTTACAGAGCGTGCTACTGTTTTGCTTTCAAATTTGGCAAGAAAATGCAAAAGTCATCTTTTCAGAGACGTAAGGTTGAACATATCGGCTATTTGCTTTAGTATTTTCAGAAACACGAACATGTAATTCCTAACATGTAAAATTTCACAGATGTCTATGTTTTCTTTTTTCTTTCAAATCCCTGACAATGCGTGCTACTTCAAATTTGGCAAGAAATGCAAAAGTAATCTTTTTAGAGACGTAGAGTTGTAACACAGCTTTTAGAATAATTCCACACAGTCGGAATATATTTTGGAATCTTCTTTTCAAAGTTTCGTCAATGACCATACTACGACAATTTTTTTATATTTATTCGAAACATTTTTAATTTTTGTGGTGTCGCAAAAGTTCATCGGTAGAGATACAAGACAAATTTTTACTATGAATAAAGAAATCTGTTTGCTGATACCTTTTCTTTCACTTCCATCACTTAAATTATATATACAGTACAAGACATTTTGCACGAGTCAGGAACTTTGCACTTCGAAGGGACTCTGTAAATTCAAAAAGATGACGGAGTGGCAATGGATGCATGATGTTTTCCGAGAACAATAATTATACTTTTAAATTACCAGCTAGGGATAACTGGCTTTTAAAATTCCCACCCCTTTGTCTCTTGTGTGTGAAGATATGCCTTTTGGCCTACCAAGATTTCTTCGATATTATCGAGTTAAAAAAAGTGAAAAGTACAAAATCGGAAGTTCGTCAACTTAAGACAAATATATACCATACTTTGTTTAGAAACGTTTGAATCAGGTTTGCGAGAAGTTAAAAGGGGAAGGGGCAAAATCTGCTGTTTTTAGCTCCATTTTTAGATATTTTCAAAAATTGTTTTCTTACTGATTTTAATATTTTAAATAGGAGTTGAGAATAGTGTTGTACATCGGAAGACTTTTAAGAATCGATTATCGGAAAATAATCGGAAACAGTAAACCGATCGATTATCGATTTAAATCGGAAAACAAAAAGTCCATGAAAAATGGAACATAAAAGATAAAAAAATTGTATTTTTCTGCATAAAATTCAGAAAATTTTGCTGAAAACAAAATACAAAGCATTCAATTTCAAAGTGTCTGCCTGTTTACTTGCAAGACAACAAGTAACGGTTTATGTTACATGTGAATAAGGAAAATAAATTCCTTTACACAAAATACCTTTCTTTCAGCGACAATCGATTGTAAGAAAATGAAATCGATAATCGGAATCGAAAGAGTTTTAGCGATCGACAATCGATCGTCGGCGACAATTGGTTCATCACTAGTTGAGATACTGATTTTAATTGAAATTTAATAGAAAAAAGATATTATAAATGTACATGATGGTTATCTTCTGTCAAAATTGCCCACTATTACCAAAATGAATGGTAAAATGATAACAACCAGACTTCAACATTATAGTTTAAAGTATTTATAGGGCAAGTGCGTGTAACTAAGTCATATTGACATTTATTACTGTTCATGTACATCCAGAATATTGACAGGAATGTCTCATGTGAGTTTGAACCTGTTACATGCCATTGCTCTAGGGCCTACAATTGTAGGTATGTTTGTCCCTGGCCGAAAAATATGAATTTCTATAGTGAAGACATAGAGCTAAATTTTCATTCATTTTGCCATAAAAGTTAGGGTTTTAGAGAAATCACATTAAATATGTGCTTTTTGTTACAATAAGCATGCTAAATGAGAAAATATGATTGATTGGGGCCGAAAGTTGTCACTTTTGCCCCTACCTCTTTATTATCTCTTTTGATAGAAATATCACATATATTCAATTTCTACGTCATCAACTTGTTATTTTCCTTATTTAACATTAATTTCACTTACCCTTTCGGTTGAAATACATAAATACGCATTTGACGTTAAAAATTAATTCATATTTATCCATATGTATTGTTTAAATAATAATACATCTGTAAACGCAGATTTGGAATTTTTATGTATTGACATGTACATTTTACTATTTTACGGCAACATTTTCGCACATACTACTTTTAATGCAGCGTCACATCTAGTATCTATCAGTGACCTTATCGATGATTTCAGGCCTATACATGGCTGGTTCGGTCCTGAAAATGATGTCTGATTGTTCGAAACCACGTGTCCATTCATCCACTTCCACTCACCTTCAGTCGTGTTATATTTAGCGCCAACATGAATTCGACCCATGGGACCGTCTGAAACATTATTTGTATTTTTAAATTAAACAATCAATATACGAGCACTTCTTCTAATTACGATTTTATTTGTAGAGAATCATGATACACTTAATTCAGGATTGAAGTGTTATTTGTTTAATAAAGACCTTACATGTAGAGGTATTTTATAGTAGTAACAATATTTGTTTCTATTTAAAAATTAATCATACTGAAACTGTCTTTGAACTGGTACATGTTAAATTGAGCATTCCTCTTGAATTAAGCTCACCTGAGCAAACCTCAAGAGAGTATAAATGTCGTAGTTGTAAGCTTTCTGTTCGGTGTCAACTTAAAAGAGTTTTAATTTTTCCACGCGAGAAGGTAGAATATCACATAATGTACAGAAAACATGATTTATGGTAGATGACCTTTTAATAACAAAATGTTAACGTTCCAAACTGAAAAAATGCAACAAAATTCTATCATCTGAACAATCTCGAGGAAAACAAGAAAAACAAACTTCTTACTGTACAATTGTAGAAAATCAATGAAAAGGTTGAGGGTGTCGTCAGTCTCAAGAATGACCAGATCCGCTCCATCATTTAAACAAAGCTCCCTAGCTTCATCCCATATTACTTCCGTGTTTTCGAATCTGAAGCACATCGACAGATTCCCAAAGTAAAAATATCCAAATCTGGAGCACTCTACAAAACATATCTATATTGTTGTTATCATCGTAAATATGAAATTAGACTTATAACAAAACCATTTTCTATTGGCATGGCAGATGACGGTCGTACGTGAGCACCGATTGCTCATTTGTCTCGTTACGTTTGTGTTCAATGTCTCTATATTGTATTTGGTGCTCATTGTCCCTTTTGTGTCTTTTGTTGTGCATGTCTACTCTGTTGTTGTTGTTGTTGTTTTGCATTGAATGTTTTGGCGTTTTGCTGTCGGTGCTGCAGCCGAGTGTAGTTGGAGATCCCCTCCTTTCCAAATATTATTTAAGAATTGCACTCTGTCTGACAGTGAGGATTGGACTCCAAGATGGGCCCTGACAAAACATCGTTAGAGAGGGCGGTCTCGACCATCTTTCCTCTCTGACTGTATGTCTGACTCCTCAGGTGATTGCATGAGATTGCCCCAGCCGGCAGAGCAATGACTGATTTTTACAGTCCTTACGTTTTTGATATCCATTAAGATATTTATCTGTGCGTTACTTGGTGTCCTGTCGTTTGCTGTCTTGTTTGTGTGGTCATCTTTTATACACAACACTCCTGCATTCATCGAGATCATTGGAACAAATGGGAGGGTTGTGTGCACGTTGTTCGGACAATCAAATCATTTGACATACGGCAGATGCCCGTCCTACGTCGGCACCGATTTCCCGTTGGTCTCGTTGGTTTATGTCTAATACTGCGGCTCGTCTGATAACTCGGACATGCAAGACAGAACACATCACGCCTGTGTTGAAATGATAAACTTCTTCAAAAATAGCATGATTTATGGTGCTATCAAATTTGAATTTGAATGATGGCGCGACTGAAATGAATTTTGGCGACTCCTGCGAAATAACTTTGGCTGGAAGCATCACTGATGAGAATTTTGTATTCGAAACACGTGTCTGGTGCATAAAAATTGTTTGAAATTTTCTTCAAAAATGTATAGAGTTGGAACACTTCCGTATTATTAAGAACAGATAAATTTACAGCATGGACCAGACATGCACGTTTCGGGTAATTAACCATCGTCAGTAATCCTCAATCTGAACAATGTAAAATGGCCTAAGAGTTTGAAAGTTATTATGTCCAAAAGTGTACCGAAAGACGTTGCAGAATGGATGGGATATGATGCTACAGGACCCATATTTTAAAAATTTCAAGAACTTTTAAGAATAAAATATTCCCACGTTTCGTTAGTTAAGCGGGAATTATTTTTCTGAAAGGTTCGAATTAAGCAATAAAAATTCGTTATCGTTGTCACGTGATGAGTAAATCGTAGTAAGGGGGTTCATTCTAGGCCTGAGCGCCTCAACGAGCACACGCTTTTTTTTTCTGTTGGCAGCCATGTCGCGTGAGGAAGATATGGAGTCAGATCTACTGAGAGATGACCGCGTAGTATCATGCATAAACCTCTAATAATGAACTTTTATCACAAATTGACACTCTTATCACATCTAGGATTTCCTCCATGGAGAAACAAATTATGGCTCGTAAGGCTCATCTTAGTGAGGTAAACATTCAGCGATTAGAGAATAGTGCGCACGATCAATTTACTTTTAAGAGAAAAGGAAATAAAGAACAATATAAACACGCCGAGAAAGTCCTCGAAAAACTGCGTGATGCAAAGTTTAGTCTCGACTCTGAAGAGCATCCCTCACAAAATATCGCGCACGCTCAAAGTAAATTAGACGAGAGTATTGACATGATCACTCACAGGCAGAAGCTCATAATACTGGCAGATTCCTCTAAACGCGGATGGAGCGTAGTCGAGTAATACGAAGTGCACCAACTCGCTGACAATAGCGACGACGAAAAACGTATCTATAAGGTAGAGGCTCGCTGTGACAAAATTTTACATGAAGAGCGCATGAAGAAAAACAGAGCATCGCGAAGATGGACTCCGTATTCAAAGCATACCGCTCCCCCTCCCACCCAGGCTAACACGACCAGTACTTCGTCCACTGCGACTTCTACAGGACCTAAACCAGGCGTTTGTTTTGCATGTGGAGTGCCAGGGCACTGGAGACTGTCAGGCTACCAAGGAGGCCACCAGTACTAAGTTAAGTACAATTTCAAGTACTAGTAGTAATACTTTAACATTTTTTTTATTAACATTCAATATCATATTTATAGCATCACAATAAAGAATAGCCAGTGTATGCCCCTACTAGCGAAAATCTATCTTTTACAAACGTTGGCATAATAAAGAAGAAAAAAAATTACAATGCGTCTGACACTGATTTAAATACATCAATAAAAATTTTACTTTTGTATTTTGCTCTTTGTAATACTTTAACATAACTAACTTCCCTTTCATTAGTAGCAACATTCCGTCTTCTGAGCCTTATGGCGTTTTTGTTTCTCAGCTGATACGGTACGCCAGGGCACGTTCCAAATATGAAGATTTCATCATGAGAACCAGACGGCTTCCAGGTAAGCTACTTGTTCAGGGTTATATCACACAACGGCTGAAATCATCATTACGGAAGTTCTTCGGTGGCTACGGGGATATTATAAAAGCATATCGGATCCCCCTTTCCAGAATGATTGGTGACATTCTACATTGGGATTGAATGGCTGTCGTCATTACAAACAAGACATACTTATCTGATCTGCAAAATGTACATCGAGACAATAACCGAATTTGACAGGTTTCCATGGAGCTGTTGCGACTGGTGTCGCATGCAATCAGGAGACGCCGACTCTCCCCGGGCACCTGGTCTCACTTCGGAATGTTGTTCATTCCGGCGTTCGCAGCCGTTTCGATGGGAATTCTCACGATTTTGCTTTGCCTTCTCGACTTTGAGACTGAATAACGGTTAGGTACTTCTTTGATGTTTATTTAAGCCCTGTTGGCAGATTAAAGTCACATTACAACGATTGGTTAGTTATAAATGCACATTATTACATTCTAAGCGTAATCAGTAAGCGTATGCATTACCATTTTATGAATTACCTATTCCAAAAGTTATTAAAAACAAATCTTCTATTGACAACCCCGAAATTGTATTTACTGAGATCAAGAAGTTATTAGACCTTGAGTGTATTTCGGAAGTGTTCGAAACGCCTATTGTAGTAAACCCACTGACCGTGACATTTAACAGGTCAGGCAAACGAGGTTAGCATTGGATTGTAGACATGTAAATCTCTTCCTATACAAATTAAATTTCGTTAAGAAAACGGTTCATTAGCCAGAGTTATGTTTGAGAAAAACGACTGGGTTTTTACTTTCCCTCTAAAGTCCGCTTACCATCACATAGAAATTAAAGAAAGTCACAGACAATATTTAGGGTTCTCTTGGAAAGAAAACGACAAAGTAAGACATTTTGTTTTCAACGTAATGCCATTTGGTCTAAGCACAGCTGCACATATTTTTACGAAGCTCACAAGGTGCGTCGTGAAATATTGGGGAGAGAATGGTACTCGAATCATTAAGTACCTAGATGATGGATAGTCTGGGTCAGAATCTTTTATGAACTCTAAAGCCTTAAGCTCCAAGGTAGAGTCTGACCTTATTTAGCTAGGTTTTCTTATAGCAGATAAAAAGTGCGCTTGGACCCCGTTCAACGTATTACCTGGTAAGGCTGCGTTTGGGATTTCAGCACAGGTAAGGTAGAAATCACTCAAGCAAGGATTGAACGCTTGACGTCTAGTCTTCACCAAGCTATCGCTCAGGTATGTAACGCACCACTTCTCTTGAAGGCAAGGCATCTCGCTTCGTTGGCCGGACAAATTATTTCAATGCAGGTAGCACTGGGTAAGAGTGTTCGAATGTTTGTTAGAGCAATGTTTCATTGTTTAAAGGCTAAGGCTAGTTGGAACGCTCCTGTTCTTGTTGATAAAAAAGTACTAGAAGAAATGATTTTTTGGAGAGAAAATTATTCTGTTTTGAATGGCAGTCCTTTAGTTACTTCTTGTGACGTCAAAGAATACGATTGTATCATTTATAGCGATGCGTCTCACACAGGTTACGGTGGGTATATTTTGGATAAACCTGGATCAGAGGTTATCGGATTATGATCCGATTCTGAAGTTGCGCAAAGTTCCATTTGGAGGGAACTAGTAGCTATGAGTCGGGTTTTTAACTCGATTTGTCACTGTCTGGAAGGACATTCCATAAAGTGGTATACTGATAATAATAATGTACATCATATTATGCAAGTTGGTAGGAAAAATCCAGTTCTTCACGACATTGTCGTTGATATGACTCGTGGAAGCGAGAGTAGATCTATTGATATAGATACAGAGTTGGTTCCAAGGGAACAGAACATACAAGCTGATTTCCTCTGTCGGTATCATGATAGTGATGATTGGCAAATCGCACCTTTAGTCTTCATACATTTAGTTAAAATCTGGGGGACACATAATATAAACAGGTTTGCATCAGATTACAACACAAAATGTGTTAGGTTTAATTCCCGTTGGTGGTGACCAGGTACCGAATGGGGTCGATACTTTCACAAAATCATGGGAAGGGGAAAACAATATGGCTGGTCCCTCTTCCAAGATTAATTCCAAGGGTTTTGACTAAACTGAAGTATGACAAGTCATTCGGAACTCTTGTAATACCTAAGTGGCATGTATCGCCTTTTTGGCCTCTTTTGATCAAGCACGATCTTAAAACAATTTCTCTGGGTACTTGTTGTACAATTAGAGGGAAATGAAACAACGGTGTGTTTGGAAGACCTTTGAAGTTCGAAATGGTAGCAGTCAGAGTCGATTTTTCTTATTTCTTCAGTTCATATTTTTCTATGAATATTTACTAATGTTAGCTTTTGATTGACAGGTGAAAGATTAAAACCACGCATCATCAGTTTATGTGACCAGTCCGGCGTGGTGATGGGCCCAGATAACGATTATCTTTGCAACAGAATGTGCGACTATATGCTATAGTGCAGAAGTGATCAAACGCAATCGAAATATAATCAGGAGGTTTAATCAGTACGGTACTTCGTGTACGTATGCAGAAAAAATACTCCTTTTTGCGTACAAAACACACTCACATATCCATATTTTTCCCATTTTTCTTCGATAATTGAAATATGACGGGACTCCCTCGTCGTATATTCGACCCTTTGATGAATAAACCTATGATTTCTCAATTAATTTTGTTCACCCGTGTTTCCATTCGAGCGTGAAAGCTGCATAACTAACTCTCTACAGCGCATTTGAATGAACATTGACTAGGTAAATTCAATTTTTTTCATAATTTATGTAATATCTTCTATTTCCTAAAGCTTGGATGTAACAAAAATTTAAATATGATGTATAATAAATAAACATACATTATATTATGTATAAAATG
This sequence comes from Pinctada imbricata, assembly GCA_033119305.1. Taxonomy (NCBI): domain Eukaryota; kingdom Metazoa; phylum Mollusca; class Bivalvia; order Pterioida; family Pteriidae; genus Pinctada; species Pinctada imbricata. Next base: position 27,669,086 of record VSWD01000011.1, on the reverse strand, counting down.
ATACAGAAAGTGAAGAACAAGTTCAGAAATGTACGTTGTATACAGGAATATGAATAAATCGTACGTTGTATAACACTAGTAAATGAACGATTACAGAGGATACTTAATGGAGATTTACTGACATTCTCAAGGCAACATGACATCATATAACGGCATTGTAAGAGATTAGCAATGAAAACAGTCCTCAAACAAGTATGGCAGCAAATAGGCTATATGACAGAATCTCCAAAATTCTACTTCAAGAATAGTTATCAATATATATATACATGATATAGGAACAATCCATATTTCTTGCTAGAAAGAACTACCCTTAATAAATCCATACTGATGCCGATTTTTATTCAAGATTTCTTTCACATTATACCTCCTATATTCTTTTTACTTCTTCGTACGCCATTTCATATTTTGTTTATGACATGTTACATTACGCGCCGTTCGCAAGAAAAGACGTCGAAATATCAATATTTGGACGCTATTTCAATCAATAACGATGATAACAGTGATGTGGTATCTTCGTACCAATCCGTGTTAGGATTTCGTCTGTATTGCAATAATCATTTTCAACAACTTTAATTTCCTTTTCCAACTTTCTATATTTATACTCTCCGCAAACAAATTTTTTTTTGGGGGGGGGGGTATATAGGAATCACCCTGTCTGTCCCTCTATATGTCCATCACACCTTGTCCGGAGCATAACTCCTCGTTCAAAAGCTTTCAATATTTTCGTCAGCGATATATCTTTCAAAATTTTCGTCATGGATTTCTTTCAAATATTTTGAACGCTCCGAGATGACGAAAATTTGAAAGCTATCGCTGACGAAAATTTCATTAACAAAGATTAGTTAACGAAATTTTCGTCATCTACTTTTCGAAAGCTTATTGATAGCTTTCAAAATTTCGTTATCTCAGCTTTCAAAAAAGCTGACGAATAGTTAACAAAGCTTTCGCAATTAGCTTTCAAAATTTCGTCATCTCGGCGTTTAACTTTCGACTGGTCGGGGCTGTATGTTGCGAGGAAATAATTACGTGTAAAAGGTGTTCTCAGGGGCAACCCATTTGTAAATATCGTCTTTCTACTGCATATAGTTCCTTACATTTTGCTTCAACCATAACCTTTAACCAAAGTGTTGAAGGAAGACAGACAGACGAACAGACAGCGACAATCTATAGAGCGGAACTGCGTTGCAATCCGGCAAACTATGTTTAATCATTCATCGTGAAATAAGTAATGAGCAACTAAAGTCCTGCTCTTGAAGTTTATTCTGAGTCTCTGACCGTTATATGCATATCAGATATGTCAACTTGTTTCGTTATAACATTTTGTAGATCTGTTTCAATCTTTCTGTTTCCCAAATGCATTGAACATTATGTTTGTATTTTAAGTGCGCAATGTACAAAAAGGGTCTTATTCCGTTGCAATGCGTACAAAAACAGGCTTGTTCTCAATTTTTTCTGTGAAAATCTGATTTTAGAAAGGCAGAAGATAAAACTTTAGCTTCCTTTAATGGTAAGGTAAGTAAATATGTATATACACAAATCAGGATATACGAATTATGGCGTATAATGAGTTTTTAAGAAAGTTGCCTTCAAAAAGTAAACAAGTCATCTCATGGTTCTGCAGGCTTCCTGACAAAATTAGGCACCTTGGAAGGACCATGCTCAAAAACGGATGAAACTAAACTAGAGAAAATACAACTAGAGGCAGCACGACTAGTCACCGGCTTACCTCTCTTTACTTCAAAAGAAATTCTTTACTTTGAAACGGGATGGGAAAAATTATCTGAACGCCGTGAACGTAGAAAACTTAATCTTTTTCATAAAATATATCATAACAAAGCACCTGACTATTTAACAGACATACTTGAGACGTACAAACGACAAAGACAATACAACTTACGAACTGACACGGACTTGTACATTCCGAATTATCGTTTAATGCTTACACGAAACTCTTTTTTTCCTTCAACAATAATTAGCTGGAACAAATTAGATAAAGAAATACGAGATAATCCATCCTATAATGAGTTTAAATCCTATCTTAAATCTCAAAGAAACTCCATTTACTTACCTGATTATCTCACATGTGGAGATAGAAAGTTGAACATAATTCATACCCGTCTACGTTCATTCAGCAGTAACCTTAATTCTGACCTTCATCGCGTTAACCTCATCAATTCTTCCACGTGTCAATGTGGCCATACTAATGAAAATACTTTCCACTTCTTTCTTGAATGTGCCTTGTTTGATCAGCAGAGAACCCGACTAGTCCAAAAGTTAGTACATTTCACACCTCTTACATTAGATAAACTCTTATTTGGTGATCTATCCCTATCGGATCAGGAAAACTACAATATTATGGATGCAGTCTACTGTTACATTAAAGAAACAAAGAGATTCACATCATAACTCTCTCTCTCTCTCTCTCTCTCTCTCTCTCTCTCTCTCTCTCTCTCTCTCTTTCTTCTTATACTTATTTATATATGTATATATTTCAAAGATTCATTTGCATATCATCTTATATCAAGTTACCTTATATGTGTTTGTTCTGCTATCCATGACATTGTTTTGTAATCTTATTTTAGGGAGAAGGCGTCTATAATGTTGTTAAACTTTTGCCTAATCCCATTTCGACATTATGGAAATAAAATATGTTTAAACTAAGGACCATGACAGAATAGATAATTAGGTGATATATATCGCTACCGAATGATTATAAGATTATCTTTCTCTTTATCTTGAATATATCATAAAATGCAAAATTCAATCGAACAACCTTACCTGAAGCGGAAGTTTACTTCATATTTTTTTTCCAGCGTACATGAAAATGCGTACTGATTAAACCCCCTGATAATTGTCACCGTGGCGTAGCGGTATGAGCGGCCTGCTTTGTATGCTAGGCGAAGCCGCCGTACGGAGTTTACCGACTTTATATATAACATCTGCACCTATTTGGGAGTCCGCTGGTTGATAAAGGACAGGGTCCACTGCCTCGGATCAGCCCAAGTGCAATCAAATTCAAACAACAACGAAATATTTTAGGCTTTTTTCTAGATGGGAGCAGTTTGCGTCATCCAAAAGTGTAAACGCTATTCCAGCAAATCCGATCCATATTGCTGTATTCATTACATCGCTTTTAGACAGCGGTTCCTCTTATGGTGTGATTTCGGCCGTGAAATTTGTTCATTCTTCACACGGTTATGATGATCCTACAGATTCTAGCACGGGCGTCGGGTTTTTGTTTTATTGGTTTGATAGGAAAGAAAAGAGCAGAATTTTTCGTATGCGTTGAAGAAACGATCTTCATTGGCTTCTATTGGAGTATATGAGACAATGTAAGATTCTTCTGTTTGCATTTAAGGCGCTGAATCACCTAGCAACTCGTTACTTGGTCGACTTATTGACAAAATACTCTCCCACTCGACCGTTACTGTCTCAGGATGCTCTCCTTTTAAATGTTCCGAGAGTTCGTACAGTAATTTACGGAAATCGCCGCTTTGATTACGTTGCAGCTCTTCTGTGGAACGTTCTGTCCTTAGAACTTAGAAATGCACAGACTCTGTCAAAATTCTAATTAACTGTTTATTTGTAGTACCTAGAAAGACTTTAATAAATGAACATTTAATTTAAGTTTTATTTGTTTTTTATCTTATTTTATTTGTATTTTTACTTCAAGTTTTATTTGTTTTTTTAATATGTTATTTAGTCTTTTGATCTATGATTTTATGGTCATATGTTCGTAATTTCTTGTAATTAACAATTCTTATGTAAAGCGCATAAGAGTTGTTTCAGTATAATGCGCTATACAAGTGTTTGTATTGTATTGTATTTAGTGCTTTGATGTCGGAATTGGTGTTCACTGTCACTTTTGCGTCTCTTTCTGTGCTCGTTTACTTTGTTTTTGCATGAGGATTTTCCATTGTTTTGCTATGGGTATTGCAACCCAGTTTTTTGGAGATCACCTCTTTTCTTTTTTATTTCGTTTGAAAAATGACTTGATCATCAGCAAAATGTCATATCTTACCCAGCTCAATTAAGGTTGCGACTACAGGGAGTTAACTCTATTTTCATATCACGAAATGTTTGAAACCGACATAAATGATAAATGGTATGACCTCAGTTTGTTACATGAAAAAATAATACTCCTTGAAATTTTCATCGCTGAATGGGAACTTTGGGGGGAAATGCATATTTTCCAATGAAAAATCCTCGAAAATTGGATCAAAAATTAATTTTCGCATGAGTTGTGCCACAAAAGATTCAAACATCTTAATATTTACTATTCATTATACTCTTTAAAAGTGAGATAATTGGATATTCTTATTTCTCGAGTTTAACTCTATGGTTAAAATGTTGATTTTTTGCATTTTGCTCAAAAACTAATTAGTGTACATATTGGTTTGACTCCTTTAAAGCAACATCATAGCTCTATACGTAGAAAACAAATGTGCAACTGTAGACCTTCTAGATATTTATAAAAATTATGAGTTGTTGCCATGGCAACCAGCAAAGTCGTGTTTATACGAAAATACTCTGCTAAGAACTGTTTATTTTAGCAGAATTTCTCAAAGTAGCCTTTAATTCATACAAATGCTTTTCTGTCTTACACCATTTGAACCGTTTAACCACCGAATATACTCTTCCGAAATGGAAATAACCGGATGTGACAATTCTACCGAAGTAAAGTGACAGTTGTTGCAAGCAAGCAGGAGATGCTTACTCTTCCTGGGCACCTGGTCTCACTCCCATTTTAAGAGTTCGCTTCATTTTATATGGTGGAGGTTTTTCTTTGTTTGCTTTGGTTCTGAGGAAGCTTATTTTGATTTTTTGGTCTGAATAGTTCGGGGAGATTCAAACATGTCTATCTTTCGTCTTCCTCATTTCTATTAAAAGTCGCAATCCTGACCTAAACAGAATGTACATTTGAACAAATTCAGAATTGCTTGAAACATATAGGAGACAAAAATAGATTGTACAAAAATTTGTTTTCTTTCACTCCCTCTCAGAATTCTTAAGAGTGGTGATTGTTATTTCTTGTTCAAATGTGTTCTTCTTGTCCGACAAGTTTCAATGTGATCTCTGAAAGCCTCGTTTTTAATGCGTCTCTATTCTATTTTTGAGCCAAGGCATTCCCCTACAATTAATTTGTTGTTTTTTCTTGCTGAATTCGCTCTTTTGATTTATATGTGTTTGTGTTTATATAACAGTTCTTCTCTTGGAATCTTAGAAGAGGGTAATATATTTGGAGAACTTTTACTTCTTAGTAGAACTGAAGATAAAATGAATATGAACATACCGGATTCTGACCGTTGAAATGCATGTATGCCATTAATATTGTCTTCAATGTAGGAAGACCCTTGAAGTTGTCCAAAGCTAAATCCTTCGCAAGATTCTTCTTGATGAGAGAAAAACACGAATTCACAGTCATTGTGTTGGTAACAGTACATTATACAGTCGATCAAGCCGTCAAGAAGTGTATTAAATAAAGATGTGGTATTTGAGATTAGTCGAATTTGTGGTGGATGTGTACTTGAGAATGTATTTTCCCTGAAATCTAGCGCACAACCTGAAATGAAATAAGGTTAATTTATCATCACAGATTCTGTGTCTATTCCTTTTGTGAATGTACAAGTCATTCCTTTACAATCAGATTTAGCATCAATATATAATGCGATAAACAATATGTGCTTTTGAATGACTTAACATCCGGAGGGTATCAAATAATTTCAGCTCTATTTGCAGTTTTCTGTCGTAAAGTAAGCTTATTTTTCAAATAATTGAAAGATACTGAAAGAAATTCCAGCATTCAAACGTCTCGTATCGATGAACTCGTATCATATATAGCACGTATGGATAAGCAAATCTAAGTCGAAACAGAAAATGGTTTCGTTATATGAATCTTGGAATATGCATACACGTACGATCCAAATAATATAAGGAATATATATTTATTTAGAACCAATGACCTGCTTCTAGTCAGATTGCATACGTCCATACGTGCTAGATGCGTGTTTATCGATGCGATTCGCATAACAATTGGACCTCTGATTATCAAGTGTGGAATATGAAACACAATTAGAATTCAAAAAAGACGCCAAATATAAAGGCTTAAGGAAAAAGAATAAAGTCACTGCAAGCGTAGCTTTCCTAGCAACTGCATGTTCTACGCTATCAGCAAAATATTAAGTCTAAGTAAAAAGTGACCATGACCTTTGATACTTGATCTTGAAAATTAATACAATTTGTCCTTTCCCACGGGAAAATTTGAAGTTTTAATGTTTCTATGATGATTGATTTTTTTCTATGCTCTTAACAAAGATCAAAAGCCTGAGTCCATTGTGACCTTGACTTTGAACTTGAAAATCGGAAGGATTCATCCTCTCCCAATGGGAAAATGTGTTGAAGGATTGATGTTTCCATGATAATTTCTATTTTTCTATGCTGTTCACAAAGATTTTAAGCCTTAGTTCATTGTGACCTTGACCTTGACTCTTGACCTTGAAAAAACCAAAAGGGTTCCTCCTCTACACAGGCTGAACATTTGTTGAAGGTTCCATGTTTCATTGATGATTGCTACGTTTTCTGTGTTGTTGACAAGGATTTAAACCTAAGTTCATTGTGACCTCTACCTTTGACTCTTGACCTTGAAAATCAATAGGGTTCATCCTCTTTCCATGGGATAATTTGTGGAAGGTTGATGTTGTTATGAGTGACTGTATGACTATTTGCATATATATATATAGGATATCCAACTAGACCTGACTGCAGTACCAACAACAAAACACCTAAACACCCGATGCGAAAGTAAGTACGTACAAGTGTTCTTGTGAACTTATATAATTCTTTTTCCTCAATTTTCTAGAAAATACATCATGTACATACATTGTTATGAAATTATCTGATGACAGACGTTCTATTGACTTCTAGAGAATTCTGTTGTGGAACATTGTGGGTGTTTATAGTTTAATTGTAAGAATACATACATATCCCAGATATATTATAAGATTACATGATATTGTGAAAGACTGTATTCTACCTACTGGGGATCGTTTGGACTATTGAGTGATGTGGTTTATTTATGATCTACGATCGAATTTATTTGTGTGTGTTGGACTAAATCAGAAACTGTTAGCGAAGAGTTCGACAGAAAACGTACGCTGAAACTTTAATTCGGAATTCATTAGAAAACCCCTCACCCTCACATCCTAACACAAACACGGACGCATGACAGCGATGCTTTATCCCCTCCGCAACAGAGTTGCTAGGGGATAAAAAATAATGTCCGAAGTCAATTATCGAACACCTTTGCGACCCTGTTACTCTCAATCAGAAGGTACAGTGGTTATTTCGTATTCTTCGTTACAATGTTGCAATTGTTTAACGTCTTCAAATTCATTAGCATATCGTTTTAGAGCAGATAAATTTACAGCATGGACCAGGCATGCACATTTCGGATATTTAACCCTCGTCAGTGATCCTCAATTTAAACATGTAAATGTAATATTGCCAAAATCTGTGAAAATGATGTCCTAAATATATCGAAAGCCGTAGCAAGATGGTTGGGATATAATGCTACAGGACCCAGGAAATCTTAGGAATTTATGGGCAACATCTATAAAAAGATTGATTCTAGTATTCAATTGAAATCCGCAAACAAATCAGATGTATTTTTTTTTCCTAGAGGCTCTCTCATTTTATGAAAATATTGAATAAGAGTCTGTTCCATACCAATAATGCGAAAGGGTTCCAACTCTATATCTTCTTGGAGAAAATTTCAAAACAATTTATCATGCAGCACAACAATTCAACTCTATCAATCAAGCATGGTTCCTTCAATATCTAACCGTTTTTTTTAAACGAAACGAAGCCAACTTCTTTTAAAATAAAACCAAAAATATTCCTTTTCATTATTTCTATGATTAATATATCATGAAATATTGCAATATGAAAATCGATGTAAAACACTTTTAAAATGAAAAAGATTGACTCACCTGAGAATATAACAAAAGAAATACAAAATAGACTCACAAGCTCCATTTTCATGAAATAGATTCAAAAGTTATTATACGTGAGCTCAGATACTTTCAAGATGCTTCTGTGTCAAGTGCTTCTCTATCCATATCTTCATTTTATATAAGTTTTAGAACTCCATCTGAGAGTCGTATCAATATTCCCACTGTGGCTGTTTTCGATCTTTTTTAAAAGCATTGTTTACATCGTAGATGGTCCTTAACTTATCTGACAATCTACGCGAATAGTATTAATCAAGATGTATAAATTTGATTTGAGTTCCTCCCTTTGAGGTTTAAAAATACACAAATTGTCTTTCTATGGGTATACAGAAGTCTTTCATCTGAAACGTAATCCCGGAAATTCCGCCGAGTCAAGGAATGATCATAAAAACCAAGACAATCCTCATTAATCGACAAATATATGTTAGGGAAATTAAAGGAAATGAACTTAAAATCCAATATTTAGTCAGTGGAATTTTAGTGAGTTACGTGTATGTCTAAAAAAAATTTGATGAAAATGGATACAAACAAGGTCATTAGACGGCATATGCTTTCAAAGCGGAACTGAAATCGGACCAATGCGTACAAGAATTTTTTGGTGCCTTTGGTGACTTACTTATGATGATGATGATCATAAGATGGGGTCCCAATAACCGGGGACCAGTCTCACGTTTCTTGTGATATGATTTTTGTAATAATGTGCAAGCTTCCCATCGGTACCTTACAAATACCTAGATTGTCTCGCGGAGTCCTAAAATTCTTTTTGAAATGACATTTGCTTAAAATATATCGGTACCTATACAAATACCAAGATTAAATGTCTGGCGTAGTTCTAAAATTCTTTTTGAAATGATATTTGCTTAATTTATAGGTATTGTAAAGAGAAGAAAACAGACTCCCTTATGACTCTTCATCAAACACAGTCAGAGCCCTGCCAATACAACAAATACTAGACACAAAGCTAAGCTAAGCAACTCAGTTAAGGACGATGATGCTAACAGATATATGGAAAACTTTGAACAGAATGAAAACGCTCACACAATCATAGATACACAATGGTCAAATTGAAACAGGAAAATCAAAGACAATGTATGAATTATGGATGGAAATGCTTTGTTGATTGTAAGTCATCATCTAGATACGAGCAAATAGCGCATTGATATGCGCGTATTAATATACGAAAAGAGTCACACTTGCTGGGTAAACTACGGATTTTCTGTTCAAATGTGATAAGGTGTCGTGTAGCATGATTTCGTAATTCTAGAATTCATCATTCGAATGATGCTTTCATTCTATGATTGATTTTCTTTTTGTATTTATTCAAATAAAATTGAGACCTTAAAGTGCTAATGGTAATTAACTTTACCAAGTGCATTCGGTTCCTTTATTCTCTTCAAGAGATTGAATTGCATATTATTAGTTTCGAAATATGCATCTTAAAGTAACATTCCTTTGAGAAAGTTTTTTAAAATTAATGTAAAGATTTTCAACGTTGTTTTTAAAGAGTTTCGAAAACATGGATGTAAAATTCTAACCCTTATGTTGCTTTTTGAGTACATATTTTATCCTTCCTTATTGCCTTCAGTATCAAGTGCAGTTTGCAGCAATCAATGAAATAGGACATGGGAAAAAGTTAGTTAATACCTCTTATTGAATTTCATGGAGGGAGAATTTTATATGAAAGGAATGGCATTGGCCTCTACATTTTTTGTTGACATGATTCTTCTCTCTTTTTAATTTTGAATTATGTAGTTATGCAATTCATTGCGACGGGTATTGCATGCAATCAGGAGACGCTAAATCTCCCCGGGCACCTGGTCTCACTTCGGAATTTTGTTCATTCCGAGGTTCGCAACCGTTCTGTGGAAAATCTAATGATTTTGCTTTTTCTTCTCGACTATGACACTGAATAACTGATGGGTACTTCTGTAATGTTTATTATGTCTCTCTTATAATCACTTGAATTGAATATATGGCATATACACAAACACGTTATAAACTTGATCACTTAAACAGAACAGTTAAAATTACGACAAGGAAACTTTGGAATCGGAATTTAAGCAATAAAAAACAACACAATTTATATGTACAACCAATTTAATTCCCTGAGATGAAAATGTATTTCTGCATGAAAAAGCTATGCAGTAACTAGATACTCAAACATGCAGTGACGACTGTTCTAACCTGCTAACTGAAAACCCGGCGACCTTAATTTTAACGTCATCCGTTTTACCTGGAAAAACACAATATCAGAAAACAGGAATGAAACTGACGATTGTGGTGCATATATGTATATAATAAATGTCATAATTTGTATTTTGTTACGGGTATGCAACACACAACAAGTGCATTTATCGCATGAAATGCGCTAACATGCGAAATGCACTTTCTGTGTGTTGCATACCCGTAACAAAACACAAATACAGACACTATTCTCTCTTTAGTACAGTCGAAAAAACAACAAAATGATAAGTGATTATCGGCAGGCAAAAACGAAAAATTAAATAAAAACAAAAGGAATCTTTTTCCATGTGAAAATAACTTGATTCACAACTATATGAACAAAAGCGATTTTACAAATGAGGAGCAAGACCAGATGCCCAAACAGAAAATCATCTTAACCAATGGGAAACAAAATTAGGAAATTAGTGTTACAGGAGAGGAATAGATGTGGCTGAACCGGGAATCGAACCCGAAACCTTCTGTTGTCAGGGCAGACGCTCTTACCAAGTGAGCTATCCAGGCACGATAGCCGTTCTTGCCACAATAGATAAAAGGCAAAGGGTGCTTCGTCCAAGTTCTGGAGATTTAGTTTCATTTTGTTTACATTACGGCCACTTGGCGTAGTGGAATAGGGAGTTTTTGAAGTTGTTTATACTGTTTGCTTATAAATTTCAAAAAAGTTTGGTCAAGATCGATGATTTCATTGTCGCTATTACAGAAAAAAATGTACGTTGCATGCCATCATGAAATGCCAAACAGAATAGTAGGAAAGTGTTCAAACTCTTTACCTTCTTGAAGAAAATTTGAAACCAATTTTTATGCACCAGACACGTGATAAATCGCCCTCTGGCTTTATCTTTGTGCATTCCTCCCGGGCACCTGGTCCCACTTCTAGCTTGCCGGGGTCCGTCGATGCTCAAGTTTGTGCTCTATTGTGAGTGTTGTTGAGATTATCGTCAGGATCTTCTTTAACTCATTTGCTTACAAGGGAGTGCGCGGTTCCAAATTTTGTGAAGGGCGATTCAACAATATAGTAACTTGAAATCTATGACCAAAATAGCATTGGAGAGATTGTGCTAAGATGTTGACCACATTTAATTTCGATGATATTTTTGGATGAAATTACAAGTTTCCAAACAATATGATGACAAACTGATAAAGGGCCAAAGCAAAGCTTCTTTCAGGCGACAGAGTTGGAAGGAAGTAGTTACAAATATCTAGTCACGGGGAACAAGTTTAATTGCTCCACATTGCAAAAGGAAATAAGTGTTTATGATAATAATACGGAAGTGTTCCAACTCTTTACCTTCTTGATAAAAATTTTTAACCAATGCACCAGCAACGGACCAGACACGTGTTTCGGGTAGTAAATCCTCATCAAAGTGCCAAAGTGATTTTCAGTAACATCCAAATGTATTTCAGTAGCGCCTTAATTTGTACATTTACTTTGCAGAGATAAGACATATTTACATTAAGAAGTAGTGGTAAACAAGACAGGAAAAATTAAGGAAATATAACAACTTGCAACTTTAATTTCATACTTAATGCAAACGTTCAGGATAATGTAGGAAGCACTGTATGCATCGAAGGAAAGAGCAGCATGTCAAGCAAATTGTCAAAGTTGTTTCATGTCTTTAATGACGAATGCTTATCTTCTTTTCGTTCATTTTTTCTCGCATATGTAACGTTTTATAGTCGTCACAGTGTAAAGATCCAAACCTACTGTTATCCGAGTTCAGAATTGCACAATTTTGATTTGTGACTACCCTTGGTGTTTTAGTTGGGTCAGCAGTCGTACTGTCCACCCATTTCCATATACCGTTTACGATTCTCATTCCAACATACCATTTGTTAAAATTACCTATGAAAAGAATTCACATTAATACTGAACATGTGATGATATCGGATAATAGACAATTTTTGACAATTATCGAAAAGATTTTAGAATAAAAGGTTAAGTTTCAAACTATTTTTCGTTACAGATCAATGAATAAATCATTTTTTATTTTAAATACTAATGTGTCTGTTTATACAATATGTCTTTTCATTAATGATCGATGCTGCAATGGAGATATATCTGAATTCTTTAAACAAACTTCCAACATGGATCTGTTAAATAGTAAGATACAGAACGTCCGTCTGAAATATATGTAATGTGGCCCTACTTGTATTTTGATTGTACAGGATCACATAGTGAGCCGACTTTAAGTAAACGATAACTTACGGTTAGTTTTAATGTAATTTGATACATATACAATTTTTGCATCAGTATCGAGGATAGCTAAATCAGCATTGTCAGTTAGGCAGGAGTGCCTTGATGCATTCCAGTCGAGACGATGCTGTTGGTCAATCTTTATGCACATCTTTGGATTAGTGAAGTAAACATATCCATTTACCTCGCATGCTGAAATATAAACAAGCTTTTCAATTCACAAAAACTTAATATAGATATAAACTAATTCCAAACGTCATATCCTAGGATTACAATACAAAAATATCGGGAGTATTACCAGAAAGCATTGGTGAATCATTCCTAGATTTGTATGGCTATTCAATGCAAGCTTGATTACTCATGTTATAATAGCGAACAGTAGATGCTTACCCTCCAACATCACAAGATATCATTTCGATAAGCAATACACTTTTGCTCTTTGCAGATTGCTTTTAATGATTTATTTGCTTTTTTGTTTTGTCCGATTTCCATATGCACCTTCATTGTGTGCGTTTTTTATTCTGATCTAAGTTTTTTTATTGACTTTCAATTACTTATTGCCTCTCTATTTTTCTTTTTACTAGTAAAAACCATTTATCACATGAAGTGTATTCAAAATGCATACCTTGTCTCGAAATAAATGTTGTTTGTGTATCATTGGTGCTATCAAAGTGGATCACATTTGGTTCCGGTACAAAGGTAGCATTATCCACTGTATGTTGACTATAGCCTCTGCATTGTCCCTGTTACAGTTGAGTAGAACACGCACGTGCAATGGGAACTCTCGAAACAGTACGTAGAGCAGTCCACCACACCTCTGGAAACGATATCGAAAGATGGAGTCGTGTTGTGAGCCGGTACCTGATCATCAATAGCTGTTCTTGAAAAAGTTATCTGGGTATGGACAAGGGTCAAGCCTAAAAGGAAGATTAGTGAAATAAAAACTAAGAGTCCCCTTCGGCGTTGCCGGTAGGGGACTAAAAAACAAACAAAGGAGCCAACAACACAAGGTTGCAGCATCCACAGCAAAACCCCAAACACCCAATGCAAAAGCAGAGCGGACAAGCACAGAAAGAGACGCAAAAGGGACAAGGAACGTCAACGCACAACACAGAAACATCAAACACAAAGGACTACACATAAACCAACGAGATCAATGGGCAACCGGTGTCGACGGTCATCTGCCACGGAAATAGCAGAAGGTGTGGTTATCCTGGATTACATGTGCACAACCCTTCCACTTTTCTGATTACCCAGAGGTCTCGAAGAACGTACAATTGTGGTGTAAAACAACCTCCTCACTGTCAGATGACCACACACGAACAAGACCACAAAACGCAGGGGCCCAAGCAACACAGATGAATATGTTAATGGATATAAAAAGAGGACGTACGTTATACAATCCGTGCTCTGCCGCTGCCAGCTCATGTATGTTATCAACCGAGGAGTCCGACTGACATTCAGAGAGGACAGGTGGTCGGGGCCCTCTCTTCTCTAAAGAGGTTTAGACAGGTCATCTTCTATTAAATGATCATGTTTTATTTGATTCAATTTAAAGGTCCGTTATCTTTAATGGAGAAGTTTCATTAATTATTTTACGTAAGGCTTTAGAGAGCGAAGTATTCCAAGAGCTAAAACCATCAAACTTTATAGATATGCGAGTTCAATAGAAATGAGGGTCTCCAAAAGGTGTTGGTGCAGTACTCACAGCAAAACACTGTTCAAAACACTCAAATGCAAAAACAAAAAACACAGAGACGACAAGTTCAACAACAGACACAAAATGGACAAGGAAGACAAGACAAAACACGACATGGAAACACTTTACATAAAATAACGAAGCAAATGGGCATTCGGCGCCAACTTAGACGGGAATCTACCGTGTACATAATTAACGTATGGTATGGTTATCCGTCAAGATAACTTGCACATAACCCTTCCACATATTCGGTTATTCAGTGGCCTCGAACAATATACCACTGTTGGGTATAATGCTCTCTTCTCTGTAAGATGACATTACAAACAAAAACAACTGAAAGCAGGGGCCAAAGTAACAAACAGGTGAGTATGTAAATGGACATCAAAAACAAAGTCCGTGCTCCGCTAGAGCGAACTCATGCATGCAATTATTCAAAGAATCTGATTGACTATCAGAGAGAGCAGGTGGTCGGAGCATGTCATGCAAACGTCAGTTATGATTTTCCCCGCTTTTCATTGCAAAGATAAATTCAGTTCGTCTGGTATGATTCTATAGTTACAGTCAGGATATATTTTGGCAGTTTTAATCTTAATTCCCATTCCATAGTTATGGTGTGACAACCTTATTATTTTGTTTTCATTTTAATCTAATTTAGTTTATTTAATATTTAAAATCCAAGGTCGCATTGATATGAGTATCGTCACCATTAAAACAAAATCTTAGTTTAAACATATTCATTCTTCCAATTTGCATGTTACATGTAAATACAGAAATGCGAAAAATATATAGGGATCTGTAAAAATGGTTCTTACACTTGACTATTTGGTTGTTGTTATTGCCACCGTCCGTTTATTACCTTTTTCTCATCTCGTGTTTAACCGTTCTGCTTTTAGGGATCTCTCCACCTATCTTGGTTTTGTTTTATATTTCTCTAGAACTTGTAAGCCTATTGATTGCGATTTTGGCGTTCTTATTTTGGATTTTGTGCTGGCTTTTTCATTCACTGAATCAGACAAGACAACTTCAACAAATCACAGGGGAAACAACGCCCACATCGAAAGGTGACAAATATGGGGAAAAATCATATCCCTATCAAGAATGTCAAATATTGAAAACCATATCCTTAAAAGAAGTACAAAATCGTTAATCGAAAAATCATCAAACCAAGGGCATACAAAACCAGGATAAAACCAGAACTAATTAGGCAAAGAAACAGAAATTTAAAAAATCTACCATATGAAGAGAAGTGACCTCCCTGTGAAGGAGTGGGATCAGGTTCCCAGGAAGAGTGAGCACCTCATGCTTGCATGCAACACCCCGCCACTTCAATTCACTAGAAGGTCACAACTAGTAAATCTCACAATTCTTTAGAAAGGTCACAATCGGTAACTCCCACAAAGAAGTATAGATTGGCATGTCATGACACAAAAGGTCTTCGTCAATATATCATTTATGACTCTGGACAAGGGGACATAATAGTGTGCTACCATGTCCCCATATCGACCATAGAACTTCCTCAGTGACGATGTAAGTCGGTCACAAATGTATCCTTGACTGAGAAGCTTAATTCTTACAAAGAATCAAAGTAGACTCATCAAAACATATGATATATTTGTGGAAGACCAATCCAAAAATAAACCATGATCAATTCTTCGCGTTACTACGCATAATCGTGGTTTCGTTTTATGAGATGAGAATGGTTTTGAATTGAAATTCTTTGTAGCGACACAATAAATCGCAAAATTAGAAACAGCATAGTTTAGAGAAATCTTATTTATGTTTTATCTGAAAGTTTCGTCATTCAGCACTATCACTTTCTTTTAATGTTTCTATGGTGTGAGTTGGTGTTCCTTATCCCTTTTGCTTCTCTTTTTGTGGGTGTCTGTTCTGTGTTTTATGCATTGGGTGTTTTGAGATTTTGATGTTGGTGCTGCAACATAATGTTGTTGGAGACCCCCTCCTTTCTTTGCTACATAGTATTTCCATTACTGGAAAAGAAGGGAGACCACAACACGCATGCGCAATAAGTAAACAAAATTAACGTAGACCAAAAGACAACACTTACATTGTAGAACACTTGCATGTACTATTACATATAGAGAAGAGAATATGACAACTAATGAAAATAAAGGAAAGAATGTAGGTGGCGATATTAAAAGACAAATATGAGTTAGTTGTTAGTTTTCATGATTTTTTAGGATCTTACCGACAGAGAAAAATGCTGCAACGAATTCCCCATCAAACATTTTTCAAATTGTTTTAATCTCAAGTATATAATCTTTAATCCGATTTGAAACTTTTTAATTGGGAATGTCATCGATCAAAGGCTTGATTTCAAATCTATCATTGTAAAGATGTCGTATGCAGATTGTGATTTTAATTATTAATTATTCTTTATCTGTACATATTGGAACTATAATCGGAAATATCGTGAAATCGATTTTACAAATGTATATATCCTTTCACTTTTGTTTCAAATCATTGTAATCTATATTCACATCGTGTGTACATGCATATTGTAAGATTGACTTCGATACATAACTGATTTCAATATCTAATCTATCTTCTTTTACCATTTGGACTTCAATAAATCTACCCAATCCAGTGTAAGGCAGACCAAACGGTAATTCAATACAGAGAAACGCAAAACTAAGGTTAGTTAAAGGGACTCCCTACATGCTCAGTTTTGAGATATATTTCATTTGAATCTTGACTACTGCATTGAAATGCTCCATCATGTAGATGTGAACGATCCCACGATATTGTCTCCATATTAGATTTTGAAGATTTTTAAACTTCATACAAAGAAAGTTCTTCATTACCTAGCATGTATGGAATTGACTTTTTGAATTTTTCATGGCCCCTTAACGATATTTCGCATTATTAATCCAAGAAAGGAGGGGATCTCCAACAACACTCGGTTGCAGCACCCAAAGCAAAACTCCAAAACAACCAATGCAAAAATACAGAGCAGAGATCCATAGAAATAGACACAAAAGGGACAAAACAAACCAACTCACACCAAAGAAACATGAAGCACAAAAGATCACAAATAAACCAAGGAGACCAATGGACAACCGATGCCAACATCTGCCGCGCAAGTATCAGACAGTATGGTTATCCGGATAACGTGCGTATAATCCTTCCAATCGTCCGATAACTAGTACCCAGAGGTCTCGAAGAACGCACAATTGTTGTGTAAAATAACCTCCTCATCATGCGATGAACATACAGACAGCATGACACAAGGGCCCAAGAAAAACTCAGATATATATGTAAATTGATATAAGAAAGAAAGGAGGGGATCTCCAACAACACTCGGTACCGGTTATAGCATCCACAGCAAAACTTCAAAACACACAATGCAAAAATAAACACACAGAGCAGACATGCATGCACAGAAAGAGACGCAAAAGGAACAAGGAACACCAATTCACACCATAGAAACATGAAACATAAAAGACCAACTAGACCAATGGGCAACCGGTGTCGACTTAGGACGGCCATCTGCCACGTTAGTAGCGGTGTGGTTATATCCTGGATAACATGTGCACATCCTTTCCACATTTCCGATTACCATGAGATCTCGAAGAAGGTACAATTATGGTGTAAAACAACCTCCTCACTGTTAGATGACCACACACAAACAAGACCGTAAAACGCAGGGGTCCCAGTAACATATATGAATATGTAAATGGATATAGAAAGAGGGCATGCACAATACAGTCCGTGCTCTGTCGGATGTATTGATCTCATATATGTTATCACCCTAGAAGTCCGACTGACATTCAGAGAGGACAGGTGGTCAGGGTCCTGAACAGAAAACAGAAGGCATAAGAAATACAGTCCGCGCTCTGCCTGCTGTGGCGAGCCCATGCATGTGATCACCCCCGAGGACAGTTGGTCAGGCCCTGTCTTTTCTAAAGAGGTTTGAACTGGACCGTCATGGAGTCCTGTCGTCACAGTCAGGAAGAGTGAAATTCTTAGGAATACGCTTGTACAAGACTGTAGATTGGTCCAGTGCCAAGCCAATTGTCCGTCTGGTGACGGAAGGATAATATCCTTGGTATAAAAGGCGTTTGATGATTTGACACGATTTCGATGGTAATTCTGTCTACCTTCGATGCTTCTTATTTTGTTAATTACGTCGACATAAAATGCAGATAGTGAAATACCCAAAGTATTTTTTTCTCATATTCATTCACATGACATGTATTGTAATATACTGATAATAATAATATGAGGGGTTTTTTTGCAACAAAGACAAGGACACCTTTCACACTCGCATGTTCACACCACTTATTCATTTAATAATACTAGCTACATGAAGTCTTGATTAAAAATATCGATAAGTATGATGAAATGATAGCTAGGAGATTCAGAGATTGATGAGCTTCTGTATATCTTATAAATTATGGGAAACTCCCCATTTTTTCTTAGAAGTTTCTAATTTTGATTCATTTTCTGGTAATTTAAAAAGTATATTTTTGCTCTGCTGAAAGATGGAATCGTCTGTTTTTTTTTTTTTTTTTTGTTTTTTTTTTTTTTTTTTTTTTTTTTTTACTATAGTATATAAATGATTTGAACATGCTTATTACATTATTAAATTCCCAAAGTAATATACTCTGTTGCTTATAAGGATCCGAATTTCAAAAGAAGTTGACGATAATTTTTGTAAAATTTCCAGAAAGTCTTTACTAGTTTGTGAAAGCGAAAACCTTGACCTAAGTTTCTTGGTAATTTGTAAATTTCTACTATGAAAATCCAAAACATCAGTACATGCTCTAGCATACTGGATGAGCTGCGAAATGTAGATACCGTATGACGGTAATCTAGGAGCATCACCGTCAAGCCAGGGAAAATTCATTATGTTGAATCCAAAATCATCTCTTTTGTCATACACACTTGTATGAATCTCTCCAATAACAATTTTGATATTTAGGTCAAAACATTTTGTTTCTTTGTAACATTTGCCTTGTTTAAAGTCAATTCTTGCGGATAAATAGCATTTTTATACTTTTCAAATACAGGCTTGTCGATAGCAAGACTATCATCCAGGTACCTAGAAGTACCGATGAAACATTTTAAATCATCATGTTTTCTTTGCTTTTGAAGATAAATATGGACCAAATCATATCCCTATTGAGAACATACAAAACCAGGATAAAACCCGAACTAATTCAATGAAATAGAAATAAACAAAATCTACCATATGAAGAGAAGTGAACTCCCTGCGAAGGAGTGAGATCAGGTGCCCAGAAATATTTTGATGTCAATTTATCCAAACTACTCAAAGGTGCCCTTTGAAGATTTTGGATAATTCTTTTTCATTGTTACGTGTATAAAATAAAACTGCAACAAGAGGCGCACAATTAGTACTCATTGGGATCCCTACAACCTGTTTGTAGAGAGTCTCACCAAATCTTATATAAATGGTGTCCATGAGGAAGGGCAAGGTGATACACATGTCACTACATGTCCATGATTTGTATGATTTGTATTCTGTAGAGGAAAAGAAACCCTTTGATTCAGATTTCAGATTCATATTTCCCCTCTCGATCAAAACTCCATTTTATGAGTTTGGACAATCGATCATTAATTTTGTCGTGAGGATGTTTGTGTTAGAAAAGTCGTATGAAGAAATCGTTGTTGCTTGAAAATTTCTGGATTTCATTTTGTCAATCACATCCCCTGAATTTTTAATAAACCAAAAGAAGTTTACATCATTCCTGTTTAGAACAGTTTCACAATATTTTCTATGTGTTCCGGTATCACCGTGAGTGCTGAAGTACATTGTAGTTTAAATTGAATAATTGGGGCCCGCGCGACTGTTGTTTTTTTTTTTTTTTTTTTTTTGCTGCCCGGGAAAAATCAATTAGGATATTTAGTATTCTTTTTGTTACGTTTTATTTTGTTGCATCGGACCTACCTGAAGTAATAATCTGTAAACGCCAATCCGAGAGATGGGAAACTTTGCATGATTCTAATCGTTTATAGCGTAATGTTTATTCGCAGAGGTAGCGTTATTAAAAAATATAATTATACATAAGGGATCCTGGGGATTTTTCAAATCAAGGGGGTTAAGGCTAAATAAATATATACCAGCTCAGAGGGAATGGGGTTTTATTTTCTTCAATACACAGAATCTACATGATCCGGATTTATTTTCGTCTGTCTTTCGGGCTGTACGTTTTTATTAAATTTTTCCGAAAAAAAATCAAGCCGGTTTTTCTTCTAATGCGAAAGTTTTTATCCTCCCGTAAGATCAATTGGCATTTTATGAATGTCATAGTCTAATTTAGAATTTTGTTTCAATGTCGCTCTCTCTAGTGAAAAACGTACCTTGTTCGAGTAAATATATACATTTGTACGTGTTTGACGATTCCTAGAATCCTTGCAATCTCTCAATATCACCCTACCGTATTTTTTTTTCCAGAGAACTGGATTGGATTGGGCGTAACAGGGACGTATATTTATAAATCTATTATATACGCTCATGAGCGTAAGTGCACCCCCCCCCCCCCTTTACCCATCCCGTCCTTCCCCTACGATCTTCAGTGAGGTGTTAAAAATAGATTGTAGCCTTTTTTTTATGATAAAATCTCCGGAAGGTTGGTATTGCCTGGGTGAGGGCCGAATCAGTGCAGTCATTTATATGCTGGTTTTTAACATCGTGGCAAATTCACCCCCCCCCCCCTTCATCCAAACTTATTGATTTGGAATACATTTTTTATGTTGGAGCTGTAAACTTTCTTTTCGGTACGTTTTGCTTAATATTATGTTTTAATGGATTCATGTATCATAAACATATAATACGTATGTGTTTCGAGTCATGAATAATAACTAAGCAATTTATTAACATGGGGTCTGGCCAGATGGAAAGGGGAATGCAACAAGCGAACCCCCCCCCCCCCCCCCCCCCAAAGTCCTAGATTTAGCATAAATAAAGATAGAGAAAGAGAGAGGGGGCGACTGTTTAGTCCGTCTATTATGGTACCATCAGTCAATCAATTTACAGGTGTTCTCATGATCTTAGGGAACAGCCATGTGATTTTATGGAAAGGGGGGGGGGGGGAGGCGGCAGGAAGACGTACTATGCAAAAAAAAAATCTCCGGACGGATATATTAGGGGGAAAAGATTCTGGCCAGAAGGAATCATGAAAATAGCCCCCCTTCTGTCATCCAACATATAGAGATACTCACTCCGTGTTTGATATTTTATACATCTTGTGGTCGAAATTTGCGCTGAAACTTTTAAAAGAGTAATTTTCAACATTTGGAGAATTAAAAAAATATGAAAATAAACCGACCCGAAGGGCCGACGAAAAAAAAAAATCCGTCTCTTACAATTGCTGAAAAAAACGGCTTGCAGAAGTCATCCTGTACCCCCCCTCCTCCCACCCCCACCCCCTCCCTTTCCCCATGCTCACTTATTACGATGACATAGAGAAAAATACAAATTTCAAGATATAATTCTAGCTAGTAATGTAAAATTCCATGCGTGGGAATGACATAAAAACATTAATTGTGATCTTATCATCAGTTGATAGTCCTATGTGGAGGGGGGCAATCATATTTTAAGGACTTCTACAACATGTACCATTTTGAATAATTAAGATTTTTTCAGTATTAAGATAATCGTTTTACAGAAAATTTGCTGGGCGGGAAAATTTGAGGCGGAAGAACAATTTATTGAGTTTTTTGCCTTGTATTTTGGATTATATAGAAAACCGGGGACCATCTCGGGATACTTATTGACTGATTCTCCACGTCCACGAGCACCTATGACATGAGTTGTATATGACGAATGTGGTGTGGAAAAAAAAGAAGATTTTTTTCAATATTTTGTTGAAATCTTGTTTAAAAATATTCCCTAGGCCAGGAATGTAGTCAAATGTAACCATCCCGTTTCGTTCGATATATTGAATATTGAAGTTCTGATTTCCCTTTTGTTTATATTGACTTAATTTAAACATAATCAATACTTCATTTCTTCATATTTTCTGGATCGCTACTCTCCGACGCCGGTTACCGTTTGAAACCAAAGAGTAAACATCCACGCCATGCATTTTACGTTACTTGCAGGAGGAGAGGTTTATGCCCAGCACTTTTCTTTTTCTTTGTTTGTTAGATTTTCTATGAGCAGTATCCTTTATAGCTGCACTATGAACCCCCTCCCGTTTTTTATCAAATCTAGATCCACCACTGAAATTCATTTCTTGATATTTTGACAGGAATCTTATAATTTTAAGTTACTGAGTAAGTCTTATACAAGGGCGTAGGAAAAGGGGGGGGGGGCAACGGGGGCACATGCCCCCCCCCCCCGCACCTTGAAAAGGGGGGGGGGTTGTGGCCCCCCACCCCACTTTTCAATCACAAAATTTTATGATGCATTAACATCGTTTAAAATAGCAACATTTTGTACCTTAAATCTACAATTTTTCGGTCAATTTTCAAAATTTTTCTTTGGCTCGCTACCGCTCGCCATTTCTTCATAGACTTTCTGAATAATTTAGCTATTCTGATCAATCCTATATACATATCACTTTATCAATGTATATGAAGACATTTAACTCAAACTATATAGAATATT
Source organism: Pinctada imbricata (assembly GCA_033119305.1). Classification (NCBI taxonomy): domain Eukaryota; kingdom Metazoa; phylum Mollusca; class Bivalvia; order Pterioida; family Pteriidae; genus Pinctada; species Pinctada imbricata. The sequence continues at coordinate 27,646,350 of VSWD01000011.1, read as the reverse complement.
TGCTATATATTGCAAGTATATGTACTTGTTAATGATAGAGGGTATAGAAAGTATTTTCTGATAGGTCAATATTTTGCTAAAAAAATTCCTGGCTCGCTACCGCTCGCCAGACATTTATTCATGTACTTAAAAATTTAGAATTGCACCAAAAATGTTAAAATTTGTGCATACAGAACATGAAACCCCCATATTTGTTTTTAACACCCCCCCCCCCCCCCCACTTTTTTTTTGCTTGTTATAGTGCCCCCCCCCCCCTTTTCAGGCAGAGCTACGCCATTATTATATTATTAGTCTTTCACTGAATACGACGTCTTTGTTGAACACTAAGCGAAAATACAAAGTTTTTATAAAGCTTAAGAAAATTTAAATCGAAGTGTGTATTCTACATATATAAGGGAAATAAAACATCGTCTCTCTAACATTTGGATCGGAAAAAGGTCAGTAAAATAGGTAGGTTTTAGCTTATAATGCGACGAATTGCTTTATTTCCCAGCAATTTACACAATGGACACTGACTAATATGATATTGCCCATTCTTCGAGTATTCGAGAACAATCTTCGTGTTGAGTCAATTTTTAATGAGACTTTGCTACAGGAATACATATTTGTTAAAATAAAAATGAATAAGATTCTATGATATGAACGTCATTTATTGAAATGATTTGTATATATAAAATCTAGGTATGACGTCATCATGGACATGAAAGCTTCTTTCAACGCTTTATCTTGCTCTTATATTAACACCGACCTATGTATTTTTATATATCAATTGAAAGATCAAGATTTATATATTCCTTCTGTCATAACTAGAAAAAAGTTTAATACTCCTTTGAAGTGAATTTTTTAGGCAAAAAATGATAGTTTTATGAATTTTTACATTTTTTTACATTAAATTGATAAGGACGCTACTTTTCTAAAATAAAGTTATGTTCTTTCATATATATGTTTTTTATTGAAGAAAAGTGTCTTCTTTTCATTAAAAATTTCAAAAATCACATAATAACATTCTTTTCTCAATTACTTATGCTTTTCTGGAAATGGGTGATTTTTGTCTAAAAATAGCAATAGAAATTCCCTTAATCTATTTTTAGCTATATCTCGAAATTTTCAACACCGACCTTGGTATATCGATATGTGAAATTAAAGTATGAGAGTTGTTCTTCATATGTGGCCCATTTTTATAAAAAGTTTAATACTCCTTATTATATGAGTCACCATCCTTAATTGTAGTTGAGCAATTGCTAGAATTAGCAATGTATCGAAATTCGTAAGGAGAATTGGGCAGTTCTGGTATCTGGATGTGTTCATTCTTGATTTGTTGTAACGTTTTCAAATTATCATGGTGTTGTTGGCTGTTTTATCTGCAGGCACGAAGACATATTTTTCTTGTAAATTACGTAACTTGGATTTGAAATATCTTTCAGATTTGGAACTTGGATTTTCAGAAAGATAAGGATTTTTGTGGAAGTTATCTATTCGAATATCAGTAATATCCAAAATGACCATTTTCCATTCATTCAGAGCATGCGATTCGACTCCTTCCGATTTACACCATCGGTTGGTATAGCTATCTATAAACTCTATCATGGATAGGTCCTTTTCAGAAGACCATGGAGATTCTTAACATAATGTACTACCCTTTCTATATTCTTTTTGTCATTAAAAATGAAAATTTAGGATAAATCTATATAAACCCACTTGTTGCATAACATTTGTTAGGCCACAATTATCACCAATCATTGAATTATTCTTTATAGCTAATTAAGAAAAATACTCATGGTAACCAGTCAACTGCTCAGTCAATCTTTCAGTCATTATTTCAATCAATTATCTAATCATTACTACACAATGAAAATTATTGCACCGTCCGGAAAGGATTGTTGGAAATCTTTTGTGTAGAGGGATAAGAAAATTTTGCGTGCCGTCAGTATCGTTAAAACAGAATTCAGACATTCCAATTTCCTCTTGCTCCTAATTATAAAATTATCATAGAATCCTTCATTTTTTTCAAATTGCAATAACTGATTTCAGTAAACATGTATCAACATCTTGTCATGACAGCGGTTGACATAATTCTTCGTGCTTTTTCACATAAGGCTTTTCCGCATGAATTCATTGTCTAGAGAGGTGTTTTTTTTTTCTTCAAAATTTGTATTTTAAACAACTATACAAGAATAAGAGGGAATCTCCATGTCCCTCTTAACGAGTTGTTAATCAAATGAGAACATGTGAACCAAAGTACCCAATATATATAAATGAAACGAAGTTAAAAGCCGTCAGAAGTTCTGCCATGATTCATATTTCTTTCCAGTGAAATAAATCTATAACATAAGAAAATAAAAAGCATAAAATCTATGTGAATAAAATGTGAAGAACAACCGAAATATGAGCATCTAAAATTTGGCGACGATTTTCGGATCACTTCACTTAGATCCATGTGACCTCAAAATGCTGCATTTTTAAATTTTTTCCAAAATTACACAGCGTCAAATTAGTTTATAAAAGATGTGACATCATGCAAGACAACAAAATAAATTCACTCAATTATTATATATAATGTATGATAATCTATTTCTAATACGTGCAAGTGCATAATGTACAATGTGCTGATTATCTTTATCAATAGAGATTTACTACCAAGTACGAAATGTCCCTTTCTGCCCGCCTTACTTCTGTTTCTACTTTCACTTTACAATAACGAACAATGTCCTACTTTCTTAATTAAATTGTGTCAAGTTCAAACTTACCAACAAAAATTCATAAAATACAATGACATCGGAACGAAAGATATGCGTCTTTGACACTGATGCTGGAACTGATGACGCACAGGCAATGTCGTTAGCGTTGGCGTCACCTTCTGTTGATGTCGTTGGCGTCACTACTGTTAGCGGCAATACAGACGCTAAACAGGCAGCTATAAACGTTCTACGTTTACTACAATTAACGGACAGACAAGAGGTACGATCTTTCGTCTATTCCAATATTTAAATGTAAATTGTATAAACATACGGACTTCAAAATATTGTCATTGTAACTATGGAAAGAGGTTGGGGTCAGAATTCGTTCTTTTGGCTATCTTTTTCTCTATATTTTTCGGTTTATTTCATTTCTTTCTTGTTTTCAAATAAAACTGAAATGGTTCCTAGGTTTATATGTCCCTTTATCAAGCCGTAAAGCAATTTTTTTTAAACTGAAACATACATCAACAGGCTATTTGGCACTAGATAGGTTAATAAAGGAGACTTACAAAGGCAATATAATGTAGATTTTCTTCTTAGTTGTAGCTGTAGCATATGGCCTTTAACGTTGCTATTTAAAAAAGAAGTGACACTTCGCCATGTATTGACGAAAATAAGCGCTTTACAAGACTATATATGTACATGTAGATCTACCTATTTAAGGTCCCTGTATTTTGTGGTAGTACAACATCTTTGCTTGGTAATGAAATAACATCGTCTGGATACCATGGATGGGACGGGTTAGGGGATGTACCTAACAGAGAGCCTATTGATGAACAGCTAATAAAGGAAGAATCAGTAACTGATGCGTTGATAAGGTTGTCAAAAGAGTACGAAGGTAAATATTCCTTTCTACTATTTTAGCACACCGTGCTAAATAAATCTCAAGATGACCACCAACTGGTGTGAATGGCAGAGCAGACAAAACAAATTTTCATCTTCTCCAGAACCTATATGATTGGTACTTTACGAAACATACTTTGATTTTCAAACATAATTGGTTTCCAACCCGATCTGTAGAGCATGATGGCCGCTACCGATATTTCTTATGGTTTTGAACAATCACGATTTTGTCTTGGCAATAGATGCGTAGAATGCCATCATATAATGTCTGTAAACAATTTTTGTGTTTCAAAAGCAGACATGCAATATCAAATGCCATGCGTCTCATTTGAAAGAAAAAGGCCTACTTTGGCTTCTTGTTCATTCTATTCAATAAAATAAGTTTAATATACTATGCTGTCACCTCCACACTAAAGAGTTTTTAAAAAGAGGCGTATAACCCGCCAATCCATTCGGATCCCCTCGCCCTTTATTTGTAACGGCATAAAAAGACTCGGATGCCAATACCGAGTTCGAATCCCGATTGGAATGGTTTTATTCGCTCACCTATTAAAATGAAGATATACATTATTGAATCTTTCAATTCTTATCGAGCTTTATTGAGAAAATATCCATGGGATCATATACTTTACTTACATACTATTTTTGATGTACTTTACTAACAGACTATTTCAGATGTAAAATGACGTTTTTATGCAAAAATGTGGGAGGGGTTCATCCTTTTTCCTGATACATGTAACACAGGAGTGACCTTAAACTAAACATTCAATTCAACACAAGTAGCATTTTCAGTGAGCAGGAAATATATAATCTTCCCTTGCAACTCCGTCACATTGATCATTTCTGGTTAAGTTTCCTTGATTTGATTTCCACGTTATACTTGATTTTTACTCTCTCCTTACGTATTTATTTTATTAGGAAAATTGACAGTAATAGCCATTGGTCCTTTAACAAATATCGCAAAAGCCATATTTAAAGACAAGGAGTTTGGTCGGCGATTGAAAGACTGCTACATCATGGGAGGAAACTATCATGGTAAAAATGACTTTTTATATAAGAATTCTAATGACATGTACATAGTAATGCATGTAGTAGTAGTTCACTGATTTCATTTTTAATAAATTTCCTTTCTTTCATCGTTACTTTTAGTTTTATTGGGGTTTTTTTTTTTGTATTTTTTTTGGGGGGGGGGGGGGGGTTCTTGGTTGTTTTTGTTTTGTTTTTTAATCGCTGTTTTTAATCGACGATTTATTTTATCAATGTTGAACGTTTGGCAGCATGTACATTGTATTTTGGTAATATAAAATGTTGTTAAGACATTTTCACTGATAAAATAGACAGAATGCATATTTACAAAGGGCTTTTGCAGCATTTTCTTTCAGATATCATTTGACTAGATTCGTTCGATAGAAAATCTTTTTTTTTTTTCTTATGCTAGGAATGGGCAATACATCTACGATATGTGCTGAGTTTAATTTTCACTGCGATCCAGAGGCCGCCAATATTGTACTGAATCAGTTAGGATGTCCGATAACTCTGGTTGGGAATGAAGTATGCGCAAACAACACATTATCCTGGGTAAATGGTACATTTCTCCTCTATAACTTGAAAGCTCCATCAGTCTGCCAGGGGATTGTACCATAGAGGTATCGTGGTTCCAAACGCGAACGTCTGTGGAAAAAAAACGAAATCTGTTGTACTGTAGGTGGCGCCTCATAATTGAATTTGGTGGTGCCACCAAAATTAAACATGTATGTACTTGATAAATCCGTTTTCAAATATATTGGCCAAGTATGTCTCTTTTTTATTTGATTTATTATTATTTGATCTAGTTTAAAGAATTATTCTAGAAAAGGCGTTTAAAAGTTTGCCTATTACAATTATTTCTGGCGGACTAAGCGTGCGGATATTGGTGAAAAGAAAAAAAGACGAGATTTTTGAAAGTGAAACAGTATTGAATATGACGTGTTCTATATTAATGTTACAAAGAACTAAATCATAATTTCTAGATCAATTAGTCCTAAAGACGGTGTTTGTTTACTGCATGTCTGGACACTTAATGTGCAGAAATGCAATGAATAATTTAAAAGGATTTTTAAAATGACCATCCCTTAATTTCCATGAATTTTAGGACTGTAATAACAACGAATTGAAAACAAGGGATGTCGGAGATTTTTTTTCATTAGCTTGTATAATCTCGATATATTTTGTCTAATATGTATACCATTGCTTGCAAAGGAATTGAATTGAACGGGATCTGGATCTGGAGAGAGCGATCCCCGCATGCATAAAAATGAATTTTAAAAATTTAAAAAGTCAAATAAATTATATACAGTAGCCGAGTGAAAAAATATACAAAAAAGTAATTTAAAAATAAAAGAGGCAAACAAACCAAAGAAAATCGTCTACAGATTGTACAAAGTAGAAGAGACCATGAAGGGAATTTTATATCAGTTACCAGGAAAGAGTAAGCATATCCTGTAGGTTACCCAAAATTTGTAGGCGTCGGGAGCGAGGAAGATGCGCGTAACTTTATTTCAAATTGAAGTTTACAAGTTATAGATACTTTTTATATAAAAAAAAACAAGTAGCATGTGATAATAAAAGAATCCATGCCTTCACATGAAAATTGTCAAATTACAGGATCAACATAAAGAGTTACGGAGCATCAATACTAAAGTCGGGGCATTCTTTGCTGAAATGGAAAAAGAGGTCGCCAAGAAATGGAATGCCTATTTTACGTGGGACGAATATGCTGTTGCAAGTTTCCTGAACCCGAATGGAATTATAAAGGACAGTCATACACGCTACGCCACGGTGGAATTGAAAGGAGAGTACACTCGGGGAATGGTAGCAGTCGATTGGAGAGGGACCTTAAAACGTGAAGCAAATGTCAGTATCATCACTGACGTGGACTCGGGTGTTCTGTTTCAGATGATAAAAGAAGCTATGCATTTGAAATAATGATAATGAAGAAAAACTCATTTTTCCTCTGATGTGTGTGTTTTTTGTTTTTTGTTTTTTGTTTTTTGTTTTTTTTTTTTTTTTTTGTTTTTTTTTCCTCTGGTTCATTGGAATAGAATCAACATTAATAGCGACACAGTCCCTCGAAGTGCGAAATCTGCGAACATGATTTCAAATGGAACTCTACGTGGGAGAATTAAAGTCAAAGAAGGACAATTCTATCTGATTTTCAAAAATTCGTTACGAGTTATCTTTCGTTTCCACAGCCGAATTTATATTTCGGAAGGGGGGGGGGGGGGCTTTGTTTTTTTTTTCCGAACAAAATAAGTTTGCTCTTTATTACGCCTCGCACTTATTTCAGCCAATGATGTCGCAGTATGACGGTCACATGGTGTTCTATCTTGACGCTGAGGTAGGTCACTTTTTTCAAACGTCAAAAATTACACATAAGGCAATTTCTTTGTTATTTTCTGTTTTGCGTCCTCGTGCTGGTAGGTTTTAAGCCCAAAGTCACAAAACAAAACAACAATTTTGTAATAGAATCTTTTGCAAATTTAATGCGTTTTCTACAAAAGTTAAAGAGAAACTCTTTTTTTAAATTGTTTTAAATTTCATGTTAAAATGTAAAAGTTCTGCAATGGTTAAAGACATTACATTATCCATCATTCTTTTGTTGACTAAACTCTGTTCATAACTAAATGAAACAAGTTTCTGTCATATTCCATAAAGTCATATAATATGAATTTGCATCTTTGTTTTATATTCTTCTTTGTTTTCTCCCTGGCTGGCTGGTAGGTTTCTCAATTTCAAAAGGACGCAAAACAGAATAAAAACAAGAAATTCCCTAAGACGTTTTTACAAAATGGTTCTCGGCGTGATAAATTCGTTTAAGGGTTAGTTCCCGTCATACTTTATACTCAAAGTAGGTGTGTAAATATGTACACACCTACTTTGAGTAGGAAGTATGACAGGAACTAACCCTATAACTAATAGACTATTGAGGATCAAATTTGTGTGCTCTTAAAGTGACAGAAAAAAATAATCTTGCTCTTATGAGTTCATGTATATAACCTGAATCTGAAGAATTTCCACAAAATTCAGCTTTAAATTCCCGAAAATTTTCCGGTTCGCTTCGCTCGCCGAAGTTTTCAAACAGTTTATAAATTTTCGCTCGCCATACCTTCCTATCAAAATAAATTTCTTTAATTGCATAGTTAATATTTGTCTGTTATAATTATAAAATCTTCAGTTTTGCACCAATTTACGATTCAAAGTTTAAATTTTTATCTTGAAGGCCCTCCAGACCCTCTTGATCACTTGTCAGAAAAAAACAATCCTGCTGTGGTTGGGGGCGAAAAAAATATTCTTTTCCCGACAAAAGCCCCATGTACGGACCATGTACTGAAAACATGCGGAATATGAAATTGTGGCCATGTTTTATACATGTGTATACATCAACAAGACTTACTTGCGAGAGGGCGGGTTATGGGGTCCTTTCGACCACGAGTTTTTACAAGTCTACTAGCCATTTTCACGTGCCGATCCGCCTCAAAGTAGGAATAAAACTGACTGGAAAAGTGGAGGGGCACGTCTGAACAATTTTGTCATGCAGAAGGGGGGGGGGGTAAAAGTATTTTAAGATATCGTGTTATAATATATGTGTCTAGTAGAGTTTAAAAAGTAATAAAAACTTAAAATGTGCTTAAATTTAATGAATAACTGGCGAGCAGAAGAAGCGAGCCAGCATTTTTTTTTTTTTTTCATTTGCCTAAGTGGACTTGAATTGTCAGAAAATGCTAAAATGCTATCTATATCCTATTTATTTGAATTGATAGCACTTGGGCTCATCCGAGGCACCAGACCCTATATCCTATTTAATTTTATTAATCGTATATACTTGGAGTTTATATACTCAAATACTTTTGTAAGTACAGTGTAAAGTTGTACGGATGTGAAATGAATCAGATTATTAAATATAAAATTTTATGAAAACTGACCTAATACTAGTAATCGAGGATTTCCTTTACAAGTTGTAGTTAATTTAAACAATATTGATATGTCGTGGAATATGTTGCCCGAAAACTCAAAAGTGGGGGGAGGGGGGCACAAACACTTTTCAAAGTTGGAATGTGCCCCGGCTCCCCCCTTCTCCTAAGCCCTGGGAAATTTTAAAGTTTTAAAGTTCCTTGGGTAACTCACTTGAATTTTGACTGTTTGCGAATTTACATGATAAGTTGGTTAGTTTTTAAATCATTGGTGACTTACAAAAGTTCAAATTCCCTAGGATCCCCCGCGTGTAAAATGTTTATACCCGGCATTATGATGAGAAAGTATGATCAAAATTGGAGGACAAAATATCATAGTAACGTTTCAGGTAGGATATAATTCTGCAGAACAGTAGCTCAGCAGTACGGTGCACTAAGTTCATTTGGTCGTCGTGAAAAATATTGATGCAGTTTTTGCTCAGAAAGACGTGCGGGAAAATGTAGATATTGAGGTACGGAAACTAAGTAACAAAATGGTAAAAATTGGAGTTTTAATTCTGCAGAACGACAGATCTTCAAGAATGCGTCACGTCAAATCCAATATGGCCGGTAAATATTGTCCATACCCCTTAATATTGCTTTTGGATCCTTGCGAATTTTCACTTTTTATTGGCCGGATGGAGAGAACCTATTTGGTGTATGAAATAAAAGAATATGTCTGTCTGTCTGTCTGTCTGTTTGTCTACGTCAACATTTTGCTGTTGCTTTTTCAACTGTTAGAAGTAGCAACTTTTACTTAAACATGCATGGTAACGTTATACTCTCTCATGAGAGGAATCTGACGCAACAATAAATTTTGACCTTGAAAATACGCATTTTCACTATATATACCAAATGGGGAGAAGACTCATGAAATGAACCCAGTGTGGCAATGATATTTGGCCTCATCCCATGAACTAGTGACCTTGTCTCTGAACTCTGACCTACTTTTCAAAAACTTAGTAATTCTCTTGAAATTTTGGGGTCAAGCATTTACATTTAACGTGTTAATTTTTTATGACAAAACCTTTTTCATTTGAGACCTTGACTCTTGACCTTGAAGATCGACCTAGTTTTCAAAACATTATCCTTAGCTATATCTCTTATACCTTTCTGGGTAAAACTATGCCTTTCATATTTCACTTACAGACTTCTAATTGACAACACTTCCCAAATGCGACATTGACATTTGATCTAGTGACCTTGATCTAATGTTTGTTGTACTTTTCAAAAACTTGAAACATTACTATATCTCTTGAACTGCAATGGGTATGGTTTCAATATTTCATTCACAGAAACCGATGCTTCGCAATCCGGTCATACCGTCATTTGCCGTTTATGTTTTTTTTTTTTTTTTTTTTTTCTTTACATGGGGGTTATTCCTAGGCGAGAAAAGGGAGGGGGCTTTTTATACTACAGAGGAACAAAATGACGAAATCAATCTATCACCTGTTGTAATCCATATGAACTTGCACTGGGGATTAATCTCATTTTGTTTAGATTTAGTTTAAGATTAATCCCTCCGACAGTTTATGTTTGCAGGATTTTTAAATTCAATCACAATTACTTAAAACACCAGTAAGCTTATCTGAATCCTTAAGTCAACAATGTTAGAATGAAGTGTTTAGGAAAACGTAACGTTATATGACAGATACATATAATTTATAGAGGCTTATAAGTGTAAATTGCATGTTCATTGTGCGTACATGATTTTATTTTTTCTATCGAGCATATAAACTTTGATCTATCGTATGTAGTATAGAAGAGAAGGAATATTTGGTAAGTAAACTTTTAAATTACACCACTGAATATATGTGATAAAATGTATTACGTTAATCTATTACTTCATCTAATAATTTAAAAGTTTTTATAATGAAATTGTGGAAAAATAAATTGTGCATTTTAGAACATTTTTGTTTCTCAGAAGGCAGTTGCGTAGCTACCATGTATGCTTGTTCTAAAATATCCACTTTTCCCAAAAAAATCTCTTAATAAAGTACTGATTTCGAAAGCTTTTCTTTTAAGATTTTTTTTTTTTTCGAGCTTCCAGAGCGGCAGATTCCTCATTCGCATTTGGCATTCTTCAGTGGTAATGCTATCAAATATGGGACTTTGTCCTCATACCCCTATGGAAAGCATCCAATCGTGAGCTTCGCCACTGGAAGGGGTAGAAACTATCTTCTTCCTTTTTGATTAAATTACTTCCTTTTTATTTTGCTCTAGAGCCTCTTCATCAAGCTGTGAACCGGAAGTGACAGGTTACCAAAACAAAATGGCGGAATTTATAATTCTAAAAAATAGAGACCTTCGTTACATTTACAGCGGAAGATCTGTAATTACACCACCATGTACACGTAAATCCTATATTACAAACATTCCACACCCAGAACTGAAGAAGTCCATTCTGAATTTTGCGGAATATGCCAGGCAAGCTGAACGTGACTACAGATATGTGCCCAGTGCTCCAGCTTTTAGATTTTATTCAAAACAAGACTTGGACGAAGTAGTTGAAAGATTGTATTCTGCTAAAAACAGGGAAGCGAGATCTGCCAGCTCTACAAGATCTGCAAGGAGTCTGGACGTTTCGAAGAGTAAAAATAAAGTGCTTCTCCCCAAACGACGTCGCATGACACCGGAAATGGTTGACGAGACATTTAGACGGTTGATGCAGCCGACACATATGAGCACATTGAAGACAAGAGTTCCACCGCCGAAACTGAAGCCGACTTTCACACGCAGTCTCACAATGTGACATTGAAATAGAAATTCAATGATTTTTCATCAGGTGCATGTTTAATGTCACGATCAACTTCCTTACACAGAATACTCAATATACATTACATAGTAATCGAAGATACAAAATCAACCGGAAATGGCAAAGATCATATCGAGCGGAACAGCATAACAGTTTCCCAGATGAAGTTTTAATATACTTTTTTTCAATTTCATTAAACGTTGTTTTTAGCCACTTATGATGCATGTATCAGAATGTGAATTAATATAGGTTTATGTATTTATGATACTTGGAAACTTATTTATTTATCATTTGGAAAATATAATGTAATGTACATTACGCATGTTTTGTTACACAGGTGTGTAAAGGTGCACCATGAGATTTGTCAAGGAAAGGTTACCTTGAAAATCACAACGTTCGTGTTAAATTGAGCTGTTTAATGTGAAATAAATCATTAAAATCCCTTTGAGGGTCTTGTGTGAACTGATGTTCAAAAATGAATATTAATATCTAATCGAATCAGCAAATGACCTTCAGATTAAAATGTATTCTGATCAAAGACGTCTCCACAAAACATGGAACTTCGTCATCCTGGTGGCCGGATCAGATAAGTGGTTGTCCAAAAGTTGTCAGTCAATAAGAGCTTTCTGTTGCCATTTGTTCCAGTCTTTGATGTACATCGAGTACCAAATGTTCAGATTGACATATATCTGTCCTATGTTCAACGTCTTCAAATTCTGACAGTTATATCTGTCCTATGCCTGTGTTAAACGTCTTCAAATTCGAATTTAGCATAATTTAAAACAGATAAATTTGCAGCATGGACCAGACAGTACGTTTCGGGTACTTAACCCTCGTCAATGATCTCAATCTAAACAATGAAAGAATGCACCGAAATACGTAGCAGGATGGGTGGGATATGATGCCACAGGACCAACGTTTTAGAAATTTCAAGAAATTTTGATGACAGATATTTTCGAATGCGTTGAAGGGGTCCCTGTAAAGTGCGAAACGAAACAAAAACGAAACGAAACGAAACAAATCGAAACGAAACGAAACAAATCGAAACGAAACGAAACAAATCGAAACGAAACGAAACAGATCGAAACGAAACGAAACAAAACGAAACGAAACAGATCGAAACGAAACGAAACAGATCGAAACGAAACGAAACAAAACATAAAATTTAAAGAAAATGAGAAAAAGAGGAAAAATCGCCGAAAACGAATATTTCTAGAGAGCAGCATGTAATATTGCCTTAATCCAAGAGTTCTACATTTGTAACTAGTGCCGAGAGGGTTTCTTGAAAGAGTCAAAGTTGACAATTAAAAAAAGTAAATGTCAAATGCCATTCATGTATTTAAGAGGAATAAAAGGGAGGGGATAGAAAACCACGCTATGACACCGTAATGAGATCATAAAACGGGGTGGGGGCACATTTCAGGAAAAAAAATCTTATCCTTTTTAAACGAAATCTGCCCCCCAGTCTTTAATTGTTCTCATTTTCTGATAAAATTTTCAAATACACATAACGGAACAGTTCCGTTTCCTCTGCGCTAGACTCCTCCCTGCTAAATAATATTTTTCCGTCTGTGACGAGGTTATTCATCCCAATCACTCTCCTTTAAAATGCAATTGTGCTATATACCGTATATATTATGTTTTAATCGTCAACTTTGATTCTTTAAAAAAACCCTCCAGCCACAAGAACTAACGGTTGAAGGCAATAATGAGGGGGTGGACAGGGACAAAGGGAGGGGAGAGAAAGGGGGCGGGAGGAGAGGAAAGGGGGCGAGAGGAGGGACAGATGATTGGGAGGGTAACAGTAACCCAAAAAAATTAGGAAATTACTCTTAATATAAATAATCTTGCTCTTATGCGTTCATGTACATAATCTCAATTCTAAAAATTACCACGAAATTCATCTATATATACCTTAAAATTTTTTCCCGATCGCTTCGCTCGCCACAATTTTCAATTCATTTTTCAAATACTTCAGGCTCGCTCCGCTCTCCTTAGTTTTTCATCTAAACAGGTCTATTTCTTTTTTCAAGGTTTAAAAAAGGAAATAACCCAAATAACTTCACTATTGCACCAATTTACACTTTAAAGTTTAAACATTTGTCTTGACCGCCCAAGACCCCCTCCCCCCACGGGGAGGGGGGAGGCGGCAGGAGGAGAGTGTTACCCCCTGACCCTTCAATAAGATCTTGTCTTGAAATATTCGTTTTCGGCGATTTTTCCTCTTTTTCTCATTTTCTTTAAGTTTTATGTTTTGTTTCGTTTCGTTTCGATCTGTTTCGTTTCGTTTCGATCTGTTTCGTTTCGTTTTGTTTCGTTTCGTTTCGATCTGTTTCGTTTCGTTTCGATTTGTTTCGTTTCGTTTCGATTTGTTTCGTTTCGTTTCGATTTGTTTCGTTTCGTTTCGTTTCGTTTTTGTTTCGTTTCGCACTTTACAGGTACCCGCGTTGAAGAGATGATCAACCGAAAATGATGAACTTGGTTACATGAGCACATGTGCCTTCGGGGGCTCCTGGTCCACCAGCATTGACACTCGTCAAGTGGTACAAATGTTAAACGTCTTTAAATCCAATAGCATTAATTCATGTATGAACAGATATATTTGCAGCATGGACCAGAATTGCACGATTCGGCAGCAGGATGTAGAACAGGAAAAAAAAAATGTCGCATATAATAGGTGCAACAGATATAGGTCTTCAAGGTCATATTAGGGTTAAAGGTCAAGGTAATTTATGCTCATTTCTGAATGGTCAAAGACACTCAGACATCATGTTCGGGGATTATCCATCAGTTCCACTGGTTTTGTCTTTATTTGGATGATTGATAGAGTAAATGAGTTATCATCTGAAATCAATATTTCTATTTCTCGTAGCGGTGACCTTGACCTTTGACCCAAGATCCATAGACTTCCTCACCTCTTCAAAAGTAACCATATATCCACTTTAGGTTTTCATAGAAAAGGATACTTGAGTTGTCATTTTAACACCATTTTTTAACAATGACCTTGATCTTTGAATTATTCTCCTCCTGTCCAAGTTTGGTTTGGATAGGTAAATTGATCTTGATTCAAAATCAATAGACTTCTTACCTCCTTTATCAGTAAGCATATACATGTGGTTATCCGAAATAAGTTAGGATAGGTGGAAGGGTTTTTAAACTATAATTCTAAATGTAACTTTCCTAAACGTGACCTTTGATCTATTGACCCCAAAATCAATAGCCCCCTATTCATCTTGATAAGTAAGCATATATCAAAATATGGTTTGGATAGGTGAAAGGGTTGAACTATCACTTGGAATCTGAAAGTGTAATGGAATGATAGAATGACGGACAAAGCAGTCTTTTTAAGTTCTTCGTAATTACATCACGGGGACATAAAAATGTGAAAAATGTATATTTTCAATTCTCCCAGACAGAAACGTTTAACGACAAGTCAAAATTTGCATCCTTTGTTTTGATTATAAGTTCATATCATATTTATATTCTTTATACCAGCCGTAATAGAACAGTAAAAAAAAACAAAGTATACATGTACATTAAATAATATTTTCTATACATAACTTTTACATTCACATACAGAATTTTGTAAAATTAACTGACATAACATCACATTTATTTCATAAAAACAAAAACCCAACGGTTCAATACTGTACGTACATTTATGCATCATTTTCAGCACGAAAATAAGATTTGTACGTATTATTTTTTTCAGGACTCAATCATACAAAATTATTGCTCCGCCCCATCAAAACCACAGGTGTATGACTCGTACTTTTGTTTAAGATGCTATGTCATTCAAACATCAAGGGACCTAAGAAACTTTCAAAAAGACAGTTATCCCGCCTCTGGCAAATTTCTTGCAATTTGATTTGCTGAGTGACGCTTAACGCTGATGACGTCATTAAGACGCTTACATTACGCATGCGCATACACTGTATCTAATTTTACATTATCCAATATGGTACACTACGTGTATGTGTACAGTGTTTGAAAATTAAAATTATATTCCTCAAAATCTATACAAGCGTCTTCAGAAAAATCACACGTCAGACATAATTAGTATTCGAGACAGTAAACTCTGCTGCTATAGCGTGTACATATTACCATAATAATAATATATATACCATATAAACTGACAAAGAGATGTCTTTACAAATGTATACACCAAATTTACAGAATCTATGTATCAAACTAAATATTTATATACAAAATCATTTGGTCTATGACGATGGCTCGAGAATTTTGTCTTCATAAAGAGGCGACATATTTTCCATAAAAGATACATATTGGCAGCAGGCGCGTAGCCGGAGTACATTTCAAGTGGAAGCACTCGGTGTGAACGAACTTTTCTTCCGCATAATATTTCTTCCTCCTGGAAGGTTTATTATTAAAATAAAAATTCCCAGGATTTTTCATTATAGAATATTTTTTCCTTGTCCATAATACTTTTTCCACTGTCCTTTTGGTACGTGAAAAAGCGTAAAATATCAACAATTTTCATATCAAATGTTTCCGTCTATGTAGACGGAAACGTATTATGAAAATTGTTGATGTTTTCCTCTTTTTTGACTTACTGGACTGATTTTTCTTTAACGGGATATCACACGCGTTTCAGTAGCCTCCCTTAGACGAGAATTTTTAAGAAATCTCCACGCTGAAGATTTCCGATTTTCGTAACTTAAAATGTCTTGATGTTCTGGCTTTGTAATAATCGCCTAATCGGCAAGTCGATCCAATAGCTCAGAGGTAGAGCTCTTGCCCACCACACGAGAAGACCGTGGTTCGAGCCTGATCGCAGTTGTAAACGTCAGATTGTTATTCGAATTCATGAACGCACGAATTTTTTTTCTTTGCAAAGTAATAGTAAGCCTAGAGTGATCGACAGTAGTCAAATTTTTGCTGAAATTGATCTTATTTGAAAATTTTGTTAAGACTTGTTTACCTACATACATATGTCGTATCCATTCAGAAATAAGTCAGGTGTCTGTAAATTGTTTGAATGTGGAGAAACTTAATAATATAGTTATCCACATGGTACATGTAATATCATTACACATGTGCACATTCTGTCATGTTATCACAAAATCTGTATTCGGCTCTATTTATTTACACATTGAAATCTTTGTGAGTGGGGAACTTCAAAAAAGTTGGTTATATATGTCTTTGGTCACATAGTAAAGAAAGATAACTCGAATTGCACTTTCAATTTCAATTATTTATATGATAATTTACACATTCAGATATGACGTGGTCATTGAATGATTTCTTTCTATAAGATTTTCGCACAATATGATGACGGAATCATATGTGAAGTTTCATTTGAAAATCTTGGGCTGAAAAAAAAAGATATAGCCAAGAAATGAGCATTTCCATTACAATCAATGGATGGCTAAAAAGTCTGATTAGTTTCAAAATCTCGAAATTTTGGATGGTGACATCATAATATTGTCCCTTACATCTGAATTACATTAGGAAATCAGAATTATGCTTTTTTTCTGAAAATAAGTGTTGTATAACATGAA
Source organism: Pinctada imbricata (assembly GCA_033119305.1). Taxonomy (NCBI): domain Eukaryota; kingdom Metazoa; phylum Mollusca; class Bivalvia; order Pterioida; family Pteriidae; genus Pinctada; species Pinctada imbricata. The sequence goes on along the minus strand of VSWD01000011.1, from coordinate 27,629,504 downwards.
ACGTGTGATATCGCCTTAAAACAGAAGAAATATTATATGTGAGTATCGAGTATAATATTTTTTCCATCTATGTTTCAAACACATAAATAGCTCTGATTTAGGGATATATTCTCATGATTCAAACATTTCAATGATTTACAGTAATAACGTTAGCTTTCAGGAATAAATATTACATGACAAAAATCCTGTGGAATGGTTCATATGTTATTGAACGTATTAATACATTTACACATGTACCATTTCAATTTTATTATAATAATATTTTTATACTTTTTACTTATTTTTTTTCAACAAGCACATCACTCGGCTATCGGAATAAATCTGTATCATCAAAATAATGTAGGGATCAAATTTTCAAGCTGTACAGTAGTAATTTACTCTGTACAGAACAAGATTTTTGAAATTTATTATTTCTTATTCTGAATACTACATTTTAAATAAGTACATTACATGTATAATGTTTTTTCCAGTGACAACTATTATGCACATATACGAAATCCTTATTCTTCTATAAAGACTTTTCAATGGTACAAGTATCAGAACTTTTACTATGAACATAAAAAAAATCCAGGTGGAACTTTTGTTATGTAATATATTTTCAATGGCATGAGAACTTTTATTATGGTCATGGAAGATTCATTACATAATAAAATTTCCTTGTGGAATTTTTGATACATAACAAAAATTCTTGGGAAAAAATACTATATGATAAAATTTCCAAGGAATAAATATTATGCTGGAAGAAATATTTCATCACATCTCAACCAGGGGGTTTCCCCTAATGGGTCAAGGTAGTAGTCAGGGGCGGAGCCACGGAATATGATGGATTTTACATATTTACAGGGCAGTTTTCTACGTTAATATGTCTCTTTGTACATTTTCTTCTTTTCTTTCTTTTTCAAAACGATGTAGAAGCATCCGCCAGGCTACGCGCCTTGACAGATCTAGAATCGAATGTTTTTCCAAGGAAGGGGGTCCTGTCCATCAAGGATTCCAGTCAATGATTTTGAAAATTAATTAATTATACGCAAATACGGGGAATCTTAGTAAATTCTAGGGGTCCTGGCCGCAAATTCCCTGTAAGTTCGCGCTTGCATGTATCCTTGGGCTGCATTGGGGATCAAAATCGGTCCAGAGTTACCTTCCCATTGATCTTCTTTAATATTTTCTATAAATATCTATCTATACTAATTTTTACTCCATTTCAAATTAATTCTCTACACCTATGGACCTCTTGGTAAATATGCACAATAGACAATGAGCACCACATTCATGTAATAAACATAATTTAAGTAATTTACAATCAATTTCACATATACATGTACTATTTCATTATAAACATGTTTCAAAAACGGCAAGAAGGCATAATGTATATTTTTAATATATATGAAAATTGGCTATGAAGTCTGCTATCAACCCTTTTTATGAACTGCACTTTGCAAGGGGAACTAACTCCTGCTAGAACACCCATAGACGAAGCTTGTGATGAGCGCCATTCCAGCGGAACCTGCAGAAAGCCAAAACGACCAGCCGAATTTCTGTAGACCACTGTCATCTATTTTGGCATTGTAAACATCCTCCTCGGCTGCCTTTATTCCAAACAATGTGACAGCTATCCCCATGGCCAAAACTGAAAGAACATAAATACATTTTCAAAAATTGATGATCTAATATAAAACTGAAAACATGCTATACATGCTATGAACTAAAATAAAAAATAATAAATCTTTCAAATAACGACTTACAAATGTTCAAAGTAACTACTGTATTTTCAATAAGGCACGGTCCATTTGATATTCTGGGGGGGGGGGGGGGGGGGGCTTGGGTTTTTTGTTGGAGCAAGATTATTTTTTTCACCTCGGACCGGGGCAAAATTATTTTTTTCTTGCAAAGTCGGAGCAAGGAATTTTTTTTAACAAAGTGATGTGCATATATATTAAGAATGTTTGTGTTTTATCAATAGATATTACTTATATTTTTACTCAAAACTCTAAATATTGATATGTACTTTAATTTTATGCAAGTATTCAATTCAATTCTAAATAGAGAGACAAAAGATTTCTACAGTACAATTCTAAATAAACAAAATTGAATATAAGAGGGTCTTTGGGGATTAAGGTCTTGTAGACAAATTTGAAAATGCAGAATTGTAAAATGGTGAATAACTGAAGTTCTCCTTCCAATTAAGCTTACAAGAACATAAAATTGAGACTCTATGGGATACATGCAACATGTATTAATAGTTATACATAAGTATTGTTAACACTTTTGATATCTTCAAATATATGAATTTTGACATTAGCAAGTAATGATTGATAGAAAACTATGGCGAGCGAAGCGAGCAAAAATCTTTTTGATAGACTGAAAACTGTGGCGAGCGAAGCGAGCCGGAAAAATTTCAAGAATTTTAGCAAAATTTTATGGTAATTCTTCAAATTCAGATTATTTGTAAGAGCAAGATTATTTTTTTCTGTCACACCATAAGCAAATTTATTTTTTTCATCAAAATTCAGAGCAAAATTATTTTTTTCGAAAAAAACCCAAGCCCCCCCCCCCCCCAGAATATCAAATGGACCGTGCCTAAGATGGACATATATATGACAAGACATACATTGTACTATAATATGAGTCACTCATGCACTTGAACTGTATATGTGTTGAACTACAGTTCTAGTATTGTTTTCACATTTTATTTTTCATAAAAGAGAACAAAGACATTACTTTTGCTGTCAAGTTGTTTGCAATCTCCTGTGCAAGCGTCAGATTTCAGTTTCGCGTTTATAAACTTTATGTAAAGCCACCGTTCCACTGCAATCCCGCTGTACCTACGACCATTCCCGACCGAAATTTTCACAAGAGCGGGTAAAACTTTCCCGAACTTTTCATTTTTTTTCTTGACATCACGCTCTATTCCCGACCGATTCCCGATCAATTTATTACCGATTCACGTTTCATCGCGGACTTACTCACGCTTTACCCGCTCTACTCACGATCATATTGCCGACCAAGTCCCGTTCAATCCGATCAAACTCCGATCTATTCCCGACAAAAACCCGATCTATTCCCGATGCAATTCCGATCTATTTCCGACTGTCCCCGACGCATTCCCGCTCAAAACATAATTTCTAACTTAAACTGATCTCATTTTTCATCCAATGATTGAATCGACCGAGAAGAAGCCTATATTTCTCGTTTTGACCAAGCCTTACCCAAAAGTGTCGCGATCAAAATTTAAAAAAATCACTACTTAAAAAGTGGCATTGCATAGCCAAGAATCGTCGCCGCGACATTTTGGTAATAAGTATTTTGAACAAATCAATATCAGTGCGAGAAAATGAATGAAATATGCACAGATCCTATTTGAAGCGTCGTTTGGTCGTAACTTGGTCATATAGAGCGTGAATAGGTCGCTAGATGGTCATGAAAAGGTCTTGGTAAGATCAGCAAATATTGAATCTGTAGTGAATAGATCGTGGTAAGAGCGTAGAATAGACGGGTGAAGATCGGGAACAGGGCGTAATTAAAGCGTATCTTATGCGTAAAGAAAGCGGGGTTTAGTTAAATGCCGATCAGACCACGCTCAAGCCACGCTCTTTCCAGACCAGGACACGATTAACCTAGGCTGTACCCACGACTATCCCGACCAAGCGCCGACCATTTCATGACCACAAAGAGAGCGGGAAAGTTTCCCGTTTTCTTTCAACCGGTTGAAAGAATACGGGAAACTTTTCCCGACCTTTAAAGCGTGCCCGCTCTAATACCGATCAATTTTGGACCAACATACGCTGTACCAGACCAAGATACGACTAAGAGCCGTTCTCTCCCGACCTGGCAATTTTCGAGGTCGGGAATGCACGTAGGTACAGCGGGATTGCAGTGGAACGGGGGCTTAACATGCCTGTTCTGCCTATGGCCTTGTTTGCATGTTTTGGTGTAAATAATTATACGAGCATACGATAATATTATGCAATTATATAGGTGTTGAGTGGTACATCCCCAAAGGACCCTAATTTGGAGATACATTGTATATTTACATGTTGAGCTCTAGTTCAAGGCTAAACTTGACAGAGGACTGCATTTATCTATTCAAATTGTTGATATAAAATATTGTTCTGCATCTGATGCACAGAACTATTGTAATTCCATTATCATCTTCAAAGCTCAGAGAGAGAGAGAGAGAGAGAGAGAGAGAGAGAGAGAGAGAGAGAGAGAGAGAGAGAGCATGTACAGATGAAAAAAGCCAGTAAGTCTCGTATCGTCGACAAAAGGTCGAGTCTTCGGTATGGACTCCTGCTTTAAAGTGTTTGTCACATGATGAGAGTATACATTTTGTTGTAGGTCAAACTCCGGGTAATAAGGTCATTAATACACGAAAGATTTTGTAACTAGGGACATACATCTTTGAATGATCTTTAGCAATTCAAAAGAAATACCATAGTTATTTTGATACAAATGATGGACGTAAACGAACAGATGAACGAATTAATTTAATTTCCATTCGCTTTCGCAAAAACGGGGGTAAATTGCATACTTCCTAAAGTCTTAGAGCAATTAGCAATGGTATAACTGCCCAGTATTTAGTGCTATAATAATGCTTACAGTATTTCATGTCCACAACGTGTCTCATGGGTCAGGTCTCACTTTATAATGTATTGCCAAAGGTTACCATGATAATATACATGTAATGCTGCATCCTATGATGAGACTCGAACCGACAACCGAAATACACCAAACAAACCATTCCGCCACTACCTTGATTCACCTGAACAGCTTACATAATTCTTGAATGGATTTGAAATCACATTTTACGTGTGTATTTCTTGTGACAACTTGAGACTTTTTATTAGGTACCGATTTTTCACCTCAGGACCTTGACCTTGTCCCCCGCGAGGGGTTTGACAGTAAGTGTTTTGAATATTTTCCCTGACATGATCGCCATAGCACTTCCTATACAGACATAACCTCAGACAGTGCATGTATTTTATATATTGATTTCATTCATCGTGCATGAACATCGACGGCGGGTGCGGCTAGCCAACAGGGGATGCTTACTCCTCCCGGGCACCTCGTCCCACCTCTAGCTTGCTAGGGGTCCGTCGATCCTCAATTTGGCGCTCTATTGTGAGTGCTGTTGAGATTATCGTCAGGATCATCTTTAACTCTACTTTAGCAAAGCTTTTACCTTTGCCATAGATCTTGAAATGTACTAATGTAAATGATAGCCTAAGGGTTTTCATACTTCACATTGCGTATTCCTTGAGACAAGACAACTCTGTTGGAACCAAAAGTTTGGGGGGGGGGGGTGTCTACCTGGAGACCTTGACCGTGTGCTTAAAGTTTTTGATATCAGCTTTTATAATAACAAAGATGCCGACGAGAACATTCGTGCTTCACAAACACATTTTCTCTTTCAGTATTGTATTGATATAAATCCTATCACTGGTAAGCTGTTCCTGTAGTTACATTATAAGTCCCAAAGGACTGAAATGAATTAAAGGGAAATGCGAACTAAAGTACTTAGCGGACATCCTGGTTTATGGATCAGGCCTCACATCTACATGTATCAATCGTCTCTGAGTTTGAGGATTTTGAGGTTTCCTTATCGTCTAATTATATTGCTCAAAATTTGGGGTAAACCACAGGCACTTGTTACGTGAAAAGTTAGGCCATACCAAATTAATTAAATGTTCTTTGGATTTACCGCAACATATTTTTCAAAATTCAAAAAATAATGTTATAAAAATAAAATGCTTGCCCGCACCAATTTTCTGACTAAAGAATTTTTTAGGGTCGGTGCTGATTTCTGCAAATTTTAGAGCTTCTAGAAATCTTAGATTGTGCAAATTTTGAAGAGAAAGATACTTTTTGTGATTGAAAAATTTCGTTGGGAGCAAATTTGTTGTCCCATATACATGGCACTGAAAGTCAAGGAGGGGGAATGTTCGAACATCTTTTCCGTACTGCTATGTGCCAGGCTTCCTAGTCACCAGATTTCTATGGGGATTCCTTTGTGAGTATACGGCAAACATCATAAATGTATTATTTCAGTCGCTCGCACCTTAAAAGCTGCAATACTTAAAAAAAAAATAAAATAATTATATTTTCGCTCGCTCGCACCCTTTTTTCACAAGAAAATCCAAAGAACATTTAATTAATTAGGTATGGCCTGAGTTACCTTTCTACTCTACCAAATAAAGCCCTTGCATATAATAAATGTCCAATCTTGTGATATTTTTCATATACGACCACAAACGCTTAATTTTAAAATTCCAGGACTACATGTATTTCTGACTTGAGGAAATACTCAATATTTGAGAATTCTGATATTATTGTCATGAGGCAAAGTCAAAAGAAATAAAAACGTTTGAGACTTGCTCAGCCCTTAAATACCATTACCGGAAGAATCTATCCTTCAGATATTTATGGCGGTTTACTCTATTGAGACCTCTCTCTTCAAAGAAACATGCATTTTGGGGGGAGAGGTTGAGGGGGTGAATTTTTTTGAAATATTAGTTGTTTCCATTTGACGATTTACAGTGTGTGATTTGTGAGATACATGGCCAAATATAAAACAGCAAAATTTACGGTCAGACCGAAGTACTATATATAATAGTTACAGTTTTAACACCGAAAACATAGTACTTACATGCCGTAATAGTCCGGCGACAGTTTCGGTATAGTTACAGTTCTGGCACTGATAATATTATATTACTTACATGATGTTAGTACTAGTCGGGCTGCCAACAGTTCCGGTATTGTTACAGTCCTGACAATGACAAAATACTTGTAGTACTTACATGCCGTGAGTAATAGTCCGGCGACAGACAGTTCTGGCACTGATAACATAGAACTTACATAATGTTAGTAACTAAGTAGTAGACCTACAACAGTTCACTTATTGTAACAGTCCTGGCAATGACAAAATACACGTAGTACTTACATGCCGTGAGTAAGTAATATATATTCCGACGGCAGTTCCGATATAGTTACAGTTCTGGTACTGATAACATAGTACTTAATACTGTTAGTAGTAGTCGAACCGCCAACAGTTCCGATATTGTTACAGTCCTAAAAATGACAAAATACTTGTACACATGGAGTACTTACATGCCGTGAGTAATAGTCCGACGACAGTTCAGGCATAGTTACAGCTCTGGCACTACAATAATTTTGAGTAGGTGTTCACCAACATGACACGAAAATTTTCGAAGGAAAAAATTACTTAAAAATCACTGTTTTCCGGACAAGTTAAAGAAAATTTATTGGACCACCTAGTATCATGTTGCTTAAAGGATCGTTTTAACAAAAAAAATTGTGAAAAAAAAGTTAAAAGAGGAGTTTATATGGATGTTTACGTTTACCTGAGTTACCTGAGCTGTTACATGAACTGTTTACGAGTATGGCGGATCTAGATAAAAGTGTATCAGAAGTTTTGGGGGAATGCAGAGACACCCTGTATAGTGATACAGATAAAGATTCTGAAGCAGTCAATATCTTAAAAAATCTCGTTGACCTGATGTCCAGAGTGGATCAAAGATTGTCCGCAACTGAGAAAAACACTAAAAGCTTGGACGTCCTGGATCAGAAGTTAGATGAGTTAACATCTAGAGTAAACGTAACAGAAAGTGCAGTCAAAAATGTCCAGACGCGTATCCAGGGAATAGAGGGTGACCTACAGGGCCAAAGTAATCTCTATGACGGGGTGAAAGAAGAAACAAGTAAAGCAAGAAAGGATGTCAATGAAATGAACTCGGAAATTAAAAGAATGAGAGATAGTGAAGTTGAAATGAAAGAAGAAATAAGAAAGTTAATTTAAGGAAAAATGTTATGATCGCTGAGCGATATAGTCCCCTACCGGCGGCATATATTTATGTCCTGCAACTCTGCCTATGAATTACTCTTCAATTAAACATGTATGAGTTTTAATTGAACTTACTGTCTGTGCAGCTCTGTTCTGAGGTTTTATCTGCTTTAGCTTTATCGATTCGAAAAAGAGGTCAAGCGTGACGAAAGTTGAACTTGCTCTGTAACTATCCAAGACTAAGCTGAGTATCAAATTTCACCTGAATATCTCTATTTGTTGCAGAAAAAAGTCTGGAAAACTGACAAAAACTGAATTGTGCAAGTCATCAAGGGGCAAAACTCCTTGAAAAATAGGTCAAGCATGACGAAAACAAAACTTGCTCTGTAACTATACAAGACCAAGCTGTTTATCAAATTTCACTTGAATATCTCTATTTGTTGCAGAAAAAAGTCCGGAAAACTGACAAAAACTGAATTTTCCAAGTCATCAAGGGGCATAACTCCTCGAAAAATGGGTCAAGCGTGACAAAAGTCAAACTTGCTCTGAAACTATCTAAGACCAAGCTGTATATCAAATTTCATCTGAATATCTACATCCGTTGCAGAAAAAAGTCCGGAAAACTGACAAAAACTGAATTTTCCAAGTCATCAAGGGGCATAACTCCTCGAAAAATAGGTCAAGCGTGGCGAAAGTCAAACTTGCTCTGTAACTATCCAAGACCAAGCTGTGTATCAAATTTCATCTGAATATCTCCATCCGTTGCAGAAAGAAGTCCGGAAAACTGACAAAAACTGAATTGTGCAAGTCATCAAGGGGCATAACTCCTCAAAAAATAAGTCAAGCGTGACGAAAGTCAAACTTGCTCTGTAACTATCCAAAACCAAGCTGTGTATCAAATTTCATCTGAATATCTCCATCCGTTGCAGAAAAAAGTCCGGAAAACTGACAAAAACTGAATTTTCCAAGTCATCAAGGGGCATAACTCCTCGAAAAATGGGTCAAGCGTGACGAAAGTCGAACTTGCTCTGTAACTATCCAAGACCAAGCTGTGTATCAAATTTCATCTTGATATCTCTATGCGTTGCAGAAAAAAGTCCGGAAAACGGATATTCGGACAGCCGAAGGGACAGACGGACGGACGGACGGACAGACGGATGGACAGACAGACCGAGAGGAAACTAAGAGTCCCCTTCGGCGTTGCCGGTAGGGGACTAAAAATGCAGTATGTTGCACGAGAAGGCAGTCTACGCCCAATTTCGATCGATGAAATACAATCTTATTTTCCATGGTATAGAGGAGGTCGAAAATGATGTTACAGAAGATTGCGAAGCGAAATTACTCGATTTTATACACGAAAAGCTGAAAATTGATCGTGCGCTGCCGATGGCAAATGTACACAGAATAGGCGTGCGAACCAGGGAACGCCCTACGAGGTCGGTCATCGCAAAGTTCATTCACTTTAAGGATCTCACTGACGTCAAGAAGGCTGCCAGAAATCTTAAAGGGACAAATTATTGGATCAGCGAGCAGTTTCCGCCGGAAATAGAGGCCGCCCGTAAAAAATTATATGGAATAGCCAAAGCAGAGAGACAGAAGGGGCATAAAGCTTACATTGTGAAGGACAAATTGTATGTAAAAAATGCAATGATCGCTGTGCGATATAAGTCCCCTACCGGCGGCATAAATTTATGACTTGCATCTCTGTTCATCAGTTCATCTTCTTCAACAACAGCCAAGAAAGGTCTGGGAAACTGAATTCACGAAATTTGCTAAGTCCAAGGGCCATAACTCTTGTGAAAATTAGTCAATCTAAATTAAACTCAAGTCTGCATCACACTATAATGTATTCACATACAAGAAATCAGCTCATTATCTGCAATAACAGGCATGAAAAAGTCCCGGAAAACTGAAAATTTCATGAAATTTGCTAAGTCCAAGGGCCATTACTCTTGTAAAAATAGGCCACTGGAAACCAAACTCAAACTTGGTCTGTATCACACTGAGATGTAATCATTTACCAAAAATCAGTGCATTATTTGCAATAGAACAAAAGAAAAGTCCGGAAAACTGAAATTTTCATAAAATTTGCTAAGTCCAAGGGCCATAACTCTTGTAGAAATAGGTGAATCTAAAGCAAACTCAAACTTGATCGGTATCCCATTTAGATATATCCACATACCAAAAATGAGTTCAATTTATCCAACAACAGTGGGAAAAAGTCCGGAAAACCGAAATTTTCAGAAAATTTGCTAAGTCCAAGGGCCATAACTCTGTAAAATTAGGTCAATCAAAAGCAAACTCAAACTTGATCTGTATCACATTGAGATAGATCGACATACAAAAAATGAGTTCAATATATGCAACAACAGCGGAAAAAAGTCCGGAAAACTGAAACTTTCATAAAATTTGCTAAGTCCAAGGGCCATAACTCTGTAAAATTAGGTCAATCAAAAGCAAACTCAAACTTGATCTGTATCACATTGAGATATATCCACATACCAAAAAATGAGTTCAATATATGCAACAACAGCGGAAAAAAGTCCGGAAAACTGAAACTTTCATAAAATTTGCTAAGTCCAAGGGCCATAACTCTTGCAAAATTAGGTCAATCGAAAGCAAACTCAAACTTGATCTGTATCACATTGAGATATATCCACATACCAAAAATAAGTTTAATATATGCAACAACAGCGGAAAAAAGTCCGGAAAACTGAAACTTTCATAAAATTTGCTAAGTCCAAGGGCCATAACTCTTGTAAAATTAGGTCAATCGAAAGCAAACTCAAACTTGATCTGTATCACATTGAGATATATCCACATACCAAAAATGAGTTCAATATATGCAACAACGGCGAAAAAAAGTCCGGAAAACTGAAAATGGGACAGACGGACAGACAGACGGACAGACAGACCGAGAGGAAACTAAGAGTCCCCTTCGGCGTTGCCGGTAGGGGACTAATAAGCAGCTTGTAGACCCAAGTAAATACCCGCCGATCGATGTACAAACGCCGATGCCCCATCGTCCGCCGCGACAAAGTAAGCGTCCACGGGTTGGATCCACCCCTGACCGCCAGTAGGGACTCGCTGGAGGGCAAGCTAGCCCTAGATCGGACACTGACAGTTCAATTGTCTATCTGAATAACACTGTACATAGTGCTGATTACTGTTCTAGAAATATTGAAGATTCTTTTGTAAATAATAATGTAAAAATTTTATCGCTTAATGTATGTGGTCTTTTGCGTAAATCGCAATATCCAGAATTTGGTTATGATTTATCATGTCTAGTTGAAACAAAGACAGATGATTGTGACAAAGTCGAATTACCAGGATTTATTTCTATTATGAAAAATAGATTTTTATTTAGAAGAGTCAAATCCGGGGGGGATAGTTTTGGCGTATAAACATCATTTGGACGGGTACATACATGCTATGAAGACGGAAAGTACTTATGTAAAATGGTTTGAGATTGATAAAAGATTATTTAAGGTATCCGATGTACAAAAGGCCATTTTTCCATGCCTGGTAAGGTACTATAAACTATATATTTTCTGTAAGGTTATAATGCCCACTGCTCAGAAATAATAATTTTGGGGTCAGAAAAATAAAGGGGAATAACTGGTTAAAAAGGGAAATAACTGGTGAAGCATTTAAATTGTCTACTTTCTCTATATAACCTATCCAAAATGACAAAGTTGTACAAGAGTTTTTCCCCTTTGATTTTTATGACCCGGGAGTCTTATATCTGTACTCAGGGCATCATTACCTTTCAGAAAATATATAGTTTATAGGACCTTACCAGGCATAAAATTTACCATACTTTACAATGGAGATGATCAAAACGCTATGTAAAATGACTCTATTGTACATCGGATACCTTAACAACAATGAAAATATAGTATTTGGGATAGTTTACATCCCACCAGAAAGTTCAATTTATTGTATTGGTGATCCATTGAACGAAATTGAAAATGAATATATTAGAATCAGAAATAACCATAAGTACGTCTGTCTGGTCGGAGATTTTAATGCTCGCACGTCTAAAGATAAAGATTATTTGTCAGTAGATGAAATCCAGGATGAAGAATTAATTGTTGAAATTCTGAGTAATAATTTTAATCTAGATGTTTTTGATCAATATGATATTCAAAAAGATAGAAATAGTAGTGACTCACGAAAAAATAATTTTGGAAACCAACTATTGAATTTTTGTCAATATAATGATCTCTTGATTTGCAATGGTAGAGTTGGAAAGGACAAAAATGAGGGTAAATTCACTTGTAAAAATTGTAGTATAGTTGATTATGTTATTTGTTCTTCAAGCTTGTTTGCATATGTACTAGATTTTGAAGTGCTGGAATTCAACAGCCTTTTTTCTGACGCACATTGTCCTCTAACTCTTACACTAAGTTGCTCATCGCTTAATACTGATTCTGATAAAAACCAAAATGATATTCCTGAAGTAAAAATCAAAAAGTGGGATAATGAAAAAGCTGATGTGTTCTTAAATTTAATAGATGAGAATATGGTAAATGATGTTGTAAATAGCTTTGATGTCAATGAAGAAAATGTTGATGTAGACGTATTAGTAGAAAGAACTAGTAAAATTCTAATTGACGCAGCTGCATCCTCTCTAGGTACATATGTAAAGAAATCAGTAAAAGTTGTAAATAATAGATTAAATCAACCATGGTTTGATGACAGTTGTAAAGAAGCTAGGAAGCTTTACAGACAATCAAAAAGTCAATATAGACGACATAGAAACGAATATTTTTGAATCGGTATCAAAATTCGGAACGATCATACAAAACTACTATGAATGAAAGTATGAAAAATTACAGAATTTCACTTAAAAAGAAAATGAAATCAATGAGAAGTAAAAATCCTAAGGATTTCTGGAAACTTATAAATTGCAATAAAAAGATAGGAAAGCATGCTAAAATCTCATTAGAAACACTTCATGACTTTTTTAAAGAATTAAATTCTAAAGATGTTGAAGATGAAATTGATGTAAATGACAATAATGATAACCCAATGAATGAAGAAATTAATAATCCAATCGATGTTGAAGAGGTAAATAAGGCCATCAAAAGACTTAAAAACAATAAGGCTTCATCAGATGATAATATTATTAATGAGTTTATAAAGAATTCATCTTTTAAAATGCTTGTTTTTTACACTAAAATATTTAATGTTATTTTCAATAGTGGAAAATTACCAGAAGCTTGGTTAACGGGATCAGTTATCCCAATTTACAAAAATAAAGGTCCATCCAGTCCTAAAAATTTCAGACCAATAACGATCGTAAGCTGTTTCGGCAAACTTTTTACCAGTGTTTTAAACGAAAGATTGCAGACATTTGCAGATAATGTTAATCTTATTCATGAAAATCAAGCAGGTTTTAGGCGTGGATATTCTACAATAGATAATATTTTTGTTTTACATTCTTTAATCACTTTATCTAATTTGTCTAAAAAGAAATTGTACTGCATATTCATCGATTTTGAAAAGGCGTTTGACAAAGTTTGGAGGGTCGGTTTATGGGGTAAAATGTTAGAAAATAATATAAATGGTAATTTAAAAATGTATAAGATAATTTTCAATATGTACCAAGGTATCAAATCCAGAATACATTTCGATGGGCAATACTCTGGTTACTTCCCTTGTGAGAATGGGCTCAGACAAGGGGAAAATTAATCTCCCTTTTTATTCAATCTCTTCCTTAATGACCTACAAGAATTTATGATCCAAAATAATGTATCTGGTATCAATTACATAAACCAAGATTTGACAAATTCCTTTGGTTTGTACATGAAATTGTTTATTTTACTGTACGCGGACGATACAATCTTATTCTCAGATAGTCCATCAGATTTACAGTTACAGCTTGATATATTTAGTAATTACTGTAGAAAATTTAAACTTAAAGTAAATATAGCTAAAACTAAATGCCTTATATTTTCTAAGGGACGTTACTCGAATAATCAATCTTTTAAATATAAGGGTGAAGAGATAGAAATAGTTAAAACTTTTAATTATCTTGGTGTAGTATTTAGCAGATATGGCGCTTTTACAGATACATTGAAACATAACATGAAAAAGGCAACGATAGCCATGTATGACGTTTTAAAAAAGGGCAGAATGTATAATCTTTCTACTAGTTGTATATATGATCTTTTTACCAAAATTGTTGTTCCAATATTGACGTACGGTTGCGAGATTTGGGGTTTTAGTAATACAATATAGATTGAACGATTACATTTAAAATTTTGTAAAATGCTCTTAAATATTAAGAAAAGTACACCTAACTATATGGTATACTCTGAATTAGGTACAGAACCCTTAATCAATATTATAAAACATAGAATGATTAATCATTGGTCTAGACTTGTACATAGTAATGACAATAGACTAAACTATATACTGTATAATTTGTTATTACGAAAACATTTACAGGATGGAACTGAATTTCGATGGATGAGTTTTATAAAGTCCATTTTGGATGATTGTGGTTTGAGTTATATTTGGAATTACCGTCCAGTTCCATGTTTTAATAAAAATTGGCTCAATCTTACTGTTAAACAAATACTTTCTGATCAACATCAACAAAACATTATTTCAGATATTGAAAATTCTTCAAAAGCATCATGTTATAAGATTTTTAAAGATAATGTAAATTTTGAAGAATACCTTGATATTTTATGTGAAAAAGATAAATATACTTTGTGTAAATTCAGAACAACAAATCATAGATTATAATCATTGAAACAGGAAGATGGCAAAAAATAGGTAGATGAGACAGGATTTGTAATTTATGTAATCAAGGACTTGTAGGGGATGAATTTCATTATTTGCTTGAATGTACATATCTGAATTCTGAAAGAAAAGATTTTCTAGGTGATGAATTTTGTATCTTGCCAAATATACATAAATTTAAGAAATTACTCTGCACAAATAATATCAATCTTCTTCGAAAACTCTTTCAATTTATACGTATTATTTTTTCAAAAGCCTCTTGTATTCCATGATATTTAACAACAAAACTTCATACAGTACTGCAACCCACTTGTTTGACAATTTTATCCTATCCTATCCACCATCCTACATCCTACATCCACCTCCTATCCACTCTATCCTATCCTATCCTATCCTATCCCATCCTATCCTATCCTATCCTATCCACCTTATTCAAATTTATTTCTATCCAATCCTATCCTACATCCTATCCTATCCTACATCCTATCCTATCCTATCCTATCCTATCCTACATCCTTTCCTATCCTATCCACCTTTATCTACTTCTCATCACCTTTAGCGATATTATGATTAAAACTTAATGACTTGATACAAAGTCATGCATAAGTAGTAAATTATCTGTAATTATTGCTGTTTTTTGGATTTTATAAAATGAAAATTATTTAGATGATTGAATACCAGTTTTGTATTTGCTGTGAAAGAAACAAAAATATAACATTAAAACCTCCAAGTTTGTTTTTTTATTGATATAAAATTTATATTACCCATTAAGTCAAGTGAAATTTTTCAATGGAAATTTTCGAATTTAATCAAATAATTATGTTTGTCTCCTATTAACTTAAAAATTAAGAAAAAAATATTAGATTGAAGAACGAGGTGGATAGGATGTAGGATAGGATAGGATGTAGGATAGGATAGGATGTAGGATAGGATGTAGGATAGATAGGATGTAGGATAGGATGTAGGATAGGATGTAGGATAGGATGGGATAGAAATGGTTAGGATTGAGGTGGATATGATTGAGGTGGATAGGATAGGATAGGGTAGGATGGGATAGGATAGGATGGGATAGGATAGGATAGGATAGGATAAGATTCTATCCACTTTCTATCCTTCATCCTGCATCCTACATCCTACCCTATCCACTTTTTTGTCAAACAAGTGGGTTGCAGGACTGTACCACATGCTCTAGGAAAATGCTTACACGTCTTTATTATTTATTAAGTCTTGTCCTCCTTTGAAAGTAATAAGTTTAGGCCATACAAAATTAATTAAATGTTCTTTGGATTTCCCGCACCATATTTTTCAAAATTCAAAAAATAATATTATAAAAATAAAATGCTCGCCCGCACCAATAAATTTCTGGCTTAAGAATTTTTTAGGGTCGGTTCTGATTTCTGCAAATTTTAAAGCTTCTAAAAGGTTCAGATTGTGCAAATTTCAAAGAAAATTATACTTTTTGTGTTTAAAAAATTTCGTTAGGAGCAAATTTGTTGTCCCATATACATGGCTCTGAAAGTCAAGGAGGGGGAGTGTTCGAAAATCTTTTCCGTACTGCGAGGTGCCAGGCTTCCTAGTCACCAGATTCCTATGGGGATTCCTTTGTGAGTACGGAAAACATGAAAAATGTATAATTTCACTCGCTCGCACCTTAAAAGCTGCAATACTTAAAAAAAATAAAATAATTATATTTTCGCTCGCTCGCACCCTTTTTTTCACAAGAAAATCCAAAAGACATTTAATTAATTTGGTATGGCCTTAATGTAATTTGCAATTTTCTATATCGTATATGATCTATTTTCTATTTGTGAACACCTACAATGTTTGTTGTACATATTGTATATATGTTGTTCTCTATGCCGTAATGGAAAAAGAGAAATAAATGATTCTGATTCTGATGCATGATAACATAGAACTAACATGATGTTAGTAGTAGTCAACCAACAGTTCCGGTATTGTTACTGTCCTTGCCATGACAAAATACTTGTAGTACTTACATGCCGTGAGTAAAAGTCCGACGACAGGTCAACCATAGTTACAGCTCTGGCACTGCATGATAACATAGAACTAACATGATGTTAGTAGTAGTCAACCAACAGTTCCGGTATTGTTACTGTTCTGGCAATGACAAAATACTTGTAGTACTTACATGCCGTGAGTAAAGTCCGACAAAAGTTCAGGCATAGTTACACTCATAGTACTTACATAATGTTAGTAGTAGTCGAACCGCCAACAGTTCCGGTATTGTTACAGTCCTGACAATGACATATACTTGTAGTACTTACATGCCGTGAGTAAGTCCGACGAAAGTTCAGGCATAGTTACACTCATAGTACTTACATAATGTTAGTAGTAGTCGAACCGCCATTGTTGCAGTCCTGACAATGACATATACTTGTAGTACTAACATGCCGTAAGTAATAGTTCGACGACAGGTCATGCATAGTTACAGTTCTGGTACTGATATCATAGTACTTACATGTTGTGAAGGAATAGTTCAGCAACAGCTCCGGTATAATTATAGTTAGTTCGGCAACAGTTCAGGCATAGTTGCAGTCATGACTATAACAACACAGTACTTACACCATATCGCGAGTACATGTAACAGTCCAGCAACAGTGCCGACATAGTTCTGACACGAACAAAATAGTACATACATACCGTGAGTAATAGTTCAGTAACAGTTCTGGCACTGATAACATAGTACATATTTTCATGCAGTTAGCAATAGTTATATCATAGTTCCAATATAGTTCCCAATAATGACACCATAGTACTTACATGCCGTGAGTAATAGCCCAGCAACAGTTCCGGCATAGTTACAGTTCTGACACTGACAACATAATGCTATGGTAGCTATCAGGAGCGCAACCAGGGCAACACAGAGGCCCACTGCCATCAAACCCTGCACCGCAATGAACCAATCTGCAAAACAGATAGGATTGAATCACAAGACTGTTAGTGTGTACAGGTGGATGTCGGACACAGCGATTCCTTTAAATCATGGACGGATGTAGTTTTTTTTTTTTTTTTGGGAGGGGGGGAGTCAAGCAGACTCAAGCTAGCCTATGATTTTCGATAAAATATATGAGTCAGTATTTTCGGCAAATCTCAGGGGTCCTGGATCCCCTAAACACTCCCCTCCCCACCCCAGCCCTAGATCTGCGCTTGCTATATGTCGCCCTTGCGCTGTAGGAGACATAAAAATGCGCTGCGCTGAGCTGAATTTCATATATCAAATACACTGTATTCATTTCTATAAAATTCTAGTGTAGGTGTAAGAGAATGGGCAGCTATTCAAATACTGAAGTGTTCAGACAATACTGAAAGTAGAATATAATATCTAGTTAGAATACATGTATGAGTGAGCGTGTATATGCATTATTGTACACGCACGACACTGCAACTCGTGTACTTTTTTATGAATGTCGCTAAATGACAATTCTTTGTATTTTGCGGTTTTCTTATTTTTTAAAAACGTTAAATATCCATCATGAAGAGTAAATCTGAAAATTAAAACTTTGAAAATAAGAGTACATATGAAAGATGGAAATTTTTCAACACACCATGTATTTTTCTCACATACTATTACTAGTACATTTTTGTTGTAGGTGGAATTGGGTTTTCTTAAAAAATCCCAGTATCATCATCTATGATTACAAAAAAAAAAAGAAGGTAAAACAGGGTTTTTTTACGAACTCCATCATGTCCATTTGGGTGGGGTTCCCTTAGAGCAATCATATAATATACCCTTCGAATACCATATATAATAAGGATCTACTAGCACAGAGGATCACAGATGTAACTCGATACCAAGGAAACGGGTCACTTTTCCATTGCGCTAACGGATATTGATTTCCCACTAGGAATATTTGCCTCTTTTACTCTCTGTTTCCAAGAAACCGGAGTGCGTTTACGTCAAGCAAACAAGAATTTCGCATATTTCTAACAGAATCTTGGCTCCGCGTTTCCCATAGACATAAAAAATCCAATAAAGATATAACTAGTCCAACGATTTGATCGTTAGATATCCGCGTCCTGCTTCCTTTTCGTGTAAATGATGTGGAGTACTACAGACAAGACAACGTAACTTGAACATTTGAAAGCTTCTACACCTCTGTCAAAGTGAGAATTATAAAATCCACGGGCTTGGAGGGAAAGTGAAGATTTGTAGAGATAATGGAATTTTATAGCCTAGCACTTTTTGATTGCAACTACATGTATAACGATTAGATATGAATTTAGGGTACTTTGGAAGCAGGGCATTGAGAAATTGGGTCACGAAATCTAGAATGAAGACACGTACATGTATACGTTCAATTGAAAATCACCATTTTTTTAAACGTATGTCAATTTAAAATTGTTAAAATTGTCCATGATTAACGCCGGGCATGAGCCCGGCGTTTTTATTTTTAATCGTTTTGCTTTTCCGCCCATGGTCTTAAAGTCATATACAAATTAAATTAAGAGTATATTTGTCAACCTATATGCATACAGGACGAAGCACGCTTCTCGGTCCGTTCTGGAAATCATGATGTAAACATCCGCCTGTGAAGATAGGAGATGAAATATTTGGTCTACAAAATGTATGGTGTCTTCCACCCTGCAACTTTTTGTTGTTTACATAGTAAAAATCAATACAGGATGCAAAGCTTGCACTGACTGTCTTATTTAAAACAGAATTTGATGCTAAATATATATCCTGTCAATAATTTCTATGATCTTCATGGTAACTTTGTTCTCCCGGTTAATTGATGCTATGCATCAAAAGTTTTCTTGGTTCATACTGTATAGGTTATGACAGTCTGACATCAATGGAAAAGAGGAGTTATTAACTGAACTTTGCAACTAATCAAACCTGACATATCAATAATCATTTGTCGAAAATTACAATAATTAATTCCCATCAATTTTTCTACAAATTTCAAACGTGTACAAAAAGCTACATGGAATTTAATGGAAGATGCAAGTGAATCATAAAATTGACCAAAATCAAACCACGTGTTACGGTGTAATGGCTTAAATATGCACTCTTTACAAAATTAACAAAATTTAAAATTCACTTTGGCTTAAAGTACTACTTATGAAGACACGTGTCCAGTGCATTGTTAAGAGTTGGAACACTTCTATTTCCTAATTTCATTTGTTGCTACTACACGGTGGGTAATCTCGCAACGCAGAACAATCGGTTTTTCTATAATTTCGTGTGATAAAGATTTAAAATATATCACAAATAAGGGAATATGATGCAGTGTAAGGATGCCATAGCTACAAATGTATGAGTTTTAACCAAAATAAGACAATAGTATCTTTTTATAGGGCGAAAAAAATGATCGGCGTGATTCACGTAGATGAAAGTGAAATTAGAACGCCGATCGTTTATCCACCTTATTTCGGATACAACTCATAGCTTAAGGACATTTTTACACTGCATCACATTCCCTTTTTTGTTATAAATGATCTATATAATTGCACAAAAAATTAGAAAAACCGATTGCTGCTCTGCGTCGCGAGATTACCCACCGTGTACTAACTTGTCGCAAATGTTCAAGGCGAATGGAAATAACATGAAAAAATGAAATACTCGAGTATACTGTGCTTACACAACTTTCATATTTGAGCATAATTATTTAAAACAGGCTAATTAGGAATTGTTGTATAGTAGTTCGATGCTTTTTATGTAATAATATGCATGTTTAGCTTTTGTGGTACAGGGAAACATATCTTCAAAGGTCTGACGTCCGTAATGTAGTCTGTCCGTCAATCCGTCCATTATTTCAAGTTTTCGGGAATTTGTCTTCGGACAATGAATGTATAGATCTGACAGTCTGAAGTATACAATATACTTTCTAAAATAACTTGTAAATCATTTCTTTCTTATCATAATCACATGATGAAAGTGAAAGTTGTTACGAAACTAAGATCCGGAAGTGAACTTTCAATGTACATGTACTTCAGGACCATCCTCATATACATCAGTGTATAGAATTATCAATGTACAAATATGGATACCAAGGTACAAGTCTATCGTACTTTGGATTTCCTCAGTTTAGGCATTAATTAACCGTGAATGTGAGACTTTGATTTTTGAAACGCGCATTTGATGCACTAATATATGTAACATTCCTAAGCTACAAAACTGGACGATATTTCAAGAGTTGATATTTACAATTTTTAATCTAAAACATCTACTGTTTTGATTCGGTGCGATAAAATGACAACTTATATTTTCTTCGAATCAGATTTGTTCCGTTTCGAGAACTTCCACTTCATGGGGGAAATACGTCCACAAGAAAAGTAGATCTGAAAAGATTTTACAAGTGTGCAATAATGAATACTACTTGTAACGACTTTCTGAATCATGATTCAACAATACGTACTAATGTTCTGCATCAGACAAACATTTTAGCATTTGACAAGTATCAGACGAGGATCTAGCACTTTTTCGGTGGGAATTCCAGCCCAACTAGAAGGATAGGTGTGTCCATCCAATGATTCTGAGAAAATTCTGCGTAAAATTGGGAAATTTCGGCATTATTTACCATTTCCTAAGGCACGGTCCATTTGATATTCAGGGGGGGGGGGGGGGGCTTGGGTTGTTTTCGAAAAAAATAATTTTGCTTTGAATTTTCATGGAAAAAATAAATTTGCTTATGGTGTGACAGAAAAAAATAATCTTGCCCTTACAAGTAATCTGAATTTGAAGAATAACCATAAAAATCACTTAAAATTCCTGAAAATTTTTAGGCTCGCTTCGCTCGCCACAGTTTTCACTATATATATTTTTTTGGCTCGCTTCGCTCGCCATACTTTTCGTCTTTAATGGAAAGTTCATATTTAGAAATATCAAAAGTATACATGTGACTGAAAAATGGAGTTTCCTTAAATGCTTAAATACATTATCAATATCATTTATCACTATTAATAGATACATGTATCACCATACAGTCTAAAATTTATACACAATCTTGAAAGGAGAATTTAATTAAGGTTTTTTACTAGTTTACATTTCTAAATTCTAAAGTTTTTTTTTCCTCTAAGGAGACCCTCCCCTCAGGCCCTATTACATGTTACATGACCTTATATACATTTTGTTTACTGAAAATTAAATCACATTGTAAAATTTTTTATCTCTCTCAGTTTGGAAGTAAATACAAGTTTTACATAAGAATTTAGTAATGTTTAGAGCAATTTAAGTAAAAATATAAAATTTCTGTTGAAAAAAATACAAGCATTCCTAATACCGGGTATACACATCAATAATTGTTAGAAAAAATATTTCCTTGCTCCAACTTTGCGAGAAAAAAATAATTTTGCCCCGGTCCGGGGTGAAAAAGACAAAAAAACCCAAGCCCCCCCCCCCCCCCCAGAAGATCAAATGGACCGTGCCTAAGAGAAAAGGTCCTAACCAATTCGGCAATACCCCTTTAGGCCCGCACATGAGATCACCAAGTAAAAATAAATCACGAGAGCATGAGTCATTTCGGGAAAGTACAAGAAATTGACATTTCTGAAATTCGTCCGAAAATTTCTTCCTTGTCTTGGACACTTCGTTATAAGTACTTTCGTTTCCGTTGTTACTTGAGAAGTCATTGTAATCTTCTCCTTTAGCTGGTCGTCATTTTATACCCGCCTTTTACTAGTACTCTTATATTCTATTCTCCATCTTTACCATGTTTTGTTTTTGTGAAAATATCCATGAGTTTATATACTTCACTTACTGCCAGAATGTTTAATATGTATTAGGTAGTCTTTATGCCAATTTTGGCAGAATTTCATGCTTTTTCCTAACCAAGGAATTACCTTAGTGAGACGATCCGTAATTGATATCTCGCATTGTCTTACAGAGAATTTTGCTCCGGAATTTCGGCTCAGAGAGAAATTTTAATTTGCCTGACATGATGGGTGCCAATTTCAAGGTTAATTATATAACACACGGACTGATGTCCATATCATTGTCACTTGACATAACCATAGAAATTAACTTGAAAGATGACCTATTGAAGTTTGTGTACTTCCATTGGAAATTGCCGTTGAAATTGCAGATAATTATCGAAAATGACCCATATACTAAATAAAAAGAGGGGGGATCCTTCCTAATCACGGTCTTAAATACTAAAGTAACACTGAATTCGAAAATGGGCATTATTCAAACGAAATTAATGTCTTTACCAATAATTAGCAGGACATGTATTATTTTCAATCAGAGGCAATCTCCATCTTCTCTTGTGTAACTTAGAGCTGAATTAGAACTTCTTCATCAGACAAATTTCCCATAATGTTTGAACGATATGACCTAGGATGCAATGGCCTTAACTAAAGGAACAAACAAGCAAAGGAAATTTTTAAAATGTACGTCCGTTTTTCTTTTGGGAAATGATTACAAAATATTTTATACAAAAGCTCATAACGGAAAAAATCCTCTTCATTCATGTATTTCACATTAAAACTACACTAAATTGTATCAGAAAATTTCTTTACTTTTATCGTTTACTTGGCCTCCTGTAAATATCCAGTCACAGTTGGATGCATCCTTACAACTCGCCCATAATCCAAAAGAAATCTTCGTGCTCCTATTGTCCAACCAGAAAGGGGTGGCAAACGCCACTATTCCGGCTAAATCCGTCAAAACTAAACCTATCAGTCCTAGCACTGCAGGTATAGTCTGCATTTTTGATTAGTAATTATCCAAAACAATGCGAGAAACGAAAGTAAAATCACTGGCGTTTAAAATACAAATTCAAGGAAATATTGAAACAAATACATTTAAAAGCAGGAAGTTAATCTTGTAATGAAAATAAATAAACATGTAGGTACGGATATTGTTAAACGACCCACTTTGTTTCAATAGTTGTTCATGAATTCAAATTGTTTGACGTATTGTGAATGATTATTCATCATTTCAATGTACATTTTGATCGTTGATCTGTAGTATACGAGGGACTAGGCTACCATGATGATCCAACAGGGCAAAATATTTCAAAGGGTGGTGTTACAGGCTGCCGATGTTTATCTATGAAAAAATAAAATCCAACCTTTTGGGGTTTTTTTATCGTATACACACACACAGGGGTGAGGTATCATCGTTGATATTGGATAGAGATTCATAGATCAATTATACATCATTCACAGTGTGAATTTTCAAAAATAAATCGCTTGGTCACAAACCCTTTCCTCAATAAAAACTCTTCAATATGTCTACAGGCTATTTTAAACCCACGGTCTATTGGATGCGATTTTTGGTTTTGTAATCTCAAGATGAATGTATAAAACATATCCAAATTGAAAATTCATCCTGAGATGCACCGGTCGAATGCAGATCGATAGAAATGGACGCCACGATCGAGTATTATGTAGCTTTTATATAGTGTCCTCCCTTGGGGTTTTTAATACAGACATATAGACAGATCATGATAGAAGAAAGGGTTTGTATTGAGGAAAGGGTTTGTACTGAGGAAAGGGTTTGTGACCAAGCGATGAAACCTCACCCTCTGTGTATCCGCATTATATGAATCATCTCCATGCACATAATTCTTTTGTGTAAAGCGAAACTTACTGTAGGTGGCGCCACTATAAATGATTATTACAGCGCTGCACAGATTCAAACTAGTTAAAGAAAGAAACTAAATATGTCTGATGTGATTTGAGTTTACTTTTGGGGATTAAAATGGCAGTGATAACATTCTTGAATAAAAATGCACATCAAGTCATTAACCCGTTTGTTTTCACTTTTTCCATTTACATTGGCGGATCTAGCGAGGTGGATAGGGGGGTTGCAAAACGGAGCAAAAAAAAAAAACAAAAAACAAAACAAAGAGAGAGAGAGAGAGAGAGAGAGAGAGCTTATATTAAAAAAACTTAATCTCTGTCCCTCTTACTTAACAAGCTTTCGACACCAAGGTGTACAACATTTGCGACATAAAGTCTGAATATTATAATGTTGAAGATTTGAGGCTTATAAAATAATATTTGCTCCGATGCGTGTTTAGTTATAAATAGGAAATTGTTTTTACTTTACAAGGGCGTAGAAGGGGGAGGCAGCGGGGGTACATGCCCCCCCCCCCCCCCCATTTTTCAATCACAAGATTTTATGATGCATCAACATTGTTTAAAATAGCAACAATTTGTACCATAAATCTACAATTTTTCGGTCAATTTTCAAAATTTTTCTTTGGCTCGCTACCGCTCGCCAGTTCTTTATAGACTTCTGATCCATCTTCAACGTACATGAAGACATTAAATTTTAACTCAAACTATATGTACTTGTTAGTGATAGAGGGTATAGAAAATACTTTCTGATAAGTCAATATTTTGCTAAAAAAATTCCCTGGCTCGCTACCGCTCGCCAGACATTTATTCATGTACTTTAAAAAATTTAGAATTGCGCCAGAATATTAAAATTTGTGCATGAAACCCCATATTTTTTTTTAAATCTCGTCCTCCTCCCGCCACCTTTTTTTTTTTTTTTTTTTTTGCTTGTTAGAAATTTTGGGATGTTGTGCCCCTCAACTTATTTCAGGTAGAGCTACGCCGTTGCTTTAAAAGATTATAAAACAGATATAGATTATCTTTGTGTAGTCAATAAAGGTATTATTGCGAAACACAAGCTTTTGATAGTATGCATTCAACATCCCCCCTTTCAAAATCTTCAACCCCCTTTGAAAAATTCCTAGACCCGCCTATGATTTACACATTTTACAGGTACAATTCGAATTCGTCATAATATATACATGTACATATATATTTTATATGACATGGGCGGATGTAGTAAATGTTTCCAGGGGAAGGGGTCCAAGTCGGCAGGGGAAGGGGTCACCCGTGGCTAGCATATGCATGCTATGGTTTTGAAAAATGAAGATATAAATGTATGTAAAAACGGGAACAATCTGTTTATGCTAGAAGAGGGGGCTTCCTTACTCGATCTCCTTCTCCCATTTCTTCATCCGCGCTTGAATGATGAAAATTGCGTTAATCTGTCGAAAGTACAGTATCAATGATTCCTCCCTGTAATACAGCATGTTGTTAATGTTTATCTATCCTACTATACTCATTTATTAATTTTGGGGGACAAAACTTTGTAGTATCTAGGTTTTGTAGACGTCTGTAAGTATTGAAGACGAGCAATAAATACATTAAGGGAGAAATGATCCATCTGACAATAATGCATTTATTTAATGGCGACAGTGGCATGTTTATTTGTACGTTTGTACAGTTAGGGCTCGTCATAAGTTAATTGTGACTTACATGTAATTATATATGCAATACGAGCATCATATTTATCATCGGATGTGAAAGGTTTTTCACATTTTCCCTTTGTCTTTGGTATCTCATACATGCAAAAATGTTAGACATATAATTATGTTCATACGTATTGCAAAAAAGGGTTAAATATAAAAAAAATCCGATGTTGTTATTCATCCCTTTCTTTACTTTTTTTGTATCTTTATTATTTGTTCGTCTGTGTTTTTTTTTAAATTCATATTTAGCATATAATGATGAGGTGAAAGAAAAGCATATTTTATTTAAAGCAGCACGGTCCGCCCAAAGGGTTTCCAAGATAAAAAAGATTTTCTTTAAAAGACTAGGACCCCATAGGAAGTTATAATGCATATACCACCATCGCATTCTACTGTAAAATAAATGCATTGACATTGTAGATGACGCCACTAAATACCACGTAGCCGCAGGCGTGAGGTATCATCGCTTGGTCGCAAACCTTTCCTGAATACAAACCCTTTCCTCTACAAGTCTTTATTTTTATACATACTTGTAGAGGAAAGAAAGGGTACTGTGCATGTAGCCTTCCTAGCCTAGTACCCGTGGCCTTCACTTCGGAAGGCCTCGGGTACTAGGCTAGTAGCATTCCCCTCTCCCACTTCACATAATATGATTGGTACACTTGTACAGGGTTATAGAGTAGTGATAGAATAATTCTAAGGAATACGGAATCAAAGGGCTTTTACGTGTATTTCCTAGAACCTGTTTGTTAATGCGTTTTATACGCTTGACATCCCAAGTACCCCCCCCCCCCCCATCCTCCTTCATTATAGCCAATTTTTTCTATATCCGAGCATGATGGTAGCACATGCATATATATCTATATCGTCCTTTTTGGATACATGATGCAACTTCACAATATATGGGGGTTTTTTTCAGGGCAATATGTATTGGGCTATCTCTAGAAATAGTCTGTAATCCCCCCTCCATTTTCTCTTCGGATCTCCAGAAAAAGTATGTCCAGCTCAGAGTTGAAGAGGGGAATTTACCAAATATTAATAATGAATGTAAAGGGCCGAAAAAAGGTCAATGGAATATATTTTTCCATATAGGAGTGAAAGGGGGGGGGAGGGGTTAAAGAGCTCATTACTTACCTTCACTATTAACTTTAGTACCATCTGATTGGAATACCCAGCTACACTCGTCCTCTGAGCATTTTGCCCACAGTCCAAAATTCTTCGTTAAACGTATCAATGGTATGTTTCCAAGCCTTGACGTGATCCAATAGGGTGTGGCAAATCCAATGATGCTCCCCAAATCAGTTAGAACGAGGAAAATAAGTCCTAGCACGGAGGCACAGCTATTCATTATGGTTTTATCTCTAAAATTGCAGCCACACAGAAAAAAGAATTAAGTTCCCCCAGACACGTCGCTCACCAATTACGACCGAAACACTTGGAAGATGAAGGAAGGAAATAAACAATTCTTCTGAGCAAATTAGACACACACAAAACTAAAATATAGAGATAAATTCGGTCGCTCTGACTGAAAGAATGCGTATCACTCCAAAACTATGTTTCTAGTGCTATTTTTACGATGTTTCAAGCAAGCATCCTTTCAATGTCAGTTTAACTGATACAGAAACCAATGTTTGCAAACAACCTCCACTAGTCCAGACTGTATTCCCTCAAAGTTTACACTCAAAATCAGAGAGAAGTAATCAGCGTGAAAAGCGTTTCCATGGAGATTTTTTAGCTTGTAGCGAGTCGTTGGCGGCGAGCTGCAAAATCTGATAAAGCGATTAGTAGCGGTAAAAATTGTTACTATAACAGTAACTATAAGTGAATGGTGCAAGTATATGAGTATGCTCGCCAACTTGTTGCAAGTTTTTCCCTCAGTATGATAATGATGTATTTGTGTGATTATGATTCATAAGCCGTTATTTGTAGGGCGAGGCCCCTTTAACCTTGGCTACGTTCGGACGAGGCGGAATAATGCGGTCATTCTCGACAGGGAAAATACCTTTAGGTAACGAGTCCATACATTACGTTTGTAACATTAATTGTTAATTAAGGTAAAAAAAACCCCACAACAACCTAAACACCCACTACTCTGTTAGACAGGTTACACGTAGATTAGTCGACGTTACGGCACAAGAGACAAATGCGTGCGTTCTTCGAATTAGAGAGTGGAACGGGGATTAAAAATACCTATAAACTTTGCAAATTTTCTATATTTTTGATCGGCAATAGTCAGGTTACATGCATATTAGGAGGGCCAAAGGGGGGGCTCTGATATTTGTTAGAAATGCTTATTTGTCTGAATATGCGTATACTTGCCTCAAGGTGATCCTTGGAGAAGAGGAATGGGGGGGGGGCAAACTCCGGTTCTGATTCGAAGTATCTAAACATTAGACTTCGATTTGGTGAGCATTAACTTTATGTTAGGTACTTTTACCATCTACCTAACTATTACAATCGGATTGAGTCGAATTTGCAAAAACTGTCATTTCTCCTGTTTTTATGCATTTATGATTTTTTCAAAATCAGATATATTCAACCCCGCCCCCTTGAAGGGTTGGACACTCCCTACCCTCTTGAATTTTGTTCTGGCTCAGCCCACTTTAAGGAATAACAAAAATAAATGCATTAGTGGAAAAATACGTTTCAATGAGCAAAGAAAGATAATTCTTCTGTTATCTCAATCGACTGAGTAAACTTTTATTAAAAGTGGAGGGGGGAGCAAGGCAAAAGCAATATGAGAAAATATGGTTTTTAGCTATTGTTTGAATCAATTGGATGTACCCTCTCTCGTACTGCACTGTAAGTCAGTGGCTACATGGTAATCAGCAACAATACATGTTACCAGCAAAGTCCGCAATTGTAATTACGGAATAGAAATTAGACATTTGAAAATATAAAAGAAAATAGATTTACTTTAAATTATCAAAGAATATTTGCTAAAAAGTCTTATTTAAGGAGGGTTTGAACACCAAGATGGCGGCGGCATTATTTGATTTCTCGCTTTCTAGGAAAAGTACAGTCTTAACTCCCTTAAAACATTTGATGCTCTGATTAATATACGCATTTGAGTATCCTGATGAAGTTTGAATAATTTCCGGCGTCATTTGAAGAAATTATGGCGATTTTCGAAATTTAGGACTTTGGGAGTTTTATCCATGAGAAAATCACGACGTCATTTCGACGTTATCGAGAAAAATGGCGTCACAAACCTTCGCATTCAAAACGCAATAAAAACATTATTACTAAACGTATTGCATTGAATCTTAGCATGTATAAAATTGAAAATTAAATCTTCATCACAGTGTATTCGTTGACAAATGTACGTTACAGGAAAGCGGATGTCATTTGATTGAAAATGGACGATTTTGGAAGAAAAAATTGGAAAATATAAAGCCTTGTAATATTTTAATCCTAAATTCAATTTTTCTCATTTAATCATGAAATCATCTCTGGACATTCATGATAATTTTGATAGTTTTTGACAAAGATTCATCCACAGGATTCCTAATAATTGACTAGCAACTACAGTAAATTGGCTCGAAATTGCAATTTTTTTTAGCGACAGTGTCATCTTTTATTCAAGTATCCTGCCTGTGTTTAAAACACAATTCATTTCATCTTTTCCATATGTAAGTGCAATACATTTATGGATATTTTGGAAGTTAATTCAAAATTAATTTCCAATACCTTTACGAGAACTGGAATGACACTTTCAATATTATGACGTCATCAAGAAAGTCACTAAAACGTCGATTAATGCATATTTCAAAGTCTCGTAGAAAATTTTCCTGTGGATAGAATCAAATGTAAGTTTGTATAGTCAAGGACAGACAAGAATTATATAATTTCAGAAATTTTTAGAAAAATTGAATTTGGCGTCCAAGTGTTCAATACCTCCTTAAGTTAAATAATAACTTAAATATTACTCCAAAGGGGGGGGGGGGCACAAACAGGGTTGCGCCCCCCCCCCATCCCACTTTACAAAGTCTCCTACTCCCTTGCTTATTTATAAATGAGTCCTAGCTGAAGTATTTGTCATTATTTCAAAAAAGAGGGATGACCGTGTCCAATGCGCACTATTATGGTTATGGCACGAAATGGTTATGGTACGACTTGGTAAACTTTGGGTACAAAGTGACCAAGGTACGATTTGGTTATGGTAAGAAGTGACTGTAAACTTATCGTCGAAAAAAATCTACAGCGACAAAGTCAGTTGTTGCTCACAAATCAAACTCTAGTTGCATACTTTCTTTTGAAAACCGCCTTGCCTTAGAACGAATCGTTGTTGTTGACAAGATCGGTGTTTTTAGCTTCATCTTGAATAGAATATTAGTTTCGATATGAATAATCTATTGGCAGGAGAAAAAAGAATGTTACTACTCAAGTATTGGGTGTTTGTAATTTTCAAAAGAACGTAGGGCATCTCCTGCAGGACAGCAAATCACTAAAACAGCTAAATGAGAAAACAAAATAAGACAAGCACAACAAGAGTTACCAAATAGACGAGAGAGAATATTTACATTACTAGTAGATTCCCCATGTTAAACGTCTATAAGGCAACTAGAATTATATTCCAATAACTTGGGTTGCTATTGTGACGTCACGTTTTTAAAAGATTTGAATATAGGGAGAATTTAACAACGTTAAAATACTTTTGACGCTCTTACAGGCAAAATGTGAGATGTGCATGCAAATAAAGATGACTGATAATTAGAATAAATGTAACTAGAAAGGTTTCTTGTTGCGGTTGCAACAAGAGTGTCTTCCTCCTATACAATTTTTGGTTTGGAAATATGAAGGACGTCACATTACATGTATTTACATTATATATTTAAGTTTTCAAATAGCAGTAACATTAAATTTTCAAACCGATAATTGTTGGTGAGCAACCATTTGATTTGGGGGGGGGGGGGGGGCAGGAATTCTATTGCCAGCCGGTAAATTTTTTTCAGCAATTTTCTGAGCAGGCCATTTTTTTCAGCCATTACCAGAGTCGGAGAAAAATTTTCGCCGGTTCTTCGGGCCGGATTTAAACAAATTGTCAAATGTTGTGAATGTCTGTGTAAGTTAAACTCCCCGCTGTTACAGAGTATGAGTTAATAACCGTTCCTTCAGATGTCTCTTTGCAATTAGCGAATTTCAGACAGATTGTATGATGTTTAAATAGAACCTTTTCTAGATTTTTGTGCCTATGCGTATTAGGTCTCTGGTAGATACAGCTATGTGAACAGTTTGTATTTATATTAATTAATTTTTTGACTTTAAATTGTCTGGCACAAAGGGCCAGCAAAAATTTCCATATCATGCAATGTATCCTTACTTTTGCATGGTCCGGGAAAAAAAAATTGCCGGCCCTTTGGGCCGGAATATTTTTTTCAGCATTTTTTAGAGCCGGGATTTTTTTTTTTTTGCAAATTCTTCCTGCCCCCTTCCCCCATAAAAAAGGCGAGCTCGTAGCTGTAGAACCAATTTTCTTGAGAAGAGAAATGGTAATAACAAGTTACGTTCAATATATATATATATATACCATGAGGTTCTCGCTGTGCAGGTTCAAATTTGGACCCCCCCCCTTCCCTTTTTTCAAAGTTTATTTTGAATTTCCATCATGGCGACATCGTTCAATATAAACAGAACTGTTTTCGAAAAACGAGGGGAGGGAAGAATGTTGGAGAAATTGTTCATCAATTTGTAAATAAACCAACCGAAAATTATGTTCGAACGTTTGCTAGAATTAGAAATTAAACTTGATGTTCAAAATATAGTTATTGAAGTTTAGAAACAGGTTTGTAGGTTAGAAATCGGAATCAAACTACCACTTTTTGTGTGTAAATTCTGGTTTGTAGCTGGTCTCTTCTAAATTAATCAAGTGTTTTAAAATCAAATTGTGTATATCGAAATGTATTTATGAAATGCATATTCATTATTGCCGTGAAATCGGAATTTGAAAATCTCAACACTGCTTTTCTCGAGTCGGACTCGGACTACCAATTTTAGTGTGCGCCCGATCTGTTGGCGTGAAGGTGTATCGAAATACCCAACTGAAAATTTCGATGCTCATATCTTTTCAACAGTAAGAGATAGGAAAAATCAGAAAGACTAAATAAGACAGATATATGGATAAAAAATAATAATATTGAAATTTTTAGGAAACTTCATAAGCTTAATTTTTGTTTACTATTATAAGCAAAAAAGTGTCTTCCTCCTATGAACTTCTGAATTTGGAAATATGAAGGACGGTGAAGGACGTCATCGTAATAAATCGTTACAGTGTGCATCTAGCATTTCATATCTTGCATGGCTGTCGACTTTCAAAAAGAATGGAAATTGTAGATAGCAAAATACGAGATATTTAAGCTTACAAATAGCAAAACATGAAATTTTCGGTCCTTTCGAGTAATTCGACGCTCCCGTCAAATATTTGAATCTACTAAAAAACCTGATAAAAAAATAACAGAGACCAAAAATAAAAAAGACCAATCTAGCTTTTACTCCAAACGTAACGTTGGAGAACTTTCATTGTCCTAGCTTACAGGGTTCTTGAGAAATCGCTAATCCAATTTTCCACGGTTACGAAAACAATAGGTCTTCCGACGGAAGTCGGAAGACCTAAATATAAGTAATGACTGTCTTACTTTTGCATTCGGATCAGCCTCGACCTTTTCCTTCGAAATAAAGGGCGAGGGGGTCCGAATGTTACTTTTGGTGTTCATGGGTGTATAATTCTGGTTGGTCACGTGCAAATTCCGTGAATCGCGAATTTGCACGTGACCAACCAGAATTATACACCAAAAGTAAGACTGTCATTTCTTTATTAAACACTTTAAATAACACAAAGGACAACATAAAAAACTTAACACTAATGACTATATATAAACCAACTAGCTCAATGAGCAACCCGACTTACGACGACAATCTACTGCTGTAACATTAATGGTCATAAATAATGGTTTGCTTATCCAGAGTACGTGCGCACAACTCCCCCACTAAATCTTGTCCGGTATTTTTGTATGTTATAACCAACTCGTGGTAGATATAAGATGACGATATAAACACGACAGCAAAACGAAGAGGTCAAAGAAATAAGCAGACGAATCTCTAAATGGGCATTGAAAGCATAAGGACTTAGGAAAAAACAGCCCAAGCTCTGCTGGCTGGAGCCAGCTAACACATACAATCATATGAGGAGTCGATTGTAAGAAGAGATAAGTGATCAGGGCCTTTTCTTCTCTGACGAGGTTTGGGCAGGGCCGTCTTGGGGTGTAGTCGTCAGTAAGTTTAGTCGCAGCTCTTTTAAAAATACGCTGGTACAAAGCTGTAGGTTGGTCAAGTGCCACACAGAATGTCCTTCTGCTGACACCAAGATCAACATTTGAAATATTACATATTGACTAGATGCAAGCTCAGTTCCGAGACAGAGATGCTATATCCAAACAATCTTTTAAATTTGAGAACAGAATCCATGTTATTAATTCTATTTACTTAAGTTATGTAAAACTTGAATTGAAAATATAGTTAATTTTGCTATGGAAACAATAAATCAATAGTATTAACAATTAAGGAATGAGTGACTTTTTTTTTTTGCTTTCATGGATTCGGAAACGACAATTTGATCCAGAAGGGGGGGGGGGGGGGGGGGCTGGCACATTTTTTTTCGGGGCAGATTATTTATTGTCAACGTAGGGCCGGCCGGATTATTTATTTTCCAGTAATTTAAGGTCAGAATATTTATTTTCAATCTAACAATCCTTACAAGCAAAAAAAAAAAAATAATAATAATAATGATAATGATAAGGCCATACCAAATTAATTAAAACATTCTTCGGATTTTCTTGTGGAAAAAAGGGTGCGAGCGAGCGAAAATATAATTATTTTATTTTCATTTTAAGTATTGCAGTTTTTTCTAAGGGGCGAGCGAGTGAAATACTACTTTTATTTTTGATATAGGTTAACCCAGTAACACATTTCTGATGTTTTCCGTACTCAAAAAGGAATCTGGTGACTGGGAAGCGTGGCACATAAGCAGTACGGAAAATAATTTCGAACATTCTCACCTCCTTGACTTTCAGTGCCATGTATACGGGATAACAAATTTGCACCAAACAAAATTTTTCAAACATAAGAAGTATCATTTTCTTCGAAATTTGAACAATCTGAGACTTCCAGAAGCTTCAAGATTTGCAGAAATCAGAACCGACCCTAAAAAATTTTTAAGCCATGAATTTAGTGGTGCGGGCGAGCATTTTATTTTTATAATATTATTTTTTGAATTTTGAAAAATATGGTGCGGGAAATCCAATGAACATTAATTTGGTGTGGCCTAACAGGAATAAATACACACACACACACACCCTGATTATGTCAACTAAATATGTCATCAATTATTTAAAATGCGCAAGACTTTCTTGACACTTCAAGAAGTCTAAATACATATGAATGTACATGTATCACCTGCAAATTCTTGATTTAGTTTTACAGCACATTTGGAGAAGGGTATGCCAAGAAAGTTTTTGCCATGTCGAGTACAAAAGTATGTAGTTGATGAGTAATGTACTATAGGCATTCCTATAAGACTTTGAAGCTTATCATATTTGTTAAAATAAATATTCATATTTGTTTTATACCGCATTTGTAATACTGTGTAAATATCTAAATAACACTTGATATAAAATTTTGTGGAAGTGCGAGCGGATTATTTATTTTCAACATTTTCTGGGTCAGAATATTTATTTCCAAAAACTGCCAGACCCCCCCCCCCCCCCCCTTAGGATTACATGGTCGTCCCCTTACACACTCAGGTTCGACAGGCGCAAATCTCGTGACTACGCGGCAGCAAAGCGTTTATCGGAAGTAATCAGTGCTGCATAAATTAATTTCGGTTGTGCCATCTACATCGAAGTTCTGAATCAAAGTTTTATCGTTGTCACAATGTAAATACCTATTGTAAATTTATATCTGTAAGAAGGCCTATCTGTGTAAACGTTTTTACGATGAGTTTTAAGGCACGGTCCATTTGATATTCTGGGGGGGGGGGTGCTTGGTTTTTTTTTTTCGAAAAAAAAATGTTTTCTCTGAATTTTGATGAAAAAAAATATATTTGCTCATAGTGTGACAGAAAAAAAAAATCTTGCTCTTACAAGTAATCTGATTTGTAGAATAACCATAAAATTCGCTTAAAATTCCTGAAAATTTTTCGGCTCGCTTCGCTCGCTGTAGTTTTTACTTTCTGTATCTGTATATAGTACGTCGCAGTATCCAATTTTGGCTTTTATGCAACGGGGAGAGAGCGTCGGTTTATTGCTGGCGGTGCTCCTGTAGAGCTGTTCTAAAGGCCTCTGGTGAGCCGGCTCGCACTACTGTTCGGGAAGGTGGTTCCAGTCGATCACAGTTTTGACGAAAAATGAATTTTGATATTGGTTGGTCCTGCCTGATGGTATGACTAGGACTCTAGTGTTGTTACATGAATGTTTTTCCAAAATATTATCAGATTCACAATCCTTGAAGGTTCGAGTTTTAATCCGTCGTTTAGGTATTTAAAATTTTACAAATTGATCGGTTGGTAAAGACGGGACCAACCCCTCAACCACTTTATACATGAATATTAATCGTAGGCTTGCTCTTCGTTCCTCTAAGGTGTCCAGTTCTAGATTTTTCCTCATTTTGGTGATAGACCCTGGTTCTCTGCTTGTGTAGTCTTTTGTTATGAATCGTATCGCCCTGTTTTTCTTTCGATCTTGTCTATGGTTCCTTTCATGTATGGGTTCCAGATGGCTGCTCCATGTTCTAATATTGATCTCACGAGCGGGATGTATGCTGTTTTCCTGCAGTTTGTTGGTACATTCCTGAGGTTGCGTCTTAGAAAGCCGAGTGTTGCATTGGCTTTTTTACAGGTGTTTTTGACATGGATAGTCCATTTAAAATCGTTTGATATTTGTAGGCCTAGATAAGGGTTATCTTGGACCTCCTGCAGGTTGTGGTTATTTAGTTGGTAGAATCTTGTTGACTTTTTATTGATGGACATTATATAACATTTTTTGACATTGAACCTCATACCCCACTTGCTGGCCCAGGTTTCCAAACTTTTGAGGTCTTGTTGTAGAGCTGTATGGCCCGAATCATTCTTAATTTTGCGGCATAATAAGCAGTCATTAGCAAAAAGGCGAACTGTTGAGTCTACGCTGTCCGGGAAATCATTAATGTGGCACAGGAACATGATTTGGCCCGAGCACTGTCCCCTGTGGCACTCCTGAAACTACAGATGTTTCTTTGCTAGATTCTCCTTCGACTATCGTTTTCATAGTACGGGATGTTCAGAAGTTGGTAAGCCATTTATGTATTGAGCTTGTGATTCCATATTGGTTGATCTTATGAAGAAGTTTATCGTGTGGTACTGTGTCGAAGGCCTTTGAAAAATCTAGTATTGCTAAGTCAACTTGATGGTTTTGATCGTGTTCAAGGAGGAAGTCGTTTACGGTTGTTAGTAATTGGGTCTCACAGGAAAAGCCTGATCGGAAACCATGATTGAGGTTGGTGAGAATTTTGTTTGATTCTAGGTGTTTCATTATTTGTCTGCAGGTGATGTGTTCCAGAATTTTGCAGGTTACTTACGAAACTGGTCTGTAGTTATCTGGGAGATGTTTGTCCCTTTTTTTGTAAATGCTTGAGATGTTCGCACTGCGCTAGTCTTTCGGGAGTTTTCCTGTGTCGAGTGATTCTTGTATTATTATTTGCAGTATTGGTGCCAGTGATACTGCGCATTCCTGTAGTATTCTGTTTGGGATGTTATCATGGCCTGAAGATTTTGTCGGATTTACTTTTTTTATAACTTCTCTAGTCCATATCTGTTTATTGTGATTGGGTTGATGTTCTGTTTGGCTTTAAGTCTGGTGGTAGGTAGTTCTCCCTTTGTTGGTTTCGTGAAAACTGATTTAAACTGATCCAGTACGACTTCTGCTTTGCCAATACTATCCGATACTAGTGTGGTTCCTTTTTTCAATGGTGTTATTCCTCCTGCGTCTTGACGTTTTGATTTAGCATATTTCCTGAATGGTTTTGTATTGTTGAGTTGACGTATTCCCATTCTGCCTTCCTTAAGTTTCTTTTACATTCCTTCTGGTAGTGTCGATGGTTTTACCACTTGTTTGTTTTCTTTGCTCTGTTGTATAGGCGTTGTTTCCTTTTAATCTTTTTTTTTTCTGTTTGTTTCTGATCCATGGTGCTGTGCTTCGTGCTCTTGATTCTCGGTTTGGTATGTTCTTATTCATTGTTTCGAATAGGCATTCCTTAAGTCCCAAAGTTGTTCAACAGTACTTCCTTTATTTTTCTGGTCCCTTATGGTGTTTTCAAGGTCACTCAGGTCTGAGTTAACTTTGTCCCAGTTTGCTCGACTGTAGATGTAGCATTTTCTAGGTTTTAATTTCTGATGGTGTACTTTCGTTTCGAAGTCAGTTATAATAATATCAATGTCCGAATTGCCTGGGACGTTTACAGATGATTTGACGAGCGTTGGGTTTGTTACGAGAACGAGATCCAGAAGATTTCCTTCATATGTTGGTTTCTCGTGTATTTGGGTTAGGTTATTAGAGCTGATTATATCTAATAATTCCTGTTGGATATCTTTATCTTGACCAGATGCTGTTTGTTGGACCCAGTTGATATTTGGGCAATTAAAGTCCCCAGTTAGTATTATGTTGCTGTTTTGGTTCTTGCTGTGTATGATATCTAATGATCTCTTTAGTTCCTCTAGGTGTTTGGTTTTCCTATGCGGCATATAAAAGGTTCCAACTGTTATGTCCTTGTTGTTTTTGGTTTTGACTTTGACCCATTCGATTTCTCCCTCCGTGATGTAATCTACTTGTTCAATCGATGTAAGTGATTTTTCGACTAGTATAATACCCCTCCCCCTAGGGTACCTCTGTCGTTCCTGTATACGTTGTAGTTTTCTGGAAATATTTCGCATGACTATATGGCATCTTTTGTTATTTTCCCTGGGTTCACTCCCTTTAGCCAGGACTCTGTTAAGCGTATTATATCTGGCTTGAGATAGTGTAATGCCATTTCAAATTCCGCCTTTTTATCTTTTATGCTGCGGCAATTTACTGTCATAACTCAGAGATTTCTCTTCGCTGGTATATCATAGGGATTACTTTCTAATCTAGATCTGTTCGTATCCAAAAAAGAGGATCCTGATTTTGTTGATCTCGATTTACTTTTGTCTTGATTTGTCCTCGGGCTGCTAGTTCTTAGTGGGCTGAATGCTGAATGGTGTATTTTAAGTCTGATAAGTGTTCGTATATATTGGTGGTTTCGATCTCGTAACTCCTGAATGTGAAAGTGTTAACATTTACGCTGTCACATTTACAGTATAGCCAGGTTGTGTTCGATTGTTCCAGTAGTTCGTAATCATGGGTGCAGAATTAATGCAGGACTTGTGGTGCCATATCTCGCAGGCGTCGCAACAGATTCCCTGGCAGTTCCACGCGACTAGCAGGTCAAGGAAAGTGCCAAATATGGAGATAAACAAAATATCACATGACATCTGACGAGTATTCGTCATGGTAGAAACTGACCATTCCAGTCAATTAACTGCGGTCACGTGGTCCATTTACTACGAATTACTACAATGACTGAATGAGCCACGTGCGTAAAGGGGGTATCTTTATTAAAACTGCTGGGGGTCAAAGAGAAGCTCGTTTAAGGAAAAATTAATATCATTTGTTGGTTTAAAACATATCAAACAAGCTTTTTACCGTAAAGTTTTAAATTGCATTTCAAATATAAAAAACGTAATCGAACAACACTAATATAATTCTGTATATAATCATGATAATAATGGAATGGAAAACATGAAGACAAAATATATTGGTTATGTTAAACGTCTTCAATTCAAAAGCATCATTTATGAACGGATGAATTGCGGCATGGACCAGACATGCACGTTTCGGGTACTCAACCCTCGTCATGTAATATGGCCAAAACCAAATGTTATATGGTTATATCATTTTACCTATTTTTTCACCAATTGGATCTGGTAGCAGAGAATGACCACTGAAGGGAGATATTTCATAAAATTGTAAGGTTTACATAAACTTTGCTTCAAAATCAAGAGACACAGATAATCGGATGCCATGCCTTTTTTAGTTTAAATAGAAAAATCACATATATATATATAAGATATATTTTTCAACTTGAATTGAACTACCAATAAAACTACTTAGGCTGGACCCCCCTTTTTCAAGGACTAAAGTTTTCTACATCTGTAAACGAGACGTCAAACGACTTAGTGACGTAGCCAGAGCATATGTTTAACATTTGTAGGTGGGAGAAGATGCCCAGTTACCGAAGCATATCCAATGCAATGCCCTTGTGTAGGCAATGATGACAACCCCCACCCCTACCCCCTTAAGGATTGAAAGTAATTTGACAGAGGTCCATGTATATCAGAAGAAAGAAGCTTTCTTTTCTGAATGTAGAACACTGATAATCACATACATGCAATTGGGGGGGGGGGGGGGGGGGGCAGTCGATCCATAGCCCTTTTTTCCAGTAACATGTATACTTTTGATATTCAATTATGAATTCACCATTAAAGAAGAAAACTAAGGCAAGCGAAGCGAGCCAAAATTTTTTTTTATATAAAGTAAATATGTGTTATCCATGTGGCCTATGCAGGTCGAGGAAAGTGCCAAATATGGATATGAACAAAATATCACATGATAACTGACGAGTATTCGTCATAGTAGAAAACTGACCATTCCAGTCAATTAACTATGGTCACGTGGTCCATTTACTACGAATTACTACAATGAGTCACGTGCATTTAGGGGGTATCCGTATTAAAATTGCTGGGGGTAAAATATGAAGATATTTGTGACAAAAAAAAAAATAACAATGTTACATAAGAGAGGACATAAAAACCTAACTTTTCACCGATGGCTTTTCAAAAATTTGAAGCATAACTCCCATTATTAGACTTTTTTCACCGTGACGAACTTCGCACTTCGAACTTCGTACTTCGCACTTCGAACATTGAAGAAAAAGTGGCGTAGCTGCCGTGCGCGTATAAATTCATAGGCGGAGTCATCTACATTTTGATTAGTATTCTCAGTGGAATGGTATATTGGACTTCCTGTACAACTGGCATGCTCTTTTCGGCAACCAACTTATGAAATTAAAGTGCGAAGTTCGTCACGGTGAAAAAAGTATATTGTGACTTCAAAATAGATTTATTTACTATAATCTTCACTTGTTCTCGGAGTCATTTTCAGAATGTCTCACGTTTATGACACATCACTAGCAAATTGTAAGTTTCTTTTTAAGGTACATGCTGCATGATTGAATTAGGTTTATCATTGTACAATGTAAAAAGTAGCCTTAATCGCTCACTCGACACAGATCAACAGCATTAGTAAACCTGAAATTCATGGTTATACGTGTAGATAGTAAAAGTCGGTATTTCATGTACATACAAAACGATGACACGATGATGTCCTAACAGAGTTCTATAACACGTACTTCCATCCAATAAGTAATTAGCCATATAAGAGGAGGAAACTAGTATTAAAATAAAGTGATGTTAGAGTAATTTAGGTAAAAATAAAGAATTTTTATTGACGAAAAAAACACAAGCATTCTTAATCTACTCTTCAATTGTTATGAAAAAATTTCCTTGCTCCAACTATGTGAGAAAAAATATTTTGCCCCGGTCTAGGGCGAAAAAAATAATCTTGCTCCGACAATCCCCCCTCAGATTATCAAATGGACCGTGCCTAACTTTTTATAAACAACCTGAAGGGAAAAAAAACTTATTTACAAAAATGTAGTCAGTGCTTCATAAATTAATTTCGGTAGCGCCATTTACATTGAAGGTTATATTTACAAAAGGACTCTGGAGACTGTGCTTCTACATAGGGTTGTTAGTCTTATTCTCTCATCTGCACGCAAATCCAGCATCATTATTCCCAGCCATCAATTTGAAATTCGTGCGACACGTTATGTGATTGGGGTCAAACTGCGTTCATCATGAAATGAACGTCAAAACTAAATATTTAGGCTATTACATAGGAAATCTATGGTGGCATACTTCTGCCTCCTACATGCGAGATATTTTCTATAGATTATGTCGTCATGCGACTTGCTAATATCAACATGCAAGATGAATATGTTGACTTGCAAGATAAATGTGTTGACATGCAACATGATTATGTTTGACATGCAAGATGATTACATGTATGTCGCATGTTGACAAAATAAGTTATATGACAAAAATAAGTTGCACGTTGACACAAAGAAGTTGCATGTAGACATAAGTAAGTTGCATGTTTACATTAGTAAGCCGCATGTCGACATATCTATACTACTAAATTTAGGAACTAATTAGCCGATTCTCCGTCGAAACGAAGAGGACAGAGATAAATGGTTTCATATGAAGATACATGTATAGCATAGGGTGTGACATATGGAGGGGGATTAGGGTCACAATGCTATTTGGCTTGCTTAGATGCTTCATGCTATGTTGCTTCATTCAATGTTAGATTATTCCATGTTCATTTGTCTTGGTTTCATTTCAAATTGACTTTATCTTTCTTCTTTGTGTAATTTTGATTCCCTGCATTTTACATTTGTCCTTCGTCAATGCATAACTGTCATTATACCATGCGTTATGACATCCTTCTTTCTGCCATTATCCTTTCGTCTTAATGCTATTATTGCTTCGTCAATGCTAACTTCAATTTTGATACCAGATGGCGCTTCGC
This sequence comes from Pinctada imbricata, assembly GCA_033119305.1. NCBI lineage: Eukaryota > Metazoa > Mollusca > Bivalvia > Pterioida > Pteriidae > Pinctada > Pinctada imbricata. Next base: position 27,587,955 of record VSWD01000011.1, on the reverse strand, counting down.
GCGACCACATGAACTTTGAAACATCCCCTGTCGGTAGAAATTTCTTTTAAATTCTACTACAGTATCGTTCGAAAAGTAATTATATTATCGCACGAGAAGACAGAAGTATATTGGCTGTATAAGCATTTGAAAAAAAACATTTGAAGTAATTAGTAAATATTTGATTTTGTATGCATAAGATTTTTGTAAGTTTTAACGGTGACTATAAAAATCACATATATGTAGAATCTCTGGGGCGTTGTGGTCATCACGTTGGCCACCAGATATTATTTTGCACCTTTCCGAGTGGGTTCGAATCCCGGACAAGGATACATTTTTCTCCTTTTGTAAATTTTAAGTATTATCCATCTGCCCAGTAGAGGATGTAGAAAATAAAATTGGGGTACTTATAAAAATAAAATGTTTTTATGCAATTTTTTTCAGTTTTTCTTGGGGGGGAATCATTGTTTTGAAAAAAACGCTTTGTTGGCTCACTATCGTCGCTTGCAAGTCATCTATGAAAAGTCATGATTTTAATTACTTGCCTTTTATATGCCCGTCAATGTCGTTTCTGTACCATAAATCGGGTGATTCTTGCATAAAAAGATAAAACTTCTATAATAATTGACTTTGAAGTATGGACATATGAAGGTCAATGTTCACGGTCAATCCTTGCAAGCATCAAACGCTTGGATTTTAATCTTAACCGTGATCTTGGATCGAACAACAGTGGCGGATTTTGGGGATGCTCCTGCACAGACCCAATATTTTCCCGGCAAATACAGGTACATAAGTAAAATCGGCAAAATTCGCCGCTTGACCCCCGGCAAAGGGGGCTCTGGATCCGTCACTGAACAAGAAGAATCTGACAAGTTTGCCATAGACTTAAGTGCAATCTACTCAAAATTAGACCTTCCTTGCTTTCCTAACACTCAGTATAGAAACACAATAAAGGTCTAAATTTTGGCCATTGTTGAAAAAGGCTGTGAATGACACTGAACTTTTTTTGTGCCACGTTCGTGAGCAGGCGTAGTCCTGGACCAACGGCGTAGCTCTGCCTGAAAAGTGGAGGCGCACAACATTCCAAAATTTCTAACAAGCAAAAAATAAAAATAAAAAAGGGGGGAGAGATTTTTTTAAATATGGGGGTTTCATGTTCTGTATGCACAAATTTTAACATTTCTGGTGCAATTCTAAATTTTAAGAACATGAATAAATGTCTGGCGAGCTGTAGCGAGCCAGGAATTATATTTAGCAAAATATTGACTTTCTATACCCTCTATCATTACATGTAATAATATTTTATATAGATTGAGTTAAATGTCTTCATGTACATTGATAAAGTAATATACATAAAGGATGGATCAGAATAGCTAAATTATTCAAAAAGTCTATAAAGAACTGGCGAGCGGTAGCGCTGTCCCCGCTGCCCCTTCTCCTACGCTCCGCTTGTCCTGGACAACAGCTTGGAGTAATTTTGGCATACAGAGATGTCAAAAGGTAAATTTTCAAGATCAAAATTATGAAAGGAGACAAGAAACTGCATTATTGATTGAATCAATGGGGCCGGGGGATGTTGATCTCTAGGTTCGATCAGTGTAGGACGCGCGGCAGTTTCAATTTATCTAGAATTTTTCGAATGAAATACCGCCTTTCCCACGATATCTCAGAAAAAACTGACTTCTATATAATTTCCCACTCACAATTCAGAAAAAAAAATTATGTAGCCGATGGGATTCGAACCCATACGGGGAAAAAATGCAGATACCAACCGGCACGCTAACCGCGAAGCCACAAAGTCATTACTATACAATTTCAAAACTTTCTAGAGATTTCAAATCCCCAAATGGCTATTACTGTATAAATAAAAAAACAAACAATCAAACAGAAAAGGTCCAAATATTTATCATTTAATGATTTCTTTTTTTTTTTTTTTTTTTTGTTCAAATATTTCAATCGGCTTTTGCTTTTTTCCGCTATTCATAACTCATTTTTCCAAGTACTGCAACAGGGGACGTCTCAAAGTTCATTTCAAGGAACGGACACAAACGGAGCGCCACCTGGTATCAAAATTGAGGTAAGCATTGACGAAGCAATAATGGCATTAGGACGAAAGAATGATGGCACAATGAAAGATGCCATAACGCATGGTAGAACGACAATTATGCATTGACGAAGGACAAATGTAAAATGCACGGAAGCAGCATTGCATAAAGAATAAAGACAAATGTAATAAAGTCAATTTGAAATGAAAGCAAGACAAATGAACATGGAATAATCTAACATTGAATGAAGCAACATAGCATGAAGCATGTAAGCAATGACAAATATGGATAATGACCATATCCCTGTATACAGCACAAAATCGATAATTCAGAAAATCAGAAACCGAAAGCATACAAAATCAGGATAAAACAGGAACCAAAGCAAACAAACAAAAACCTCCACCATATGAAAAGAAGCGAACTCCCGATATGGGAGTGAGACCAGGTGCCAAGGAAGAGAAAGCATCTCCTGCTTGCATGCAGCACCCGCCGCTTCAATTCGGTAGAACTGTCACATCCGGTTACTTCCATTTCGGAAGACATAGAGTACAATCTTTGGTTGGATGGTTCAAATGGTCTATGACAGAATATCATCCACCATTCTGGAGAGTGGGACATCATAGTGTATGATGTGTTCCCCATATCGACCGTAGAACTTCCTCAGTGTCGATGTTAGTCGGTCACAAACATATCCCTGACCGAGAAGCTTATCTGAAAGACGCCTAGCTCTCAGAACAAAATTCGTATATTTGGTACTTGCTATAGCATAGCGTATCAACTGAGATATGAACACGCCATAAGCTGGCGATGAAGGGATGTTGCTACTCAGAAAAGGAAAGTTTGTAATGCTGAAATTGAAGTCGTCACGTTTGCCATAGAGTGAGGTGTTCATGTGACCATCAGTGTCGTAGGACAACATTATGTCCAAATAGGATGCTGAATTATTTGTCTCTGTAGTTTCTTTGACTTCAAGCTCTGAAGGATAGATACTGCTAAGGTAATCCGTGAATTTTGGATTATTGATGGACAACACATCGTCTATGTATCTGTAAGTGAAGTTGAGGTCAGATGCTAAGTATCTTTTCCCATCAGAGACCAAAGATTGAATGAATTCAGCTTCGTACGAGTAAAGGAAAATGTTGGCATGGAGTGGGGCACAATTGGTCCCCATTGGAATTCCGACAATTTGCTGGAAGACCTTTCCTCCAAACACCACAAAAATATTGACATCTGAATAATATCTGTTTCAGTGTACTTATTTTCAGAATCGGACTTTTCTTTTACAAAGTAGGTTTTGTCATAGTTCACAACAATAAATTTGTATTTGCGATTACCGTTCTTACTTGTAAACGCATTACTTATAATTTTTGCGAGTCTTTCTTTCAATTTAGAATGTGGAATTGTGGTGTAAAGTGTCGAAAAATCAAAGGCTTTGATCGAATGGACTCTACTAAAATGAGTGGATTTCAGATGTTCTAAAAGTTCCTTCGAAATCTTTAAAGTCCACAGCTGGTTGATACCACTGCGAGAATATACTGTCGAACAACATTTTTGAAGCCCAGATTTGATTTCAGATAAAACTTTTGTGAGTAAGATCGATACAGATTTGGTAGAACATTTTGAGGAACCAGCGATGAAACGTTGTTTGTACGGATTCTTATGCATTTCGGGTATGCAGTATAAGTATGGTAAATCTAAATCTAAATTGTTAGTGTGGAAGCCAAAGGAAGCAAGAGCTGATTTGTGATTGTCTATTATCTCAGAGGCAGAAAGGTTTGTTGGGGTGTAAGTGGGATTTCCAGGTGTCGAATTTAAACCCAACTCTTTAACTAGACTGTCGAAATAGTACTTTTTGCAAGTAAATGTGTAATTATTTGAGGCTTTGTCCGCTGGTGTGATGACATAATGTTCTTGGAGGTAGGTAAGCTCTGTGATAACATCAGGGTCTTTAAATATAGACTCCAATCTGGTGTTCACAGTTGATTTTAATCGGTTAATTCTAGATAAAAGTAACCCTCTGATGGATTTTATCCATTCGGAAAGGGTGTCGAGCTGTACTTCCTCTTTCTTTGCCCAACGTCTTGCATATTCCTCACAAGAGTCCATGATAATTTTGAAATTTTGGTTCCATGTAAAGGACATACTTTCTCTGTATTTGGGACCCTTTTTTAACAATTCTCTCAACTTGTTGTTCTTGACTATACTAAGGTCACCAGTAATAACGTGTCCACAAGGAGAGTAGTTGAAATCCGATGAAGAACATTCGCAAGGAAGTGGATGTTGTGAGGGATTACTTAAATCAATACACTGCAAGAATCGTTTGTTATTGTAAATTTTAGATGCAACTGTAGGTGTGTAGCTATAGGAAATACAAGGAGTTTCTTTTCTTTTGAAAAATGGTGGGATTTTTTCTGTGACAGTTTTGTGATTCAAAATTTGACTAAGATTCAATTTATCAATACCTTTGTTTGCAAATCTTACTTTAATGACGGTTTGTTTTCTCCTCTGATTTTTTGAAGTCAAATAGCATTGTGACCCTAATCCCCCTCCATAGTGACAATGTGAATTTGATAAATGTGTCGAAGGAATTATTTATAATTAGCGTGTTATCATTAAATATGTCTCACCGTTTTCCTAAAATTAATCTTGGAAAATCTTAAGTTCAAAACCGGCGTCGGACACAAACTATTAACCTCCTATTTTCTTCTGAGTCATACTCCCTTTCTAAACCCCGAATTTTTAAGTATCGTAAATTTAGTAAGACGATTCTTGCAAGACGTTTCTCATGTTAGCAGGAGGCTAATTTCGCCCCGACACAAATTCAAGATTCCATTTTCGTTTTCTGAAATAAACGACGTTCAATCTTATAAGAACATTCTAGAAGTAAATGCCTTTTGCATCGAAGTCTATGGAGCACCCATCTCTGTTTAATTGCGTCCCACGTCTCTCACAACATTCACCCGGTAGTTTCATTACATGTACCGAAAAATAATCATTTCTTTGTGTCGGATCAGTGCAAAAAGAAAGGGTAGCTGTCGGGTGATTGGAAACAGATTTTTTTTTCTTTTGGTCAAGGCAGATATGGGAGAACGTGGAGGAGGTATCCAGCCTGTGATTCATAGAAAAAGTAACTGAATACGGTCATCCTCTTACCGGTGCCAGCCAATGAAGTGTATAATATTATTTCAAATTCATTCAGTAAATCTATCAATATCAGTTCCAAACAATATGTGATGGCATCTATAAGTCTGAACAGAATCCCTATGTATTGCATACTTGAGTCATACAAAACATATCCGAATATGTCAACTTATGTATGACAATCTTTCCCGCGCTTTCCCGGTCCTTTTCTAGTTCAAAAGAAAAATATCTCGCATGTAGGAGGTAGAAGTGTGCCACATACTATAAAAATTAACTTGCAATGTAAACAATATGAAATATATGTACAATTTTTTGAATAATCGAAATTGAGTATTTATAATTCTAATATGACTTGAAATTTTCTCCCTATGTACCATAGAACTCGCCTGGTGTAAAATCTCCAACAAACTTCCAGTGCGCTAAGTACCGCCCATTCGCGTGCTATATTAGAATAAAAATAACAACTAGCTAGCCGTGATTCATTGTCCAGTAATTCCACTCGTCACATGAACCTATCAAATTATCTCCTCGCCGCTTCGCGGCTCGATGATTATTTGATTGGTTCATGCGACTCATGGAATTACTGGACAATAAACCGCGGCTAGCTAGTTGTTATTTCTTAAACCATGTACAAGTATGATGCATTGTTACTTCTTTGTTACTTCATTGTAACTTCATTGTTACTTCTTTGTTACTTCATTGTTACCTGGTCCTACCTCTAGCTTGCTAGGGGGTCCGTCCGTGTTTAATTTTGTGCTCTATTGTTAGTGCTGTTGAGATTATCGTCAGGATCTTCTTTAATTCTTTTAAAATAAATACAATGATACCGAGCAATTTTAGGTCATTATGATTGTTATTTGAGTCTATATGTTAAATTCTAATTCTGCTAGAATGATGCAAGATCTAGAGGTCAAAGGGGGTCACATCGCTCACCTGAATGAACCGTTGACACACTGTATGCTAAACTATGTATGCTAAGGAAAATCAATTAAATCAGTAAATGTTCATAATTTAGTCTATAAATGAAATTCTGTTCAGTAGTGCAAAAGGTAATATCGGGAGTTCGCTTCTTTTGATATGGTGGAGGTTTTTGTTTGTTTGCTTTGGTTCCTGTTTTTTCCTGATTTTGTATGCCTTCGGTTTCTGAATTATCGATTTTGTGCTGTATACAGGGATATGGTCATTATCCATATTTGTCATTATGATATATTAGGTTAACAAATCGACTAGATCATCGGTAAAGCCAATCCATACCCTACCTTCTCCTCCTTTTACAAGTTTTGGTTGAACTAAGGACAAAAATATCGGGCAGATACCATTCATCAGTTTGAACAAATAGTTTTATGACTAATTATGAGGAATAGGGGAAAGATAAAACACCGTCAGTTCTTCCTTAAAAGATATTGGCCATAAAAAGCATACATCAATTCTCAAATTGGACACAGACTAAGAAAAAAACAGTTGCATCAATAGTACACATTTACATACATAACCACTTCTCCAGTATGACGTAAAGCTTTTTTCCTTCGTGGCCGTGTTGATTATATGTGATCATGTGACAATTTGCTCGACTGGTACCTCGCTCATGTATATGTATTGAGATAAAAAATTCAAAGCCAGAATCGATGGCTATTTATACTGATATGTTAAATACCATCACACTGGTACATTTTTTTTAAAGAAGTAATCTTCGATCATTATTTAAGATACGGAAGGTCATTTTGCTATTTCATATTAAAAAAAACTTACAATAATTATCGAACTATTCGACATCTGAATGATAAAAAGGGGCTTTATAGTCTGAGATTCTTTTGCAGTAACTAAGTCAGTCTCTCAAATACCCCTGGTGTCAGCAAAAATATCGAACACAAACAAATGATTGAAGCATATAATTTTGAGGAGAATGCCACTCTAGAGAAACTTCCTTTGGAACCATCCATTAAGATTACGGCATAAATAGACGCTGTCCGGTCATCTTTAATCCTTGTCTGTCCAAAAGTAACGATACAGTCAGAAATGGATGTCTGGGTAGAACTTGAAAGGGAAATGAAGGGTGATGTTAAGGTTAATAGCATTTTCATGTTTAACGGATGGCGATCGAGAGGAAAGTTTACTTGACACATTTTACTTCACATCCTGCCAACGGAGACAATTTTCACTAAAACATAACAAAATAAAGACAATAAGCAGCATAATCATTCTTAACGGATGCTTGACACATTTTACGTCATATACTGACAACAGAGATGCTGTACATCTATTGTTTTAAGTAGCATTAGAACAGACGAAAACAGTTGCCTTCCTCCTAAAATTCTTATTAAAACTTGACCAAAATTATACACCAAAACTCACATTGCATAATACCTAAACCAGTTTTGAAATGACTATTTAGCCATTTACAGTCACTGATCGATTTTATAAAACACTTCCAGTATATGTCATACTAAGCATAGCACACGGGATGTTATGCAAGAAAGGAGGGGATCTCCAACAACACTCGGCCGCAGCACCCCACATCAAAATTCCAAGACCCACAGGCACACACACAGGTGTTTTATGTTCTTCAAGGATTACGCTTTCATAAAATTCAGCTTCTTTTAAAATTCGGATATATACAAGCAACAAAGTATATTACTTTTTTGGTATTACACAACCTGTCTTTTATTGTGATATGATAAACAAAATTTCAAGGATTACAAGAAGATAGCATAACAATCGAAACTGCGTCAGAAACACCATTTATACCGTGGATATTATCCTAATGTCACCAGACGAACACTAGGTTTTGTACTTGACCAATCTACAGTATTGTATCGCGCATTATAAATACTTGCTCTCTGACTGATTGTAACGACGGGAATCCATGACGGGACCTATATAGAGAAGACAGGGTCCCGACCATATGTGACCTCTATGAATGTCAGTCGTACTCCTCAGTAATCTCGCTACTGCCGACAGAGCACTGACTGTATTACGTACACTCTCTTTTTATATCCATTTATATACATATTCATGTGTGTTGCATGGGCCATTGCGCGTTTTTCGGTTTTGTGTGTGTGGACACCTAACAGTGAGAAGGTTATTTTACACTACAATTGTGCAATCTACATCTGATTGATTCCATTTCTGGAATATGTTGTCTCGCAGTATATGTTTGAAGACCTTGCTTGATTCGAGTTAATATTTTCGTAGGCAATGTTAAACGTCTTTAAATTCAATAGCATTATTTAAGAGCAGATAAATTTGCAGCATGAACTTGACATGCACGTTTCGGGTATTTAACCCTCATCAGTGATCCTAAATCAAAACAATGTAATGTGGCCAAAGACTGAAAGTTATAATGTCCTAATATGAACCGAAAAACGTAGCAGGATGGATGGGATATGATGCTACAGGACCCACGTTTTATGAATTTAAAAAATAGAAAAAGTTTTTATGGAGCACCTGGACGATCCTGCTATGAACCAGTGTTTGTAATGATTTTTGCGCATTTTGGGAATCCAGTAGATATAAGGTAGTTCAAGATCAGAGTCATCAGTATGAATGGCGAAGGACCCAAGAACAAACCTGCAATGTTAAACGTCTTCGAATTCAATAGCATCATTTAAGACCTGATAAATTTACAGCATGGACCAGACATGCACGTTTCGGGTACTAAACCCTCGTCAGTGATCCTCACTCTAAACAATGTAAAATGGCCAAAAAGTATGAAAATGATTATGTCCAAAAATGTACCAAAAGACGTAGCAGAATGGGTGGGATATGATGCTACAGGACCCACGTTTTAGAAATTTCATGAAATTTTGTAACAGAAGTCATACTATTTCAAATGCCTGAGAGATGAAGTAGGGTTATATTCAGCACCTGGATATCCAGCATACACACTTACACAGCATACACACTTACAAATTTATCGGCATCTGAAATACTTGACAACCACAAGTTCGATCAACTCCGGTTGATCTTCTGTCTCTTTAACGCATTTGAAATTTTCTGTTACAAAATTTCTTGAAATTGATTAAGTGATTCGATTATTTTTGGTGTACTGTATGTATGTTGTACAGTAATGTCAATTATATGTATTAGTATACTGTCTATGTTTGACCTTTGCGCTGATGTGATATTACTTGGCCCAAAAATTCTTGAACGAATATAAAACAGAACTTTCTCACGAGAAAGTAAAAGTCGGACGAATAAACGAAGACAACAACACAGCACCATAAACCAAGAAGGACAACGTATAATGTATTGTAGTTGGCCTCGTTTCTCTCTTCATGTAATTTCTAAATAAACTTGAAAGTCTTCACCGCGGTTTTTGTAAAAAAATTGTTTACAGAAATACCTCGTAAGGGAATTGTTATTCTGAAATTTCAAAACCGTGGATTCTATAGCATGATACCCAACTATATCACATTATTCTGATCTGTTCTTAAATGATGCTGTTTAATTTGAAGATGTTTGACATTCTTTAATTTTGGTACACTTGTACTGACATTGCCTTTATGATTTTAATTTTAGAATATATGTACATGTATATAAGAAATATGAATTGAATACACATATTTTGCACCTTTCCAATGTTTATCATGTCTGTCCTTAGTTGATGCTGTTGAATTTGAAGACGTTTTACATTTGTACCACTTGGTGAGTGTTTCTGCTGGTGGACGAGAGTTTTCTCCGAGTCTTGCAGGTCGCGAGGGGTTTGACAGTAAGTGCTTTGAATATATTTCCCTGACATGGTCGCCATAGCACTTTCTATATAGACATAACGTCAGACGGTGCATGCATTTTATATACTGTGTTCTTTATCGTACATTAACATCGACGGCGGGTGCGGCTAGCCAACAGGGGATGCTGACTCCTCCCGGGCACCTGATCCCACCTCTAGCTTGCTAGGGGTCCGTCGATTCTCAACATAGTGCTCTATTGTGAGTATTGTTGAGATTATCGTCAGGATCTTCTTTAACTCATTTGTGTCACACTTATGCCCTTTGCCGTGTGGAGCTCGTAAAAAAGTTCCCCGCGAGGGGTTTGACAGTAAGTGTTTTGAATATATTTCCCTGACATGGTCGCCATAGCACTTTCTATATAGACATAACGTCAGACAGTGCATGCATTTTATATACTGTGTTCTTTATCGTGCATTAACATCGACGGCGGGTGCGGCTAGCCAACAGGGGATGCTTATTCCTCCCGGGCACCTGATCCCACCTCTAGCTTGCTAGGGGTCCGTCGATTCTCAACATAGTGTTCTATTGTGAGTGCTGTTAAGATTATCGTCAGGATCTTCTTTAACTCATTTGTAGCATCATATTCCACCAATCAAGGTACGTCTTTCGGTTCACTTTTGGACATAATAATTTACACACTCTTCGGCCATGTTACATTATTTAGACGAGGGTTAAGTACCCGAAACGTCCATGATGCAAATTTATCTGTTCTTAAATTATGCTATTGAATATGATTACGTTTAACATTCATTTCGTCATTGTTGATGAACTATGTATAATTCATATTACATACATTCATTTAGGCAAAAGGAATATTGGATTGGTCAGGACCCCTTCCCCTTATTTATTATGGAATTTGTCCAAAATCCTATTTTTTCAATTGTTACATGAAAAAGCTTTATACCATGTTTACCTACCTAAACTACCCAGCTACATCTATCTGCCCGTCCCCATATTCATAGTTATAAGGAGCAAAACTGTTTTTTCTGGTGCAAAATTCGGTGCATCGTTTCTCTTTAGATGATTTTGTTTTCAAAATAGAATGTATGTTTATTGATTTTACCAGTAAAGGTTTTTTGTCAGAAGGAATACTACTTACTGAAAATACATATAAGACAAATCAATATATATAAACACAAAGGTACATGTAAATAACATGACAAATATAATATAGCTTACAATGAAGTATTTAATTCAAAGCTTTGTTAATACATTTTCCAAAATGACAAAGCTCTATAACACTTTCAGTACTTTTAAAGTTGAATTACTTAATAGTAATATTCCATAATGTGTGTATCTCTGAATGAAGCATTAAAGAAAGGAGGGGATCTCCAACAACACCTAGTTGCAGCATAAACAGCAACCTCCCAAAACACCCACTGTAAAACACAAAAATGACACGCACAGAAAGAGACGCAGTAGTACAATGAACGTCAAATCACAGAAAAACATAAAACACAAATGACTACACATAAACCAACGAGACCAATGGGCAAACGGGGCCGACTAAGGACGGCCATCTGCCTCGTCAGTAGCAGACGGTGTGGTTATCCTGGATTACGTGCGCACAACCCTCCCACTATTCCGATTACCCAGAGGTCTCGAAGAACGTACAATTGTGGTGTAAAACAACCTCCTCACTGTCAGATGACCACACACAAACAAGACCGCAAGACGCAGGGGCCCAAGCAACACAGATGAATATGTAAATTGATATAAAAAGAGGGCATGCGTAATACGACCTGTGCTCTGCCGGCTGTAGCGAGCTAATGTATGTTATCACCCGAGGAGTCCGACTGACATTCAGAGAGGACAGGTGGTCGGGGCCCTGTCTTCTCTAAAGAGGTTTGGACAGGGCCCGTCATGGAGTCCCGTCGTCACAGTCAGTCAGCGTGCAAGTATTAAGGATGTGCTGGTACAAGACTGTAGATTGGTCAAGTACCAAGCCTAGTGTCCGTCTGGTGACATTAGGATCATATCCACGGTATAAAAGGCGTTTGATGATTCTGACGCATTTTCGATAGTAATTCTGTCTACCTTTGATCCTTCTAATTTTGTTGATCATGTCACCATAAAATGCAGGTTGCGAAATACCCAAAGTAATATACTCTGTTGCTTGTATGGGTCCGAATTTCAAAAGTAGTTGACAATAATTTTTGTAAAATTTCCAGAATGTCTTGACAAGTTTGTGAAAGCGAAAACCTTGACCTAAAAGTTTCTTTGTTATTTGTAAATTTCTATCATGAAAATCCAAAACATCAGTACATGCTCTAGCATACCGGATGAGCTGCGAAATGTAGATACCATAAGACGGTAATCTAGGAACATCACCGTCAAGCCAGGGAAAATTTACTATATTGAATCCAAAGTCATCTCTTTTGTCATACACCCTTGTATGAATCTCTCCATTGATGATTTTGATATTCAAGGGACAAATCAACAAAACATAAAGCTCATATTTATTGCCTCTTATATAATTATAATTTACTATATTGAATCCAAAGTCATCTCTTTTGTCATACACCCTTGTATGAATCTCTCCATTGATAATTTTGATATTAAAGGGACAAATCAACAAAACATGAAGCTCATATTTATTGCCTCTTGGACAAAGTGGACATAATGGTATGTGTAGAGGACTATGTTTGTATCTTGCTGTCTCTACAGATTACAGGTATTATAGATGTGAAGATAATCGTAATTTCTGCATGAAAGGAAAATTTCACATATTATCACAGGATAAAAAGTATGGGATTGTTTAGAACTGAGGATCACTGACGAGGGTTAAGTACCCGAAACGTGTATGTCTGGTCCATACTGCCAATTTATCTGTTCTCAAATGATGCTATTCAATTTGAAGACCTTTAACATTCATTTGAATAAATTGACTCTAAAATATATCGTTTCATTCATTTTCACCGAAAGGAAAGTTTTTCTCTGGCACCAGTGTCTTCCAGAAACCGTTCTCTGATTATGTATGAATGGATATAAAGTACTCTTATTACTATCATCGGGTCGTAGCATCATCTGATCAATTTCCCGAAATCAAACGTGCATTCGGACGTTAAACATAATATCTTCTTACAATAGCCTAGTACACCATGTACACCATGAATATATTCCTGACTTAAGCTTTCTTTCGGTTTAAAGATACATAAAGCCTACTTCGAATCACAGAAACATACATATTATAATGTAAAGATAATTATATTTCGATGAATATAATTATCAGGAGCTCGTAAAAAAGTTCCCCGCGAAGGGTTTGACAGTAAGTGTTTTAATTATACTTCCCTGACAGGGTCGCAATAACACTTTCTATATAGACATAACGTCAGACAGTGCATGAATTTTATATATTTTCATTTCCATGCTTTATAAACATCGACGGCGGGTGCGGCTAGCCAACAGGGGATGCTTACTCCTCCAGGGCACCTGGTCCCACCTCTAGCTTGCTAGGGGTCCGTCGATGCTTAATTTTTGCTCTATTGTGAGTGCTGTTGAGATAATCGTCAGGATCTTCTTAACTCAGGATGAGATGACATGACCGGGTCATGCTAAAAGTACATACAAATATACGATCAAAATGTGATCACATTCACAATTGAGAGTATAGTGATTGATGGAGAATTTGGCAATACTACAGTGGTAACTATCTTTGTATGTTTCTTTAATGTATGAAATTGACAAATATAAGATGTTATCATCGATGAAAATTTCATTACACTATATGATGATAGGAGGTCCGCAGGGATCATGCCCATGGTCAACTATCGTAACGCATAAATCGAAGACGCCTTCTTTCATCCAATATCGCTTACCTCATAAATAAATTGATAAGTGCTCCCGCTATAAAAGTTTTGATATTTGCCAAACCTTCAATCTACCGATGACATCTGTAGCGTACATTTCTTGCAAAATTGATCAAAAAGTATCAAACACTTTTTCACCGTGTCCAGTGTGAAATCAAGAACAAGAATTGAAGCAAAGTGACTTTGTAAATGATTTTGCTGGAAAAATTAATGACCTTAAATGCAGAAAATATAGACAACAATTGATCGAAGCAAACAGACTCTCAAGTGAAATTTAGAAAAGGATATTTCTAAACAGGATAAGGGCTTAGCAGATATGGCATCAAATAATTCGTCAAGTATTCTTCAAGCTTCTAATTTGATATTTATTGCCAACGATGCTGGTTACGGAGCGTTGGAGGATCAACGATTGATGGCAATTTTCGTCGTTGCTACATTTCTGTTTTTGATAAGTCTCTTAGGAAACTTCTTCACCCTGATAACTTTGTGTATAAACAAATCAGAACTGAAAAACCCAACGTACGTTGCAATTTGGTGTTTGTCGTTTACAGACATTATTGCCGTGATGTCACGATTCGTGGCCATACAAGGAGCTTACTTTATTGACTTTGACTCCTGTTGGAGTTTCATGCTCGTTTTTACGTCAGCACTTACGTTCATGAACTGTTCGGCGGGGCAAGTTGTCATACTCTCCGCCGTCAGGTTCTGCATGATCAGATTTCCGATACAGAGTCTGACTTTGCGGGAGAAAGCTCGAACATACATCCCGCTCTTTTCTGCGACGAATTGGATAATAAATATCGCAATAGCTTGTGGATATGGGAGTCACAAATACGACCAATGTGTTGAACTTGGTCTGAATCCAAGAGACTACGTGACAGAGGCAATCTGGGTTACAGCTATCACAGTCGTTCCTTTGGTCACTATAGGTGTTCTTCATGTGCTGAAATTGCGTGCAATGGCTCAAGCCATGACTAGTGTCAACAAGCAGTCCAGAATGATGTCAATGATGGTTACTCTTATTGCTGTAGTTTATATTGTGTCCATTTTACCCAGTTTCATCACCCAGGTTCTATATTTCTGTAACCTTTATGGCGTCATTGAGACCTTGGGATATTGGTTTACAGTCTTGAGTGTTACAGCAACCATGTTTTTGTTCCTAAATCTCGTTTCGAATCCACTTATTTTCTTCATGTTCAGCATTCCAGCAAGACGAGCGCTTCGAACACTCGCTAAAAATGTGCGCGCTGCCTCACGAAAGTTCAGCATGAGTAAGAGTTCTGAAAGTACTAGAACGACGGTGTCCATGTCACTTTCGGACTAAAGGCACTGTCATGTTCAAATATTTTATTCGAAAAATGAAGCAGATTGGTGAAGATTTGAGGACATAGTATTGCTTCAAATAATACAATTGTATGGATGCTCATAGGCAGGGTAAGGAAAAGAGAAAGAGCCAGACTTTCTAGCAGAATTTTATATCAATTTAAATACTCTGCAGATATACCATAAACCGACACCAGACTGATTTATTTATATATATTTATATGAGAAATGAAAATGCATAATAGATGTACTACGTATATGATTTTTAAAATTCACATCTATCACGACAAAAAATGTACAAATATTTGATACCTATTACTATTTGTTTCCACAGCAAAACTGCGATTGACAATAGTTTGAATTTTTACATCCATGACGAAAATTTGGTTTGACTTTGATAGAAATAAATATGTAATTGAGATTTTATTGACCTTGTACATTATTGACAGACGTTGGCAATACACGTTTCCCACTTTCATTGTCTGTATAAAATGTTATCCCTTTTTTAAATGTTCATTTTTAAAACCGTCCATTTTTATAAGTGTTCTTTTTTAAATAAAAACACTTGGTTGTTCTTTTTCATTAATTTATTTGCCCTTAGAAATCTTGAATGCGTAGCCAAATAGCAATCTTAAAATAAAAGTACCTAAATCATCAGTAAAATCTATCGTAAGTAAACATACCATGTAATTTTGAATATGGCATCAGTGGTTCTCAAGTTTATGTTTTGTATCACTTACGAAAAAAGGATAGGCCGAAAAGAAAATTTTAGAAAATTCAAACAATTTTCAGTATGTTTAAGTTAATCTTGAAAGATACGATACATGTAAACGAAGGAGAAAGAGACTTAAAAGTTAATAGTTTCTTGAACAGTTTTACTCCTTATAATAATGTGACGGGATGCAATTAATGTAAAATTAATAAGATCCAGTAAAGGCGAAATGAACAAATTTTGAAAATCACCGAAATACTTTTCGTAGAATGAACAGTTATCAATGTGAATACATGTCCAAATAGGATTCCCTTTTTCTCGCCAATAAACAACATTTTTCATTTCAGTCTGG
This sequence comes from Pinctada imbricata, assembly GCA_033119305.1. Taxonomy (NCBI): domain Eukaryota; kingdom Metazoa; phylum Mollusca; class Bivalvia; order Pterioida; family Pteriidae; genus Pinctada; species Pinctada imbricata. The sequence continues at coordinate 27,571,864 of VSWD01000011.1, read as the reverse complement.
AATGTACCATTGGGTACTAAATTGATATATCTTAGCTTCGATATTATGCTGTTTCTTATTATAAATGGATAGAAATGTCATTTGATAACTAAAATTTGATTTCTACCCTATTTGGGGGCAAATAAATCTAATTTATGTGCAAAAATCACTTATTTCTGTGAATATTTTTTTAAATTTATATCTTTTAATTACTCAAAGCAGGAGAGGCTTCATATAATTTGATGGCATTAAAGTGATCAAGTTTAATGAGTAAGAAGAGATTTCATCGAATGTCTTTCTATTTGGGGGGGGGGGTTGTTATTTAAGAATCGCCGATTTCTGAAAAATCTATATTATTATGAAATCCGTCATTATTACTTATGTTCAAAAGTTTTCCTGGGTATATCATAGTTTGTCCTTGTATGTCATATGCATTTGAAGTATCCTCTGTTAATTTCATTGGGGCAAAAAATATGTTTTATATAGATGTATAGCCTAAATCAAAGAACTTACTATGGAAAGACTCATAATTCAAATTATGACTATTATCATCTGTATTTCCAATTACTGCTTATCTTTTCTTAACTTACTCATCAATTTCTTCTCATCTTGTGAAACATTCTATTAGTATGTTTTGGGTGAAGATGGAAAAGGAAGCACTAACAAAAAATATAATAAAACACATTTCGAGCTTATACGTTGCTAGATTTTTAATCATAAATGCTTGCTGTTCTTATTGACCTAATATTCATGTATTTTACCCCAAATATAACAATAATACACAAAATGGAAGTGAAATGATAAATTGGTCATGAAAAATTAACAGTATAAGATGAATTGTAGATGCAAACTTTTTTCAGTGAATTTCAGCCCAGTTCGGAAGTTCGTAAGGGGGATGGGCGGTAAAGCTCTTTTTTTGAGAATTTAACACATAACATTTAAAAATAAAATAGAATAGGCAAAGTCTCGCGCATATCATAGAAATTATACATTGTCCATCAGTAATGTAGAGATGGACATAATCTGAACATAAAATGAACTATACTAGATAAAAATAAAATTTTTATTACATTAATTGCGTTTGTTTATAATTCCTTGTTGTTTTGATATATTCCAAAATTGGAATGTCATGAAGGTAATATCAGTGCACCTGTACCAAGAACCAACAGTTCAACGGTTAATAGCCTTTACCCTACAAGGCATTTTCATTTATCAATATTCCCATGATGATGATTACGATTACGAGTAAATTACATCAAGTATTATTGGATTGAAATTCTGTAATGTATAATTGATGATGTCAGCTAATCCTAATTTTCGAAATTTAACTATGAAGAATGTCGTCTCCGTTGAATTGCCAAGCAAAGTAATACATACCAAAATTGTTTTTATAATGTACTTGAATGACAAATATGGAAAATGACCATATCCCTATATACAGCACAAAATCGATAATTCAGAAAATCAGAAACCGAAGGCATACAAAATCAGGATAAAACAGGAACCAAAGCAAACAAACAAAAACCTCCACCATATGAAAAGAAGCGAACTCCCGATATTGGAGTGAGACCAGGTACCCAGGAAGAGTAAGCATCTCCTGCTTGCATGCAACAACCGCCGCTTCAATTCGGTGGAATTGTCACATCCGGTTACTTCCATTTCGGAAGACATAGAATTCTTGTGTGCCTGGTCCTGGTTTTTTTTTCAATCTAATCAGTTATGTATAACATGTACAACCAAAAAAAAATATAATTTTAATTACGTATTTTTCATGATATTTCATGGTATACATTTATTCTATTGGTACATGTAACATCGCACTATTTGTGTTCTGTTATCAATGTGAATACATGTCCAAATAGGATTCCCTTTTTCTCGCCAATAAACAACATTTTTCATTTCAGTCTGGAATGTACCATTGGGTACTAAATTGATATATCTTAGCTTCGATATTATGCTGTTTCTTATTATAAATGGATAGAAATGTCATTTGATAACTAAAATTTGATTTCTACCCTATTTGGGGGCAAAAAAATCTAATTTATGTGCAAAAATCACTTATTTCTGTGAATATTTTTTTAAATTTATATCTTTTAATTACTCAAAGCAGGAGAGGCTTCATATAATTTGATGGCATTAAAGTGATCAAGTTTAATGAGTAAGAAGAGATTTCTTCGAATGTCTTGCTATTTGGGGGGGGGGAGGGGGGGGGTTGTTATTTAAGAATCGCCGATTTCTGGAAAATCTATATTATTATGAAATCCGTCATTGTTACTTATGTTCAAAAGTTTTCCTGGGTATATCATAGTTTGTCCTTGTATGTCATATGCATTTGAAGTATACTCTGTTAATTTCATTGGGGCAAAAAATATGTTTTAATAGATGTATAGCCTAAATCAAAGAACTTACTATGGAAAGACTCATAATTCAAATTATGACTATTATCATCTGTATTTCCAATTACTGCTTATCTTTTCTTAACTTACTCATCAATTTATTCTCATCTTGTGAAACATTCTATTAGTATGTTTTGGGTGAAAAAATTTTTTTTCAAAGATGGAAAAGGAAGCACTAACAAAAAATGTAATAAAACACATTTCGAGCTTATACGTTGCTAGATTTTTAATCATAAATGCTTGCTGTTCTTATTGACCTAATATTCATGTATTTTACCCCAAATATAACAATATTACACAAAATGGAAGTGAAATGATAAATTGGTCATGAAAAATTAACAGTTTAAGATGAATTGTAGATGCAAACTTTTTCCAGTTAATTTTAGCCCAGTTCGGAAGTTCGTAAGGGGGATGGGCGGTAAAGCTCTTTTTTGAGAATTTAACACATAACATTTAAAAATAAAATAGAATAGGCAAAGTCTCGCGCATATCATAGAAATTATACATTGTCCATCAGTAATGTAGAGATGTACATAATCTGAACATAAAATGAACTATACTAGATAAAAATAAAATATTTATTACATTAATTGCGTTTGTTTATAATTCCTTGTTGTTTTGATATATTCCAAAATTGGAATGTCATGAAGGTAATATCAGTGCACCTGTACCAAGAACCAACAGTTCAACGGTCAATAGCCTTTACCCTACAAGGCATTTTCATTTATCATTATTCCCATGATGATGATTACGATTACGAGTAAATTACATCAAGTATTATTGGATTGAAATTCTGTAATGTATAATTGATGATGTCAGCTAATCCTAATTTTCGAAATTTAACTATGAAGAATGTCGTCTCCGTTGAATTGCCAAGCAAAGTAATACATACCAAAATTGTTTTTATAATGTACTTGAATGACAAATATGGAAAATGACCATATCCCTATATACAGTACAAAATCGATAATTCAGAAAATCAGAAACCGAAGGCATACAAAATCAGGATAAAACAGGAACCAAAGCAAACAAACAAAAACCTCCACCATATGAAAAGAAGCGAACTCCCGATATTGGAGTGAGACCAGGTGCCCAGGAAGAGTAAGCATCTCCTGCTTGCATGCAACAACCGCCGCTTCAATTCGGTGGAATTGTCACATCCGGTTACTTCCATTTCGGAAGACATAGAATTCTTGTGTGCCTGGTCCTGGTTTTTTTTTCAATCTAATCAGTTATGTATAACATGTACAACCAAAAAAATATAATTTTAATTGCGTATTTTTCATGATATTTCATGGTATACATTTATTCTATTGGTACATGTAACATCGCACTATTTGTGTTCTGTTTATACATGTATGTTTATGCATGCGTGTATATGTAGCTGATGAGCGTTCGATTCAAAGTATTTTGAAATAAACTAGAGAATAAAAACAATACATTATCTTAATAATAGGCTCTTTATCTTTTCGTGGAAAAGTTATTGATGCTCATCGATGGGTGAAACGTAATCATTTGAGAATTTGATTTCTACTTAGAGAAAATAATGACGTTCAATGACGATAACGAAATATTATTAATCCTAAATCTTATCTCTATCATCATTATCACCGTCTCGCTCCTGAAATATTCCCAAGCGTTGAACTTAGCCGTTAACATAAACTGAGTTCAATGAAACCACACAAACAGTCTAAAAATAACGTATATGTGCATAATTTGTTTATTTCCTAATTTATTTTGGATTCGAATTTTTGTTTTAGTGACAATTAATTGAGTTTGAACTTCTTAAGACTTGCACTCTGACTGACTGTTATGACGGGATTCCATGACGGGCCCTGTCCAAACCTCTTTAGAGGAGGCAGGGCTCCGACCACCTGTCCTCTCTAAATGTCAGTCGTCATGTGATAACATACATGAGCTCGCTACAGCCGGACCGGCAGAACTCAGAATGTATTACGTAAGCCCTCTTTTTATATCCATTTACATATTCATCTGTGTTGCTTGGACCCCTGCGTTTTGCGGTCTTCTTTTAACAGTGAGGAGGTTGTTTTACACCACAATTGTACGTTCTTAGATATCTCTGGGTAATCGGAAAAGTGGGAGGGATGTGCGCACGTAATCCCGGATAACTACACCGTCTGCTGCTGACGTGACAGATGGCCGTCCTAAATCGGTATCGATTGCCCATTGGTCTCGTTAGTTTATGTGTAGTAATTTATGTTTGATGTTTCTATGTGATTTGGCGTTTATTGTACCATCCGTCTCATTCTATGCGCTTCTGCTTTGTGTTTTTACAGTGTTATTTTGCTGTTGGTGTTGCAACCGAGTGTTGTTGGATATCACCTCCTTTCTTGAAGTGCGAGACTTGCTGGTTTTGAATTTTCTTCATGGAGGTATAGAGTTGGAACACTTCCGTATTATTATTATAAACACTTATTTCATGTTGCAGTGAGTAGCAGTTAAAATCGTTCCCCGTGACCTGATGTTTAGAATGTATTAATTACTTCTTTCCAGCTCTGTCGCCTGAAAGAAGCTTTGTTTTTGGCCCTTTCTCGATATGACGTTATAGATATTATTTTGCTATCTCGAAAGCTTGTCATTCCATTCAAAACTATCACCGAAATTAAAGGAGGTTAACATCCTAGCACCATCCCTCCAATGTTATTTTGAACATATGATTTATTTGGATATGCTACTGAATCGACCTTACGGGAAATTTGGAGCCGTGCACTCTCTGTAAAGTAAATGTACAAATCTAAATTTCAAAAATAAAAGAGGGAGCTACTGAAATGAATTTTGGTGGCTCCGCTGGAAGCATCACTGATGAGAATTTAATAATCGAAACACGTGCCTGGTGCAGAAAAATTGGTTTGGAATTTTCTTCATGAAGGACACTTCTGTATTATTGCCTAGTTCTATTGATGTAGTTCTTCGACGACAGAGAGATTATTTTCATTGTAGCAAGAGAAACCATGCAAGATTCCAAGAGAATGATTCACATGTTGGAATTTTCTATAACAAAATGGGGAAGGTGTTATGACCAATTTAATACCTCTTTTCTCTAGACCCGCGCATGCCATATAGAAATGATAGTATATAGTCCATAAAGTCAATATCAGCAATGTAGAAATGTACATACTTTAAACTTGTAATGGAATTTTAATCAATTAAAAAATATTTGTTTCTTTATTGCATAAATAATTAAACATATATTCTAAATTGGACATTCATGTAGCCTATGTCAGTACACAAATGAACAAAGAAGCCAACAATTCAAAGGTCAATAGCCTTTCCTATTCAACTGGAAGGCATATTCCCAGAATGATGATAAGGATTTCGAATTTTATAGGGAAATTACATCAAGTATTACTGAATTGAAATTCTTGTAACGGATGATTGATGATGTCAGTTAATGCTGATTATCTTAGTGTAACTAGTATGAAAATTTTTGTCTCCGACTAATTGCCGAAGAATATAACGGTCAAGAAACTACCGAGACAAATAATTCAGCATCCTATTTGGACATAATGTTGTCCTACGACACTGATGGTCACATGAACACTTCACTCTATGACAAACGCGACGACTTCAATTTCAGCATTACAAACTTTGCTTTTCTGAGTAGCAACATTCCTTCATCGCCTGCTTATGGCGTGTTCATATCTCGGTTGATACGCTATGCCAGAACAAGTACCAAATATACAGATTTTGTTCTGAGAGCTAGGCGTCTTTCAGATAAGCTTCTCTGTCAGGGATATGTTTGTGACCGACCAACATCGTCACTGAGGACGTTCTACGGTCGATATGGGGAACTCGTCATACACTATGATGTCCCACCCTCCAGAATCGACCATTTGAACCATCCAACCAAAGATGAAAGTAATCGGATGTGACAGTTCTACCGAAATGAAGCGGCGGGTGTTGCATGCAAGCAGGAGATGCTTACTCTTCCTGGGCACCTGGTCTCCAGAATCGACCATTTGAACCATCCAACCAAAGATGAAAGTAACCGGATGTGACAGTTCTACCGAATTGAAGCGGCGGGTGTTGCATGCAAGCAGGACATGTTTACTCTTCCTGGGCACCTGGTCTCACTCTTATATCGAGAATTCGCTTCTTTTCATGTGGTGGAGGTTTTTGTTTGTTTGCTTTGGTTCCTGTTTTATCCTGATTTTGTATGCCTTCGGTTTCTGATTTTCTGAATTATCGATTTTGTGCTGTATATAGGGATATGGTCATTATCCATATTTGTTATGTAAATAACATCAAGTATTACTGAAGTGAAATTCCTATAATTGGCGATTGATGATGTCACTTAATTCTGACTTTCTGTATGGATAATTTTGTCTCCGGTAAATTGCCAAGCTAAACATTCCAAAATTGCGGATTAATTGTAACTACTTGCACGTTGCTTGAAATGAAAACAGAATACATTATTAGAGTATTATCTTGTCTTAGGCAAGTCACCAAAACTCATAGATTGGTGAAACGCAAAGATCCTATGTTAAGAATTTGATATCTCCTCAGAGAAAATATTGACGTTCAACGACGATGACGAAATGTTCCTCCTCAGAAATCCTATCTTTATCATTATCGCCTCGCTCCTGAATTGTCCCTTAGTGTTAAATCTAGCAATAAACATACAAATATTAATTGGTCACGTTGAGCTTCCACACAAACAGGATAAAAATAGCATGTTTCGTTTATTCGTTTGTTCGTTTATTTCATTGTCATAGTTTGGATTCGACATTATTTTGATTTTGGAAAATTATTCGATCTCGAGTGCGATACTAACCCTATCAGATTTATCCATCAAAAGTGAAATCTTTCTTTATTTGCACATTTCCTAAAGTAGAGATGTTCGTTGCTTTAAATTGTTTAATACAAGCAGGGAATCTCCAATAGGAATAGGTTCCATCCAAATGCGAAAACACGGAGTGGACAAGTACAACAAGAGACACCAAAGGGACAAGGAAGACCATACACACAGTGGACAAGCCAACCGGAGACACCAAAGGGACAAGGAAGACCATACACACAGTGGACAAGCTAACCGGAGACACCAAAGGGACAAGGAAGACCAAACACAGAGTGGACAAGCTAACCGGAGACACCAAAGGGACAAGGAAGACCAAACACAGAGTGGACAAGTACAACAAGAGACACCAAAGGGACAAGGAAGACCATACACACAGTGGACAAGCCAACCGGAGACACCAAAGGGACAAGGAAGACCATACACACAGTGGACAAGCTAACCGGAGACACCAAAGGGACAAGGAAGACCAAACACAGAGTGGACAAGCTAACCGGAGACACCAAAGGGACAAGGAAGACCAAACACAGAGTGGACAAGCTAACCGGAGACACCAAAGGGACAAGGAAGACCAAACACAGAGTGGACAAGCTAACCGGAGACACCAAAGGGACATGGAAGATCATACACAGAGTGGACAAGTACAACAAGAGACACCCAAGGGACAAGGAAGACCATACACAGAGTGGACAAGCCAACCGGAGACACCAAAGGGACAAGGAAGACCAAACACAGAGTGGACAAGCACAACAAGAGACACCAAAGGGACAAGGAAGACCATACACACAGTGGACAAGCCAACCGGAGACACCAAAGGGACAAGGAAGACCAAACACAGAGTGGACAAGCTAACCGGAGACACCAAAGGGACAAGGAAGACCAAACACAGAGTGGACAAATACAACAAGAGACACCAAAGGGACAAGGAAGAGGAAGACCATACACCAAAGACAACATCAAATATCATAAACAAGATACACACTTAAACCAACGAGACCCATCTCAATCTAACTATGTACAGTAAAAATGTAATGTCCAACTCTGCTGTCAAAGAGTAGATCACTGGATAGAAATTTTATCTTAGATACATCAGACAGACATGTTTCGGGCAACAATGTTGTACTGTAAGTAATGATAATAATAAATTCTTTATTTTGTGTGGATTAACACAATTACATTGCGCTAGTCTTCCTTGTGGCCTTCTTTCAAAACAAATACAATATTTACTATACAAATATGGACTTTGTCGAGGTCATTATGTCATTTATATAATAACGTAATGACCGAGGCAAAGTCCTTATTTGTTATATATGGTTAAGAATAATGATGAACATAAAATCTTTAATCGAGAATTCAACAGTTAATTGCACTTTTTTGCGAAAGGTTTATGTAAACTTTTAAAACTAAACAAAATAACTATCTTAATCTTTATCATAAATACTGAAAGCAGGACAAATACCACACCGAGTCATTATCTTCCGTCATCGGTCTTTATCGGAAATTTTAATATGACTTGAAATTTTATAATATATAAGAATAATGACGAGGTGAGAAATGAATAATTATAATACCTGTAATAAAAATAATCTTGAATAATAAAAAAAAAAAACAGAAAAAGTATATATACATATTTATCAAATATCATATTCTCTTTTTGATTTTATAAATGATAAGAGAAATTTCTTAAAGATACATGATGATGATGTCGTTCGTAGGGAGGAGGGTAAATTAGTACATCTTGAACACAGTGTAGTCATTGGAAGTTTCAGTGTAGCTGGAAAAATTAAAGTGTCCATGTCTAATGTCACAGAAAATTTTTTGATAAAAATTTCTACGCCCCAAAAAAATCGAAGGGTCCTGGCCAGTTAAATACCCCTTTTCTCAAGACCCTCTCATGTCATAGAAATTATGGTTTACCGATATAGTCCATCAGCTATATAGAAATGAACATACTTTAAGGGAGCAAACATTTGATTTAAGGGGGGGACTTTGCAAAAAAAATCCGGACCGAGATTTCAGGTAAAGAAGGACCGGCAATTTTTTTTTCCGTATCATGAAATTGCCCCCGCCCCCTTCCCACTTGCCCAGTTAACACTTTTTTTGTGTCATAAAATATTAGGTACCAAAAATGAAACAAACTTTATTCAAAGAAACGAAATTAGCCTGTCTGCGTTGGGTATCTTTTAACTGAAAAGATTAAAGGTTTCATATACCATTCAAGAAATTAAGAAGAAGTGATATGCTAGCAAGAGATGCCTTAATATACTCTTCCTTTGCACCTGCTCTCACTCCTCGTTTGAAGTATTTAATATGACCGAAAATGCACGCTGTATGTTTTAAACTTAAAGAATATTTTCAACATTTGAAAAAAAAAAAAATAATAATCCGGCGAAAAAAATTCCGCCTCTAACAATGGCTGAAAATAAATCTCCGGATGGCAAAAGTCTCCCCCCCCTAAAAATTAAATGGTTGCTCAATAAACTTAAAAATAGAATTTCAATTAATTAAAACAAATATTTGTTAAATCCTTTATTGCATAAATAATGTTTCATTACATCTTGTTGAACATCTAAAATTGGAAATTCATGTAGTCTAGATCATTTCAAATATGCAAAGAAGCCAACAACCCAACGGTCAAAAGCTGTACGTTCCACTCAAACTGGAAGGTATTTTTATTGATCATTATTCCCAGGATAATTGAAATTCCTATAATGGGTGATTGATGATGCCAGTAAATGCTGATTTTTCCGTCTAAAGAATTTTGTCTCCAGTTAATTGCCAAGCAAAGAATTCGAAAGACTTTATTAATTCCAAAATTGCGGATTTATTGTTACTACATGTACTTGCATGATGCTTGAAATGAAAACAGAATACATTATAAGAGTCTCATAGATTGGTGAAACGCAAACATCCTATTTAAAGAATTTGATATCTCCTCAGAGAAAATATTGACGTTCAACGACGATGACGAAATGTTCCTCCTCCGAAATCTTATCTTTATCATTATCGCCTAGCTCCTAAATTATCCCTTAATGTTGAATATAGCCATAAGCATGCAGATATTTTAAAATTGGTCACGTTGAGCTTCCACGCAAACAGGATAAAAATAGCATGTGTTGTTTATTCGTTTGTTCGTTTATTTCATGGTCATAGATTGGATTCGTGCTTTTGCTTTTGGAAAATTATATGAAAGTGCGATACTAGCCCTATCAGATTTATTAAGCAAAGTGTAACCTTTTTTTTACACTACAAAAAGTAGAGATGTTAGAAAGTTGAAATTGTTTTAATACAAGCAGGGAATCTCCAATAGGTCTAGGTTCCACCTAAATGTACGAACACTGGGTGGAAAAGTACAACAAGAGACAGCAAAGGGACAAGGCAAACCAAACACCGAGTGGACAAGCGCAACAAGAGACACCAAGGGTAAAGGAAGACCATACACAGAGTGGACAAGCACAACAAGAGACACCAAAGGGACAAGGAAGACCAACACAGAGTGGACAAGCATAACAAGAGTCACCAACAAAGGGACAAGGAAGACCAAACACAGAGTGCACAAGCACAACAAGAGACACCAAAGGGACAAGGAAGACCATACACACGTACAGTGGACAAGCACAACAAGAGACACCAAACTGACATGGAAGACCAAACACAGGCTAGACAAGCACAACAAGAGACACCAAGCTGACAAGAAAGACCAAACACAAAGTGGACAAGCCAACCAGAGAAACCAAACTGACAACGAAGACCAAACACAGAGTGGACAAGCACAACAAGAGACACCAAACTGACAAGGAAGACCAAATACAGAGTGGACAAGCCAACCGGAGACACCAAACTGACAAGGAAGACCAAACACAGAGTGGACAAGCACAACAAGAGACACCAAAGGGAAAAGGAAGACCATACACAGAGTGGACAAGCACAACAAGAGACACCAAAGGGACAAGGAAGACCAAACACAGAGTGGACAAGCGCAACAAGAGACACCAAAGGGACAAGGAAGACCAAACACAGAGTGGACAAGCGCAACAAGAGACACCAAGGGTAAAGGAAGACCATACACAGAGTGGACAAGCACAACAAGAGACACCAAAGGGACAAGGAAGACCATACACAAAGTGGACAAGCACAACAAGAGTCACCAAAGGGACAAGGAAGACCAAACACAGAGTGGACAAGCACAACAAGAGTCACCAAAGGGACAAGGAAGACCAAACACAGAGTGCACAAGCACAACAAGAGACACCAAAGGGACAAGGAAGACCATACACCAAAGACTACATCAAAATACCATACACAAAATACACACTTAATTAAACCAACGAGACCAATCTCAATTTAACAATGTACAGTAAAATGTTTAACGTCTTCAAATTCATTAGCATCATTTTAGAGCAGATAAATTTACAGCATGGACCAGACATGCACGTTTCGGGAAATAAACCCTCGTTAGTGATCCTCAATCTAAACAATGATATATGACCAAAATCTGTGAAAATTATGTCCTTAGTATACCGAAAGATGTAGCAAAATTGCTGGGATATGATGCTACAGGATCCAGGTTTTAGAAATTTGAAAGAATTTTCTAACAGAAATTTTCAAATGCGTTTGAAGAAACGACCAACTGAAATTGGTCGAACTTAGCTACATGTGCCCTCGGGGACTCTTGGTCCACCAGCAGTGACACTCACCAAGTGGTTCAAATGTTTAACGTCTTCAAATTCATTAGCATCATTTTAGAGCAGATAAATTACAGCATGGACCAGACATGCACGTTTCGGCTAATAAACCCTCGTCAGTGATCCTCAATCTAAACAATGATATATGACCAAAATCTGTGAAAATTATGTCCTAAATATACCGAAAGACGTAGCAAAATTGCTGGGATATGAAGCTACAGGACCCAGGTTTTAGAAATTTGAGAGAATTTTCAAACAGAAATATGTAATGTCCATCTCTGTTTTCAAAGAGGAGATCACTGGATAGAATTTATTATCTAAGATTCATCAGATAGGCATGTGTTGTACTTTAAAGAGGTAATAATTATAATAAATTCTTTATTTTTTGTGGGTTAACACAATTACCTCGCGCTAGTCTTCCTTATGGCCCTTCTTCAAAACAAATACAATATTTACATAAGAATAATAACGAGGTGAGAAAAAAAATTAAATTCGTAATACATGTAATAATAAGAACAGCATAAAAAGTATATATATACATATTTATCAACATCATATTCTCTTTTTGATTTTATAAATGTTATGAGAGATTTCTTAAAGGTATACAATGATGATGCCGTTCGTAGCGAGGAGGGTAAATTATTACATGTTGAACACAGTGTAGTCAATTGAAGACAGAGATTGTTTTCAATGTAGCTGGAGAGATTAAAGTGTCAAGTCTTAATGTCACAGAAAAGTGTTTTGATAAACATTTCTACGACAAAAAAGGGAAGGGTCCTGACCAATTAAATACCCCTCTTTTCTCAAGACCCTCTCATGTAGTAGAAATTACAGTATACCGGTATAGTCCATTAGGTATGTAGAAATGTATATACTTTAAGGGAGCAACCATTTGATATTTATTGGGCGGATGGGGGCAAGAGGACTTTGCAAAAAATAAAATCCGGATCGAGATTTTAGGTAAGGAAGGGACCGGCAATTTTTTTTCGGATCATGAAATTGCCCTTTCCCCTTCCCACTTAACTCTTTCATGTGTGTCATAAATATTAAGAACAAAAAATGAAACGAACTTTATTCAAAGGAACGAGAATTAACCTGTCTGTGTTTAGCATCTTTTAAGTGAAATGATTATAGGTTTCATATGCCATTCCAGAAATTAAAAAGAAGTGATCTGCTAGCAAGAGATGCCTGAATATACTCTTCCTTTGCACCTGATCTCACTCCGTGTTTGAAGTTTTTAATGTGGCCGAAAATGCACGCTGAATGATTTTAACCTAGAGTATTTTCAACGTTTGAAAAATTAAATATACAGTAATTATTATAATCCGGCGAAAAACAAAATTCCGCCTCTTACAATGGCTGAAAAAAAAATTCCGGATGGCAAAAGTCTTCCCCCCCCCCCCCCCCCCCCCCAACCACCACCACCATAAAAATCAAATGGTTTCTCTGTAAACTTGAAATGGAATTTTATGTATTAAAACAAATATTTGTTCCTTTATTGCATAAATTATGTTTAATTACATCTTGTTGAACATAATTATTCTAAAATTGGAAATTCATGTAGGCTAGATCATTTCAAATATACAAAGAAGCCAACAACCCAATGGTCAATAGCCGTACGTTTCACTCCAACTGGAAGGCACTTTTATTGATTATTATTCCTATGATGATGATAAATATTTCGAATTTTGTTAGTAAATTACATGAAGTATTACTATATTGAAATTCCTATAATGGGTGATTGATGGTGTCACTTAATTCTAATTCTGATTTTTTTTTTTTTATGAATGATTTTGTCTCCGGTAAATTGCCAAGCTAAAAATTCGAAAGACTTTATTAATTCCAAAATTGAAGATTAATTGTTACTACTTGCATGATGCTTGGAATGAAAACAGAATACATTTTAGAGCCGTATCTTGTCTTAGGCAAGTCACCAAATCTCATAAATTGGTGAAACGCAACCATCCTATTTTAAGAATTTGATATCTCCGCAGATAAAATATTGACGACAACGACGATGACGAAATGTTCCTCCTCAGAAATCTTATCTTTATCATCATCGTCTCGCTCCTGAATTATCCCTTAGTGTTGAATCTAGCCATAAGCATACAGATATTAATTGGTCACGTTGAGCTTCCACGCAAACAGGATAAAAACAGCATGTGTTATTTATTCGTTTATTTCATGCTCTTAATTAATTAGTTTGAATTTGAAGACGTTTAACATTTGGATTCGTGCTTTTGCTTTTGGATAGTTATATGAGAGTGCGATACTAGCCCTATCAGATTTATTCATCAAAGTGTGATCTTTTTTTTTTTTTTTTTTTTTTGGTTTTGTTGTTGTTTTTTTTTTTTTTGTACACTACCAAAAGTAGAGATGCTGGAAGCTTAAAATTGTTTTAATACAAGCAGGGAATCTCCAATAGGATTATGTTCCATCCAAATGCGCAACACAGAGTGGACAAGCACAACAAGAGACGCCAAAGGGACATGGAAGGCAATACATAGCGTGGACAAGCACAACAAGAGACACCAAAGAGACAACAAAGGCCATACAAAGAGTGGACAAGCACAACAAGAGACACCAAAGGGACAAGGAAGGTCATACAAAGAGTGGACAAGCACAACAAGAGACACCAAAGGGACAAGGAAGGCAATACAAAGCGTGGACAAGCACAACAAGAGACACCAAAGGGACAAGGAAGGCAATACAAAGAGTGGACAAGCACAACAAGAGACACCAAAGGGACAAGGAAGATCATACACAGAGTGGACAAGCACAACAAGAGACACCAAAGGGACAAGGAAGGCAATACATAGCGTGGACAAGCACAACAAGAGACACCAAAGAGACAACAAAGGCCATACAAAGAGTGGACAAGCACAACAAGAGACACCAAAGGGACAAGGAAGGTCATACAAAGAGTGGACAAGCACAACAAGAGACACCAAAGGGACAAGGAAGGCAATACAAAGCGTGGACAAGCACAACAAGAGACACCAAAGGGACAAGGAAGGCAATACAAAGCGTGGACAAGCACAACAAGAGACACAAAAGGTACAAGGAAGGCAATACAAAGAGTGGACAAGCACAACAAGAGACACCAAAGGGACAAGGAAGTACATACAAAGAGTGGACAAGCACAATTAACAAGAGACACCAAAGGGACAAGGAAGACCTATTAAAAAAATTTTTTTTTTACCTTTATTGCATAAATTATGTTTAATTACATCTTGTTCAACATATATTCTAAAATTGGAAATTCATGTAGGCTAGATCATTTCAAATATACAAAGAAGCCAACAACCCAACGGTCAATAGCCGTACGTTCTTCTCCAACTGGAAGGCAATTTTATTGATTATTATTCCCATGATGATGATAATTAAGTATTTCGCATTTTGTTAGTAAATTACATGAAGTAATTACTATATTGAAATTCCTATAATTGATGATTGATGATGTCACTTAATTCTAATTCTGATTTTTTGTATGAATGATTTTGTCTCCGGTAAATTGCCAAGCTAAAAATTCGAAAGACTTTCCAAAATTGCAGATTAATTGTTACTACTTGCACGATGCTTGGAATGAATACAGAATACATTTTTAGAGCCGTATCTTGTCCTAGGCAAGTCACCAAAACGCAACCATCCTATTTTAAGAATTTGATATCTCCCAAGATAAGATATTGACGTTTAACGACGATGACGAAATGTTCCTCCTCCGGAATCGTATCTTTATCATCATCGATCGTCTCGCTCCTGAATTGTCTCTTAGCCATAAGCATACAGATATTAATTGGTCATGATGAGCTTCCACGCAAACAGAATGAAAATAGCATGTGTTGTTTATTCAATTATTTCTTGGTCTTAGTTTGAATTTGAAGACGTTTAACATTTGAATTCGTGCTTTTTTTCTTTCGGAAAGTTATATGAGCGTGCGATACTAGCCCTATCAGATTTACTCATCAAAGTGTGATCTTTGTTCGTTTGTTTGGGGTTTTTTATGGTACACTCCCAAAAGTAGAGATGTTAGAATATTAACGTCTTCAGAAGCTTAAAATTGTTTTAATACCAGCAGGGAATCTCCAATTAATAGGAGTCGATTCCACCCGAATGTGAAAACATTGAGTGGACAAGCACAACAAGAGACACCAAATGGACAAGAAAGATTGAATACCAAAGAAACATCAAATTACCATACACAATCAAACCAACGAGACCAATCTCAATCAAACTGTGTACAGTAAAAATGTAATGTCTATCTCTGCTGTGACAGTCAAAGAGTAGATCACTGGATAGAGAGTGAAGTTTTAGGGCGAGACTGGTCTTAGTAGTTCTTTTTTATGTACAATGAAGTACATGTATTTTGAAGACAGATTATTTTCAATGTAGCAAGAGAAACAATACCGGAATTGCTGGTTTTAATGTATTTGAATATTTGTAAATGAGAAGCGTAAACATTTTGATTTTTCCTCGGAGATAATAAAAAAAGGACGTTCAACGACGATGACGAAATGTTAATCCTCCAAAATCTGCAGCCTGTTTCACAAACATACCTACGAGGTTATTTTCTAATTTGGTTAAAAACGTAAAATGTTCTCATCAAAGGAAACAGCCAGAATAATGCAACTCTGGTGCCAGCGAGTATCCCATTGGACAGAAAAATATTACTACGATGCAATGGGAGCAACTGATATATAGCAAAGTGAAAAAATGAAATCACTTCGATTAGGTCAGAATCTACTGTCGTACTATATATTATGTAGTGAAAATATACACTAGTAGCCAAATAAAACGTGAGGATTCCTCGAAGAGAACGTTACCTCACTTACTTTGGAGCGGACTGATGAAATACTTTGGAAGTGACATACATGTATTTAGAATGGGGTATTTTGGACAACTGTACAATTTTTTCAACGGTCAATGTACATTTTTGGCCATATATTTTGGGCGGTTTTTTGTGATTATGCTGTCGAATTGAGTCTTCATAAAGAGGATGAATTTACAGGAGCTCGATGCCAGAGATCAACAAGAATATCCGTCTCTACTTTCCTTATATATTTCGAACTTTGACTAGATAGAGATGTGAAGGGGCGGGTATTAATGAGGGTTGTTGGCATCGAGCTCCTGTGGATCAATTATAATCCAAGAAAAGAACATGTCAGCTAATGCTAATTTTCTATTAAACTGCCAAAAGAAGTTCATCCATTCAAATGAAATATGAAGAATTTCATCCCCGATCAATTTCCAAGTAAAGAATTTGAAAGAATAAGAAAATTGCTGGCAATGATGTATTTATAAATGCTAGTAAGTAAATCATGATATGACTCACAGACTCTCATTGATAGGTGATGCGTAAAAAATTTGATGTTTTGCTTTGGTTACTGCATTCGAGTATTGTTGGAGATCCCCTCCTTTCATTCCATTTCAAGATTTTGTTATCTCCTCAAAAAGATAAAGTTATTAGAAGCGTTATGTAATGAGGGTTGTTGGCATCGAGCTCCTGTGGATCAATTATAATCCAAGAAAAGAACATGTCAGCTAATGCTAATTTTCTATTAAACTGCCAAAAGAAGTTCATCCATTCAAATGAAATATGAAGAATTTCATCCCCGATCAATTTCCAAGTAAAGAATTTGAAAGAATAAGAAAATTGCTGGCAATGATGTATTTATAAATGCTAGTAAGTAAATCATGATATGACTCACAGACTCTCATTGATAGGTGATGCGTAAAAAATTTGATGTTTTGCTTTGGTTACTGCATTCGAGTATTGTTGGAGATCCCCTCCTTTCATTCCATTTCAAGATTTTGTTATCTCCTCAAAAAGATAAAGTTATCAGAAGCGTTATGTTTGCAGCTCAGCATTCGCAGCAAGTTGGTCGCAATGTTCGCGGAAAGTTTTCAGGAGTATATCCATATATGGACACAAGGATGTTTGCATAAAAACCCTATTTGCATGGTGAAGGTTCGCTGCAGATCTGCCGCAAACTTGTGGCAATTCTGTCGCAAACTTTAGTTTGACTAATAGAAACTATACCATCGACCTATTCTTGAAGATTTTATCTCAGGCTGGCGAAAAAGTGCACGAGACTCGGGAGGTCAGCTCACGTGATACGGAGATATGTATGAAATATAGGACTAGGCCGGGGGTTACTAAATTCAATAATGTAAAATAACATTACCTTAATGTTTGATCCGTATCAACATAACTTGTAATTTATTAATGGTGTCTACTACTAACATGGGGCGAAAGGCTTCATTGAAAATTAACACAAATGTATAGGAGTTACGAACTTTAAGATGACCCTAGGACTACCGAAAATTCACCATCAACGGTCGCCCGTATATGTACTTTAAGATATAAAATAAAGAAGGTAAAAAGAAATTCATTCCATATGTATGCGTGTTTCATTCAAATACCATATTATGAAATTTATTGAAGCAAAATAATAAATTTGAAAAAAAAAGATAGTCGTTTTGAAAAAAAAGGTTTCTCGACATCAAAATATCTTTTAAATGTAAGTGGTACATAGAGAATGATAATAAACATTTTTATTGATTTAAAATGCATGAAATAAGGCATTTTCAAAAAAATCTGTTGTCACGGTTTCAAGTATTAAAGGTAAACAAAATTATGCAAAGCCATATTTGTATTAAAAGATGCAAAGTCATATTTGTATTAGAAGAAAATAATTTGTATGCACTCAACAAATTCTGTCCCTAGATACCGTTACTATGGCTACTTCCTTATAGCACTTTCAGACAGTATATGTTCTTGCCATTTTCTTCTGTATACGTATCAAATACTGTGTATATGTGTACTGCTCAAATTATAATTCTTTTTTTTTTTTTTTGACAGATGTTAAAAAGCAACTTCCATAATGCACTCTCGCATACAGCAAAATCTATGTTCCTTCTTATTTTCATCGTTATTACATATATATAAAGCCCAAAAAATATTTGTTGTGCATTACATGGAGTAGGTACAGGGATTTATCGCACTTCCCGGTTGCTTGATGTACTGTGGGCTATTTATAAATAAACCATGGCCATAGTACATAACACAAATGGGAATCGCGATAAATCATTGTGGTTGTAGGCATCCACTGATAAAGGACATTGAGGATTAATGTCTCAATTTCATTTAATTTTAGTGACCTTGAAAATGGAAAACTTGACCATGAAGGATTTTCAAGGTTACAAGATTTATTTCAACCTGCATGTACTTTGACCTTAACATTTGACCAAGTTCAGGATACTTCCTTGGCAACAATTATGCCAAATATTATTCAGATCAGTAGGTCGTGCCATGATACAGATCCAGGTCTTGACATATCCTTTGGTCCTGTCTAACAATTCTGTGAAATATCGCGAATCCATGCAGGCAAAATGTAATGATCGGAACAAGATTTTCAACTTTAACGTACTGTGACCTTGGCCTTTGATCAATGTCATGACACACTCCCGAGTGTTGGGCATAAATTTGGGAAATACTTCTCATATGGGTCATAGCGACTTCCTCTATTCAAAATATAGGTTTATTATGTATGGAAATATACTATTAGGACAAATGTAGGAAACTTTCGACAAATATAGGATAATAACAGGACATTTCGAACGTTCAAAGCCGGAGTTGAAAAAGCAATCGAGGGAATATTTGCCTCCTGGAATCTCTTTTGCACTTTTATTTTCACATGTCAGAAATCGTTGCAAATCGCATGTTGTGCACGATTTCGTTAATTTAAAAGATGAAGCAGCAAACGAATTCGCAAAGCAATTTTTTTAACATTTGTGGCCAAAATATAGGATTTATAGGACAAATTTCTCAAATATATGACTTCTATAGGTTACTATATTTTTTATAGGAACTATAGGACAGCTATGACCCATGTTCTCAGATCCCTTTGATGGAAACCCACTGTCTCTTACACCAAAGATTATTTACTTTTGGCCGACTCACCAGAAGTTGCCGTTTATAGATCATACCTCTACTACTGGTAACTTTGTGTGATTTTGCAGAGTCTAAGTTATTTATTGATCATATGCATATACAGAACAACTTACAATAAAGGCAATGCACGAGTATCATCCCCTTGCAACTGCATATTCTATGCCATCAGCAAAAGGATTTTAAAATAAACTTTATGGTGATCTTGACCTTGATAAACCAATAGGATTCACCTTCTCCCAAAAGGGAGTATTTGTGGAAGGTTTGGTCATCCTTTGATGATTGCGTTTCAAAAGGAACTTAAAGTCGAAGCCCAATGTGACCTTGAAATCAATACAGTTTATCCTCTCCCAAGGGGAAAGATTAGTGGAAGCTTTGGTGATCCTTTATTTCTATGCTGTTCACAAGAATTTTAAGCTAGTCAAATGTGACCATCACAGATTCACCTCTGACCTTGAAAATCAACAGGGTTAATCCTCTACCCATGGTGAACATTTATGGAAGGTTTGATGTTTCCAAGAAGACTGCAGTCTTCTATGCTGTTCACAAGAACCAGGGCACACACACCCTCAACAATATATCCCCTCCACAACAGATATCATGCAAACATAGGTAGTCACAAATTAAGAAGCTCACCTCGTGGCAGCAAATTAAATTTAAACATACTTCAAAGTACATGTGTATTGGCTTTTAAAGGCAAAATCATTCAAGCGGTAAAAGTAGGTCAAGGTCATTTTTTTTAAAGTTTTGATCAAAGATACATCCAATATGCAAGTTCGGTACATATGGCATTTATACTTTGCTCGGTATTTGCTTTTAAAGGCAAAATCACTCAAAAGCAGAAAAAGTAGGTCAAGGTCATGTCATTAAACTTTGATCAAAGATACATCCAATTTGCACGTTTGGTAGCACTTAGCCTTTACTCAATTATTGACTTCTAAAGGCCAAATCACTCAAGCAGAAAAAGTGGGTCAAGGTCATTTCATGAAAGTTTGATTAAAGATATAATATGAAAGTGTGGTACATGTAGCACTCATACTTTGCTCAATTGGCTTTTAAAAGCGAAATCACTCAAGCAGAAAAAGTAGGTCAGATGCTGCGTCCAATGCATTGGTCCATCTCAGCATCCTAAGATGAATCACTTTTGCAAGTTTGTTTACTGTAGCACAAGTACTTTATCAGATACTGAGCTATCCCAGACTTCTTAACAAAGTCACACAGAGCTACCCAAAACTTCTTAATCAAGTCACTCAAGCAGAAAATGTAGTTCAGATGCAGCATCTGATTCATGGGTGCACCTCAGTATCCCAAGATGAATCACTTGTGCAAATTTGGTTACTGTAGCATCAGTACTTTGCAAAATACTGGACTACCCCAAACTTCTTAACTGGACGAGCGGGGATGTATCATAAGCTCACTCAATTTCATTGAGGTGAGCTAAAAAAGATATAAAATAACCTAAGACCCTGATGAGATGCCATATAGGAATAGATTTTACTAAAACTTATTCTTGAAATTTCCTTTTTAAAAATTGCACTTTTTTGTTTTATCTTATCAGCTCCTTAATGTGACTAATGTCTGACTAAAATTCTTTCAGACTGACAGTAGTTTGCTGTACTTTTCCATTGTCCAGAGAAATGTATGACAAAAGAGAAACGAGTTTCAACATCTCTGCCATGGCATCAAAAGAACTGTCTTGTCATAAGACACAATCCTGTCTAAATTCATTATAGACATATTCCTAAATGTAATAAAAGATTCAGGGTCAAGGTCACTAAGTTAATGTATTGAACAAAACTTTTTTGCAAGCAATACTTATAGGACATATCTAAGCTGTAACTTCTACAGTTCAAGTTTTGAACAGATAGACCAATAAAGAGGCAGATCAAAATCTATAGCCCCTGATCTTTGATAGGTATAAGGCATAAACAATTTTTCTGGTCGTTCAGTTCTTTATTGTTCTCTTTCACTTTTGTTACAACACTTGTCTTCTTTAATCGAACAGACCTGAAAGCAAAAAAATAATTCGTTAGTATTTAACTCAGAACATAGAATTGATCATGCCTTCTTTTAAAATATTAATAAATCAACATGATTAATGAGGTTTTTTTTTTAGCACATTTATGTCTATATATATATATATACTCCTCTTTATTCTTAATCTGTACATTTGGTTCCGTTTTAAAGAAATTTTTTTTTTCTAATCAGCCCAAAGACAAATTCTACTGGCCGATTTATATAGCTTGAATCTTTGATAGGCAATTTCTAACAGCAAGGTTGAAATTCTAGTAGCCTCAGGCTAGCAAGTTTGTTTTTTTTTTTTGTGAGGACAGACTATATTTACTTTCATCAATTTTAAAATTAGAGCAACACTAGGTTGTAAGTATAGCTTCATACCAAAGCCCATATCCTCGTCCGATTCCTCAGACTCTTCTTTCTTCTCCTCTTTCTTCTCTTCTGTAAATATAAAAGAAATTAAAATTTAAACTTTATTTATTTTACAACATTTAACAAACAAGTTAAAAAAACTTGTATTAATGTCTTGCTCAGGCTCAGATGTTGGCGTCAGGGGGTCTTTGGACCAGGAGGAAACCGTGTACCCATGGAAAACGATCCAAGGACTTGGTGGGCGACTGGCAATCTCCATGTACCCTCCCATAGAAGACCCCTTTGCCGATTCCTTCAAGGGACTTCAGTACAAAGTATGCTACCGTAGTGCTAACCTGTTGCATACCTGTCAACTTTCCCACATTTTGCAGGAGACTTCGGCGTCTCAATCCTATCACCCAATTTCTCCCTCCTTATTCACATTACCTACGAAAGACAACTCTAGCCACTTTCTGACATTCGGAACGTTTTGTAATTCATTGGATACGAAAAGCTTGTTTACAATACGAACGATGCCAGGTGTTCGTTTTACAATTAGAACACAGTATGTGTATGTATCGATGCCTACTGTCTGCGCTGCTCACTTCAGAAACAGGACCAACGCTATTTTGACTACTTTATCATGAAAAAATAGTTGCCAGAGTCACCTAATGCTATTTTGACTACTTTATCATGAAAAAATAGTTGCCAGAGTCACCTAATGCTCGACTGCATAGCATAATATCTCTCATGATAGCCAATTATTTAAACTCCCTTTCTCAGGCAACAACATATATCAAGTCACATAAAAAATTTAAACTCTACTTAGCTCAATATTGCCAATTTAAAGCAAAATCATTGAAGCAGAAAAAGTAGGTCAAGGTCAGATTTCCATAGTCTAACCCAAGATGCATCCAATATGCAAGTCTGGTGCATGTACCACTTATAGTTTGCTCAATATTGGCAATTTAAAGCAAAATCACTGAAACAGAAAAAGTAGGTCAAGGTCAGATTTCAATAGTCAAACCCAAGATGCATCCAATATGCAAGTCTGGTGCATGTAGCACTTACAGTTAGCTCAATATTGCCAATTTAAAGCAAAATCACTGAAGCGGAAAAAGTAGGTCAAGGTCATATTTCAATAGTCTTACCCAAGATGCATCCAGTATGCAAGTCTGGTGCATGTAGCACTTATACTTTTCTCAATATTGGCTTTCAAAGGTAAAATAATTCAAGCGGAAAAAGTAGGTCAAGGTCATTTTATGAAAGTTTGATCAAAGATACATCCAATATGCAAGTTTGGTACATGTAGCACTTATACTTTGCTCAATATTGGCTTTTAAAGGTAAAATCATTCAAGCGGAAAAAAGTAGGTCAAGGTCATTTTATGAAAGTTTGATCAAAGATACATCCAATATGCAAGTTTGGTACATGTAGCACTTATACTTTGCTCAATATTGGCTTTTAAAGGCAAAATCATTCAAGCGGAAAAAAGTAGGTCAAGGTCATTTTTTGAAAGTTTGATCAAAGATACATCAAATATGTAAGTTTGGTACATGTAGCACTTATACTTTGCTCAATATTGGCTTTAAAAGACTTTATTGCTATCTTAACATTTACCTTATCTCAACATTTGCCTTATCATTTGAAATAATTTTAAAAATCCCAACCCCAGAGGCTATATCCTCATCTGGATATATTAAATGATGTATAATTAAACATTTGCAACAAAAAAAACCAACAGAATATGAATATAGGAAAGGTAAATGTGTAATCTTAACATTTACCTTATCATCTAGTTCGGACGACGCAGACGCTGACGGTATTGCAATAGCTCTTTTGCACTAAAGTGCAGTCGAGCTAAAAATTTGAATGAAATCAATACTATTCAATAGATCTCGCCAAGTCGTAAATTTTGGTATAAGTTATATAATATTCAGTGCACGCAATCAAACTTCATAGACATAACAAGTTTTAGATGGGCGTTTTCCCATGCTAATTTTTCCCATGAAGTCGTGACGCTCTCCATAGGCTGCAGTGTTAAACACGGCGACGTCACGCTAAAATATAACATTGAAAATGCCCCATCTAAAATTCATTTTGTCTGTATAATATGATTGTATAAACCCTCACGATGTAACATATACCAAAATTTACCACTAAGTGAGATATATTCAATCATAAAAATTTTATTTCAATTTTTGCATGAGAAAGTTATAAAAAAATTGTTTATTCAGTTCCGATGTTGACAAACCTCGCAGACAATGTCTTATCTCCTTACTCTTTGAAAAAAATATTGTAATTGCAATATTTAATTCAATTTAGTGCATGAAGTAAGAATATCCTTATCACTTTGACTTCAAGAGTACAAAAAACTTTTAGAACTTCTCCATCTTCTGGATTAGAATGCAGTCAGGTAGTCTTAGCCAGGCATATTAATTCACAAAGTAGCATTAAATGATCTCCCTTCAACCACAATCCAGTGCCCAGTTTCACAAAAATCTTGTGAAAACTTTCAGGAATTTTCGTAACTTTCAACATCAAATAAAAGCTTAATATGTTTTTGAATAAGAATTACATTACCGTATGTTTTCTAATATAATTTCTACATTCTAAATATAAATTTAGAAACAAAACATCCAGATTTTTAGTTTAAAAGAAGTACTAAGCATTCAAAAGTTAATATGAAAATTCCTAGAATTTATCATAAATATTTTTGTGAAACAGGCTGCAGGACAATGAAATAAATATTACAAAGTACCTACCTTTTTTCTCCTCAGCAGGTGCTGCTCCGCCACCACCAGCTGCTGGGGCAGCACCGACACCACTTGAAATGTTGGTGATCAGATCACGTACATTCACTCCATCCAGGGCCTTGGCAAATAATGCTGTAAATAAATTCTCCATTATTTCATGTGCAAGGATTTCAAACCTTGACTCACACGAAGTCAAATCTTAGTTAGATTGAATGTTTTGGTCTGAAAATATGTTCATGGATTGATCAAACAATACTAAAATGGAGGTACCACTATCAAGATTTATGTTATGGAGGATTAAAGAAAAAGTTTACAATTTTTAATCACTGAGAACTATATAAACATGATATTGAAAAAAGAAAGTTCTTGATATTTTTTTCTATGGAGAAAACAGAAAATTGATAATAGTATGTAAAGTAAAAGAGTATTGTTTTCATCAATAAAAGAAATTTTACTATCTAACTGACTTGAGATATTCTACCTATATGTACTTTAGAACTCGCCTTGTGTAAAATCAACAAACTTCCATTTCGCTAAGCTCAGCCCATGCAAAGGGGCTACAGTACACAAAGAGTACAGAATAACCCCCCCCCCCCTCCACTTGTAATATGTCAAATATGCAGTAAATGAGTGCACACATTCATAGTTATTCAAAGGAAAAAGTTAAAAAATGAGCATTTCTGAAAAAGTCAGAAAAGATGTTAAAAAAATCAAAGCACTGAAGGTACTGAAAGCGAATAGCTTAAATATCACTATATGTATCATTTATTATGTATGTAATCAACCTTTCCTTCGTAGACAAGTTTATGAAGATATACAATAATACTGAAATGCAAATCCATAAAGATTTCAATAGAATTAAAAGAACACAGTTCTCGAACTTGCATTTTCCAAAGAGTCAATACTTCTAGTGGCCGACCCAGAGGGTTGACTAATGAAATAGGGCAGGTGAGTCAAGTTGAAGGGGAAGTGGGTTGTTGAGCAATCTGAGACCGTCTTTAACAAATACTAGTATCTTCCGTTAAATTAATACTCCTTGAATTTTCCAAAGATCAAATGAATAAATAAATTGCCTTTCATTGGAAAAGGCTGTTAATACATAACTGGATAATTAAATGAGTTTACCCGATTAGATCGAGGCTGCCATGGAGCCCTATGCAGAACTATATCCAGTGGCGGATCCAGCGCCCCCTTTGCCGGGGGGTCAAAGGGCGAATTTTGCCGATTTTTACTGAAAATGGGCAAAAATGTAGGGTTTTTTGGAAAATTTTGGGCCAGTGCCGGGGGCGGACGCCCCCTCCGTACCCCCCCCCCCCCTGAATCCACCACTGATATCAGCGGCTGCCATGGACCCGGGGCCGACTCACCCCTAGGCAGATCATGAAGACATAGAGAGGGAGATTATATACCGGCAGTGTAATGAGTTCAATTTCTAAAAAGATTAAAATGCATTCAAGGCCTATATTTTTTTCATTATGTTTGTACGTCCTTGATAATGTCTAACACGCTAAAATTCTTCTTCCATTTCCAATCTAAAACCTGAAAACCTTTACATATTCTTCAGTGTGGTTTGGAATGTCTCAATTCCTAGAAATGGGCGATGTTCAGTAAATACATTTGTAAATGTAAATTTTAAAAGTATACGCATATGCACGTCGTGAGGTAGTCGTAATGTAACACCTGAAAGAGCTTTTTATTATAAACAACTAAGCCGTATCTTCTCGATTTTTTAAGACATAGAAACATCCCTGGGACTAAGCCGTTGTTATAAACAACTAAGCCGTATCTTCTAGATTTTTTAAGACATAGAAACATCCCTGGGACTAAGCCGTAGAAATGGGGATGACGAGACGGGTGCATGCAACGCGAAGTGGTTCTAATTTTTTTTTTTTCATTTTCTTTCTGAAAATATTATGAAAACTGGCAAGGGTGACAAGCTCGAAAATTAAAAAAAATACAGAATTTCTTGTGTCTAAAAGAACAATGATAAACAAAAAAAAAATTACAGTTTTATCCTTCAAACCGGCGAGCGGAATGAGAAGGTAATTTTTTGAATATATGTACATTGTACCTGGGTATATATATATTTTTTTCAGTTTTATAAAGTTTCTAGAAAATGATATGGTGTAATAATGAACGAAGATTTTTTAACGTTGGATTTTCAATTATGACCTCTCCCGTAACAAAATTCGTTCATGTACATGATGTATTCCCTATTTCTCTCTTACTTCACATCCACATATTCAATTTTCGATCCAACAAAAAAGTACAGCTACTTAAAATTAGTTAATACTGCTTTGGTCCCCTCCCCGAGGTATGGTCACTATGGATCCACGCATGTGCATTGTTCTATTTTTATCTCACGTTTACAGAGAACACGTGTTTATATATCCCGATGCTACAAACTTGTACTGGCGTTAAAAAGAAAAAGATTGTCATCGGCCGGCGTCAGCTATCATATTAGGTGGCAAGGAACCAATCTCTTTCGCGGAAGGGGGGGGGGGGGGGGGGGGGGGGCTAAATAGTAGACGTATCAGGAATTTTTCTATATACGATCCTGGACGTATTCATGAATGGAACATTCCTGCATATTAATTAGCGCGCCAAAGGAAGCTTGCACTAAAAGTGGGACTCATATGCAGGATCGGATAAAATAAATAAAGAAAACGAACGAATTGTAAGGAAAAGAAATAAGGAGAGAAGAAATATATCCATATATAAATACAAAAATCGTACGACTGAAGTACTGAACCCATATATCGAACCTTTTTGTTCTCAAAGTCGGTCCAGGAATCCTCCAATTAGAAATTAACATGACGTTATCTTCGTTTGCAGTCGGTCGTTTCCATCGACAGCTTGCTTCCTGTCATTAGAACAGGCAGATTGCTCGTATGCTACCTCTTCGAAGTATGTGCGGAAGTAAAAAACATCCCAAGGGTGTCCAGCTTCAGGAAGCCGACAATAAGTAACACGACATAAACAGAGTTACATCGTTTATACATTTCAAAGCAGCAGTGACCCTTCTCTTTCAAAAGACTTCATACGTCACACGATGTGAATTCCTGTGATTTGATTGGTTCGTGCTACAAATTATACAGAATCGGGGCTCTCTAGCGTGAAAAAATTCAGGTGATCTCTTAAAGCTATTCGCTTAATAACGCAGGGTTCTCACATCCATTTTTGGGACTTGGGCCCTAGGTCTTTAAAATTGGGAAAAATTGCAACATTTTCTCAAACATAGGTAATCACAGATTACGAAGCTCACCTCGTGGCAGCAAAATTCAATTCAAACATATTTCTAAGTACATGTAAATTGGCTTTTAAAGGCAAAATCACAAAAGTGGAAAAAGTAGGTCAAGGTCATTTTATGAAAGTTTGACCAACAATACATCCAATATGCAAGTTTGGTACATATAGCACTTATACTTTGCTCAATATTGGCTTTTAAAGACAAAATCACTCAAGCGGAAAAAGTAGGTCAAGGTCATTTTAAGAAAGTTTGATCAATGATACATCCATTATGCAAGTTTGGTACATGTAGCACTTATACTTTGCTCAATATTGGCTTTTAAAGGCAAATTCTCTCAAGTGGAAAAAGTAGGTCAGATGCTGTATCTGATGCATGGGTCCATCTCGGCATCCCAAGATGAATCAATTGTGCAAGTTTGGTTACTGTAGCATGAGTCCTTTGTCAGATACTGAGCTACCCCAAACTTCTTAACCAAGCCACTCTGAGCTTCCCCAAACTTCTTAACCAAGTCACTCAAGCAGAAAATGTAGGTCAGATGCAGCATCCGATGCATTGGTTCACCTCAGCATCCAAAGATGAATCACTTGTGCAATTTTGGTTACTGTAGCATCAGTACTTTGCCAAATACTGAGCTATCCCAAACTTCTTAACCGGACGCGGATACGGACGCGTACGTGGACGGGTATAGCATACCGGTAAGCTCACTCAACTTCATCGAGGTGAGCTAAAAATTGGGAAAAATATGAAAACTGCTTTCATTTGGCTATTCAATAACAAGCAAACGCTTATTTGCATGGGTTCATGACATATTTTACTTGAAATTTAGTATCTTTAACCTTTTTTTCATATTTTTCATGAGTTGTCAAACTGGGAACAATTGGTCTATAAATTGGGGAAAAAAAAAAGATAGTTAGATACTATTTTGCATTGGGAATGGGGCCGTATATCTGCCCCAAATCAGGCCGATCAAGAACCCTGTAACAACACTTCTTAAGACATCCTTCTAGAGCATTCAGATGCTTTCCATTTGTAGATACATGCTTCGGTTCTGAAGAAGTTTGTCAAAGGAGGGTACCCCCTGTGACCTACTTTTGCCTGTGGTGGTGCCACCTATTGACAGATCAAACGAAAAACAACATTTGTAGTGGACCATTAGTACTTCAATGCCTTCATTCCTACCAATTTTCATGAAAACCTGTTTAGCAGTTCTGGAGAAGAAGTTCAAAATGTGAAAAGTTAACAGATTGATGACGATAAGCAGTATGACAATAGCTTACTTTGCAGGTGAGCTAAAAAATACATTTAACCCAATCTTAAGTGTAGGATTAAATATCAAATCAAAACTTACATGGCCAGAATGGCTCAACATTGACACTAGCTGCTTTCAAAATGGTCTTAATCTTCTCTTCCTGGAATGAGAAGAAATCAAGTCCTTTGTTTATGAATATAAACAATTCAGAGTTAGAGAATAATAAAATCAGCAATGTTCAGATGGTCATAAACATTTGTATTTTGAGTATTAGATCAAAATTTCAAAATTTACTTTTTTAGTACTTAAAATCATTTCTCCAATATAGCCATTTATAGCTATTATAGCCTTATTTAGCTATTATAGCCAGGGATGCAAATAAGCACTCGCCCGCTCGCCAATGCGACTAAAAATTCAGTGTGGACTACCAAAAATGTTTTTCTTATCGCCCACTTGGCAACCCTAAAATTCCAATCTTTATTATTTTCTTGTATCATAGTTGCCGTAACTAACGTTTGGAAACAAAAACTCATGGGTATTTGACAAATTTTCGGTTCGCTTTCTTGGGAAAATGAATAGATCTCTCTTATTTTCTTGTAAAGACGTACTGTACATGTAATTTTAGATCAGTACATATGTATATACCAAAACTAACTAATGTTTCCAAAAGCGCACAAAGTCACTGTCTGGAGACCGACTGACGTGTACGTAATATGTTTATAAATGGATTTACCTGTATTTATTGATTTATCTAAAGGTACTTGTACTTGAAATAAACTCGACGTGTACACTGTACAAGGAGAGAAGGGGGTTTGGGCTTAAATTTGAAAATGTAAATTTAGATACATTTTGATGTGGGCTAATTGTTTTGATGTTGGCGCCTAAATTTATTGTCTTAGGAGCCCACTTGGCCCCTGAAAATGTCAACAAATTTTCATCCCTGATAGCCATTTCTGGAATAATCCCGGACCTGTAAAAATCTTATATACATGTACCACAGGGGTGAGGTTTCATCGCTTGGTCACAAACCCTTTACTCAATACAATCACTTTCCTCTACATGTATATGTCTATATCAAAAATGTTATGATCGCTGAGCGATATAAGTCACCTACCGGTGGCATATATTTATGTCCTGCAACTCTGCCTATGAAGTACTCTTCAATTAAACACGAGTTTTAATTAAACTTACTGTCTGTGCAGCTCAGTTCTGAGGTTTTATCTGCTTTATCGATTCGAAAAAGAGGTCAAGCGTGACAAAAGTCGAACTTGCCCTGTAACTATCCAAGACTAAACTGAGCATCAAATTTCACCTGAATATCACTACCGTATATCGGGTAATTTTCGCGTCGGGTAAATTTCGCGAAAATGACCCTAAAATGGTGTGTCTTTTTTTCGCTGAGTCTAATTTTCGCTAATCTATCAATACCAAAAATTAAAATTTGTACAAAGATTTATTAAATGTGAAATGAAATACGATCATATAATTGCGAACGTTTTTCTGCTGGATTTACGTATCCACGTATACAATAATACAAATGTACAAGAATGTACATCATACAGTTCACTCGTTCAAAGCATAAACGATGCCGGCTGTTTTAAAGCCATTGTTTATAATTTTCTTGTTTCCCGTGTAAGTAGTCATATAGTTTTGTGGTCCGAAAAAGACCTCTAAACCCCAAATCATTGTTAAGATTTAGTTTCTAGTGAGAAATATACGGATAAAACGTTATATGTTATACATGTAATTACAGAACGACGACAGGTGGTTTGAAATAAAAGCCGACGTGCATTCATATCGGTGATTGTTTGATTTACCGTGTTTGCACTGGATAATTAAATTAATTAATACTACTTGTTATCTGTAAACATCAATTATAATAATCATAATTATCTTAATCAGACGAGTACTCACTAATACCTCGGGACAGTTACACTTTTTACATATAACTGAACCTCTTTGGAAGCGTAAGTTTGTGTCTTTTTTTCGCTATGTCCATTTTTCGCGATTTGATGATGCTCGCGAACTAAGCGAAAATTAGACACATGCGAAAAATTCCCGATATACGGTATTTGTTGCAGGAAAAAGTCCGGAAAACTGACAAAAATTGAATTTTCCAAGTCATCAAGGGGCATAACTCCTCAAAAATAGGTCAAGGGTAATGAAAGTTAAACTTGCTCTGTAACTATCTAAGACAAAGCTGTGTATAAAATTTCAAAATTTCGACCGGTGCATCTTTTAGGATGAGTCATCAAGGGGCATAACTCCTCGAAAAATAGGTCAAGCGTGACGGAAGTCGAACTTGCTCTGTAACTATCCAAGACCAAGCTGTGTATCAAATTTCATCTCAATATCTCCATCTGTTGCAGAAAAACAGTCTGGAAAACTGATATTCGGACAGACAGATCGAGAGGAAACTAAGAGTCCCCTTCGGCGTTGCCGGTAGGGGACTAAAAAAAACCCAAGGGAGGACACTTCCTATATAATAGCTATATAACTCTTTTGTACTTGATCGTGGCTTCCACTTCTATCGATCTGCATTCGACCGGTGCATCTTTTAGGATGAATTTTCAATTTTATAAATGTTTTTTATACATTCGTCTTGAGATAGCAAAACCAAAAATTACATCAAATGGACAGTGGGTTTAACCGGTAATGGGTGACTTGGACCTTGGAACACTCGGACCGTGGAACACTCCACAGGCACATGTAGAAAGAGCGTCAATATCTTGTATGATACCCCTTTACAGGTCATAAGGGAATATACAGACAGGTCCGGGTGTAATCGGGAAAAAACAAAAAACGCAGTGTATTTATTTCAGGTGTTTTCTACAGGTAAATCAGAAAACACAGTGTTATTGTATTCCCCCTCTGTCACTTTCATCCCCCTCTGTAGCTGCTACATGCCCCTCTGATGGAAGGTGTGAAAATCGCTCAGGTGTGGAAGTTACCCTGACAAAAGGCCAGGTAGTGGCATTTATACTAGAAGGAAATATTAGATACCATTACATGTATGAAGGCTGTTTTCTGTTTATTTTTCAAAACTTAACAAACACTTGAAGTTTTAACATGTATAAAAGAGTATTTTAATTTCATAATTTAAACTTTATAATATCCACTAATTTTATAATAAATTGAAGTTTGTTATTGGACATTCAAAAACTGAAATTAAAACATGCTAAAATATAAGATAAAATTATTTTATAATTATACATTTTTATTCTTTCTAATCCATAATTATCTTTTTTTTTTCACATATTGGACATTCAAAAACTGAAATTAAAACATGCTAAAATATAAGATAAAATTATTTTATAATTATACATAATTATCTTTTTCTTTTATTTTTGTGTTTTTTTTGTTTTTTTTTTACATATGGATATCTGAATGAAAATAATATACATAAAGACAAAACAATGATTATAAAAAAAATTATTGTACTTTGTAATTATACAAAATTTCATTCAATTAAAGAAAAGCTTTTTAAGAATTGAAACATATTTTTCAAACATGTCAAAGAATCGATTTCAGGGTCGGTGTCCCCCCCCCCCTCTCATGAATTTGTCCAATACTTTCTGCCGGTAACGCTACCTGTGCAAACAACATATACCCCTGCGTTAATCCGATTATCTGTTTAGCTTAGGTGACTTCTCCGGACAATGATTTCCCACGCCTCAGATTATGAACTAGATAAAACACGGGAATTATAAATTTTAGAGTCCTCATAATTTTTGGCCGGGGTATTGGGCTTTGATATATATTTTATGTCGTTTAAACAGTCATAAAGTGTTTGTATATCAAGTTCTCCCAGATTTTTCAAGTAAAAAACGTCACGATTTTTTTTCATAAATACTAAAGATGGGTAAATTATTTTGCGCTCCTGTAACAGTCAGATTTTTTTTTTTTTTTTGACTGACAACAACATTTATACCGTTACGCGATAAACTTACGACACGTGACGGTACGAATTGAATCAAGCAATACATGTAAACGTTTTCTCGTAGCGCGGGGTATGTCAATATGTCAATATACAATGTACACATGTATTTTGATAATGTAACACGTTTCATCATACATTTAATGAAGGAAAATTACGGCCTACATGTTTAAAGTACCAGTGGCGGATCCAGCGCCCCCTTTGCCGGGGGGTCAAGGGGCGAATTTTGGCGATTTTTACTAAAAATGAGCCAAAATATAGGTTTTTTTTTTGGAAATTTTTGGGTCAGTGCCGGGGGGGGCCTTCCGCACCCCCCTGAATCCGCCACTGAAGTACGACGGAAAATGAGATTAACGTACGTGCGTAGTACAGGTAGAAGCCACAAAAGCCGTTTCACACCTGGAACCAGGTATAAATCAATAAACACAGCGCGGTATACAATCTTATTAGTTTTACAAGATTGGTCCCTAGAAAAACGACACCGTAGACTTTATCATCTTTTAATTTCCCGTCTAAATAGGACCTTTAATATAATATATTGATCTTTGAAATTTACCATCACGGACATTTCACTGACCTTCAATCGTGGACTAGGAATTTACAGCATGGAGTACATCGGATACGAAAGCGGGGGGGGGGGGGGGGGGGGGGGGGGGGGGGGGGGGGGGGGGGAAGGAGGGTTGTACCAATACTATGTTCTCAAAACCTGGCAAGTCGGGCGACTACGCTATTTTAGTTGGTGCTGTCTACGTCGCCGGAGATTATTAAAGTGGCGTTCAGTGAGCCGTACAGGTGTGAAAGAGAGTCGTGGTATCGACAGATATTCAATATCAAGATAAACATGATAAAATGAATATTAATAAATAAGCTGAAATAGCCGCCAAACAGAACGACCCACAAATTCTTCATGAGCCGTTCCCCGTGCCATAGATATTTGCAGCGAGAGGTGTACAAATTCGTGCGTTGTCGTCCAAAAACTCGATAATTTCACCGCTTCTGTTCATATTTTCATTACAAATACAATATATATAAAAAGAATAAATATCACTTTAAAGTTTAGAGAAAGAATCATATATTTTTATCAAAAATTCTTGTAGAAATCGCAAGGTAAGTATAGTGCGGTAACCGATAGATCAGTTTGTCAGCTTGAAAGATCACGTGACTGAAATCCCTACCCTAGGCTACCGGCAATGCCGTAGGGGGCTTTTTTTTCTAATTAATTTTAAAGACATATATAAAATGATCAAAACAGTAAAGCAAAGGACAGTCGTTATACTCTGCGCAGTCAGCCAAAAAGGTGTGAAAAACAAGTTGATTGTCAACCCCTCTGCCAGAAACGATCTAAATTATGTGCTTAAGAATGCCAAAAAGCTTCGTGGAAAAAATTTTCAAATTAACCGTCAATTTCCCGACGAGGTCGAACAAGCACGCAAGAGCTTGTATCCAATAATGAAAGAGTTCCGTCGAAATGGTGACTGAGCGAATCTTGTTCGCGATACTCTGTATGTTAACGGAGAGCCCTACGTTCCTGATGTTGCAGCCGCATCCCCGGTAAGGGATCGCACGAACCCCCCCCCCCCCCTTTTTTTTTTTAAAAGAAAATCAATGGTCGGGATATTTACCGTTTTTAGAATTATAATACAGTAGAGAGTGTTGTGAGTCGGGGATATCTGTGTTTTTTTTTTTTTTTGTTTTTTTTGTTTTGGTTTTTTTTGGTATGGAATAAGTCATTACTATAGGGTATATTTTATTGTCAATTTTGATGATATGGCATTCCGTATAGTTCACCCCCCTCCCCCTCTGTCTCTGTCTCTCTCTTTCTTAATATTCACTCTCTTAATTTTTAAATTTCAACTTATTTTGGGTACGACG
Organism: Pinctada imbricata; assembly: GCA_033119305.1. Taxonomy (NCBI): domain Eukaryota; kingdom Metazoa; phylum Mollusca; class Bivalvia; order Pterioida; family Pteriidae; genus Pinctada; species Pinctada imbricata. The sequence goes on along the minus strand of VSWD01000011.1, from coordinate 27,536,606 downwards.
AATAAAAAAAGAAATAAATAAAGATAAAGTAAAACGAATAGAATAGAGGACGGAAAAGAAAGTGATTAGTAACTTTTCATAAAAAGTAAATAAAAATGTATTGCGCACGCGAACAGAGCCTTTTACATGTAATTTTCATCTTTTCACCGACAAGTGGCCAATAGCTCGAGCTGAATCGTCAACGTGAACAATATCTTTAGAATTCCTTAGAATATTATTTACAGTGCGTGAATAAAGTCTTTAAGAAAGCATTCTATTCTATCGTGCACCTTATACTCGCAGATTAGACGTTGCCGTAAAATGACTTGTCACGGCGCGCTGATTGTACGTTGGAACATTTTTTATTTTAAAGACGGATTTACAGGACAATGTTATTTCCTTAGATAAATAGATAGATAGATAGTAACATGCGATCGGAAATTAACCAGCGATTGTAAACTAGGCATGACGGATTTTTTTTTCATAAAAACGTACGTCTCGTCGGTGAAAAATTATAGCGTGTTGTGGTGTCTGGGAAACAACGAATGAATTTTACATGGCCAGGCCTAAATAAAATAAATATGATAAATTAGAGAAACAAGAGGAGCTCAAAACCGACTTCTTTGAAAATTAAGAGGTCGGAGTCCATGGCCGAACATAAATCACAAATATTTCTTGCAATAAAAATGTTTAAACCTAGAATTTTAAAGTCCGTAGGAAAGATGCCAGGCACCAAACACGTATGCAAAGACGGAGTTGATCTATAAACTTTCTGTATATAGTCAGATAGTTAAATTGGTAAACTGTAAACAAATCAAAATGATTTATATGTATATGTAAGAATGAAAGTTTTGTTCTATTTCCAGTTACTCTATGGTTTTTTCTTCCTTTTAAAGAAATTTATATATAAAATCAAAATGATAAGTTTGTATATATGATTTTTATTTTATTTCTGCTTACCCATACACTTTTTATTTAATTTAGAAAATCATGAATAAGGATAACTTTAATTCGAATAATATAATAAATATGAATATAATTTTTAAAAATATGAATAATAAAATAATAAATATTGGGATAACTTAAATTCAACAGTTCAAAATATGAAAAAAAAAATGATAACTTTTTTTTTTTTGTTCAAAATATGAAACAAAAATGATAACTTGTTTTTTTGTTTTTTGTTTGTTTTTTTTTAATTTCTACTGAATGCATGAATTACTTTTTAACAATAAAAATTCTTCCTTAGAAAGGTGACAATACATCTGTATGTCCTATATAGGTGAGGGGAGTTGTTAATTAGCTCAGGTAATAAACATCCTCAATAACACCCTACTACAGGTAAAGTCGCTCTAGGATGGCCCAGGTAAAAACACCTGAAAAACACTGCGTATTCTGATTTTTTCTGCACTGTGTTTTTTGTTTTTTCCCGATTACACCTGGACCTGTCTGTATGTATAAAGAGACAAGGCTTCCGACGAATTTTCAGCTGGAATTTTGCATTTGTCATGTTTGAAGGGCAAAATGGGGTATGACCATAAAGATTTATTTGTATACTTCCTAGAAACATCAATAATTCACCCAAAAAGATCTCATAACATAGCCTAATCGTCTACCTAAATTGGACTGTTTTCTACTTTCTGTCCTGAATCTCCATTGCCAGATTGGACAAATACTGATTCATTCAGAGGCTTTACTCTGCTTACTGTAAGCAAAGTAAAACACCTGGATGATTCTGATAAGCTAATCTGGCAATGGAGGTTCAAGACAGAAAGAAGAAAACAGTCCAACTTAGGTAGACGATTAGATTCTACTTTCTGTCTTGAATCTCCATTGCCAGATTGGACAAATACTGGTTCATTCAGAGGCTTTACTCTGCTTACTGTAAGCAAAGTAAAACACCTGGATGATTCTGATAAGCTAATCTGGCAATGGAGGTTCAAGACAGAAAGAAGAAAACAGTCCAACTTAGGTAGACGATTAGGCTATGTTATGAGATCTTTTTGGGTGAATTATTGATGTTTTTAGGAAGTATACAAATAAATCTTTATGGTCATACCCTGTTTTGCCCTTCAAATGCAAAAAATTGCAGAAATGCTACTTCTAGCAGAAAGTTCGTCGGAAGCCTTGTCTCTCTATAAGATACCAGTATTCTCTTATGACCATACAGGATATTGACAGTCTTTCTACATGTGCCTGTGGAACACTCAGCCTGTAATAGGTCCACGTGGCCCACAAAGATAGGTCCATTCCGCCCGTAAACATACACAACTCAGACCTACATGTACGCCATAGTGTTTATATTGAGGAAGGGGTTTGTGACCAAGCAATGATACCTCACCCCTGTGTTATAAACACAATTTTCACGTGTTAGACTCGATAGATATCACAAAGACTACGAGTAAGGCGTTCATTCAGACTTGACAGAGGTTTTTCCTTGTTCTGACTCTCAAAATCACTGAAATATCTGACAAAAAATGAAACAGATTTCGACATCTCTGAAGTATCGCCGAGGTTCACGTGTACAGGCAAAGTGAAAGTAGAAGTTATCTACTTACAGTGATGGCAACTTGGTCATCAGCGAGGATAAGGGCGGCATATACGCAGGCAAGTTCGTCGTTTGATGCCATTGTTACTTTAAATACGATATTTCGAGGTGATGTTATGTGATTTCGGTGTACGTCGCCGGATTGGCCTTAGCTCTCGAGAGAACACTACACCTTGTCAAACTTCAACCGGAAAAGGACGAGATTATGATAAAAATCCAAAATTTCATATGTTTTCCTTTTTTCGTTCAAAATTGTTATGAAAATTGATTAGAGATTGTATGAGAGAAGAGAAATAATAATTTACGAAAGGTATTCAAAGAAATTTGAGATTTGAGATAAAACAGTACTTACCAAAAAGTGTAAAACGAAAACAGGTTTCATCAGTTTATAATTTGGTCACTACTTTTACGAAGGATTTCTATCTTTAAGCATGATTAGAATGAAACCTTTCTCCATGGATATGAAAATAAAAATTATAAATCACAGTTGAAAGTGTGACAGTATCTCTCTTTAAATTCATTCTCACGAGATAATGTAGATCGGAGACGGCGTCCGCCGTGATGGAACTCATCAAGTCAAAACTAATACGAAAACTGTTTCGTAGTTCCCGGCGAGACGTCCACGAGTACTGCACGTTGACTACGACAATGCGAGCTGCTTTGGTAATCGTTTCTTTGTGTTTGATAGCCGTGTCAGTTGGAGATGATCATGGTACAGACGTCAAAAGCTACAGTGCTGATGTCTTTGACACAGAGCTTGATAAAACCAAACATTTTGTAATGTTTTTTGCACCTTGGTAAGTCCAACGTTGCACAGGCCAGGGCCGAGTTAGAAAATATCACAGGCAACCGATGTTTATCTACTCCTTTTGTTGTTTTATTATCATACATACAGGAAAAGATGTTTTACAGAAACTAAATCGAGCCGAAAAATTGAACCTAAAATTGTTGACATTTTTTTTAATCTGCTGAATCGCTTATTTTAGTTTTCATATGGAAATCCAGGCAACGTTTGATTCGTTGACACTCCAGCTAATTGATCCACTAACACAAAAGTCGAAATAATGTCACCTGAAGACACAGCAACATCGTTTTTCTGCTCCCTTATCGAACCTCGACCTACTTCACCTGCGCCATTGTGGTTGAAATAACGGGATTGCAAGTCATTAGATAAACATCATGTTTTTAAGGGGTCAGATAGCGTGGACACGCCTATAGAGACACTAGGATTTATTTCGAACTTTGTTTATTATAAACAAAAACACACGTCGATTATCTTACATGTATGTGTAGCTACTTGCAGCATTTAAAACGTGGCATACACAACGTAAAACGTCTGTCCGTTCTCAGGAGGATTTGAAAAGTAAAATTATGTAAAGGAGAGTGGAGGCTGCCATAAATTTCAGTGTACAATAATTTGGCTTACAGTTCAACAGGTTGGGGAAAACTTCAGATCGAGCTATAATAGCTTGATCAGGCTATAATAGCTAGAACAAGCTATTGCCTAATAACATTTTTCAATACAAAATTAAACTAAAATCAAAATTTTTGAAAAATATTTACTGATTCCATTTGTACTTGATATATATCAAAATTTTTAACAAGACATACATATTCAAATATATACCGATGATGAGCAACAAGATTTTGAAAAAATGAAAACTTTGAGGTTCCTTATCTCCTCATCTGTTGGTATTTCAATAGGGGCTTCTATACAAAAGTTGTAGTATTTTATCAGTACTAGTGCGACTTGTAAACAAAATTTAATTATCATCAATTTTTTATTTTTTCATAGGAAAAAAATAGTTTTACGATAGCTACATGGAGCTATTATAGCCCGATCGAACTATTATAGCTTGATCTGAAGTTTTCCCCAACCTGTTCAAAGATAATTTTCTATGAAGGAAAATAAAGGGAGGGGGGATATGGCAAGGCACAAGATTTATTTCATTCATTCAAGGATAAGAAAGTTGTTGAGTTGATTTGCAGTTTATTTGGATAGAAAACAACTACTTCCTATTTTACTTAATAAATAAAATGTTTTAAGAATCATCTACACATACCAAAAAAAAAAAAAAAAATAAATAAATAAAAAGTAAAAAAAATTGTTAGGAATATATAAAACAGTTTGCTTCACATAAATTATGGGAGTGCCCTTGATTGAAAAAAAAAATGGGAGTGCCCTTGATTGAAAAAAAAAATAAAAACCCTACCTACCTTGCCACTTTTTAGAGCTAATTATCTGAGAAACAATTACTGTAAATTGCTTTAAATTCGTCAGTACCAATTTTTCGTCAATTCGTTAAAAATGACAATTTCGTCAGTACGTAAATTCGTCATCAAAGGGTCCCTAAAATGTATATTAATTTGCTGAAATGCAAATGTAACATCTTAATCCGCCGTCAAATCCGCCGTACAAGTTTTTCATTGTTTGTTTAACAATTATCGGTAAACAAAGAATTGAGACATGTATATCACCTAGCTTGCTGTGAAAACATATCATCTAGTAATTAGAAATACATTATACAGACTGTGTGTTCGTATTCAGTTTTCATTGATTTGCCATTTTCTTGTCGTTATCACTAGTGATGAACCAATTGTCACCGACAATCGATTGTCGATCGCTAAAACTCTTTCGATTCCGATTATCGATTTCATTTTCTTACAATCGATTGTCACTGAAAGAAAGGTATTTTAAGTAAAGGTATTTATTTTCCTCTTTTCACATGTTACATAAACCGTTAGTTGTTGTCTTGCATGTAAACAGGCAGACACTTTGAAATTGAATGCTTTATATTTTGTTTTCAGCAAAGTTTTCTGAATTTTATGCAGAAAAATACAATTTTTCTATCTTTTATGTTCCATTTTACGTGGAGTTTTGTTTTCCGATTTAAATCGATAATCGATCGGTTTCCTCTTTCCGATTATTTTCCGATAATTGATTCTTAAATGTCTTCCGATGTACAACACTAGTTATCACACTATTTAACAATGTCTGAAAACTTCAGCCTTCAGCTTCTTCCTTCCTCCTCTGCGCAGTACTCCCGGTTTAAATTTACGTTTACCAAGACAGGAGTATTTATATTCGTCGGTACATAATTTCGTCAAGGAAGGCACTGACGAAAATGACGAAAATTGGTACCTGACGAATAATAACCGATTTACAGTATTTATTTCTACATGGCCTAAAAGAAGACACAGCTTATGTTTTTAACAGCCCATCATTGCTTATTCTGTCTTTGGCCAAAGGTTGGGATCACAGAAAATAGAGAAATAATTTAAAAGCGATTAACAATTCAGTAAAAGTTGTTCACAAAGACAAACTTGAAACATACATGTATACATGTTGTATATTTGAAACTTACTGTCCTTTTCACTAAATCCAGAGCACCCCGTTTTCATACCTGTCAATTCTCCTGCATTTCGCAGGAGAGTCCCGCATTTGAACATTATCTCCCATGTTCGTATTTCTCCCGTAAGGGAGACTGAAAACTCTCCCATTTCGATCATATCACCCCATTCCTCCCTTTTTCAAGTTTTGAGCTTCACATAACCTAAGAAAGATAACTCTTGCGACTTTTCGAAGTCCGGAGCGTTTCGTCCTTCAAATGAAAACTAAAGTTTGTTTACAATACGAACGATGCTGGTTGTTTGTATACAATTAGGACACGGCGTGTGTATGTTGATGCCTAAGGGTAACTTATTAAGGTGTGAAAACAGTTTAACTGATTGTGTAAATACTTTAATGACTAAATACTGTATAGAACTGAACAGTTCTATACAGTATTTAGTCATTAACGTATTTACACAATCAGTTAAACTAGTGATTGTATTGACTTATGATATCTCACCAGAAAAAGGGGTGTTGTACTCATTTACATTGAACAAATCCAGAACAAGACTGAAGTAATAAAATAAGTCATGTATCATGGAAATATTTGTCATTGTTTATACATTTTCCCTAAGACTTGGTATGGTAAAAATTATTTTCAAGGACATTTTTTGAGAGTTGATTCACACGACATGTTGCAATTTATAAAAAAATGTCACAAAAATGGTTCATGCACAATCTTCCTCTTTGTCAAATGCCAAAGAGGGAGATCTCCCTCTTTTGACAAATTCTATGTTGACACGTATGTGTTTTGGTGATTTCCTCAGCCGTCTTAGGAATTTTCCAAAGATTTATTTTCTCCATAGATTGACCTCCTTTAGTCGTAACAGAAAATGTGCATGCACTCACCTTTTCAACTGTATTTAATCTGCCTTATGAAAAATAAAATGTCTACAGGAAATTTCCATGTTAATTTTAGCCCGCCACGATCTTGTTCTCTGTATCAACAATGGTAAACAGTGATGTCATGGTGTTTGACATTATACATTTTAGAGCGAATTAATATCTCTAAGTGATCACTTGTTTCATTCACGCTAGAGAGCCCCGATTCCGTAAATGTATAATTTGAAGCATGAACCAATCAAATCACAGGGTTTTCAGCATCGTGACGTATTAGATCTTCCAATCTTCTTCTGCTGGAGAAAGTGAAGGGCCGATGCTGCTTCAATGTATAAACGATGTAATTAGAATCAAGATGCTTTGTTACGTAGAAGCGTTAAGTGCATGTTTATGTAGTAAGATGAACACTTACTGCTTTAATGGACAGGAATGTAAACAGTCACGATAAATAGAACAATGTACATGCGTGGATACGCATTTATTTCATTGACGAGGGAGGGGCCAAAGCATAACGGGTGGTTGACGAGGAAGGTATACGATGTACCTGATAATAATCGGAGATACATTTCATAACTACTTTTACAGTAAACTCTTTTAAGTTTGACTTAACTTTTTAACCATTTACATGACTTATACAGCTTTTTAAACCATGGCTGATACAGCTTTTTAAACCATGACTGATACAGCTTTTGAAACAATGAAAGATACAGCTTTTTCAGTGATTGGGAAGGACGTGCGCCATGCGCCATACGCGCATCGGCGATGAAAATGTCCCATTGTTTTTGTAAACAGTGCGCCTTAAGCTATACAAATGGCGCAACGAAAATTCGTCCTTTGTGTTTACAAACCTTGTGTCAAAATAAAACGAAAGTGAAAATAAAACTCCTCGGACTTTCGTGGCTGTATTAAGTAAATGCTCTGTTCTACCTTGCTGTTGGGTGATCAATAATATCGATAGCGGGGATTTTCAAACTACGGTTTTCGTCAAACAGACTGTTATGCCGCCGAAGAGGCGGCTTCGTCTCAAAAAGGGACGGCAAACGCTGTTCTCGGCGCTATCTGACAAGGGCAAGAAAGGGGCTTCTGATGAAGGAATACCGAGACTGGCGAGAGCGCTACGTTCGCCCCGTCCCTTGACCCTTTGTCGGACCCTACCCCCGAATTATCAAATCTTGAAAAGCTTAACAACTTAAATGAACAGTACGTGTATCAGTACATGTAGAATCTAGTTGAAAACAGTAGTGTTGACTTTACTAGAACAGTTTGAAGTGGTGAAATCAATATGTTGCATTCTCAAGAAGAGAATCCTATATTCTGTAATGGAACTACAAAAATAATGTGTTTGTATGCAGTTAACTTGTTTTGTTAACATCACGCATTAAAGATGTTTTGTTTTGATACATTTACGTTGTAAATCTCTGTCTTTTATTAAAATGTCCCATGAAAAAGTTTAAATGTCCCATTACAACAAAAAATGTCCCATTGATATCGAAAACTATGGGGCCATTGGCCCATCAACCCTTTCGTCCTTCCTAATCACTGCTTTTTAAATCATGATTGATACATCTTTTTAAACCATGACTGATACAGCTTTTTAAACCATGACTGATACAGCTTTTTAAACCATGACCGATACAGCTTTTTAAACCATGGCTGATACAGCTTTTTAAACCATGGCTGATACAGCTTTTTAAACCATGATTGATATACAACTTTTTAAACCATGACTGATATACAGCTTTTTAAACCATGACTGATATACAGCTTTTTAAACCATGACTGATATACAGCTTTTTAAACCACGGCTGATACAGCTTTTAAAACCATGACTGATACAGCTTTTAAGACCATGACTGATACAGCTTTTTAAACCATGACTGATACAGCTTTTTAAACCATGGCTGATACAGCTTTTTAAACCATGGCTGATATAGCTTTTTAAATCATGACTGATACAGCTTTTTAAACCATGACTGATACAGCTTTTTAAACCATGACTGATACAGCTTTTTAGACCATGACTGATACCGATTTTTTAAACCATGACTGATACAGCTTTTTAAACCATGACTGATACAGCTTTTTAAACCATGACACATACAGCTTTTTAAACCATGACTGATACAGCTTTTTAAACCATGACTGATACAGCTTTTTAAACCATGACTGATACAGCTTTTTAAACCATGACTGATACAGCTTTTTAAACCCATGCAGATACAGCTTTTTAAACCATGACTGATACAGCTTTTTAAACCATGACTGATACAGCTTTTTAAACCATGACTGATACAGATTTTTAAACCATGACTGATACAGATGCAGCTTTTTAAACCATGACTGATACAGCTTTTTAAACCATGACTGATACAGCTTTTTAAACCATGACTGATACAGCTTTTTAGACCATGACTGATACCGATTTTTTAAACCATGACTGATACAGCTTTTTAAACCATGACTGATACAGCTTTTTAAACCATGACACATACAGCTTTTTAAACCATGACTGATACAGCTTTTTAAACCATGACTGATACAGCTTTTTAAACCATGACTGATACAGCTTTTTAAACCATGACTGATACAGCTTTTTAAACCCATGCAGATACAGCTTTTTAAACCATGACTGATACAGCTTTTTAAACCA